>JANVCC010000261.1:7217495-7909066 GCA_025345505.1 Todiramphus chloris collaris | reverse complement strand
TTTGCTCTGTCTACCTTAGCCAAGCTATTGCATTTCTCTCTCCCGGCAGCGGTCTGCTCTCCTCGCTACACCAGAGAGAAATGCAATAGCTTGGCTAAGGTAGACAGAGCAAAATACAGAGAATAGTTGCTCCAGGGCTTTGAAACCCCTCAAGGCAAGGATCAGGATACAATTAGCTCATGTCTCTACCTCCAGCCTGAATCAATCTCCGAAATAAAAGTTAAATTAAATTAACTGATCACACGGGCATAAAATTGATCTCCTTCGAAACGTGCATATAGATATATATATATATCGAGTGTATTTTTTTTTTCCCGGATTTTTTTGGTGGAAAAAACAGTCTCATTCCAGCCTCCAACTTGCTTTTTACTCTCCTCTTGCACAGAAAAGCTGATTTTAATCGTTGTGATTAGTTTTGATGTAACGTTTCCGCAGGCGATTTCTGCAAATGGATGGAGTGTTTCTTTGCCAGAAGAGGGAAAAGCAGCAGATGATGATAATTATAAGGATTGTTGGTTGTTTCTTGCTTTCTTTCTGTCTCCCTCTTTCTTTTTGTTTGTATTTAGATCTGTCTCTTCACTTTCCCGAGTTGACCTGACATTGCCATAGCACTAAGGTCGCACAACTTGTTGATTAGGATCACCTCCCGTTTTGATCGAGGGATATGTGATAATTTGGCAGTGGAGCAACACATTTTCTGTTCCCTTGGCTATATAACTTCCCAAATGACGTGTATAAAAATAAGCACATGGAGTCTGCTTCGCCCCAATCAAGTCTGAATCAATGCCTGGGGGTGATACACAAACTCATTTCAAATGTTCAACCATGCAGAATTGCAAAAAGATTGAAGGAGTTGCACTGCATGTTTTTATCTTTATTTTTATTTTAAAGCAGCAAAATTAAAAGAAAACAAACCCATGTAAGCAAATCCAGAAATCTACCACTTAGGTTCATCTGCCCTTGCTCACAAACGCTACTAACTTTCCTTTTCCAATTATCCAATTGAAATGTAGCCTTGCCTCTTTCCTTTCCTTCAGCCTGGAGTTTGCAGCTCCCTTCTCCCGAAGAAAACAAACCCGAGGACAACCAAATATTTACAAATCTCATTCTTGATCAATTTTCCCTTATTCGACCATTCTTCATCTTCCATTCCATTGTATATGGCTTTGTTCCAAGCCAGGGTGTCCAGAAGGTGTATTCATTTGTTCTGGTTGCTACAGTGGGCTGTTTTGTCACAAGCCCATGGGTCACCTCCCATTAGTGTCACATCCCCTCCGTATACTTTTGTGAAACGGTATGTTTCTAAGCACTTCACAGTCCATTAATTCAGAGACTTTGCTGACATTTCTTATGAAAAAGGCCAGGCTGTGAGGCCAAAACTGCCCAGTAAAGCCCCTGAATAGAACCAGCCGTGTCCAGCAAACACCTACAATTAGCTTTTTATTCCACGTTTTTAGTATTTTGAAGACAGTCGTGTGAAATATAACAATCGCCTTTTGTTTTCTTCTAAGGCAGTTGCTGCAGCCTAAAGAATGACTAATTCTTTTGCTTAAAAATACATCCAACCAAATACATTCTTTTTGTCTTTCCTCTTCTCTGGAAACGATAAGCATAATACCGTGGTAGGACTTCTCACGTAGGAATCGCACCATTTGCAAATGCTTTCTCATAGCGTTAATGAGCACAAAGATGTCAGATTAATTAAAGAGAAATGGTTGGAAGAAATTAGAAGGGAAAACTTTAAGTAGCCACACAATTTTGTGTTCCAAGAACCACTCAACATGGCTTCATCTCCACATTTTATTCTTAATATACTTCCAAAACCCAGCAGCACACAAGAGGAAAAACTCCCCTGAACCACTGAAGCCTTCTCCATCTGGATTCTTGTGGAACAGGATCATTGCAACTCTTACTAATGTTATGCAGAGTAATTTTTTAAGTACTTGAAGCTGGTTTAATAACTTAAGGATTCTCCTGGTTTTTCAATTAAAATGCTGTAAGGAAGATTTTCAGTCTTCCATCCGGATGAAATGTTACAAGTCCAGCAGACCTGTGTGTTGACCTAACTTTATTTCTGTCTTGCAGTGTGTCACCACAAAAATTTTTATGGCTCTTTGTATGTGACTGTTTTCAATGCTTCACTGCTCTTCTCTTTCTAATAAATAAATAAAGCAATGCCAGCAGCCTGGCACTCATTAGTGACCTGCATAATACAGAGGAAAAGAAATTAGCATAGGAACAAATTTTAATTTCAAGTTTGCAAGTGGCTATTGTAGAGAAAGGTGGAGAAAAATAACAAGGTAGCTTCCTTTAAAAATGTGAAAAATATCCTTGTGCTGTTATTTTACCTGCAGCAAAGAGTTTCTTAAGTGATGTCAGCACTAGATGAGAAAAGGGGTATTTTCTTAAGAAGTAAGAAAATGCATTTATTACCTCAAGAAGGCTCATTTGGTAAACCTTTCATCTCGTAAATCAAAAAATCCTGAGCTTAATTCTCATGTCACATCTGTGGGATAGTGCAAATGCCCTCTAGGGTAGCTGCAAACCATGCTGGGGAGATACTGTTGCCTCCATTTGTCCAGTGTCACATCATGATGGGACTGCAGCCTGGCCCTTCCCTCTACATGATGGTCACAAATACAAACCTCACATGAATAACATGGAGGTATTTTGATCAACTCTCTCTTCTCAGAGAGAATTTCAGTATCTGCAGTCTTCTTGCTGTAACTCAGGCCTGAATCTACTAGTGGTGTGGCCGTACTCTGATCCAGGGATGCATTTTTGTCATTGGCAAAGTTCACAAGAAATTAATATAACCCAAAAGGGCTGTCACATATATCTAAATAAGTTAGCAAGGTTTACCTTTATTAACTGCTCGGAGGCAATTTACATACAAAGGAGAATACATGAAACCAAATTCTGTTCTGTTTTACTTGGAGTTACCTTCTTTTTAAACAGGTTTACATAAAGCTACATTGTGTTTGTGCATTATGAATATTTTACTGGTGCTGAATAGCAACCTTAATGAGCTCAAACTGAGCTCAATGTTTGATTTCTGAATTTTTTCCCCAAATCATCACCTGTTCATAATTAGCCTCTGGAAAACTATAGTAGTTTTGCTGTATCATTGTCAATGTTAACAGTTTAGAACATTGCAGCTTTTGAAGAGGCAAGTTTTCCAACGGCTGCAGATCATATGTGTCCACTTGCTAAAGGGCATTATTTCTGATTTAGCTGTAATCCTGTCTGGAAACAAGTGCAGGGGCTCTTCTCATGTCAGCCCTCACGTCAGCTTGACCTTCTTTTGAAAGTTCCCTCCTGCAGTTCCAGGGGATTCATGTGTGCTGCAATCTTGTTTCAAAAATATCCAGAAGAGCAGCCTCAAGAGTCTGGAAAGAAAAGCTAGCAAGAGTTGCCTGCATTACAGCCTTTGTATGTGGCTCGTTTTTTATTTGAGGTTTGTTTATTTATTTATTTATTTAGACGAGTAAAAATGATTTTATATTGCATTTGAAGGGAACGCTTATGAACACTGCTTCTCCACATTTGCTTTCTCCAAGGAGCGTTAAAAGTGATATATTTTTTTCTTTATTACCAGTAACATTTTGATGCTGTATTCAAAGAAATAGATTTTGTTATTTAACTGTGACTTGAAGAGTGTGAGCCACATCAAACAGTGAAGTAGCCTAAGCAATAGCATCCCTTCTGCTTTTGTGAGAAGAACAAGGAATCAAGCCACGGGTCTACTATAGGAAGGTGGCTGAGCTAATGCAGCAACAAGTACTTCTACCCTGTTTCTATGTAGACCTCTTGCACTTAAGCCACTTACGTCCTTTTGCTCTTAACTCAAAATCAGAAGCTGAATAAAAGTATTTCCATATCCCACGATGATTCCCAGTTACGAGGTTGTCTCTGTGCTAAGCAATGCAAATGCTCACAGAAACAGAAGTAGTGATGGGTTTCCATGAGGATCCCTTAGCTCTGCCCTCGGCTGCTCAGATACGACAGTTCTGCCTGCCAGACATTCTAAGAGGAGGTGATGTCTGTCTCTGCACCGAAACCTTCGGAGCTCTGAGCTCACTCAGCTGTCTGTCAGAGAGTAAGATCAGAGTCTGTGAGTAGCTGTTTGAAAGAAAAACAGTATCACTGGAGTGGGACACAAAATTCATTTCTGTAATTTTATCAATGGATTGAAAAACCCCAGACTGAACTAGATTCTTCTCCAGAAACATCCATTTTTAGTGTACCAAAATATCCTGGGAGTTTATAGTCTATGTGGGTAATCAAGAGAGAACAGAGCAGTTTCACAGAAAGCCTTTTTTCAGTTTTTTGGGGCTTTTCCATGGATGACTTTCAGAAGGCTTCGGAGCCCCTAAATCCCTTTGCCAGCAATGGGACCTGGAGATGCTGAGACCACCAGCAAATCATGACACTTGTGGATAGGTAAACAAAGAAGGGCTTAAAAGATTGCCTTTGAGTGTGCAGGATTGAAAATGTGAACCCTGGTGGCACTGCCTCCTATGTGTACATGCATTTATAATCTCTGCATTTCTCTGAAGTTCTCTGCTTCCCTTTTCCCACTCCAGTTATTCCTTCCCCTGAGAAGCGGCCCCTTGGCTTGCTTGGTGATTGCAGATCCTTTCTGAGGGGCACAATGGGATAGTACCATACTGGTTTTGTTTCCTGCCTTCAGATGTTTGTTGCACAGAAAAGTCTGTCTGTCTTTGCTGCAAAATAGATGGGAGAGGAGCGATTCTGTGCAACCTCAGAGGGAAAGAGCAAATCAGAGTCACCTCTGCCCCTGATGCCTTTTACTTTGGCTGGATTTCCCCAGGCACATTTGAAACCTCTCCTCCCATTGCAAGCCAGATGTTTTATTCAGATTAGTCAATACACTTTGCAAGGGGACTAATGCACCCTTATGGTCACTATAAGCTTTTCTGGGCTGGACCATGTGAAATACCAGCAGGGTTGAACATGGAAGAAGCTTCAGCTGGTCTGGCTGTTGAGATAAAGCATGCAGAATTCAGGGCATAACTGAGAGTATATCTCATGAGATTGTACAAATTGCTCTAAGATCGTTCCAGTTTAACTGCTCAACTCATTCTGATTAAAGACTACACTGAGGAAGAGAGGGTGAAGTGTGTGAGTGTGTGGATGTGTGTGGACGTTGGGGACAAGGTAAATTGTTAAGGAGAAAAAGAAACATTTGATTAACTTGTTTTTGCCACTTTATATTCCAGTACCCTATAACAAACCAAAAAAAAAAAAGATTTCTAGAGGCTGAATAATCTGCCTCATTCTCAGTTCATCCTGCCCAGAACCACCCAGTTTTACTTCCTGATCCTACAGCCTGAGCCAGAACTGCTCATGAGAAGCCCTATCATACAACAGAAATTTCTTCAGGGCACCATAGACACTTCTGTTAGTGTATCATTCTGTGCATCCTTCGGATGTCGGAATCTCTCTGCTTTCCTACCTATAAAAATTATTCCCTGAGCACACCTATATACACAGAGACAACAAGCAGAGGTATTTGGTGTTATTAAATAACAAAACATACCAATAACCTTCCCTCCTGGGTTTTTAACATTAAAACCACCATTCTCAGAAGCATTACTCAACTGTATGATGAGTTTCAGAGAGGCATCGATGATGCAGCACCCTCAGTGCATACGGTACTAGACTGTCACTGATGTTACAGTACTCTCAATACACCAGACAGTCCAGAAAGTGTGAGACATCACCATAACATGGTAATACACCGAGATAGTTATGTGAAGTATGAATTTCTACCCAATAAATGAGCCTACTCAGCTGAGGAAATATTTCACAGGGATACTCAGTACAGCTCCATGAGAAACTCAGGCTGTGGAATCTGGATTTGTGCTTGTGTGTTGGAATAGCCCAAAGCCTGGGAGTGTGTACCCTGGTCTGGGATCGTCAAGCAGCTGATCTGGATAATGAGAGGCTCAGAGGGTAGAATCCAAGCAAGGCTGTTACTACACCCACCCTTCAGAAACAGTCCATTCCAAGGTTTTAGACCTTCAAATACTGATTGTAATGAGTGATCCATAGATTTTGGAACCAGACTAATTTCCTAGACTCGTTGTAGAGCAAGTATGTCATTCAAAAAGGATATTTGAAAGAGATACTACCTTTCTGCTAAAGAAGCAGCAACTATCATGAATACTCCCTTTCCAAGATAAAAGTGTTATTATAGTTCATGTTATATTTCTGTGTGACAGAATTTACCCTGTGTTTTCAATGCTATGCATGACCTTTGAAAAACCAATGTTGCTAGCACCTCCTTTCTCTCTGTGTAGAACCAGGAATCCATGGAAAGCAGCTGTACTTCTCTGTTTGAAATAATTTGGAGAAATCCACTATTAAATCAATGATGTTTTTCTCCCAGCTACTTCCTGGAAAGTCGCAGTTTTTCACCTCATACCGATTTTGTATCACTGTCATTTTCCAAGTTTGCAAGGAATTACAGGAGCTGGGCTACTCTGACCATAATTGATGGATGAGTTCATGCAAAGGAGGAAAAGTGCATAAATGTTAAGCTACTACGGGCTTTGTTCTTGGTTCCATGTGTAGTGTATATATCACAGATGAAGTTATAAAGGTAATTTTCACATTGAGTAATGCCCCAGTACCTTGTTTTATACAGGAACTTGCAGACACTGAGCAGTGATAGACAACAGTAGGTTTTTGGGCAGTGACAGCAGTCAGGGGCAAGAACCTTGTAACCTCATCACAATCCTTATTTGTTAATTTCCTGGTCAAAAATCATGGCTAGCCAGAAGCTCATTGATATTTTAATCCGTGTCCTACTGGTCCTGTCCCTGCTGCTAGGGGGATATGAAGAGACCTACAAGTTTAAAGAGGATTTTTGTTGACTGCCTGTGAAAATAGACACAGCCATCTCCTAAGGCAGAGACTGAAAATGTCTGCCAGGGAAAAACACTCATCTGGCAAAACTCTCCCTCTTATGCCACAGTCACTGAGAATTGCTGTGCTAGATCATGCAAAGGCAATACTCCCATATATACCTCCAGGCAACCTTTCTCCATCCCAACCAGACGTCAGACAGATGTTGAGAGAAGTCCTACCTTGTCAGCCAACCTCCGGCTAGCCTGCTCTGGGTTTTGTTGTGTTTCTTCCAGCCTTCAGTCTTGTGAGCAAATGAACCATGGAGTGCACCTGGTGAAGGGGAGACCCTAGAAAAGAAAGAACATGATGATCACCATCTATAAATCCAAAGTCAGTTCAAGGAAGGTGGCACGAAAGAGGCGTCTGATCAGCACACATCAGAAAAGGACCGTTGCTGCCAAGGCCATGTCTGTGCTGGGAACACTCCCCTGACAGACAGAAGAGCAAACAGTGCTGGCAAAGAGTCAGTGGCTCGATGTAGCTGGTCTAGCTGCTGGTGCAAAGATAGGAACAGGGCTCTGTGTCAAGGCCACTGGCTGTATTCTCCTCTCTCTGTGAGTACATTACCTGTGCACAGAAATAGCTCCTCCAACGTGAAAAATGACTCCTGTGGATGCACTCACACTGGCAAAACTGGCTCATCCCTCTGTGTCCTGCACTTCTCTTGCCCAGCAGAAGAAGCAGAGTTTTGCTAATGCAGCAGCAGCCACCTTTGCTCTCCTGGCATCAGCCAACAGAGAAAAGCAGTTTCCAAAATGATCAGGAAAGTCATAATACTGAGGAAATATTCCTTCACTTTTGCCTGGGGATTTGCTGCTGCTTTTCAGTGCCGCTTGGCCATGATACTGTCTCTCTTGATTTCTCCCTTAGTTTTAAAGTATGATGTTCTCAATTTGCCTTTTTATGAAGATGGTCAGTGAAACCTCCCACACTGATGCCTGGCACAGGAGCCATCCTCTCAGTTATTTCTCTGTCTCGGAGAGACATGGAAACATACTGCTTGTGACCATGCAGCAAAAGTCAAGCCAAACAAAGTAAAATCAATGATGTCACAGACAGAACCTTGCCAATGTTTATTACTTTATACCCATCCAAGATAAATTTCATTCGATCATCTGTCATCCCCAAATTCAGGACACACCCATGCTTCTTAATTCATCTCAGGCTTCTCACGATCCTCTTCAACTGCATGGGACAATGAGTATCATCAGCAAGTGTCACTTGGTCACTGTTTATTTTCCTCTGCCAGCTCACCAGTGCAAACACTTGTTGAGAGAGAGGTTTTGGTGTCCCCTTTGAGATCACTCCATTCTCATCCCCTGTCCCAGCAGCAGCTGCAGCCCAGCACCTGAAGGATGCCAAACACCCCGGGCAGGTCCTGGGCTCCTCTGACAGCTGTGGCAGGGGAGCTGGTGTGTGCAGCCTTTTTCAGGAACGAGCTGAACTAAACCAGGTGTAGTCTGTGTCAAGGCTGTGTTCATTTTTCTTCTGCTATTTATTTTCTGTAGCTCGCCTTAGAATTTATTGCTCATGGCTTCCCAAGAAGCTGAGTGTCCCGGCTTCCCTGGGAGAATCGGGTCAATACTCTTTCAGCTGCTTTACAAACATTGACTAACTAATCCATGCAATACCCCCCAAGATAGGAAAAACGAGGCAGAGAGATTATATGACTTGCCCAAAGCCACAGAAGGAATAAGTGTCAGGCTTATTATGAACAGGGCATACAGATCAAAGGAAATACAATGGGAATCCAGGAGTTCCTGTCTCCCAGTCTGCTTTTTACAACACAGAACAACGCTACTTTTCTACTCTACAGCTTTTACAGGATTTTTTTTTTTTTTTTCAGTACGGGATCTTGTCAAAAGCTTGAAGGAAATCCAAATAAATCATCTTAACTATCCTGTACTGGTGCAGATGACTTATGTTTGTGAAAGGGACTTGCACGCTTGCCAGCTTTCAGTGAGAAATGATGTTGTAAGATCACAAAGGCACAATCTCCCTCTCAAGTAAAGTTAATACAACTTCTCTCCATGGCCTTAGCTGTACAGCTGCAGGACTTTTTTTTTTTCACACATGAGTTTAAAATCTTCTACTCTTATCTAAATTAGTTGCAAAGCTTCACTAACCGAAAGATTTAAGTTGCAAACTTCCTTGTAACGAATGCCTGGCTTTTTGAATCCTAGCACTTCAGGGAATGAGGAACTTGCAGATAGCTGTGCACCACATACCACCCTTCTGGATTTTTCAGAGGATTACTTGGTGCACTTCAGTGCTTTGTACGTCCCAGGAAAGAATCATTTTCATGCCAGTTGTGCTCCTCGTCAAGCTGAAGTCAACAGCAAAGTTCCTATAGACTTAAACACCCCAGGTTTGCACTTCTCACTTCTGTTTTGATCTCTAAATTAATTTGACCGTGGGGATTGTATCGCAGATCCAGAGTGTAAGTTTGTGGAAACAAACATACTGCAATTTCATGTTACTTTTAATACTGATAAGAAATATGTTGTGTTACTTTTTTTTTTCAGCTTTTAAACATTACCTGGTTTTATGGCAACTCCTTTACAGGTGCAGTAATACTGCATACTCTTCTGCACGTGCCTGTTGTGTGTATACACATATCTCTGTCTCTCTGCGAGCAGCAGACGGAGTCAAAGCTATGCACAAACCCCTTACTTCTGCATTTCCTGATTTTCAAATGCTGAGCTTTACAATCAGTGCTCTATTCAGAATGGCTTTCTGCCATTGAATTTCCTAAAATAATTCCTTTTTTTTTAAGAGAAAAAGGGAAAATTGGAAAGACTGCTGGGCAGAGTGCAGAGAGAATTTCAGGAAGATATGTCAATGCCATGCTCTCAAGTGAACTTGAGACTGCCCAAAGGCTATCTCGACTTCCAGGTATCCATCCTCCTGCTCAGCAACTGGGTGTTTCTGGGTGACTGCGGACAGCAGCCATCCCTGTACGCAATGGGATCCCCAGTGCTGGGAGGTGACCTGTTTCCTAACTACCATTTGGAGATGATCTCATCTTCTCAGAGGGTGTTTTCTTAATTTCACTTGCTGGATTCTGCTGTGTAATGGTATTTGATTACTTTTTACTGTTTCTGTTCCATATGGGAGTATGCCAATCAGCTCCTCCTTTGAGAGGCTGCTCATAATAGCAGCAAGTTCATTCACTGGTTTTAAGAGTTTTATTTTTCCCTTCAGCCTGCTAATTTCCCTGCACTCTTAAACTTTACACTCAGAAGTGTTTCCTTAGACACTATTTTCTGAAATCATCTTAGCAGTGGTCTGACTTAATCAGTGAACGTTTACTCCTCAGTTCCTGTGTCAAGTCACTGAACTAGCTAAACACACTTAGGCAGAGACTTAAGTCTTATTAAGTGCAATGAATACTTAAGCATACATTTAAATGCTTTGCTGAACTGAGGCCTTAAGCCTCCATGTTGTTATTACAGTAGATTAAGTCGGCAATTAAAATTTGCCATTTGGAAAAATGAGTTATTTCTGACAGTGTTGTTAGGATGAGCATTCATCGGAGCATACTTGCTACCATATGACTTGACAGAAATGCACGTTACGTTCCCCAGCACGAAGTGAAAATAAACAGCAGCAAAAGGGAAAACTCTTGCTTGTAGGCATGCTGGTGTCTCCAGAATGTCTGGATAACGAGGTTTTAGAAAAATATCTTTCCCAACCAGTCATGTATGAAAGAGTAGAATAAGGTGGGAGTAGGTAAAACAGTTGCCGTCACTGTCGTATTGAATTTTGTAGGTAATTCTGTACCAGATTACCTGTGACTGTACAGAAAGCATTTCTCCTAACATCACTTGCTATATCATTTGCTTGTAACACACCTAGATTTGTAAATCTCTTAGCTGTGGTGTTTAAATAAACAGTCCCTACCTGGGCTGGGTGTTTTTTCAGCTTCTCGGTGCCTGGTTATACCCCGTGCATTCACAGGGTGAATGCCTAAACCCTCCAGTTGTATTTAGTTTTGGTTCTGATGAGCTTCATTTCAGATTTGAGAGGAATCCAAAAGGTAGGAGACACTGTGCTGCCCCGGGCACATTTTGGCAGCTTTTGGCACAATTTCCAGAACTCCTGGGGACTGCAGATCCCCTGCAGACCCAGGCAGGCTTTTCAATCCTTTCCATCTCACTGGGATGGGAGATTAGCTGGCTCACCTTGTTTCCTAATCATGTAATTCTTTGCTTTTTTGTTGTGCTTCCTATCTGGAGAGTGCAGTTTTTATGTTATTTGAGTATCCTGAGCAGCAGTCTTTGCCTCCTTAGGTTTACCTGTCCCCCTGCTTACAAGTGACATGAGCTGAAAGCAGCTAAGAGGTGACAAAAAGATGTGAACCATGTGGATACAGAGAGTAAGATAGGTAGGCATAAGAAGGGAAAATTTTCTTGTCTTGGATGAATTTGATCAACACCTTTTGATTTGCTCCTCTGATGCCAAAGCCTTTAAGAGAGAAAAGAGGTCTCATCTGATTATGCCCAGCTGACTTCAGTGGTGATTTGCTTACTAAGTTGACAATACCTTTAATTTGGGATGTTGCCCTTGTACATGAGATTAATGAACCCACTGTGAATGTGCAAGCGCTGCTTCATCCCTCACTCTCTCACTGTTACAGCTGCACCAATGACATCTTCCAGGAATCAAAAAATCATTGTGAACTCACTGTGAAGATTCACAGGGTAGGGAGCTAACGCCGTGAAAGGGACAGCAGCGTTAGCTGAACTCCAGGCCAGTGTCTGTCCACAGAGCCTTTGCTTCCGTGGAAATGTATAAATAGTGGTAAGATGATTTTATTTCTTAGGGTGCCAAAAATAAAAGTAAGGTCCAGCTACCTGGTGAATATGGCGAGTGCAGGACACAGTCCTGCAGGATGGAACAGCCTCACACCTGGCTCATGGTTATCAGCACCATCAGCTCTCGTACCAACACGATCAAGTCGAAAGAAGAAGGGATTCTTCTCATGATGTAAAAAAACAGCATTATGGAATATTGCCTCTGTCAGATGCCTACCACTTTTGATTGACCATTTGCCTTACTGTTCCAGATATTAAGGTTCAAATATGAATTCTCATTCGAGAGTGACTATGTGACATGGCAAAGAGAAACTCCCAGTGTCAGTTATCTCACTGACTAGGGACTACAGCAGCAGAAATGCAGGCTTATGGTGTGCTTCAGAACAGAGCTGCAAGAGGAACCAGACTGGAAGTAAAATCTTGTAAACATAGAAAACTGCAAGTTAATGGAAACATTGGTTTGAGTTGATCTGAAATCTTCCTTCTGCAAGTCTGGAATCTAGTTTTTAATGTAGTCCTGCTTGAATTCTTTGTCCTGAACCATCTTTTATGTTTTTAGCACAGGACTGGATGAGTAGCTTACAGCAAATTAAATCAAAAGTGTTATAAAAAGGATGGAGTTTCCATAAGCTGCTCCTGCTCTTCTGGGCCAAAACCTCAGGACGCACCAGGCACCTTCTGTAAGTGAATCATTTATCATGGAGCTTGCTCCTACTTTTATTTTGGCATCCTAATAAATAAAATCAATTTAACATTACTTACACAGGCACACCGTAAATTAAATGGTCTGGGCTGATTTATTTCATCTGAAGATCTGGCCTATTATTATTTGTGTTAAAAAAATCAATGTGGAAAAAATCCTCAGAATTGTTGTGATTTCCCCAAATGAGCTTAAGTTATGGAGGACGTGTGTGAGAGGAATTACAGAAGAAGGAATTAGTATCTTAATAACTAGTCTTGCTCCTCTCCCTCGTCCAAACTATTACTTCTTTTAGAAGATGCAATATTACAAATCCACCAAATCAGCCTGGTCCTAATTGTCCAGTGGAATTTACTATACTGAGACTGTGGTTTTATAGTGGAATCTACGGTGCAATCATAAACCAGCCTTGTTGTGTCCTAAATTTTACGGCACACAGATTGCTTGGAGGAATAACCCCTTTTTGTCTGGCACATTGGAGCCCAGATTGCCATGACTGTGGCTCATGTTTTGTTCATGTGTATACATATGTATATATTTTCACTTTCCGCTCTTTTTCATTTCTCTTGGAGCGCTGAGGTTTGTGTATTTGCTAGTTTTAAATTTCCGCAGCAGAGAAGATGAGAAGGTTGCTTCCCCCCCCCCCTCCCCCCCCCAACCCCCTGTTTGTTCCCCAAACTCTTCGTGCAGTTTAACAAGTCAAATACAAAACACGGGGGGGGGGGGGGAAATAAACATCCACATGATGGTACCGTGCGTGATATCGCATCATTGATTGGATATACTGCATTGGAACATCACACAAAAGAGCCTGTAACGAAAAAAATTCAGTTGCCTGGAGCTTTGAGCTTTCAAATTAGGCTAAAGAGGTTCCCCTGATAACCAGCAGTGTTGAAGCTTTCAGTATTATTTAGCTGCCCAGGCATCAGTAACAGTTTTCAGTTCGAAGGGCCTGGAGACCCAATGCCCCAGTAAGGTAACCCACCTGCCCACTTTGGGATCAAAAAGCCTATCTAAAAATCTCCAGTTTACCGAGCAGAACTGAGAATGACTGCGACTCTCCCTTCTCCACCGCTATCTCCGTCTGTGCAGCCTATTTTGCATCAAAAGATCCATTTGAAAGTAGAGATCCCTTAGAGCTAAATATTCTAAACTGACAGAAGAATTTCTAGTGGCACACCAGCCTAAAGCCATATTTTTATGAGGACATCACTTTCTATTTCTAAGCTTCAGCATGCACTCATGCTTCCTCATCGCCAGGAGCCATGCCACATCAAGTTGCCTCCTCCCAGCTTTTATGTTTTTTTAATGGAGTCCGGTTTTCTGCCTAACTTATGGCTATCTCCCTGACAAATTGTCAGACACCTATGTCACTAGGACAGAGGTGTCCTGGTGCAGCACAAGCCAGAAAGGACATTGTAGGTGTCATTAAAAAAAAAAAAATACACAGGGCATCCGTTTGTAAATCTGATTATTCTTGAAAGTTGGAAAGGCTTAACAAAAAAACACAACAAAAAACCCAAACCAGAACAGAACAAAACCCGTAAAACATAAAAAAAGAGACAATATGGAGTATTTAGTCCTTAAGTATAAGATGTGAACTAGCAATAGACAAGAGCTTTAAGTTCACGGGCCCGATCCTGTATTGCTTGCCACCTTCCAGCACTGCTGTGAAGGGAGCTGTGCTGGACCCTGGGCACCAGCCATGCTTTGCCTCGGGTCGCAGCCTCCTTGGGGCAAGGCTCACGACTCCTTCTATGTCTGATTCAGCACGGAGCAGACTGCTTGCACCTAAATAAACTGGCTAGAGCCTGACAAGTCATACTGCTGGGCTTAAAGAAACAATAATGGACCTTCCTCGATTTCATGTAACGGGAGAGCACTGCTTTTACGGTAATGATGCTCATTTTTTTTCCCCCCCGATGAAAAGGCATCAGGGTTTAGCTGCTCCCTTGTGCTGCTGGGGAGTTAAACATTCGCTAAAATATTCTGAAGGACTGGCACAGCATTGCAGTCCTGAAAAATCCGCATCCATCAAAGAAGGTAGGAATTTTTATGTTAAAAGACGGAAGATGTGCTGTTATAAGTCAGCAACTTAAATGCCTTTATCTATACAGCCTGTAAGACATCTGCAGAACATTCAGCAATTAAATATGCCCCCAGCTGAACAATAATGTTGCTGCTTGGTCTGCATGTAAATTAGAGTGAGTTAAGGGTGGGTGTTCAAGCTGGGCTCTGTTGTTGTCAGTATCCTGTGTCATAAGCTGCCCTTGAAATCACCCTGGGCTCTGGAAAGGGCACTTGTAAAGGTTCCAGCCACACAGCTCTTCCCCCCTCTCCCCAGTAAAAGAGAGCCCATGTCCTTGGAAAAGGGATAAGTACTAGTCATTCATCACCTTGGATAGCCTGGATTGTCTCTCAGCTTGCCAAATATGCCCATTTGGGAGGGACAGAGGAAGAAGAAACAGGGCATGGAGTTATTTCACCTCCAGATCTCCACTCCTGGTGGGTACCAACCCAAGGTGGGAGTATCTGGAGAATCTCTTCCCTCCCCACCCCAGCATCGGGGGTTTCCCAGAGGTGGCACCATGTGTGGAGGTTGGTTTTTAGGCTGCTGCACTCAATGCAGCTTTCTTTGCTCAGCAGTTTTGGCTGAGGGGCCAACAGACTGTGTTTCCTCCCCCCAGCAATGGCCTGTCTAGCTGCAACATCGAGCTCCCAGGCATGTGTGTGTGTATGGGGGGGTGTGTGTGTGTGTGTGTGCATGGGTGTGCCAGAGGGGCTGGAGAAAGCCAGCCAAACAGGCCCTGCTTCTTTCCCACTGCATCATTTTGGAGTGACTAGAGGATGTTGGCACACCCAGCTACCTGTGGAAGTTTTAGTAGAAATACATCTTTTCTCTAGTGCCTTCTGTCTAAAGAATCCAAAGTATTTTAAAGAAGTGAAGGTATTTCATGAGGCTTTTATATTGTTCCAGTGAGGCAGACAGCCTGAGGAAGGAACTGTAGGTGCCCACTCGCATCACAGCAAGAGCTGCAGTTGCTCAAGGGGGAACAGCCCTTGCTCTGGCCACCAGCCCCTTTCCTCTGCCAGAAGTCCCCCCTTGTAGGAACAGAGGTAGCAGGACAGATGCCTGTCCGTGCTTCTGCATCTCCTGTGGGGACCGGTGCAATGGTGCACATCCATCCTCACCCCCAGGGAAGCACAGGGAGCTGGAGCTGGGAGGGCACTGGTGCACGATGCTTTCTGTGCCCTTGCTCAGAGGCAGGGACAGGAGCAGGGGTGGAGAGCTGGGGGCATGGGCAGCCGCAGCGGCGGGGATAAAATTTGCCAGAGCTCATCTTTCAGGACCCCAAGGCATAAACTTCTCAGATGACTTACACCTTCCTTATGACTGTAGCACCTCTTTGCCTACATTAAATTGCCTTGAGATTAAAAAAGGGGAAAAAAAAAGAGAAGATCATTTAGCTTTGCCTGTTGAGGCTTATCCTCCCACAGAGCAACAAAGGCCACGTTTGCTCATTGCTCGCAGTAGTAACCTTGTGTAGATAACCTGGAGAGCACAAGAAAACACATGGAACAGCACATCGCATGTTAACTGGGCCCAGGCACGTGTGATTTTATAGTGAAGACTCCAGTTGGAGTTCTGTCTTCTGGGCAGAACTTTCCACATCACTTCTCAGCAAGGAAGGGCTCCTTATTCTGTGCCTTAAAACTAATTTTGACAGCACTTTCCCTTATAAGCACTACAGAGTATCTGCTTTCCCTCAGCAATTTTATGGCAACAAATAGCTCATACCTCTCTGTCAGCTTTTGTCCTTTCTTTTCTCTTTCTTTCTTTCTTTCTTGGGTGTTATTTGAAGAGAAACCAGACTTTAGCCTGGTACAAACAGCATCTGACTTGTTAGAGGGGTTATAAGGGGATAAAGGCACTTACAGTAAGCAGCGTAACAGCCCTGCATGTTGTAGTAACCATATAAGCTTCTGGGAGAAAGGTACAGAAATATCCAGAAGCAGTAAATATAGTGAGGTATGCATAGGGCAACTACAGACCATTAGCTAGGGACCCATAATGGAACACTGCCATCTTTAAAGGCGTTTTTGTTTCTACAGTTTTTATGACAGTTTTATGGCAATTCTGTAACTACTGTACTTCACCGCTTCACAGCGATTCCTTTTTTATCTCTTGAGATGATTCCAGGATGTTAGGATGTAATATATGGAGAGAATAGCAATCATTGCATAGCAAGCTACACATAAAAGAGTCGTATAATCAATTACTCTGATGTCATAAAAGTCACGGTCCACTGACCTGATGTCACCGTGATGGATCGGGACTTTTAATGCTTCATTTATGGTATTTAAAAAAATAAGGGGGAAAGGGTGGTTATGTCAAAACACATGCCATTCTTAATGTGGCATTAACAGAGCTAAATGGGATGTAGTGATACTTATTTGACCAGAGGAGTGTGATCCAAGTTCTGTCTGAACAGCGTAAATGTGGCTGCTTCTGCGTGCTGTTGGAAACCAGTGGGCAAGGGCCAGGAGCAATGGGCATTCCCTCCAGCTGAGGATGTCCTCTGATGGTGGAATTAATAACACAGGAACTAAGGGCTCAGCCATGACTTTGCTCCAGCCCAGGGGCAACACGTGCTGTACTGCCCATGGACCAGCCTGGGAGGCTGTGGCTGGTGGCTTGCAGTCTGCTCCTGCTTCCCACACACACTGGCATAGGCAACACCCCCAGGTTGCCCTTCCCTTGCTTGCAGTAACCAGCACAGGGGGAGAGGAGGAGAAGCAGGGAAAGCTCTTGGAAGGGGAATATGTCACGGCCCTTAGTTTCCAGGTGGGACAGTGCAAGATGGGTCACATGGGGTCACAAGATTCAAAGCATCCATAGGACCCATACTGTTAGCACTTGGGACTACAAAATGGTCCTGTTTAGCTTTTACACTCCTGAGGCACTAGGGCTGTTGAAGGGGCATGGGCTGGTTCCAGTTTCATGGGCGAGGATGAGTATATTGCTTTTTCAAGGGAGTAGCTCGAGGCTGGCATTCCCACGCTGGCAACCAGCCACGGCCCTCTCCTGGAACACATCAGGTGGCTGTTTCTGCTCAAACATTTATCGAGCTGGTCTTTGGAAGTGTCCCTGACAGGTTCCAGAGCCTGTGCGTGCTGGGGACATGGACGCAGGCATGGCCAAGGACAGGTCAGGAGCCCTAGTAACTGCCCTGGGCCTGCAGGACTCGGTTTAGTCTTGACTGGTGTTCAGGAGCTTTTCTTCACAAAGCAGGGGACTGCAAAAACGAAGTTCCTCGTTAGCAAATCCCACAGCCGTGAAATCACCACATGCATCGGTGCTACCCGCAAAAGCACCAACTCCCTCACTTTGCGACAGACACTCGAGTTTTTGCACCTGGCCAGGCTTACGTCTGGGAAAACACTTGAGTCATCCTCACGCTACAGTCTTGTCCTGGCTGCAGTTCAGAGTTGATCCCTGCCACATCGCCAGGTAGGGACATTATTACTGTTCCGCCAGCGCTGCTTTTAGCTTCCCTCTCCCCTCCCTGCTCTCCAGCCTGCACTTTTCTTTCACTTCTTTGCCCATCAAGTCCCCTCAGCCTCCGAGTGTCCCTCTCAGCTCAGCAGAAGTGCAGACCGTGCCGTTGGAAGCATCTCAAGCAGGCTCTCCAGGGCTCACCGCCAGCTGACACCAGGCCTCTTCTCCACAGAGGCACAGCCCATGGTCTGCTCAGTGCCCGGCATCTGCCAGCCGGGGAGCAGAAGACCTCGCTCTGCAAAAGCAAGATCCTCTGACTCCACTGGGGAACCTGTTGTGGGTTCCCCGGGCAAAAGCCACGTGGTTTATCTCAGTGTTGTAGCACTGTCAGTCCTCAAGCTCAGAGGCAGGGCTTCTGTGGCCAAGCAGAAACCCCTGACAAAACCACTGCTCCCTGTTTCTCTCTGTCTTCCCTGCTACCCAGAGCATTTTCTCCTCCTTGAAGGCAAAGCTGGCCAAGAAGCCAAGGGATCCACTCCAGATCTCTGTACTAGTGCGCATTTTTTTCACCATCGTTTTTTAAATATCATACAGTCCCCTTCCTTCGTGTTGAAAGCAGAGTAAGAGAACTCCAATTTCATGCCCTCAGGCCTGCATAAAAGAATAAAAACAACACAACATTTGCATCTGCTTAACAGGCTCTGTTCTAGAAGTCTCCATGCAGGAAAAAAAAATGGGGGGAAAAGCCCCATCACTCCAGGTTAAACGGAGCCATTCAGAGAGTACTGCAGGAAGAGAAGGCAGAGAAGAAAATTATTGTCATAAATGACCTGAGAATTCATGGCCTTACGATTGCAAACACAAAGTCTAAAAAGGTTACATTCTCTTGCTTCTCTGCCTACCCCCGATATCAATGAACATCAGCTAAAGGTGGCTGAAGAACCAATTTCATGCATCTACTGTAGAAGGAAATGAACTGAGCCAAGGGCAAAAATAAAATTATACAAATGTTATTATAGACTAGCCTGCTTCTGTCCTAGTTTAATTCAAATTTCAGTGCTGCAGGCTTTGCTACTGGCAGTAGCCTTCCTGAATAAATCAACATTTGCTTACATCTAAATTATTAGAGAAACATGTGACTTTGTTTATTGTATAAATTATACGCAAGGTTAAAGCATTAACTGTTCAACGGGCTTTGTGCAGTCACACAATCGCTCCCTTCCCCCCCAAAAACCTTTCTCCCCCAAACAGCATTTCGAGGACTAGCCATCCAGGGAGGGCTCTGTGGAGGCTGCCTGGCAGGAGCGTGGCTAAAGGCACAATTTCAGGGCTTTTTTCTTCCACTGCGCTGCCCCGGGGGAAATAATTTACTGCCGTGCAGGGCGCACAGGGGATGTAAAGCACCCTGGTGCTGACTGGGTAAGTGCCTCAGACCTACTTTGCAGGAGGGCTTACGGCTGAAGGAGGTGATGGGGAGAGCTGCCTTCGGTGCCTAGGCACAATTACAGATGGAAGGAAGAAATCTGCTGCTGCCAGGACTGCTGTGATGGGTGGATGTGTCCCCTCTGCTAGGGCCTGGCTCGCTGGCACCACAGCAACCCACAAGCTCAAGGGCTCCAGCGAGCTCGTGTGTGCACAAGCCCTGGGCTCCCTGTGGGTTTTCCAAGCTTCATGGGGACTGCTGGTGAATTTTAGCTGGGGAGATGCTCATTAAGAAACCTAAGCAGCTTTGCTGCTGTCACCACACTTGTCCTGGCCCTGAAGGAGCAAGGGGCTGGTGGGCAGCCCACGGGACAGCCAGTGGCACCACAGCCAGAGCCCCAGCACCCAGCTGCCAGCTCTGGGTCTGTGTGGTAGAACGGGTATGGTGCCTCCCAACTGGCCTCATTTTCCATAGCTGCTTTCCTTGCCGCTCCCCAGACGGTGAAAGACCCAGTTTGCTTCCCATTGGAAATCCAACCCTACTGCAAAGACAAGCACCACTGTTATGGTCCTCAGCACCGCAGCACCGTAACTTCAGACTGCAGTATTTGGGATTATTGCTGCAAAGTATTGAAGGATATTCTTTTAAAAAAAAAAAGGCAAGCAAAAACTCCCAAGGAGCCCTTCTCCCCCAGAGCCAGTGCTGTCTCCTAGACCAGTCTGTACTGTGCTTTTTGTCACAAGTGTATCAACACATAGCAGCTGAGTAAATCTTTTCCACAAAGGTATTGGATGCCGCAAGCTCAGGGTCTAGGATGTGGAATCCAAATACATGTCCCCTGGGTTCCCGCACTGAAATGCTATCAGGAGGTTTCTGTGGCCAGACTGAACTGAGTATTTTATTTACATTTCATTTACACTTACAAATTAATATATACTTTCAATGCTGTTAAAGGGCTATTGAACACTGCTGTAGTTTTATATTCAGCAACAGGATCTAATTTCCCTATCGATAAAATTGTTTGTTTTTCTCTGCACTTTATGAAATTATGAAAATTTCACAGTTTCTCAGCTACAGTGGTGTCTAGTGAAATGAGCAGGCCACTTATGTGGAATTTTTTTCAAGTGTCCTTATTCTTTTTCATTTATGCTAATGTTATTTCATGCTAATAGCAGGCTATATTTTGCTTTGATACTATTAAAACCTGTCTGGATTGAGTAAAGGGACCATTTTTATAATGGTTTCTGGAAATGATCTAACAGTAAAATCATCTCCATTAAGAAAGTGGATTCGGAGGAGACTTTGCTTCCCCACACTTCCATCCAAAAACTGACAAATTCTTTAGACATAAATTAATTTCACTGACTCCTTTTCCTATTTTAGTTCTTTGTAAATTATAACTTACTGTGTA
This sequence comes from Todiramphus chloris collaris, assembly GCA_025345505.1. Lineage (NCBI taxonomy): Eukaryota > Metazoa > Chordata > Aves > Coraciiformes > Alcedinidae > Todiramphus > Todiramphus chloris. Next base: position 7,888,279 of record JANVCC010000261.1, on the reverse strand, counting down.
ATTTAGCTATGCTGCAGGAAGCTCTTCTTCCAAGAGGAATTCGGGAAGCATATATTGTTTATTTCAGCCTGTGAATATGAGGTTTACAAATCCCATTACCAAATAATGGGATTGGAATTCCTATTTCAATTTTTACACATCCTCTTGCAAAACCGTGCCCTCCTTCTCCCTCCTGAGTAGCTGAGATCCTCCTTCTCCATGAGACAGAGCTCTGTGTCATGATAACCTGTCCTGGTTTCCTTCCTGAGCATCGCCACAAGACTCAGCAGGCTAGACCGCGATCTTTAAGCACAAGAAATTAATTTCCAGCCTGAAACGTAAACTAAAGTGAACCGGAGCCCCATTACCAGAAATGTATCTCCGATCTGTGAGAGGGCACTAGCTGATTGAAAAGACTCGGTGCAGCCAATGTAGTTCATTCATATTTAGGCATTCCTAACTACAGAGTCAGGCTGCCTTCCCTAACGCTCCGGTCGCGCCTGCCTGGAAACAGAGCTGAGGAAAAGGGGTCCAGGTTCCCTGCACACACCCCACCGGGGAAGATGCCTGTGAATCCCACGGCCGTTTGGGAGGAGATGTCCCAATGAAGGCTAAGTCTTCCTTGGCCTCATGCTGCTGCCTCCAAGCTCTTACATCGGGGGTAAATCTGGCGCAGTGATGCCTTCCCTCAGTTGGAAAATTTGCCTTGTCTGACTGACAAGCCTGGGCACCGAGGTCAGCTGGGAGGCCTGGCTGAACAGAAGGCTGTAATGAAGACATTTTCTCTCTCCTGGCTGACCTCCTACAGCCGACAGATTTGAATAGCCTCTTCTCCAGCTGACAAAATGAAATACAGGCTAGCAGAGATCAAAAGCACTTACCATTTATCTATCTAGTTATTCATAAGGTCTCTCATCACCATGGTATCTGAAAGCCTCCAATGAACTGGGGACAGTTCCCCAGGGCCAAGAGCCTCCATTGCTTCCTCACAGCAATCAAAATTGTTTCCTGAGGGTTGGTTGGTTTTTTTTTTTCTTTCTTTCTCCTACTCAGAATTTTTAGCCATTACTGTGGATCATTGTAGGGATTAAAGGGAAGATTGAATCAACTGGGCAAAAGGCTTTGGCTGAATTTGCATATGCTCTCAGCTGACTCCAGTGTTCTAGCTTCTGATCAAAACACTTACTGTAAGATTGAAAAAGTGGCCAAAGAGAGTAATTAGAAGTTCCCAGACACAAAGTTCTATGTAAGAGGAAACTAACAGAGAAAAGACTACCATTTTAAGACTGAAACTGGATGTGCTTTACGCACTGGAAAGACAGGTAAGTATATGGATGAAATATTTTTACAAAAAGACACAGAATTTCTCAGTGGGATTTTTCTTCTTGAGATTTGCGTGGTGCTTTGGCCTGTCGGTCACACAAAGTCAGTAACTCAGTGCTGTCAGGGGAAAAAAAAAGTGTTAGGTGAGTGACTTGCCAAATGAGTCTCAATAAAGATGGAGACAGTGGCAAGTAGATGGTCGTAGAGAAAGGCAGGAAGATCATCTGTTGTAACAAAGGATTTTAAAGATTTCGATTAGGAAAAAAATCTCTCTGAACGTGTTTCAACTTGATGAGATATTGTCCTGTTCTGTACTCAGTCAGCTCTCCCATGTACAGTGGAGCAAGCGAGGGTTGTGTGTCGTGGTGCAGACATACAATGCTGGGCTTAACACCTTTGTATGAACACCAGAGGCTCATGTACAGGAAGAAGCATGGAAAGCATTGTTTGGGCTCTCAGCTGCTGCTCCAGGCTCCTGCTGGCTATACCCACTGATTGTCCCAGCCTTGTCCAACCCACCAGCATCTTGAGTAGCATCAGCTTACTCTGTACAGGCAACTACATTGTGCTCTGCCCTAGCAACTCCTCTCTTGCCCAACTTCAGTGCCAGCTACAGTGAGCAAAGCACAGAGAAGTTGGCATCTGGGTGCTTGCCTACAGCTTCAGTAAATCCTGATCTTCTCGTATTCGGGGCATTAGGTTTATAGCTAGAAAAGACTTGACAAGGCCAATGACACGTCTTTGGAATCCAACCCTCTGTCTTGGCTCAAAAAGCAACGACTTGTTATTATTGAAATTCCATCTAAAATCTTCATGTTCACCTGCCACCAGGCTCTACAAGGCACAAACCCTCAAGTTGCTACAATTAATCCCCCTGCATAATCAATGCTACTGAATAAATACAGTACCAGCTCTAGCATTTTTTCTCATACGTTTTACAACATTAAACACTTGTCTTAAAAACCCAGCTCCTGGAGGCATTGTTGCATACACATTTCAAGACTTTTCTGGAGCAAGTGTAAATATAGAAAAAAAAAAGAAAAAAAACCCCAAATCCAAGCAACTGTATTTCCTTAAAATCATTCCTAAAATTTTTATACTAATCTCATGATTTCTCAAAATGTGATTCATGATTTCTGAACCCTTACTGCATTACTAAAAGTATCACAGCATAGATTTTTCCAAGCAGGGATTATAGCTTTACACAAAAACAAAGACATGTTTGGTATCTGAGATCAGAAACCAAACTGCGAGCAAGTTCAGCTCTTAGTTTTCATCTGCAACCTGTTCTTTTTTCTATAGCCTTCTGATCTAAACTAAAACTAAACCCAGGGCCTTCAAGGGATTGCAAAATTGTCATCAGGTAAGGCCAACTGATAAACAGCCTACTGTGCCTTGACACTGTTTCTTTTGAGACTGCAAGCAAGTTTTTAAATCGGTCTTTGCTCTATTCCCTTCTTGTTAACCTCTTTTTACATTACTTTTCCTATCAGTATCATGAGACCAACTTCTTCATTGTTTGAGAGGCACTGGCACACTTCAGTGATGAGCATCCTAGACTTTCCATTAACAAACTAGGTAAAAATTAGTCCGAGGATGCCAGTGTTTGCTGCCTCCAATTCTTATTAAACAGCCAATGATTTATTAAGAGCTTGTTAATTAATAATGTGGCCAGCCTGATGATTAAAAAGAAAACCAAAGCAACAGCGAGAAGAACCTCTACTGGATTATCTTATGGAAAACACGATCAGACTATAAAAGCAAGCTAAAAATAAAACTAATATCTTCTTCATTGACCCCAGGCAGTTGCAATTGGATAAAGCACTCTTCAGTTTGTTCCCAGCAGTTTTGTACAGTGTTGCTCTATGATAGGACTAGCAAGTGCATTCTGCTTGGAGGAAGATTCATCTTGGCTCTGTGTGTGTGTGAATTTGGAGTTCAAATGAAGCCTTAGAAGGATCATTTTTCAGGTGCCTACAATTTTATAAACACAGAGTCAGAGAGAAGTGGTTGCTGTCACAGAAGTACCTACTTACCCCTTTATTTAAACATTTGGATGGTATGAGCTATGCTACGAGTTATTCATGTGACAGGGCAGGAAACCTTGGTTGACAATAAATCCATCCTTTATTGCCCAGGCAATGGCAGGCATGCCTTTATTTTGTAATTTGGCTCTATAAGAGCCCACGGTAGCAGAGTTCCATGTCCGTGGACCAGGTTGGGTTTTTTACTACAGAATTTTCTTTGTCATTATAAATATATAAAAATTATTCTAAACTGATGCCAAGAATGACTGCAGTAAATACATTAAAACTATACTACACCTGTGAAGGAAAACGAAACGAATGTATGCCGAAGTGTCCTTTGCTAGTTTATTTGATAGGCTTTAGCCTCATAGTTATTAATTTCCAAAATTCAGTAACCCACGGTGGGGCTTCACTAGCTGGTGCTAATGAACTAAATCCTGCCGTACGCGTGAAAGCTTCTTGGAAGGGTGTTCTGAGCAACAAACTGTTCTGCCCGCATCGGATATCACATAAATCATGCACAGAGCAGTGCAGAGGGTAATAAGCTCCAGTGTCCTGTATGTATCAACAGTCTTGATTTTTTGGTTAGGAGCATAATGTTCTGCCACGTGAGAAGCCTGGGCTGCGGTGTTAACCTCACCTAGCTCAGAGTTTAAGGGCATCACAGAGGTGATATTTTCAGCCTTGGAGGGATAATGTATCATACCTGAGCACCTTGTTCACAGCAGTGCTGCCGTCCTCGAACAGGCTATCATCACTTCTCGGGGCTGGTGGTTTGTGCTGCAAGGTAGCAGCAGCACCTAGTGCTGTGAGGCGAGGGGCTGTGGGTGTGGGAGGACAGGATTTAATGAGCAGCGGTACTTTGCAGCAGGGCTTAAAATTCCTCAGGCTTTGTGTCCCAGGAAGCTCTGGGTAAGTGAGGATAGGCACAAATACCTTGGACTTTCACATCAAAAAAAAAAAGAAAAAAAAAAAAAGAAGAAGAAAGAAAAAAAGAAAAAAAGAAGTGTTTCTATGGCTTACAATTATTCAGGGATCATTCAGAGAGCTTTACTTGCAAGTTCTGCAGTGATTGCTTCAGTGTTATGCAATTACACACAGCCACCCCTACAGCAAGGCCTGGTTTTTGCACTAGCTGGCACACAAACCGAAACCCTGCCCTGCCCAGGACAGAGGAGACCAAGCAGCAGTGCCATGGGACATGTGCCATGAAGTCTCCAGTTCTCTGCCCTCCTGTCTGAGGGGATTCAATCTCCTCTCTCATTCCCAGCTGAAAGGAGCCTGAAGGGTGATGGTCATTGAACTGGCTCTCCTCTCTGAGCCCTCCATCCAAGGGCAGCTCCAGATGGGGAAATGACCTGCTCCTTTTCTGGCCATCTGTTAAAAAAGAAGTGCTGTGATCCGCTTGGGACAGCAGTCTAGGCAGTGAGTCCTACGTGTATGTTAACTACATCTTACAACAGACTAAATACCTTAACCCCTGGAAGAGGCAAACCCACAAACACACGCTTGCTCAGAGTTCTGTGCCGTGTTGCACTAAGCCTGAGGCCGTTACATTGCCAAGCATATCAACTCTTTTGGCTTCCACTGCAAGGTGCCCAGCTTTTGCCAAGCCCTGTGCAGTGTGTTTCGACACAAACCCCTCTAGCGGTGGGGCACTCAAGAGGCAGTCAATAGCAAACAGCATCATTCTGACAGAGGAATTGCAGGGTATGGTTTGTGCCTCTAGACACGAAGCTTGAAGCAGCCCTTAAGCATGTGTAAGAAGTGAGTTCAGCACCAACAGAGAAGTGTGGTACCTGACACGCTGGCACTGCAAGCTCAGGACCGATGCTGCAGTAAGAGAAACACGGCTTTCCAGCAAGCTGCCCTGCAGGAGGGAACTGTGTCTGTGCCTGCTGAGGACTCTGTCATTTCAGTGGGGGATTCTACCCCAGGTGATCAGGATTGGTTTGGCTTAGCTGGCAAAAACGATGAAATCCAGATCCAGAACATTATGACTATGACAAAAAAATGATTGCATGGCTTCTAAGAAGGTCCATTTTAAGGGCTTGGCATCTCTTTTCCACAGCTATAAAACTAGAAACAGCAGAAGGGGATGCCAAATCTAGGCATATCCATTATGCTTGTAACTACAGAGCTTCTCAGATGTCCCCAGGAAGCAGAGGTGAGGCATGGATCAGAAGCACAACTGGTAGATGTGATCAGGAAACAGAATACCCAGGCAAGGATGGTCTTGCACATGCCAGTGGTGCTGCACAGTGAAGCTATAGGTGCAAGCTCTTTCTGCGTTGAACAGCACATGTTGAAGGTGTTCCTGTCCTAGTTGCTGGAAGTTACTACTTCTGCCAGAAGACATGACCCAGTGAGAGCTCCAGGGCAAGGCAGCTGGGTGAGGTTTCATGTCTGAGGAGGACAATTTTGCCTAACTGTCTGTTTGGAAGCAGATGAGGAAGGGCTTGCATGTCCTTTTCACCTCATCAGAACAGAGGTGACAACACTTTCTGGTAGGGGCACAGTAACTCCCAGTTAGGAATGATAGTCTTTGACAGGCACAGCTGTTTGCAGAATCCATGACCTACTATGAAAACTTCAAGTGTCACTGGAAAACTAGCCAGACAGTGGCAAACATAATATTTACAGATGGGAAAAATCTAGCCAGGCTTTTAGGCATGAGGGGACTGTGGCACATGGCACTCTGGCAGCCACAGGGCTGCAGGACTCCTGGCTCACATCTCCTTCCTCCAGCCTCTCCCCACTTCTGCCTTCCAGCATCCCCCAGAGGCAGGGGCAGCTGGAGGCGTGACCTAAAGGCTGTCCTCCCCTGCGCTGGCATCCAGCATGGTCTGTCCAGCAGCAGAGCTCAGCAGCTCTGATATGAAAGAAAGCACACGCACAGCCTGCAGTTTTGGCTGCCTGCAAAAGCAAGTGCTGGCTCTTAGCCCTGGCATCTGGAATGAAGAAGTGCAAAGTGAAAGGAACAAAAGCACTGCTTCCTTTCTCTCCCCTTTATCTATTTATTCGGTTAGTTAATCTAGTTTGGGATGCTGTCTGTTCTGTGGGCAGCCTGTGTCATCCTCAAGCTGCTGCAGCCTTGATTAAATCCAAGTACTTTAATAAGGAGAGAGCTCTAGCTCTGCATGGGGGTCCCACGCCGTGCGGGCAGCAGCCGGGCAGTACAATTACACACAGTGACAGATGCAGAGCACTAACGTAGGTGTTGAGGCCACGTGCAGCTCACAGCCCAACAGGGCTGGCTTAGCCCCATGGCTTTTCAAGGTAAGTGGGCTGAGGAGCTGGGAGTTGACAGAGTGTGTGGATCTTTCACAACAGGTCTTAAAAACCTCAGTCACAACACCTTTCAGCCGAGTGGGGGTCTGTTTGGGGAAAGCTCGGCAGTAATTTTTCCTCCCCTTTCTACCCCTCCTTCCAAGATCGGAGTCCTGATTTTGCTTTGGGAAAATTGTGCAAAAGGGATTTTGGTAAGAGCCCACTCCAGGCAGGTAAACAAAACAAAAGGAAAGATGGCTTTAGTGCTGAATTTTGCATACAACTGTGTAAGAGATGAAGTGTTACCTTCCTGGTTTCAACTCTTCTCTTTCTCAGCATCTTCATTCTGAGTGATCCTTTACCATCAACAAGTCTGGGATTCGTGAATTTGAAAAGGATAGCAAGTGGGAGGGAGAGAGGGAGACAAAATAAGCTTAGAGACAATTTTTAAATCTCTTCATCAGAGTCTTTCCAAGAGAGGCATGCACATGAATTTCCATGAATTTCCACGAATTTCCACTGCGTTGGCCACAGTTAATGAGGCTGCAAGATATTTTTTTTCTCAGCAGGTGACAAGTCCACTTCAGAGTGCTCAGCAGATGAAGTTAGTAGCATCACATACAATTTCCAGCCTCAGCCTCCTGCCTCCCTTTCAGCAGCTGGATTTGGCAGCACTCTCCAGGATGGTGCCTATGGCACATATTCCAGTGGCTTTCTTCTCGCCAATTAAAGGGCTAACAAAGTAAGGCTGGCTCTAGCTGAGCAAGCCACGTCTTTCTCCAAGGATCGTGGAGTGCACACAAGAAGCACGGGGAGAGGAGTGGGAGCTTTTAGCCTAAGAGTGGTACAAAGAGTTTTACTGGCACAAGTACAGCTGTGGAGAACAGCGGGTTTATTGTTTAGCATGCCCATGCTTCACACACAGCCAGGGAAGTGCTGACGAAGCAGTCACACTTGGGGGGAAGGGGAGGAAAGAGGATTGTTTATTCAGTAGGGAAGTTACAGAGCCGCAGACAAACATTGCTCATGCTCTTCATAAAACACCACTGCTCAAAAGGCAACATCTGAGGTCATCTATTAATAGGATTTGTGCTACTGAGCAAGCTGCCTGGAGAATACAATAGAAATTAGTTGCAGGGCACCTTTGCTTCCTGAATACTTGTGCAATCCAAACAACAAACAAAAAAGTCAAGATGGCTATCTATAATTCTTTGAATGCATAAACTTCTGCCTGAAATTTGGCTTAGGGTAGGTAAGTGCCATCCAACGGCATTTTTTCTTTCAGTCTGCTTTAAAAATCAGCATGAAGAATTCCTCGTTGGCTTTAATGAGGGTAGAGGGAAAGAGGTAGGTAGAAGGAGGAGGAAGCAGCCTTCCAGCTACCTCAGCCAAGCAGTTGGCCGCTGCCCAGGGCTGTGAGTGGTAGGCACAGTAAGCAAAGCCCTGGTGATAGGGTTCTGGGGATGCAGTGCTATCTCCCACCCATCTCTCAAACTGGAATGCTGCAGCTCCCAGAGCTGGAGTCAGGACATTCCTCCTCACTGTCCCTGCCCTCTTCACTCCCTACAGAAAAATGCTTCTGTACAGATGTTTGCTATAGCTAAAGAGCTGCCAGGCACATCTCTTTGCTTAATTTTTTTCCCATTTGCTTAAGTGCATAAATTCTGGATTTTTACTGTGTCAGTGTGTGCTGGAGAGGAAGGGGAGGCCACATGAAACAGCTCTGCTCTTTGTGCCCCGGGGGTATGTCTGCTGGTCTCCAGTGGGCAGATGGGCTCGCTCTGCCCGTTCTCTGAGATCAACCAAAACCTACACAAGTGTTACCTTGATGCGTGTCTCAGCTGCCTCCAGCTACGCAGCTTCCTGTGAAAACCCTTGATCAAACCCAAGATTCAATACCTCCAACAGATCAACCCTCTCTCAGTGGCACAGCTCTGTAAGGAGACCTCATCACTGGCACTCTGAGCGAGGAGAAGAAGTTTTGAGGGAGATTTTAGGGCTGATTCTTTCCACATAGATGGAAGGAATTGATGTGTAGCAGAAGGAACAGCTTCTGGACCTACCGTAGATGTGTTATTTTTGCCAAAGGACAGAAAAAGTTCTTGGATCACTGCCTAAAGGATCATGAAGAAGGTGCACAACTGGAAATACAAATTGCTTGTCACATCACCCCAAAAAAAGCTGTCTGACAGACATTACAAAAGAGGATGCATAAAGACAGCAAATCCCTGGTTTGTGACCAACAGGGGAAAGATAACTAGGAGACATTAAAGATTATGTTCTTTAACATTCTCTTCAGTGGTCTGGAATTGCAACATCACTGCCAGTAACACCACAAACTCTAAGTGATAAACAGCAGTGGGGACAATTGCATAGTGATGGAAACGCTGTGGAAGGACAGGACCATTTAAATAATAACCATTTCCGTGCTGAGAATACAAACTGTACCTGAACACATGGGAGGGGTCTACAGGGTAAGGCAGGGGAGGCAGAGAGCACTCAGAAAAGGAGTTGAAAATGAACTCCCTGTGGGACTCTATCAGTCTACACAGGTAGGAGCAGGGAAGGAATAGTCTTTTTGTGAAAGCCTTGATGAGAGTGATACTGGTGTGTTGCTCTCAGGTAGCTGTAGAGAGCAAGAAGGTCTACCCTTGAGCCTCCCTTTCTCCAGGCTAGTCAACCCCAGTTCCCTCAGCCACATCTCCAGACCCATCACCAGCTTCATTGCCCTTCTCCGGACACACTCCAGCACCTCGGTGTCCTTCTCAAAGGGAGGGGTCCAAACCTGAAACCAGGATTTCAAGTGTGGCCTCACCAGTGCCAAGTACAGGGGGACAATCCCTGCCCTAGTCCTGCTGGCCACACTATTTCTAATACAAGCCAGGACACTGCTGGCCTTCTTGGCCAGCTGGGCACACTGCTGGCTCGTGTTCAGCCAGCTCTGGACCAACACCTTCAGGTCCTTTTCCACCAAGCAGCTTTCCAGCCACTCTTCCCCAGCCTGCAGCGTTGCCTGGGGTTGTTGTGACCCAAGTGAGGGACCTGGCATGTGACCTTGCTGAACCTCATACCATCGGCCTCGGCCCATCAAACCAGCCTGTCCAGATCCCTCTGAAGAGCCTCCTTCCCTCAAGCAGTTCAACACACCCACCTGACTTGGTGTCATCTGAGAACTTACTGGAGGTGCCCTCAATCCCTTCATCCAGATCATTCCTAAGGATATTAAAGTAGATGCACACAGACATTTTGACTTTATAATGGGAAAAATGAAGTTACAGGATATAGGATATAGCACGATCAAAGTCCAAGTGTCACAAGAATAGCACTGACTAAAATATTCTGATCTGATTGTAATGCCAACAGCAGATTCTTCATTACAAAGGTAATGCTGCTAAAAGTTTTATAGTTTGCAGATTTCTCTTTACTTCTGCCAAATGTGGGGCACTGAAAGCTTTCTGTTAGAGGAAAGGATCTATTTGGATTGCAGGGAAGTAATCACTTCCTGACCAAGTTCCTTACCCTCTCTTGAGCTGCTGTGGTTTAGCACAGATCTCTTGTGCCAATTCTGCCCAAGTCTGTAGTGATTTTTGATGCTGAAGAGATAACACTGCAGATGATCTTGAAGGTCAAATGAAGGTAGGAGAACTGCAGAACAGCACGACTTTGCACCCAACTGCAAGCTGATGGGGAAGTCAATAGTTGGAACTGGACAGCCTATGTCCTGCTCACCTAAACCTCAGGGGGACAAATGCCTTTCTTCATTGAAAGGGTTAGTGTTCCTTATTGGAATGGTACAAAGAAAAGAAATGAACCCCCCTCGTGCTATTAGCCGATATTACCATCTTTGTTTATCTGCTTCTATGCCACAAACCCTGAACATGTGCTACATGTCCTTAGGCACTCAATGGTTAATTTACTTGTGCAGAGTAAGGCACCCAAATAGTAATAATAAATTACAAAAGGTAGTACAACTGGAACAAAGATACTCCGCAAAAATTCTTGCTGCTTCTTTTTCCCTTTGGTATTCCTCTCAGCCATAGGTGTAATATTAAACTACAGGTGAAAGTATGGTCTGACACATTAATAAATCTTATGAGAAAAGCTAAATAATTCATTAAAACAAATTAACAAGTTAATAAGAGCAGAAGTGAGTTAAAATACAATAAAGTATTATTAATACATCTCAGTCTGTATCCAGAGCCTGTTTAAAGCGAATCAATGCACAATTAATGGGAAGCTGAGTTCCAGTTTCTGTATGATTATGTATAGGGCATATCATGCAATATCATCCCATCTGCAAGGTGTTTAATCTCTTCAGCACTTCTGAAATGAAACTAAATGTGATCTGGACTTCAGGCTGCTCCGTTACTGCAGTGATGGAAATTTCAGAAATAAGAGAAAGCGGCAGTCAGAAAATAGCATATATTTTGTGGGAAGAGTCTGCCCAGCCCCCTCCTCCCACTATGGCAATTTTAACTATCTTCCTATTTTTTTCAGTTTAAATAGAAGAATTTGGTTTTGGACAAAAATGTCAGAATCCTGCAAAAAAAACCCCAACAAATTTAATTGCAAGGAAATGATCACACATCTGTTTTGTGAGGATTGTTAGACCTGTTATAACTGTGGCATTGATTCATGAAGTTTTCAGGGGGTTTGTAATGGGATTTCTGTGATGGGGCAAAAAAAAAAAAAAAAGAAGAAAATTGAACAAAGGAGACTGTTCCGGCAGAAAAAGCTAAAGGCAAATTTAGAGGCCAGGAAAATCAACTATGGTGCAACCCTTCTGAGATTCTGAGTCAGGACAGAGCTTGAAGGACTGCTGAGTGCGCCCATTTATACCCCATCCAGGGAGTGGTGATGCCACTGACTTTCCAGACCTGGCATTGAAGAAGCAGGTCCCATCACCTTAAGCTTTTTGCACAGGAACAATTTGACACGTTGAAGTAGATACTGTGTGGCTTCAGTTTATCATGTGTTTTATCCTTATCATATAAGTAAATGATTCAAGAACTCAGAAATACCTAATTTAAATAGAAATCAAACGCCAGGTGTAGAGTAGAGTTTGTGTCAGTGAGAAAACTGCCAGATTTGTCTCTGAAAGAACTTCCAGTCCATTCTTGAAACTTTCTTTCGAGAGAGGTGTTGCTTTTCTCCGGGGCAAGGCTGTCTTTTTGTATGTCAGGAGTGCTGTGCTCCCTGAGGGCTTCTCTAAGAGGTAGCACTTGGATTTTCTTTTTGCTTTGGTGGGCACTGTGGAGATCAAAAAAGCTGCTGTGGCAACAGGGAGAACTGAAATGGTTGAGTTTTTCATGGACCCATCTAAAGGTGTTTTATGGTTTCCTTACCAAACCCAGCCAAACTTCCGAGTGTCTCCAGGGCAAGGGAAGGGTCAGCTCAGCAGTTTGGGGCTGGAAGGACAGGAGTCACCAGCCGTTCAGGACTCTCTGCTGTGATGCTGACAGGGGCCAGCTTCATGGCAATTCCATCTTTCCCTCCTGTAGCTGTTTTGAAGCCTTCACCCGGGTTAGCCTTCGCTCCTGTGGTGCAGATGTTCAGCAGCCTGCGTGCTTTTGAAAATAATGGGTTATTCGCAGGGCACCGATTGTCCCCATTTAAAAAAAAAACCAAAACAAAACACCAAACCTATCCTTGGAAATGAAAAATATGCCTCTCCTACTCTGTCATCTCTTCCAAGGCAATGTGCTGAGGGTTAAAGGCGTGTCTCGGTCTCCTCCCCAAATGTCTTTATTAATAGCTTTCAAGTATTGGCCTCCTTAGGCCATGGGCAGATGCAGCTCTGGACATGCTAGAGGCTGCATAGCACTCAAGGAGATAAGACAGTTTAGTTTAACACAGCACGAATGATTCCAGCCTGAAGTCCCAATCAAAGAGATTTACAGCTATTTTAAAGAGACAGTAATGTTGACTTGACTGGTGAAAGAATGCATGAAACTAGTCTCAATAAAAGGCCTGGTTTTAACAAGTAAATAAACATTGGAAGCACAATATACATAACTTGATTATGATTTCGCTAAAAATGAGTGTAGAAGCCTAATTGTAACACATCAGCAATATTTGTACTTTAGGAATTAACAGCCAATGCTGAACAAGACAGACACATTCTTTAGTTAAAACAATTAATAAAACAGACAGTGAAACAGATCTCCTTTGTCACCATTTAGGAGCAATTTAATACACGCTGTCCCTAATATTTTACGATGCAGAAATTCTATTCTCTAATTTCATTTTCAAGCCTCTATCCCAAAGGGCTGTTAATTTGATCTTTTCTACTTCTTTCACGTACGAGACCTTGCTCAGCACCTCCCCGGATCAAGCCCTGGGAGAGGCATTAAAAGATCAGAACGAGCGAGCCATCCCCCAGCTCTGCAAAGGGACAAAGGCGACCCCATTGCCTCGTGAGGGGTGGCTCTGTGTCGACGTTAATGAAGTGGCCATCTGCAATCTGCACCAAATAATTATAAGTTGCCTCCCCTGACTGCACTCCATGTGCCGGCACAGCCTGGTGGGAGGCGCACGGGGGCTGCTGGTGCCAGGGCCCAGTGCACGGGGGCGGCGGGGGCTCCCAGGAGCAGATCCATGTTTATCCCTTCACCACGAGGCACACAACCTGCTGAGCAGACAGGTGCTGGCTGTGCTGATGTCCATGGGCAATGAAGCCTGGTTGTCCTAGGAGCTGACATCTATATCTAGATCTCTCTGGATTTTTAAACTGATACAACATGAAGAATGTCACTCTCTGTTACTGTCCACGCGGATCTTATGGATATCCTTTAAGCACAATGCCTTGACCACGTCTGCCCTGCTTTCTTCAGCTGATGGGTTTTGCCATTGTAATGGGCTATTGTTTTCCACAGTTTGTTTGGGGGGTTTTGCCAGTTTTTTTTTAATTTATCCTTCAGTTCAAATGCTTCTGGACATGATTACAGTTTGACTCTTTCCCCAGTACTGTAACAACTCCATTGTTTCTACTTATGCTTTAAAAAACTTTAGACATCATCTTAATAAAGCTCAGCTATTGAAACCAATGTAAATTCTGCCTTAGCATATACAAAAGCTTTAGAAGGAGCCTACTGCGCTAAGCATGCTTAAACCCTATTGATGTCAGAGGGAACAAATTACATTCCATGTACTACAGCATGACAGTAAGTTTAGTGCTTCCTTCTTTCTTCCTTTCTCTGCCTTGTATCCAGCTGCCTCTCTGCTGGTATTAACATTATTTTGTTGGCTTTGCTTGGTCCAAAGTTTAAGCAAAGCAAACACAAGCTTTTGTAAAATCTACCTCTAAAAATATGATCCCAAGATATTCTGTAAAGGGCAAGGATGAAGTTTTTTTTTTCATCAGTGTACTTTCTTTCATAGTATTTGAGACCTTGCTATGCTAGGACTAGAAGCAGTTAGAGAAAAAGGCTGTGAATAGAAAAGAAATCCATTTAATTGAGTCTTCACTCTCTTGCTCAGGGGGGGAAACAATTAAACTGTGTGTTCAAAGGAGTTTCAAGAAAGCATTGTGGGCACCACCCAGGGCAAGGTTAGCAAGATAACTCAACTCTTACCTAGGCTTTGGTCCATTTTAGGTGGGCAGCATCCTATAGGAAAGGCTTTTCTGTTCCAGACCAGAGCTGAAGTCTCAACAGGGAGGAAAAAGGGGGTTTCAGGTTTCAGCCTGTTTCTGTTTAGCTGCAGTCCCCTGCAGTCCTGGTGCTCTGCTTGCCTGGCCTGGGGTGTATTGAGGGTCCACCATGGCTCCACTCTGATCCTCACCTGCCAGGCCCCTCCTGGAAAAACCAAGGCAAGTATATTCTAGCAATGATGGCAGTGACAGATTTCTAGCAACGTGGACTGTGTTTTGCGTGGAGATTGTAAAGTCCTGGGGCAACGATCAGCACCTGCCAGCAGAGGTTTACAGAGGATGGGGCTAACGGGACGGTTCTCCCCCACAGTCAGCACCCAGCAGGCACGGGAGAGGTGCTGACAGCCATCAGGCTCTGCACCTTCCCTTCCTCCCACCCTCAGGTGATGGCACATCTCATTCTAGGCCTGAGCATGCCATAGTTTTCTAGCAACGTGCCCGCACACACAAGGAAGGGTAACTCCACGCAAGCATCCCTGGGAGATGACATCAAACCCCTCGCTCAAAGCAGCTCTGTGCCGCGCATCCTCGCGTACAATCTGATACCTCAGTCCTGTGCTTGTGCTTGTCTTTTGTACCACACCCTAATTCTTCCCGAATCTTTCTTTGCCCACAGTACGGTATCTGGCTGACATGCAGGGAATTACAGGAACACGACTTGCTATGGTATGTAGGAATAGTGGGTAATCTGTTGGGATTATACAGACATTGTCACATGCCTTCAAAACTCACTTTCATTTTCTCCCCTGAGGCTGTTTTCAGCATCCTCAATACCCTCGTAGATAAATAAAGCTGGCAGAGACACCACCTCCACAAGCAATGAATTTTTTGTTTCTCTAGTAACCCAGCTGACCCTTTGCAGGCTCATCCACATGCTGCAGATGCTCAGGGAAGGACTAAAATGGTGGTGAAAACCTTGCACCAGTCCCTTGTGGTGGAAAAGGCCACTTTAAAATTGAAGGTAACTTAGGGCCTGGGGCAATTTAGGATTCTGCTGCTGCTAGGATTTCAGCTGGCTTCTAGGGCTCCCTCCCCCAGGAGATGCTTTTAGGACTCTTGAGCTTAGCTGGTGCCAGATATGCATTGCACCCGTGTCCCAGCCCTTACTGAGAACAAAGAGAAAAAGATCATCTTTCCTTCAAAAGAGTTGTTAAAGTAAAATGAGTGGTTTCTTACAGACCCACTCACCTCACATCTGCCCATCTGCCTCTCACCTTTCTCCCTCCCACCATCAAGCAGATGGAGGTAGACAGGTTGTGATGGAGAAAGAGGTAAGGAAAAAGTTTTGGGGATGGCCTGGGTGAATAGCCAACACTCGAACAGAGGTAACAATTTTGAATCGCTCTCTGGACAGAAACTCAGCTACTCTGTGGGTTCCCAGACCCACTAAATGACCAGATGCTGCTACAGCATCTCTTCTTCCCCACAGCAAATCCTGTTACACCAGTGCTAGGTTGCACCATGTGCTAGGGGGGGTTCTGCAGTCTCTCCTGATGTAAGAGCACGTGCCATGGTGATCAGTGCCCACAGTCCTTTTGTTCTCCCACTATTCCTTGTAAATCCATCCTTGTGACTACTCACAGTGTAAGGCACCCTACAATTTTTGAGTAAAGATACTGAAAAATGTTGTTAAGGGTAGCTGTGTTTCAGTGTTCCTCATGTCTGATGTGGCTTGGGCAGTGCTAAGCAGCACCTTTTGCAAGAGTGTCATTAACATTGTTTTCCAGAGGGAGCTACTTGTTTTGTGTGAGCATGACCAAAACCAGCCCCATTGTTTTTTAAAAATACAAAAGGTCTGAAAGTGGTATGGAAGTGGTATATTAGCAGGCAGGATATCAGGCTTCTGAGGTTCCAGGAAGGATGGAGAAGTAATCCATAAAGTGAGAGAATAAAACTACATGATATTAATTCAGAGAGAAATACACAGACCTAAACCATATGAAAACCAGTTTGGCCTTCACACCCTGTGTTCTACTCGTGCATCAGCCTATGGGGAAGAACATATGGTGGCAATCAATTTAAAACATGAGGACTTATCTTTCAAAGGTAACTTTTTTTTTGCTCTTCTTTTTAAAGAGATACGTATATTATCATTAGAAAAGGAGCTATACTTCAAGAGCAGTATCTGCCTCAAATATCTGCAAGTCCTAATTCAATCCATTTGTATTAGTGGAAATATTTCTGAGCATACTGAGTGTGCCATGGATTAGGCTCTTGTTACAATACCTGTCTGATCAAGAGCGTTGTGCTTCAGGCACTGCTGCACAACTAATCCTTATGTGGCCTTCTAGCAAATGGAATTACCATCGTAGTGCTGGGCTAGACAACCTAAATGTTGTGTGGAGGGGTAGCTGGTAATGTAGGGTACAAACCAGTAGAAACCAGCCTAGCAGCATGTTTACCAGTCTAAAGCAGCCTATACCAGGTGGAAGCAAAACACAGAGAAAAAGAAGGACTGGAATTGCTAGAAATTGGTTCTTCTCCTGGGCAGTATGTACATTTTTTCACTTTGATCAAAAAGCATGAGCTTTGTCTCGGAGCTGGGTGTAGGATTAGCTGCTTAAGACACCCACGTCTGGTCCTTCCAGTTCAGAAGGAAAAAAAGAAAAAAGAAAAAAAAGGCAGGACTTCAGTTAAGTGTTTTAATCCTTTTTTGGATTTACAGAACCCTATAAATTTTTCATTGGCTCCAACATGAATGGAAACCTCTTGAGAATAATCTACCTCTTTGGTCATCTTTTCATGACTCCACTAAAGTAGCCTGCTGGTATTTAGCTGTCCAGGTGCTAACCTACTGTCTAACACTGTTTCCTTTCAGAACCTCTTCTGGCCTAGCCTGCTTTCAGAAGAGGTTCAGGGCCATATGTCATGATGAAAAGAAATGTCTTTTTCCACCCTGGCATCAGTCAGTTCCATGACTGATTCTTTATGCCCTGCTTCTGTCTCTGGTGCTTGCTACTCAGTTAGCTGATCTTGTCCTGCTTACCAGGAAGCATTCCTTTAGTGGGGAGCCTGGACACCTATCCAGGGGTTGGCGGTCTAATGGGGCACCTGAGAATAATTCAGAGCAATTCTAAGTGTAAACCCTCCTGGTGAATTTTTTTCTTCTAGACACTTTAAGTCCTTAGTAAGGTTAGATGGCAGCAGAACAGATTTTAAGAAAGCACACAGTGACTTTAGGTACTTAAGGAGGCAAAACTACTTACTTTTTCCAACAGCCCAAAGCCACAGATCCAAACCAGTGTTAAGTTCTGCGTCACAAGTGAATACAGCTCTGTTAGACAGAGTAGCTATCCAGGATCACGCGCTCAGTCACAACATTGCCTGCGTGAAGTAAGGTCTTGGAAAAGGTTCTTGCAGATGGATTATTTGGCAGATGGTGGCTGACCATGAATGCATCTTTTTTTTCAGAATGAGGCCTCTTATAACCTGGAATTTACTGGCAGCTCACTAGGGTGTTAGACAGCTCTTAAAACCTGCAATGTCAAAAGAAAGCCATAATAAATGGAGAATACGCATTCCGCAGTGAAAAAGCTTTTTATACAACTAACTTGTTACTTATTTGGGACGCTTAAAGAAGAAAAACCCCACAGTTAGAGCGAGCTCATTCCTTCTAATGGGCTGCTAAAGTTGTCAGAAGCTCTGTGGCAAACGTGGCCAAGAGAGTGAAAAAGCTCAGCAGGTTGAAAAAGAAGGTTAATAGCTTTTCTACAGGGCTTTGGTTTCTTTTCCCAGCAGAAGTCAGAACTATGCAACCAAAGGTTCATAAGTAATTTTGATTGAGGACTTTGAGGACATCACTGATTTCTTCCACATTAACACCTACCAAAACCAGTTGTACCAATTAGTCCAGGGGATTGCCTCATGTTTCTTCCACTGAGCTGCAGTAGAATACCTGGCATCTACTAACAAACAGCAAATCAGCTTTCTGCTTTGTAGAGTGTATTTGTCTAGAAATAGCAAGCTCAGTAACCAGACAATGAGGTCCAACTGTAAAAAAAAGTCCTAAAAATACTCTGTCTTAAAGCGAATTTAAATGTTGTGAAATGTTAGGGAATGTGAAGTAAAAGAGCGAGAACATTTATTCACTTTGAAGCGTGAGAGCAAACCAGCACTATCCCACATCTGCACCAGCCTGAAGGAGCCAGCTTGGTATCACTTTTTCCACAGCGTCCAACAAAATGGGTATCAAAAGTACCAACTGAGGCAAAGGTGTGTTCTGGGGGTGCAAGCACTCATCAGGTGGTGTGGTGACTGTCAGCCACGACTGGTTCCATTCAGTGAGCTCCGGGGGAATGCTTTTTTTTTCTCAACACAGAACATCTCTTCATGATGCCAAATGTTGTCAAGGAACCCAAATGCCAGCCTCCTGAGATATCTTCAGTCACCCGAGCTGTATGTGCACACTCTTCTGTCCAGTGGCGATTACTGGCCAGCTGACCTTGGCCTGACTGCAGGAGCTAGCAACGTGTCTCCAGATGTCTAATCCGCTGTTGGTGTTGATTGATTTGCTTCCTACAGTTTTCTAAACATCCATTTCTCAGTCACCCTCCCTGGTACTAAAATTTTCAAAAACACAGAAAGCCAGCCTTGGTGTTTCATGAGCTGCAGGCACCACTCAGAGCTGGGATCTGTTAGGCAGGTCTGAGATGTTAGTGCAACCCAGAGAGTGCCCACGATGAACACAAAGAGGCAGCGTCAGCTGGGACAACTGAAGATCAGGCTGAGGCTGATCTACCAGGGCTAATAAATATCCATCTTTGTAACAACTTCTTCCTGTTCCTGGAACTTAGGAGCTCTGCAGAAACAGGTGAGAAACTGGCCTCAATTCTACGTCAGGCTCATTCTGCTGTATTAGGAGCTGATATTTAACAGATAAAAATTAGAAATAAATAAATAAAAAAAACCCAACAAAAAAACAACGAAGCAAAACAGAGATGCCATTGACCTAAGCAAAAGGTACAATAATCTTTCTTTCTTAAATCAGCATTTGCATTTTTTCTCTCCAGCAGATTTTGACAGAAAACATGCTACTGTGATCTGAGAATTGTCAAATTATTTTTTTGCCAAACTATGGCTAAAAGTGAACCCAGCATCCTTCATGATAATTCGTTCCTGCTTGGCCAACAGTAAGTCTGATCAACCCATTCTGTGGTCAGGAAATAATTAAATCCAGGATGTGCTGTCAGGGATATACAAATTCTTAATTTCCTTCCAGATATTAAGAAGGGACCAACTTGGCTTTTCTTTGCTCACAGAGGAAAGTGTGATGGATTTTAACCTTTTAGGTTTGGGGTTTCTTTTTTCTTTTTTTTTGTTTCTTATCTATACTCAAAACCAACTAAGATACTGACCGTGGAAGAAGTCTGAAACAATCACATGAACTCCTAATGACAGTAGTAAAAGGAACAAGAGATTAATAGAAAGGGCTCACCTCTAGTTTATGCCTTTACAGTTTCCTCTAATGAGGTACAATGTTGGGTAACTGGTGTCATGTGTTGTGTCATAATGCATCATATTCATCTGAGGGTCTGTCATGTCACAGAGAGTAATAGGAGATGACAGGTACAATGAGAGACTGTCAGCCCAGAAATCCTCTTTTCTGAAAATTTTCATGTATTAAGATTTAAAATGTATAAAACATTGCGGGAAGTTAAAAGGACAAGGAGGAGAGAGAGGGGAGGGAATGAAAAATAGACTTTACAAGACAGAAAGCAGGGCAGGGCAAAAGGCCAAGCCTCAGAAACATCACTCAGGAAGTCAGGCAAGCCGGATCCGTGTCACCTCAGCCTGCAGGATTAGCTTAGCAAGAACACTGGAGCTGCTCAGAATTTGGAGCCTGACTTTTGGGACTATTTAGAGTAGGTTCTGGTTCAATCCATTATTCTTTTTTGTTCAGCCTACACCCTGGAAATCTGGACTCAGGTTGCTAATTTCCTGCAGGCTCAGGTCTGAGTCTGGCTCTGAACAAAGGCTGGCTCAGAAGAAGCTGCAGGGGAGGAAGGTTGTGGAGTCATCCTTCTACACCTACCGAAGGGCCTGGGGCAGGCAAGGGGCTGAACTGGTGCAGCCTGAGGCATGTTGACACCTGGCAGTTGGTGTGGTTTCTGCATACCCCTCGTGAGCTGATCTACAGCACCTATTGCACGAGCAGTGTGCTCACAAGTATTAGCTCTGACCGAGCTGCTGCCACACCACACCACTGTTTCCCCCAAGGAAATCCAGTCAGGAACCCCGCTGTGCACTGTTCTGCTGCTCCATGGTGGCCAGCTGGAGACTGAGCTGTATGTCTCCCAGTGTTCCCCCAGTTTCATCCCACCATACGTCTACTACTGGTGAGACAGCCAAGGCCATTTTCCACGGGGTGGCATGGAGGAGACAACTGAGTGCTGCGGTCCTCCTGGTGATGAACAGACAGGCGTGGGTTAGCAGAGCTACCCTCAGGCTGTAATTCCATGGCTCAAAACACCTCTGGCAATGCCTGAAATCAAGCAGATGTTCCTCTGGGATTTTTTTTTTGTCTGGGGAGTCCCAGATTCAGAGCCAAGCCAAGATACTGCTCTCGTGGGACAGGATGCTGTCGCTGATCCTCAGGGCTGCAATGATGGAGCAGATGCCACGGGCTTCACTCCATGCGCCAGATGCACATGGCCATCCTTGCCCGGAGACTTGTTGTACCACCCACAGCAAAGCTGTTCTTTCAGCCTTTTTAAGGGGACTAGCTTGCTGTCTAGTAAGACCTCTCACAGAGTGTTTGGATAGAAGCAAGGGGATTTTGCCACACCCACTGGTACCCAGGGGATTGCAGGACACATGGAGGAGTCTGATAATAAACCTCATGGGCGGCAAGAAGCAGATGCATCTCATTGCAGTGGCAAAACAAACAACAAGGCAGAGTTGAAAACTCTATCATCTAGACACTAAAGATTTCACTATGATTATTTTTCTTTTAAGTTACACGATGCAGACAAGCAAACACTTTCAAGGTTAAAATTATGTGCAGGATGCTCAGGAATGTCCTGTTTCTGAAGGTCTGGGGATAATGGGAGAAGGACCTGTCTATCCTTTTGGTAGAGGGAGTAAAATCCCTCTCAACTATACTCAAAACTGTATTGATTATGATTAAATTATTTTTATCACAACAGTGCAGCTAGCAAATGACTTATTCCTGGTCACTGTGTCAAGAAAGGTTTATTCTAGTCTCTGGAGGCATCCAAAACAGGGAATAGAGTGCAAGAACTTTGTGACAAGGAGCTTGACTGAACACGAAGAAGCAACACAGGCTCTGTCTTAACATAGAAATTATAGTCTGGACAAAAAGGACATTGTCTTTTTCCTTCTCCTTTTTCCCCAGCAGCATCTGTGGTCTGGTGGGTGCTAACACTGAGCTAACACCTGTCTCCATCCTCAGCCGGATGAAAGGGGACTCAAGAGATGACATGTCCAAGGAATCCGCCCGTGCATTCCAGGGGCAGCTCGCACAATGGTGGTGGGAGAGGCAGCCCAACCGTAATGCCTCTGATCTCAGAGCCCCAGGTGCTGGGGGTGCTGCAGAAAGGCAGGTTATTTGAGCATCTTTCCCCTCCAATGCTCCAGTCTGCAGCACTTTCACATCAACACAATGTCTGCAGTACACTGGAGTAACCCAGAGGAGCAGGGGGGGGTGGTTGTGAAGTTATTTTAAGTCCTCGCAAAAAGGTTTGGAAGAAAGAAGGGAAATATTCTTATGCATTACTCAAGTATCATAACGTTTCACATTAGCTCAAAGCTGAGGGAGCCAGTGAAGCTGTGAGACACAGAAATGATCTCAGCACTTTTTCTTTTTACCTATTGCTGCAACAGAAGTTCTTTCCTTTCAAGCTCCTAATTAATCTGCATGATGCCACTGCTTTTGCTAGAAGTGGGGTTGGCAAAAAAATGGTTGAAAAACAGAACAGGAGAGATAGAGTCCAAAAATTATCATCAAAGGGTGCATAACTGTGCGTGGCTGCTGACACTGCAGACTCGCTCAGCTGTGGTGTGACAGCTCAGAGAAGAAACAGATGGAGAATATATGTCCTCTCTGCGCATTGAACCACGTGTATTGAAAGCAGGGGAGGTAGGAAGGGGCTAAATCAACAGGGCAGCGTGCTGGCTGGTCCCTGGACTGCCTGCTCCTGTCCCCCGCAGCTATAATGCATCAACAGAATACTGTGAGATCAATAGCTCAGGCCTCTAACTGTAGATCTAGTTAAGGTGGTATTTGTATTAAACACTTTACTATCATTAAAGTTTACTGAACTCTGAGGCAAACTTCTGCTCTGCTCTTTCTGTCAGCTGAACTCTCCATGACCTGCAGCACAGTTAACTCCTTTTTATATTTCCTGTGCCACTGACAAAAAATCTTCCTTCAGCTATGGTGTCATTAGCCATTCTTGGTAAATATTTTTGCAGTTTATTTATTTATTTTTTTACTTTAAGGTCAATCAGAAAAGATTCCTCCTCTATTTGTTTCCATGGCTGCTCTTGTGTTTTTCTTCCCCTCCTGTTTATAAAATACAGAGACTGAAATCAGGAAGCAGTTTAGGGTTTTTACACTCAACAAATGGAGTATATATTTTGGTAGATAATTTTCTTGCCAAGTCAACGTGTTCCTCTCTCAGCTGGTTTGGCACTTGTATTGAAACCAAGACACGAGGATATGATAACTTTGGCTAATTAGTAGTGATCTTTTGTGTGTAATGAACCGAGTGAGCCAAGTGTAATTAACCCCTCTTCCTTCTATTTACAATTAGTTTTTAATAATCAACAAAATATGTAACCAACAGTCTTCTGTAAAGCCTAGGTTCATTTGGGATTCAGGAAATGTCTCTGGCCATGATTTCAGGTGTTCCTGGGGAATTTCTGGGCTCCTGTAAGCCACTATTTAGGGAGGTCAATAAAATACTGGGATTACTATTTTCAAGAATAGGCTACACAAAAGCTTTAGCAGCTGGGTAACATCTCATAAGGAGATGTGTCCCTGGCACAGCAGAGCACGTTAGGGTGCCATAAGTATCTAATGAAGCATGGTAGGGCAGTGGTGGGAAGCTAGAGTTGGTGTGGACAGAGACTCCTTCACACCCGTATTGTGGGAGAAATATTTCACTTTCCTGGAAGTTTATTCAGCCAGAGACAGTACCTTTCTTTTAACTGTTTAGACATGAAGTTTATATTCAGTCAATTAAACTTCAGACCAGATCTTTCAGTGTTATAATTCAATATACTAGGGCTACCATGGTTTATTCCAGTGCAGTATCTAATGCACTGCACAGTAATCTTTGAGATAAATCCACTGGCACTGTACTTTTGTTAAGATTACACACGGAGTCTGAGGTAGGCAGAATTAATTGCATTGATTAATACTTTGCAACGTATTATAGATTTGTTCCAGAGGGCATTCAGCCTGATCACTCTGCTCCTGCCTGCCAAATATGAATCACTGTTCCTGGGTGGAAGTGCTTGTGGGAGTCAAGAGCTGTGTGTGTTGCAATGAAGAACAGACTATCCATCCTAGACACTTTTAGAAATTCTTTTTCTGTGCCATAGCACCTAAACATGTTTAATATCTTTACCCTTGCCAGCATCCCAGAAGGTAGGAGGGTGTTATATTTACTTCACGGGGGAAGAACTGAGGAGTAGTCGTAGCAAGGAAACATGCAGGAAATCTAGGATGGATGGCAATTAAATCCCTGTCTCCTGGGCACACTCCAGAGCCAGACACTCTCTCCTAACTATCCTAACATCCTTAATGGGTCACATTGCTTTTAGGAGCAAAACTGCAATAACTTTCTATGATCCTTCTGCTTTTTAGAGGAAGAAAGAGCTTCGTAAATAGCGCATATTCTCGAGATTTATCTGCGGCTTTTTTTGCAGGTGGGAGAAAGATTTGTTTAAATGAGATTTGGAGTGTTGGTGGAGCCAATGTGCACGTACAATGCGTACATCCTTCTGCTATAGTTCACAGAAAGGTATTTCACACTGCAGCTTTCTCACCATGGTCTCTGAATTATCTAACACGGGAGAATCTGCTTGAATCATTCACGTTTCTAACAACCTACGTTAAAGCAGGTGCAAACCTTACCCTTTTGTGGAAAATGTTCCCTCTAGGAAAAAAAAAAGGAATGAGAGTGTTTGTGTTTTCAGCAGCTTTCCTACCGCTGCCTGGCAGAGGGCAAGCAGAGAGGCTTCCCAGTCACTGGTTGGTTGCACCCTCCAACAGCAGAGGATCTACGCTTTGGCTCTTCCTCTCTCCTATCATGTTTTGAGTAATATGGCCTATCACCAAGTCCTCCTACACGGTTATTGGCAGCTTGGTCTCCTGGAGTATTGCTGCAATCGATCTTTGGAGCAGAACCTCGGTCTGAGGCTCTTTTATTGTAGTGCACTTCCAACTTTACAGTCACACAATTATGAGAAAAGGGAGGGAGAGACAGAGAGAAAAAAGGAAAGGCTTTGTGCAACTGAAACAAATTCCATCCAAGAAACACTGAACACACAACCAGATTAACTGTGGATTAACATGAACGTTATGTTGATACAGCAAGAATATATCTTGACATTAACTACATATTCTGTTTCCCTCCTACATGGCAATAGTTTACCAGTCTACTCTTAAAAATTTCAAGAGGAAACAAGTCACAGACACATTGCAGAAAAAAATCAAGCTTGTCTTCCCTTGCAGAGGCAAATGTATAGATACCACATGCTCTTTCAAGAAGACCTCCCTTGTAAATACATGAGTTCTGCACCGCCAGGGAAGAAGAAGATTTTTTCCCCTCTCATCTGAATGGGCTAATTGAGTCACATCAGTAATTTCAGCTACTAGAAAAGCACAGCCACGTCATTATTCTCTACAAAAAAGGCAGTTTTCCCCCAGAATTTGATATATATTTACAAGGAGGTGATTCTGACTGCTACAAACTGCTCAGACAAACATATATAGGCATATATTTAAAAGAGCCTTTGCCTAACATATTTTCTTAGCCTGTGCTTGCTAGTTGTTTGACAGATTCAAGACCAAAAGAAAAAGGACTCCACAAGACCAAGTACACAACACCCATAACCAAGCCTGGGTTTGTCCAGACAGAGAAGCTGACCTAGCTTTAGGTTGGTTAGTTTAGCATCATCTTTTTCATTACACTGACACAGTTGCCAGGCTCCTGTAAGAATAGGTGCCCTGAATGAATTTACACGGTGATGCCCAGGCACACATTTTAGTGTTTGGTTTATCTGGGAAGTTCTTTGCAAGAAAGAGGAACTGATACATCTATCTATGTGGGCATCTATGAATCTGTCTATCTCTGTATCTATATATCCCATGTTGTCTTTGGAGAAACATCACAGACATAAAAATGAGGGGGAAAAAAGCACAGAATTCTTCAAATTAGCAAAGCAAACCAAGAAGTTCAGTGTGGTTTTCTTTGACTGGCAGGACAGACAGAGGGCTAGAACAGTCGGAATGTAGGCAGCTTCAGTTGCTGGGGTTTTTTTAAAACCATTCAATGCTTGAACAGAAAGAACAGTAGCACTTTGGTGGCCAAACCTGTCCGAATCTTCCCTTAAGAAAAAGAGCCAAGTGAGAGTCTTATTGAGCCTGAGAATTGCCTTTCACCTTCCACTAAGCCATGCTCAGGTTCAAATTAAATACTTCCTAGGCTGCCAGGTACCTGCCTGGTTTTGTTGTCCTTGGTGTCACCATCAAACTGATCATGTACTTTAGAGGAAGAAACCCAGTTCAAAGGTCAAAATAGAGAGGTTCCACACAAAGTAGTACTTTTTCCAGGAAACAGACTTTAAGAGCTACATTAGGTGTTCCTAGAGCCTTGTGTAGAAGAAACCAGAATGGGCTAATTTACAGGGTACAGACATTGCTTTTTTTCTGCTTTGTGATGTACAAATTATACCCACTCGCACTCAGCGATTTTCCAGGTGAGGAAGTTAATGCACATTGATGGACATACTGGGCTCCAAGGTGGTCCTTAGTGACTTTGAAAGTGACTGCTTTGAAAGCAAAGGAAGGTACATGTGGTGCTAATGGAAACGATGAATTGACAACGTAATCTTTTTCAGGTCAGTCATGGCCTGTTTGTTTGCTCCTTTTGGAAGCCCACTGGCTTCCACAACATCTCACAGTGATTTCCACAGTATCATTATGTCTTGTGAGTTAAAAAATACTTCTGTAAGTTTGCTTCAAATCTGCCATTTAATCATTACTCAGGGTGTTTTACAGAAAATACTGAATAATCATTCCTTGTTTGCTGCCTTTGTACCATCCATGACTTTCTACATCATAATTAGACTGAGTATTCAGATTTGACAATTTATTCCAGTTTTCTTCTTTGCCCTTATCTTTCTGCATCATATATGCCTATGTAACTTCACTCTTACACCTCTCCTACATAAAGCTCACCCATCAGCTCCTCCCCTTCTTCTCTGAAGTGTAACTTTCTGTCCCCTCATGAAGGATGCGTGCCAGTCTCCATCAAAGCCAGTCCTGGGCTTCTAACAGCTCTCAGAAATATCTCCTCATTACCCAGGTTGCCACAAAAGCTTCTAAGGACACTCTTCAAAAACATCTGAACTCCTCTTGAGACCAGAATCTCCCTTTCCTCCTTGATCTTTGCACTGCAGGGAGAAGAATAACTTAAATCACACACCACTCAGCACCCTGGCTCCTGGCATCCCAGCGCTGCAGCTGCCTTGCCCTAGCCTGGCCCCTGGTGAGACACGTGTCTTCAGCTCTCTGCTTACTCAGTGAACACCAGCCTGGGCTGGATCCTTTGGTTCTGCTTGCTTCTTCTCTCCACAGTGCAACAAGGCAAATGTTTTATCACAAACAGCTGCCACAGAAGAAAAAAGAGAAAACAGCACTGTGGACAAGAGAGGTGGAGAAAGACAGAGGTTATACTGAGTTTTCCCAGCGTTCCTGTCAGCCCCTGGGAGGTATTTATTACTTGCCCCTCCTGCTCCAATTAGAGAGACCCATTTCTACTGTTTGCTTTGTCATTTACTTGTTCCATCACCTCTTTTTCCATGTAGAAATGTTCTGACCTATTTACTCTCCCTCTTTTCAGTGTGATTCTTCTCAGTATCTTCCCCAGCATATCCTTTTCCAAAGAAGTAACTGAATTCCCCAGCAGTACTCAAGATGAAGACACACCATGAAGTTATAAAATGTTACAAGGATGCTATCTAGTTTATTTTCAGTTCCTTCCCCAATAATTCCCAATGTGTGTTTTGCCATTTCAGTGCCACGGAGCTGACTTTTCTAAGCACTATCTGTTACGACTCCCAGATCTCTTGCTAGGCTGGTAATAGCTAATTCCCCTAGCTAATAGCTAATTTAGAGTTCATCACTGTGTGTATAGTCATACAGATAGTTATTTTTTCTCATTCATGTGCCTTACTTGCATTTATTGACATTTCATTTGTGATTTTCATTGAATTTCATCTGTGATTTTATTGCCTCATCACTCAGTACCGTGAGCTCCTTCCATAGCTGTTTGCACTCAATTGCACCTTTCACCATCCCAAATATTTCTGTGTCTTCTGCAGACTTCCCTGACTTACTTTTAACCTTCTTGTCCAGATTATCTTTGACAATTCTGAAATGCACAGATCCCAGAACAGATTTGTGGGACTGCCCTGGTAACATCCATCCCTCGTGAAACATCAGACTCTGGAGTCTCAGCATCACGGTGATACTGCAGGGTCACAGTGACACAAAAGGATCATGAGGCTCACAGAGATAGAACCCTGGCACCTCTCCATCCCCAAGCACTCATCCACACTGAGGAGAACTGAATGGCTTTTGGAGCAGAGTACAAGCAAAGATGTTCATTTTCTGTTGGATGTGGCTGCTGTACTGGGGAGTGCTGCTGTTAGAGCAAGTATCAATAATTCTAAGTCTTAATTCAGAGCTCATGAAGATTCATTGGGCTCCTGAAACATTTTGCTCAGTATTCAAGAACCTAATAGGAAAAAAATAACTTCTTAGGTCTCATGTTGCATTCAGGTACAAGTAAATATGTGACTCTTTTAGTCTTTACTTTGGAGCATATGGAAACTTCTGCAGTTATTCTATCAACATTATTTTCCTTCTGCAAATGCCACGTTTTCATTCTAGTGATGAATTATCAGCCCAGCTCAGTCTTTTCTGAATTCTTTGTGCCATGCATATGAGACTCAACTGTACAAAAGTCAACATTTTAGAAGGAAGATAAATGACTGCCTGTGTTGAAAGCATTGCTAGGCGAATTACACAGTCTAGCTGCTTTGGACCTCTTTGTCAAGCTCCATCATACTTCAGATGCATCAAGTTTTAAATCTGGGTGGGATTAGTCTATTATTTTAATGCCTATTAGATATTCTCTCTCAGCATAACTGACTAGTTATTGTCCCTTTTCTGAAGCAAAACAGCATTTAATTCAAAATCTGGCACATTAAAAAACCCATCAGAACCATAGTCTCCCACCCTGCCCCAGCTTGTCATCCCTGTAAGGACTCGTAAGTATAAACATGTTTAAATGTTTAAGTGAAACAGGACAATAAATGACATTTGGCCAACCTTCTGGGGCATATAAACCCATATATGGAACTTCTGAATAGAGAAAAAAATACAATGGTTATATTTCACTTAATGTGACCTTTTAAGATGCCAACCTTTTTATATAGAGAACATCTTTATATGGTGGAGCTGTTCTCATTGTGCTTTCCTAACATGTGTAATATTTTAAGCGAGGGCCTAGACGAAGGGCTGGAACAAGAAAATACCTACAGCACAATCTGAGTTCAACAACATGCCACGTGTCTTCACAAAAATGTCCAACCCTGATCTTAGATTAGGCTGGAATTCCCAAACTATTTTGATTAATTATAATTGTCTTCATGCATTAGCAAGCAAACCTCCCCAAAATGCAACTGCATGTTCTGTCCTGGTAACCTTTCCTCTACATTTACTGGTACAGTTCAGAAACAGCCCTTCCTTGAAATGGCATAGTTCTCCATATCTCTTTTCCCTCTGGGATCAGCAAGGTCAGAAGTGGTTGGAAATGTACTGCAAATGCTATTAGTTTATTTGTTTTTAAGGGGGAAAGTGGTCAGTGATGCCAGGATATGGCTCCATTAGTGGTTTTTTCCCATGCGCCTACAGACGCATGCCCAGATGATGCTGTGCACAACCACCTGCTGAATTTTGTCAGGAAGGCAACACAAGCACAGAGGATGAATTATAGTCTCTGTAGCAAAATACATGCCTTGGCTATTTGTGCACTGGGCTCAGCTGTACATCCACTGAAAGCAATGGGAAACCTTCTATTAACACGGGGCAAGCAGCTCAGGCCTCAGAGCAATTCTTAATACCAAAGTGAATTAAATACTACCTAGTATTAGTAATAAAGAAACATATGGCTCTTGGGGAAAATTCCCAATGCTCTTACACCAATTTATAGCCCTCTCATCACTTGGAAGCTGATCGGAGAGAGGAGCTCATCTGGAGTTTCAGTGGCCGCCTGAAGCAGCTGCTGGTTTCTGAGAAATGCTGGTATTGAAGATGCCTTGTATAGGAAGAATGGAGATCATTTTCATGGGCTTTGCTTTGTCTGCACCTGTGTTTTGATATATTTGTCTAACAGACTCAGGATCAAAGAAATCTGGGACTGAACTGTTGGAAAATTGAACCTAACTCCCTTGAGTACAAAGCCCTTCCTAAAAGGCTGTTTTTCACCGTTTCAGTGAGAACTTTGTGTCCTCTGGGTTGGACTCCACGTAACAATTTCTTTCCATACAGGTTTCTTGCTGGAGTCCTATGCCTGATATCACTTCATCCTCCATTCACACACTTCTACAGCTGATGGACACTGGGATGCACTCTGATCATTGCACCCATATGTGCACACAGCATCAGTGGCTGTACGTGAGCAGTGCTTCCAATCATGCTTCACTTTATGCTATGGGAACATATAGAGAACAAGGCCATGGACCTAGCCTGTCACTGGTGTGAAGTGTATGAAGAAAAGCCAGAGGAGGACCAGCAGGGCTACTGGATGCAGGACAGGTAGACTACTCCAGGTCTCAGATTGTCCACTAACCACCACAGGTTTCCTCCTGCCAGCAGTTCCTATTCTCCTCTTAACACTTTGGTGCTTTTGCTGAGGCCTGAAGTTTCTAAAGTAAGACAAGAAACAAAATAGACCTTAATTGAGAATGCCATTGGAAATAGTAGTCAGAAAAAAACCCCTACATTTAAAGATATGTTCCAGCTGTCTAGCATTTGGCTAAGTTAAAAGCTGGCCTGGGCCCCAGAAACTTTTCTCTTTTTAGTCCCACAGACAGTACCAACGGTGCTGGAACTACTTCTGTGAATTAAGGCAACAGGGAGCTATCTCAAGCTCAACCTAAAGCTGTATTTTATCATGCTGCTCCCCCCATATGTATGTATACACACCATATACCTTTCAACTTGGGTAACTGTAGTTGCTATAAATAGATTAACACGCACTCACCACCTTGGTGCAAGAGACGTCACACTTCCAGTCCCTTGGAATACCTTTGCCTGCAGCTTCCTGCCTCACTGATTCCTGCTTCCTTCCTACATTTTACTAAAAAACTACTTTTTCCCCCCCCCCCTTTGCTTATAGCTTTTAATTTCTCTCTATTATTTAATGCTGTAACTGTTGAATTTTGCTGGATATTGCAAATCATAGAGCATAAAAACCTTCTGTGAAGTCTGGACTAATCATTTACTGTCATCCTCGGGGATACTTGTGTTTTTCCTTCCCATAAATTAATAAAACCTCTTTTTTTTTTTTTTTTTGCTCCTTTCAAAAGGCAGCATTCTCTTGTGGATAAGACCTGCTAAATTAAGGAGACTTGAATTTCTTTCTAAGCCATTGACTTGCTCTGACCTTGGGTGAGTCATCTGGACATCGTGTGCTTCTATTATCCCAGTGGTAAAAAGTGGATATAAATCCAACATGTACTCTTCATATGATTGAGATATGTGGATGGAAAGCATTAGGCAAGTGCTTTTATTATCCACTCGTTTTCCTTTTAAAATCTGGTTTATTACAGGAATAAACAGCCTGATTTTGAAAACGTTGAAGAAGAGACTAAAGGAAAAAGGAGGACAGAAACTGTAGGCCACCCAAGTCAGTGGGAGCTGCACCCAGATTTCAGGTCTGAAGCAGGCTATCAGTGCCAAGTGTGTTAAACAGATACTGCTCATTCTATAGCACAATATCCACAGTCCCCATTACTGTAGGACTTACATGATCCTAAACAAATGGCTTGGCTGAGTGCTTTTCCTGCACAAATCTCCCCTGCATTGAGAGAGGGAGGGCACCACCTATGTGCTTCTCTTTTCAGGATCAGGGCTCTATTTGTCTTCAAAAACCCTGACTGGAGGAACACCTCTTTGGAAGAATCTGGGTGTTTAAATATCCCCAAAAGGGGAAATAGTGTAATTTAGAGACCCATTGTTTTAATTAGCAAAGTGCTGAAGAGCACACTGCATCCCTCTTTAGCTGAGCTATTCTTTGGCTCTTTGTTCAATTCTCTGAATGTTCAGTTTATGAACATTATAAGCATGTGTGTCCTTATCCTTACTTTAAATGCTTGTTTGTGGTTCATTATGAGCTATTAGGGAGCACACATCAAGCAATTGTTTTGGCAGAGGTACAGGAATTGTTTCACATTCTGGCAGGAACAATTCTCTCCTACTGAATGTGGGGTTTGATGATTGGATGTGCTGCTCCCTCCCTCCTCCTGAGCATGCTTATGGTAGGAGAGCACCTCTTTGAAGGAGAAGATGGCAAGGAGTCAGCCTCAAAGGGTCAACTACAGCATTAATGTGCAAGGTATTTTTCCCTTACTCTACATTTCCACAAATAACAGACCAAAAATCACTTCAGCACATTAGGAACTCAAGAAGTGGAGAGAGGTGTAGGTGTTACAGTGTTTTGAAGTAAAAGTGTTGTCAGCAACCACCCGGCTTGGGACAAAGGATGGCTGAAAAACGTTACAAGTGCAATGTTAAGAAGACGATGTGTGGAGTTTCTAAGTCAGAAATTTGCAGGCAGGACCTGGCATATTAAGGTGCTTCTCAGACTGGCAGCAGTGGGTAGAGGTGAACAGAGGCCAGCATGAGCACTCATTGCAGTTCTTCCATGCTCCCCCAGCTCTTGCAAAGTGGACACGCTTCAGAAGGCATGGAGTTATTGCAGAAAACTACCATAAAATCTTACGGGCTTTGGCTCTGGTAACTGCTACTTTTTTGGCTAATACACCCTACTCGGAGTATAGACACCTTCCAGATCTCTCCACATTCCCCCACATTATTTGCCTTCTTGATTATTCTCCCCATGTTCCAGGCAGAGGCTGGTTTCCCCCTCTGAAGGTGGTATGATGTGAGAGACTAGCCTGGCAAAGCAGTAAATGCCACGTGCCCTTCCTAATCATAAAATCATAATTGTAAAATCACCTAACAGAAAATAGTAAAAGGGTATTAAGTAGCCCTGGTATAAACCCTTGACAGTGAGCATCCTGAGGGCAGAGACAGTATCAGTGCTATATGTACGTCTGGCAACCAGCCCAGGAGAGAGCTGATCCTCTACTGGGATCCTCTAGCAAAGCAGTAACTTCTTGGAAGGCACCAGACCATACCACCCCTGCTCCTAAAGAGCATTCACCTCAACCCCACTGGCTGAGGAGGAGACCCAGGACGAGGGGGATGCTGTTAGAGACGGTGCCGTGCACATGGACACAACCACCCGGGGCAGCCCAGAGCCTGGGACAGGTTAATGCCACCTGGCTGCACACAGAGGGGAAAAAGTGGACGGGGCTGAGGTCTTTGCTGCTTGCCCCTCAGGTTCTGTGATGGCAGAACTCACACCTTGTGCTGGCAGAGCTGAGCTGGCTGGTGCTGTCCGGACTGGGACTGCTGCTGTAGCGGTGGTGTCCGTGCCCCGGTCCCCTGCCCGGGGAGGAGTGGTGGCAGCAGCTACTGCTGCAGGAAGATGCTGTGGCTGGGGGACCCCCACCTGCTGCAGCTCAGACAGCCACATAATAACCTAATCAATACAGGTAATTCTTGAGCAACTCTTTTGAAATCCCCAGACCTTGACTGAAACTCACTTAAGCCAGTTCCTATTAACTTCAGCCAGATTTGAAGCAGGGACCACAATATCATTTTTAAACCTGTAAGAAAGTCATTTCAGCCTTAACATTGTTACGGGCACAACAGAGAAAGGCACTAATGCCTTCAAAAGCTCCCAGGTAATTTAGAGAAGCGGCAACCCAGGCAAGGAGCTGAGCACCGAGAGACAAATCTGATAACGTGATGCAACACAGGTTTGTATCTGTTAATCCAGCGTTCAGGAACTGCTGCACTTTGTCAGGGATGACTTCTGTGCAGAACTCGGCCGCTGCGCTCCCTTGTTGTCCTGCCCTGGAAAATGTCACAAACGCTACACACAGACTCTTCCCTCCAAAGGCAGGCGGTTTCCGTGACCAGTTCATGCTCTGCCTGTACCCCGTGGCTATGTCTCAAAGGCAGAATTGGTCTAAATTCATCTAGTCTCCCCTCTGCACTGTTTCTAGTCATTCTGAGCCACTCCGTTCTGGGAAACGGTTGAAAAGAGCCTTACTCCCTGTCCTGGGGCAACCTGGCAGCTGGGAAAAGGGAGTTTTGAAGGAGGGCAGCACCCATCCAGGGTCAGGAACCCCCAGAGTATTTTGGCATGGCAAATATTTTGGTCAGATGAAAAAACACAAACAACTCAAGCATCAGGCAGCTTACCAATAGGAGAAAAGAGGTTAGGAGTCTGCTTGAAGAGGCGTCTTTAGATGAAGTCCTGAATCACACTGGTAATTACACAGACCCTGTTACTACAGTCACTCCCTGCCAGGTGAGAAGCCCCATCTAAAACAATTACACTTAACCCATACACTTGTAGCAGCAAATGCTTCATCCTTCTGGCTCAGAGGGCCAAACTGTTCTGTACTGGGGGAAAAATGTAGATCCAACTCAAGGAAGCCAGGTATTTGCATACGCAAGCCTGGTCAGGGTAAGTAAAAAGCAAGGGTTACAGCCCATTGCTGACTGCAAACAGCTATGCATAGAAAACAAGCATAAATCCTTTAAATATGTGCGTGGACTTAATAGGGTAGAGCCAGAAATTAGATAGTAGGGGAGGGGGGTGGGTGGCAGGTAAACAGGCTTATCAGGAGATTAATTAGCTGTCAAACCACACTGATCCTTGTTTACAGTAAACAGACAGGGCTTAGTATTCAAGTCATTCAATTTGCAAGAAGATCTCCACTTTCAGCAGAGTGGTGGCAGGCACCAGAACCTCCCAAGCTGTTGGCTGTTTATGTAAAAGTCTGAATTTTGCCACTCCTTGAACAGAGATAAATGTAAACAGCAGGCAGAAACTGCCCTTGCTCCAAACCAATAACGTTCTCAAGAAAGGGCTGCAGAACGTATTGGCTGTGTTACTGGAAGAATATAAGGAAGAATCTGGCCCTCCCTTCCTGCAGTTTACCCCAGGAGAAACCTAGGCACAGTTTCTTAGGTCCAGAGAAAAGCAAAAAGCATGTGTTAAGTATCAGCAATTATCTTGAAAGACAGGAGCAGAAAGTCCACTTTGATGCAGTGTATTAGAGTTTGATATTCAGACTCCTTCCCAAAACACATGCCAGTCTTTGCCAGGTGGCCTGTATGGAGAACTCCGTTTGGTTTTGGTAGTTATTTTTCTGCCCAGTCAGGTGGCTGGTTTGTGGGTCCATCTGCTGAGTTTGCACACTGACCAGAGCTGCTCACCAAGTGCATGTACAACCAAAGCCCTCCACGTAGCAGCTCTGTTCCCAGGAAAGCCTGCAACTGGTGAGCAGGTAGCACGGAAGGAAGCTACTCATCAGTCTGGTTCTACAAGCACAGCCACCACACGCTCTGCTTCACTGCCATATTCTTCAGCTTCTTGCTTTTTTTGTTCTTCACATCTCTCAGAACGCAGATGCTCCCTATCAATTCAATCTCAGGTCATTCCATGGAGGCCATCAGGCCTGCACACAAGAGGTGATGTGTTCAAACTGCTCACCCAACTGTAAAACCTCTCTGCCAAATGAGGCATATTTTCACAAGCGTTGTGACTTGGGTGAAATTACAGAATCACAGAATCACTCAGGTGGGAAAAGCCCCTTGGGATCACCGTGTCCAACCATTAGCCCTACTGTACAAGTTCACCCCTAGACCATGTCCCCCAACACCACATCCAAGCGATGTTTAAACACACCCAGGGATGGGGACTCAACCCCCTCCCTGGGCAGCCCATTCCAATATCTCACTACTCTTTCCGTGAAGAATTTTTTCCTAATGTCTAGTCTAAAAATTCATTGTAACATGCAAACAAATTCCTCATGTCTGGAGATTTCAGACCAAAATCTTTGGAACAATGCTTAAGCCACTAAATGCTGCTGTTGGTCACCATCAGGCAAGAGAGTGCTGCTCAAACTACTATTGGCTCTCTTAGTATTATAGAGGGCAGAAGGATGCTAAATGTGATGTCAAAGTGGAAGGACCTACCCCTTCCCGTGCAGCTCCTGGAGACCATCAGTGGTAACAATGAGAAGGAAGATCTGCCCCATGTCTTGTCATGGTTTACAGCCTATTGCACTTTTTTCTGCCCTCCTGGCTTGCTAGTGCAAAGGCAGTAGAGAGGATGGAGTTTTGCAGGAGAGTGATATGAAACAACCTGATCCCAGCAGTGTTAATGGACAATCTCCAAACGGGGAAAACACTTCAGCCCTTTATAAGGAATCAGGGAATCTCTTCAGTGTTTCTGGTGGCTTTTACTGAAAATTTTCCCCTTCAGGAAAGGATAATGTGGGACTTAAAAAGTAACAGTAACAGATGACCAAAATATAATGGGGTTTCAAGAGAATCTCACAGGATCCTTAGAGTGGATATCCTGAGTTTTCAACCTGCAAGCTCTGCAGTATAGATATTCCATTTACAGATCTCTAAAGCTTTCTAGCTGCCTACTCCCAGCTAATCAATGTCCAAATTCTCTGGAGCAGCTCAGAAAGCACACAGTTTTGGAGAGGTAAATGATGTCTTTATCCCAGGTTCTTTTCTCTTGCATGGAGCAGTGTACTAGGACAGAGGCAAAGGTAAAGCAAAGTCTGCTTGCAGTTAATGTATAGGGTGCTCGACCTATCAGTCACTGCCTCAGACAGACTAGGTATTAGGGAGGGTATTAGGTATTATTTCATCACCCTTTTTGTATGAAGCAGGCTTCATTTTAAAACAGCAGAATACAGTGTCCTAGAAATAAATACATTTTCTTCTTTTAAGAAGCTAAGAAATCAGAGGATGTTTCAGCTTACAAATATGCATACAACTATTGTTGAACAGCTAAATCCAAATTAAACTCATTGGCTAACTGGTTTAAACAGCTGGGGTGAGGAGATGGAGGAATCAGAATTATCTTCCTTAATTTGTCAGTTATCTGCACCTACCTACAGGTAATCAAACACCATAGTTAGCCCCAGGATGCAGCTTATGTCACCCTTTTAAGCACATAACAGAGAAGAAAAAGACTCCATAACAAACACAAGCCAACTTTCCTGAGCTCCTGAAGGCTGTCGCTGAGGATCCAGCAGAATCAGTCCCAAGCTGTTAGGCACTAGCTGTGCTTTTGCTTACAATGAGCCAACCAACACTTTGGAGAGTAACACACTTCTATCAGTCATTCATAGCATCATAATGGCAGTAATTTCACTCCTTTGGGGTTTCTGTAAGATCTCTTCAAAAAGCAAGCGCAAGAAAGTCTATGGCTGCTGCCTTAGGCCTTCTGTGGGTGTTAAATACATGTAGCTGACAAACCACATTCAATCTGGCACATGCATATTCATCCACTTCACTCAGGTTTGTGTAGGACTGGTTTTAACTTGGTCCAGAGAAAGCATTCTCCCTTCTTCCCTCTGTTAGTCCTACCACTACTTATTGTAAGAAAGCAGCAGCCTAAACTAGCTGGTGGATGTGGCCTCAAGAGTGCTGAGAGAGGGGGAGGGAATATACATACCACTGTGTACACCTTGAAGGGTCAGATCCCCAGCATACCTCCCCTGCTTTCAGCAGCTCCTCTACAGCATCTCTTTGCTCTCCCGTTAACTCCTGCAATTGAATCCTCTCGCGGGCAGTGGAGATGGGTGGCCACTGTCAGTGGGGAGACTGAAATACAAGGCAGTTAACAGCAGAACTGCAGCCTCTGCACCAGGATCTTTCCAGGAGCATGGCAGAAAGGAGAGCTCCTGCTCACCTGGCTCTCTGCAGAAGAGGGTGGTCCTCACAGGTAACCCTGGCATGGGAGATGAGGCCACAGAGTTGGGAGCAACATGGAAGAGACCAAGCCTCATGATATGTGGTAAGCTTTCAGGCCATTTTCAACATCTTGCCACCGCTGTCTTATGCTCACGTAGCATCCTGATGATAAACAATCACACACACAGGGAGCTGGAAAGGTGAAGCACCCTCCCTCCATCCCCAAGGAACCAGGAACAGGGCCAGAAGAACTTAACACTACTGGAGAGTACTTCTGAAGCTCACATGTTCAGGACTGCTGCTTGGACTGAGAGCAGACAAAGGTGCAAGCTGGTGCTGTCCTGCTGGAGACAAGCAAGGAGCCCTGGCTCCTACTGCTCACTCTCAGCAAAGTTTTAATTCACTAGATACTTGGCATTTGCAGTACACTGCTCCTTTCTTCCCTTCCCAACGTGCTCTGGGCTTATTCCAGGACACAGGCAGCACTAAGAACCTTGGCTCGGGTATATTTGTCCCATTTCATTGTGTGCTGAGACAGGCTCTGCAGGACACCCTGCTCCTGCCTGCACTGGATGTGATCAGCAGTCTTTCCAGCTCTTCAGGCTACTGGTGACCTGTGCCACCTTGCTTCCTGCTGCAGTGGGGAGAACAACTCCTGCCTCGGTTCGTTTTAATCAAGTCAGGCTTGTTCTTACCTCCCTGCTGCTACTCCTTGGCTGCTCCCTCTTTCTTGTTGACCCCAGCTGGCCTTGTTCATCTTCAGCAGGTACCTCCTCGCTGTTCCCTTCTCCTTTTCTTCTGTTCCCAGCCTTGCCTTTCTCCAGTCCCTCCCCTCCAGTTCCACAATTAAATTGCTCCAAACTACACGTTAGCTGTATACATACAGAACTGAAGATAGCATTTCTTTTTGTCTAGCATTTGTCTACCTTTCAACTGATGTCATCTTCTCAGAGAGGGCTACCAAGTACTACAAATAACACAGACCGCTGCTTCTAACCCCCGCAGATCTAACACCACGGGTCATCAAAATCAGATCTGACCTGTGCCTGCCTGTTTAATATAGGTAAGCATTTCATAATTATTGAGCACTTTTGACACTGGAATAATTGTATCAACGTTTTTCCCCATCTGTTGTACAAATACACACACACATATATATATATATGTACATGTCTATACAGGGAACGCAGGGCCAAACTTTTTTTCTAGGTGCAGCCTCTGCTGAGTGGAAAATCAATCCTGCTAGTGGTCAAAGCTTAGTCTTGGCTTCTGCGGATGTTTCTTATACTTATTCTTCTCCAATTTATCTTTCAAGTCATTGGATTAAACATCATTAACTTTCTTAGGCTTTCTAGTTGTGACTCTTCAACTGGATGCCTCCCCCGATATATTCTGTGAAACTTGCAGTCACTTTTCCTCGGACTGACCTTCCTGCTGTGCTCCTGCCTATCAGCCCAGTAAGAAAGGCTCAGGAGGAGTCCTCTCAGATCCGCAGAGCGGATGCAGCAGTCAAGGTCTGCTGCATGCTTACTGCCTCGTACTGGCACCCGACCAGAACCTGTGGTGCTCACAGCTGCTGCACCTTTTTTGCCTGAAGCACATTCTGAATTAGCATGTACTGAAAATATTCATTTCACAGATGTTCAGCTTCAAATTCCATTGTTTAGAAGACAGACTCTACTAGAAAAAGAGCAGATTTTAAGGGAAGAGCACTTCCATGGACAAGTGGAACTTTTCACCAAAGCTCTTGCTTTGCCTTACTTTTGGAGTAGTCTGTGACACAGCACAATGTCATTACCTAGAAAAGGCTATTTAATTTGTATTCATTGTTGCTGTATGTGTCTTAGTTACACTCACACGTGTACACTACATTTACTATCATTTGATCAGCCATGGTAGGATCTGAGCAGGGTGATCCATGTATGTATATCAGCCCATGCATTGAAGTTAGGATTGCTGTGGTGGGATGGCTACTGACACCTATACTCCGTATCCTCAGTCTCTTGATGCCCTTCTGGTACAAGATCCTACAATAACTGATCTAAATGGCTTTTTTTTCATCAATTTCAATGGAATCAGGACTTCACTTCTAGTTTTTGTTTTGCCTTTGGTGCAAGGCTAAAAAATCTGAAAGTAGTCTGAAGACGTCATTTTCCTTTCTATTGCACAGCATCATTTTACTTTTACCTTCATCACCAGGACAGGCATTACCAGGAGCTATCCTTTGGACAGAAAGAACATGAAAAGCACTGCAAAATTCTAGCTTGACAAATGCTTGAGAGGAATATTTTCAAATGTGTTTTTCCTCAAGGTTGCTGCTTCTGTGTGCAATGGTTGTTCATTTAAGTCAGACAGCACCAGTCTCTGATCATTATTTTTTAAGAGTTCTAGTAATCCATAAACTCAATCTAGAAAACAGAACATTCTGTTGGTAAAATACTGTCGTGGAATCACACTCATACTTTGATTACTCCTTACTAAGGTGCACACACTGCCACACCATCTTCATTAGCTGTAAATACTCTTGTCTGTGCCATGCTCTGGTCTCCTTCCTCCCTTTTCCTAGCTTTGCAGAAACTTTTTCTTTCACTTCAGAATTTCCTTCCTGTTCTTCCAGTGAACATTCCTCCAGTAGCAGCAGCTGATATGAGCAGCGTGGAGATTAAGGCCACCTCAGGAGCAGAAATTCCAGAACTTCTTATTGTTGTAGACTACTAGGAATGCTGGTATGGATCTGTGGAGCTCCGCTTCCAGTGTTCCTTCTGCCTACCTGGGGTGATCACTGGATTTGGGAGCTGGGTCTTTGTCTCAGCCATGGTGTTCTCAAAGGCAGCTGCCCATCTTCCTCTTCTCCTTTGGGACAGCATGTCCAGCACCATCTGAGGAGCAGAGGATCTTCCCTCATGAGCCTTCTTGGTTTCCTCCTCTTTCCTGCCTGCTGCGTGGGACAGGGCAGTGCTCAGGTCCTGGCTGGGTGCCGGTACGAGGCAGCGAGAACCCAGCAGACCTTGGCTGCTCCATCCACTCTGCAGATCTGAGAGGCCCTCTGCTGCTCAGTCCTTACTGGAGCTGTAGGCAGGAGCACAGCAGGAAGGCCACTCAGGAAAAGTGACTGCAAGTTTCTCAGAGTGTAAGAGCAGGGGAGAGATCCGATCAAAGAGGGGACAGAGCCAGCAGTTGTGTGGGTGCTTGGCTCCTGGCTGGGGTCAACTCACCAAAATGATGGTGTGAATAGCACCTCAGTGCTACTCTATGATACGTGAGCAGTAAAAATAACTGTATGCTTTCACTTCTTTGGGTTAAGGAGAAGTTCTTATGCCTTGGACTCTCTTCTTATAATGGACTGCAAAAACTTATAGGAAAAAGAACAAAGGAAATCCTCTTACATCTGGAACAGCAACCCTTCAGCTGTGTTTCCATACATAATTAAATTCACTTAATTTATTACTACTGAACCTTCAATGCTTAGAAGAGATACACAGCTATGAGTAAAATATACTGTGCTAATTACAAACCAGAATACTTTGATTCCTTACTTTTATGCGATGTTCTAGTGTGCAAAAGTAGCAAAATTTCTGCTATTAAACCACTATGAACTGGACAAATATACTACTGAGACTGAAACAATTCTGTATACTATACACACACATATGCATGCACAGTTTTCCAATGGAAAATCTCTTCCCTGCTGCTAATGGGAGGGGGGGGAGAACATAAAAAAAAAAGATGTGAGAAGAACATTTTCATGAATAAAGCAGAGTTGTAAGATAATAAAAGAAACTACTCTCATCATATTTAGCAATTAGATGACAGTTTGCTTAGAACTACTCAGACCAGAAAGGAGTTTTCCACCTGAGCAAAAACCTGAATATTTAAGTTCTCTCTTCAGGAATGCAGCACTGCCATAACTGCAAGTGCTGGGCTTCACTTCCCTGTTTACAGCCTGGGACACGGTGAGAGAATTTCAGTGTAATGGCTCATTGAGCTGTGACCTGTGATGGCCAAGGAATGGGCTCACTCTCCTTTCTGCCACACTTTACACATCACAGTGTCATCTACTGCAGAAAGATGTGGTGGGCTGCTGGAAGCACTAAAGTCACTGCAGCTAAAAGGATCTGAGATCAACTAATAACACGCATTCAATTTCAACGCTAAAGTTTGCAAATCTCCACAAAATAAGTGTCAAAATCATACAGACAAGCAGTATTTCCTGAGCCCCAAGTGTAATTTTCTTTTCAACACTCCTACAATCCTGGCATTTATCATGTTTCTTTTGGTACTGAAGTTTTGGGTAGAAGAATGCAGGAATGTCTGCATATTTAAGATATTCATCCCAGATTATTTTATGAAGTCAGCACTTAGGTGACATTAAAAAAGAAAGAATTAATGAAGTGGTTTGGTTTGGACACTTCTGGTCATGATCCCAGCACGCAGCATTTGCGTGTCTCCTCGTAAGAACGGTGATTCTTTTCCAAAGGGCAGGCACAAAGTAATCCAGCCATTTAAATATGAGATAATGTTATATATTTATACCCAGATTTAAACGTACCTCATGTTCAGTAGTTGTGTTATCTGAACGATGGGTAACGTACTGTACTAACAAATACTTTGAAAAACAAAGTGGCCCATCACCTTTCTCATCTGCTGCTGTATCTCTCTTGCAGTGTTCCGGAGAACTGGGGCATTTTAAAAAGTCATACCCCTATCGGAGTTGAAGCAGAAGTTATCTCTAAGTACAAAACCACAACAGCATCTATTTCATCGAATCCAGCCAAGCACTGATGGCAGCTAATTCAGTTATGCTGACAGACCGATCCCTGCTTTCAAATGCCACAAATAAAAAGCATTAATTTGTCTTCTGAAGACTTTGGACTTGCCTGAAACCTGTTCTTTTTCCATTATCCAAAGGAAGGCTCTCTTCAACAGTTCATAGTGTCAGGAGTGCTGTGCTGGACCCACCTTTGTCACCTAAGTGAAGCTGCAGGTGCCGAGATCATCAAAGAGAGTTCCCCAATACAGAAGAGAGTGGGACAACCAGGATTCTCAGAAATGAGTTCCTGTGACACTCCAGAAATGCAAAGGAGATTCTTCCTTGGGACAGAATCTTCTCTAAGGAGGGTGTAACAACATTTTCGCTTCTCACCTCCATTGCTTTCCTCATAAGCACCTGGTTTTCCTCTCTGGAGATGCAAGCTTGTAAGAATACTCCTCATTTCCTTTGGCCTCGCTTCAGCACTTCAAGTCCTTTTGCAGGTTTTACTGCCAAGCTCTCCCATGACTGGTGTCTCTCCATTATTGTTTCCCCTGAATGAAATGTGTTCTTCTAGGAGTGGTCAGCAGGCACTGGGTGCCTGGATAGCTCTGAATTGTTTGATACTAGGGGTAGCAGGCATTAAACGTAATTAATCTCACTTCCTCCATCAGCCTTTCCCTTCTTCCCATGTAATCACACTGGTGTTGTATTGTGTAATTCAGCTACACAGTCCCTGCTATGTATATTTGTAAGCTGGTGTCTGGATGAGGCTGAAGCGTTGGGTCAAAGGTTGGGCTAGATGATCTTGAAGGTCTCTTCCAACCAAAGACATTCCATGATGCACCATCAGAAAGGGCTATTCAGTCAACCATGAGACCCCAGTGGGCAAGCACTGTCCCTGGCCAAACAGGCTATCTGCTGCTCTGCTGAATGTGGATGCTGACAAAGGTTCAGCTGTGTTACAGCAATTTTTGCCCTAATCAGGATGCTAACTCTAAGGTTTCCCTAGCAACAGGAGCTGTAAGTCCAAAGTGACATCTTATTTCTACTCATCTTGTATTTCATTTTCAGTAGGTAATTGCAGGTAAATCCTCCAGCAGCTGTTTCCAAAGCAGGGCAAAGTGGTCAATACATTTCATTCTGCTGCCTGAAGACAGGAGTGTATTACGGAGCAGTGTCAACAGGCTTTTATCTGAGCCACTTAATCTGTGTATTAATAAATATTATCTGAATAGATAGGTGCTCTTTCTTTGCAAAATTATGCCATACACCAGCACTGAACTATCAGGTCTTTTCAATTACCTGCCTGAATAGAAACGCAGCTCCCATCACTGAGGCTGAAGTACATGGTCTAGATAAGAGACCTGAAAACCAAATTTTTATCCTGTGTTTCAGTAACACCGTGGACTTTGCATCACTCAAGTGGTTTCATCCCGGTTACTATTAAGAACAAAAGAAAAAGGGCTATTTAATTCCCTTTTTCTCTCTTACCAGCACTAGCTAAACAGCACCTTCACTCTTTGAATGCCATAAAAAATTTGGAAAGAGCAGCTAACGTTGGGGGGGAGACTTACAGAGCCCTTGCAAACATCTGGCAATAACTGCAGGAGCAAGTTGTTATAAAGTAATGCACAGCCGTGCTCATTCCACCCGAGAGCAGCTCTCTGTCACGCAGTTGCTTTGCAAAGGGAGCACTTTACAATATCTACACTGGCTCCAATTAGTTTCTTGGGAAGTGCCAGGTATAGACTGAAAGACTGTGTCTTGCTCACTGGGTGATAGCAAGCAGATGTGACGAGCAGCTGTGCTAGGGCTAAACACCTTACAGACATGTGGAAAGGGGGGAGGAAATTTTTCCTGTGTTGTCCTTAGTACTGGAACTCACGTTTCTTGCTTGGACTAACAAAGCTCGGCTTTGTCCAAGTATTTGGCTTTGCTAAGGCAGAGGAAACTTTCATGAGGAAATTAGTTAAAAGGCACAGGATGGTCTGGTGTAAGCAGTTGTTCTTTCTTTTTGATGAGAAAGAGATTTGGTTTTGAAAGGGGAAATGAATCCTGATATATTTGATACTTCTCGTATATTCTCATTTTGTAGATTTTTCCAAGGAGTAGAAGCTTTGGTGAATTGATTTTAAAACTGAACCTAAAGACAAAGAGGCAGAGAAGCAGGGTAATCTTAGTATTCATCCTACCATCAACTAAAATAAGGAGTTTGTCCAAAACCAATCACTGCTAATTTATTTAGCAAAAACCAAAAGAACAGTTTTGTTTTAGTTGTCACCGTTTTGCAATTAAGGATGAGTTTTGAATTTCTGGAATGCTGTTGAAAGGGATGGAGAAGGAGCAAGGAGAAGAGAGAGAGGAGAGGAGAGGAGAGAGGAGAGAGGAGAGAGGAGAGAGGAGAGAGGA
The DNA here is from genome assembly GCA_025345505.1 of Todiramphus chloris collaris. Lineage (NCBI taxonomy): Eukaryota > Metazoa > Chordata > Aves > Coraciiformes > Alcedinidae > Todiramphus > Todiramphus chloris. The sequence goes on along the minus strand of JANVCC010000261.1, from coordinate 7,843,526 downwards.
GAGAGGAGAGAGAGTAAAGGACACAGAGCTTGTATTTCTGATCATCATGGTCTTCCAGGAATAGAAGTAGCACATTTCAAGCTGCTTGCTGGTTGCTTTCAGCAGTGGGAATCCCCTCTGGCATTTATGTCTTGAACACTCCCTTTGGCTGCTCAGCCTGAGACTTAATAAGCAAGGACACAAGCTACTAACAAAAGAAGAAATGTTCCACTTATTATTCAATCTCACAGCGATACTTAAAGCACTTTCTTTGTTTATTTAACACAGGTAAATGTAGTGCAGGCAAAGCCAAAATAGCAGCTACATCAATCCCACTCATGGACCAGTTTTCAGACAACTCTCGGGTCTATGCCCGGGTCCTGAGCACAGCCAGTGACCAGCTGCCTGGAGTTTCCCCTGCTAAGGACTCAAACAGTCTGTTTAGTTTGCCTGAAGCTGCCCAGACATCCTCTACCCATCTTTTTTTTGCCCTCCACACTCAGATCCCCTCTAGGTATCTGCTTCCTGTCTAGAAAAAGCATGCAAACTGAACCATGGCTTTCTATCAAAGAGCACAGAACACAAAAGCATCATGATGGAAAGGGCACCAAAAAGTCATCTGGCCCTTTCCCATATCCAAGACAGGATCAACTGCCATTCCTGACAGATCTTTCTCTAAATTGTTTCTGAAGATCTCCAGGAATATCTGCTTGGAAAGCTCTCCAATCAATGCATTCTTTATCCTTGTAATTTCCAAGCTTTTCCTGGCATTTCATAGGAATTTTTTTGCTTGAAATGAAATCCAGGATTTCCTCACAGAGACTCCCATCTAACATATCTGTCAGTATTCTCTTTCAGGTGCCTCTTCTGGAGACTAAGAATTATTCAGGTTAGTCTTTCCAGCATCTAGTTTTCTAGACTCTGCTCATTCATGTTGTTCTCCCGTGGACTGTCTCTGCTTGGCCTACCTCCTTCATGAAGTTCAGTGCCCAAACCTCATAGTACTTCGAGCTGAATGGAAAAACAAGTCTTCATGAAGATTTCTTTTTCAAAAGTATTATGAAACTGTCTCCCAATTGCTCAAAATCATCTTTCCCTAGAGGATGCTCCAGCTGGAGCCCAGTGGAAAGCAACCTGCAGGGTGAAGCCGCTTGGTCTGGGGGGCCCTCTGCAGAAGCTAGCAGCCCCTGCAGGAGTCACCAGGCTGGCTAATGGTCCCTAAGGCAGGCACTGAAAGTTGCAGTCTATTTTAGATACCAGTACTGATGCCAGGCTGTACTCCTGGTGCAGAGCTGTGTTAGCTGGAGAGCCGTCACCGAAAGAGCAGAGCGGAGGCCCGCAATGGGCACGGTGAGGAGGCAGAGGAGAGGGTAAGCCAAGAACATTCCTCCTCTCTGAGAACTCCCAGGGACAGAACTGTGTACAGGGGAGCCTTTCCCCCAGGGCAACTGCTCCTGCTTACAACCATATGAAATTGAGGGACAAAATAGCTGGTCTGTCAAGAAATTTAGGCAGTGGGAGCACAGGCAAGCAGCTACCAAAGGACCTTTGTACTCTCTAAGGTCATCGGTGGAGTCAGACTTTTCTCACAAAATTGTTTGCACATCCATGTCTCATTTGGGCAGAAAAGGGAAACATTCCAATCTGAAAGAACAAAGACTTTATTTGATTTGCTGGTTGCTGTCTTGAAAGGCTCCTGTCAGCCTGATTTTTGCCTAGGGGGAGAGAATTGCCATGGTGTGAGGCTTCCAGGCAGATGGCTGGAAGCAAGCGCCAGGATCAGCACCTCCCTGTCAGCCCAGCTGTAGCTCCCAGATTGGAAAGGTCTCATGCTCTTTGCCTCTAGGTAGAAAATGTGAATGATAAGAGCCTGACAGAAATGTCAGCTCCCAACTGCACGACAATTCCTCCCCAACACAAATTTAAAAATAAGAGTCAGGTAAAATCGGAGATGTTCCAAGAAATATTATCTGATGGACAGTCATTAACAGAGCATTTTCCACAGAAAAGGATGACATCCTTCCCACTTTAACAGGAAACCACCAACTATTTTCACTCGCTGGTGCCTCAAAACCTATCAGCTCTTTTCCAGATGCTCTTTTCTCATTCATGAGCTGTTGGCTCTGATTCCCTCTTGCAATGCCTCTCACAGCCTCTTCACCTGCCTATTTTCCCTGCTACCCTTCCTCTTTCACCAGTGCCCCTCTGCTTTTCCAGCAGGGCAAAAAAGGGAGCAAGCAGAGAACTTGCTAATCAGAGCTATCTTGATACCAGCGCTATCAAATCACAGCACTGCCAGCTCAGTGATGCCAACTTTCATGCTTCTTTCTTATTCTTTTGCTCAATTCAGAGTTAAAATGTGTTAGGCCACTTACACCCCCGCAATTACACAGGGCCTTGCAGTTTGACACTGCATCTTCAGCAAGAGTCTCTAAATCTACACGTAGCTGGGCCACTTTCACAGGGCTTACAGAGTCACTGCTGCACAGGCTCTCCATCAGTGCACACTGGTACTGGATCTTGCAGCTCCTAGACTACATAATTCTATTAAATGCAACCTAACAGCCGTTTCTTCTGAAATGGCCTGCCCTTTACCTCTGACACCTTCCCCGGGAAGCACACTGCCAGTCCCCAGACCTATTAGAGGTTCAGTTTCTAGATAACCACCCCACTGCTGGAAAGATGTCATCGTTGGGACACCGGGGTTCTCCCATCACATCTACACCCTCCTGGGTACCCTGGCTTGCTCAGCTGTAATTTACTGCCAAAACCACGATCAACCCGCTGCCTACTGAGCCCACATCCATTAAAAGTTACCGACTGGCATTTGGAAAAATGCTGAACTCCAGGGCTGTCCTGTCAGCTCACCAGCATCCCAGCGAACATCCCAAGATACTCCAGCTTTCATCACCCGTGTGGTTTCTGTCATGCTCCCCAGCACTAACGCTCCTGGGGAGGATCTCCTCTTTAGCAGGGTGAGAAAGAAAAACCCGAGCCCTCCAGGCAGCCTCCGTGGTCGCAGGCAGAACAAGGTGCCATACTGGCCCTTCAGATTCCCTCTAAAGCTAAACCAGTTTCCCTGGGCCCCCTGCTGACATCTTCAGTAGGAATTGTTAATGTGTGCACTTCAGGCCCTCACCTTCTGCATTTCTCCACCTGCCTGTGTGCTTCTGCGAGGCCAGGCAACGTGCCACTCGGCCGGGGAGCGTGCCACCCAGCCGGGGAGCGTGCCACCCAGCCGGGGAGCGTGCCACTCAGCCGGGGAGCGTGCCACCCAGCCGGGGAGCGTGCCACCCAGCCGGGGAGCGTGCCACCCAGCCGGGGAGGCAAGCGCTGGCCGCAGACAGCAGTCGCCCGGCTCTCGCTCAGGGGCTGGAGGGGAGAGCATCACCTCCTTCCCCTGCACACCCAGCTTCCCACAACCAACCCGCTGCACGAGTCCCCCCGTTCAGCCAGCTAGCGATACCCTGTTACTAGTAATTGCAAAAGCCATTAATAAAAGGGGGGAGGGGAGGGGGGGGGAAGCAAGACACAAAAGGGAATAAATACTGTACATAGCCGGAAGGCCTTTCCCTCCCACACATATGATTCACTGTTGTTCCTTGCCTCACATGGGAAAATGTTGTCCTGCTGAATATGTACCTTCAAGGCAACTCTGCCTCAGAGACATCACATATGCATATTGATAACATGCACTTTGTAGTGCCTAGAGATGTTTTTAACGAGGCTCGCTGAAATGTACCAACAACTTTTTCTCTTCTCCTTCTGTGTGCCACAGATGATTTTTAAATGTGTTTCCTGGTGGTCTGTATCCCCCGTGAGAAAGAAAAAGGATGTCACAGACAATAATTCAGATGGCAGGAGAGGGGGGAAACGGCTTTCCACCCTCCCCAGTTGTGCAGGCTGGTTGGGGGCTTGCGGAGCCCAGTTCCCCTGAAGCCTCCACACAAGGTCTTGGGATTTCCTACACAGCCACCAGAGCCACAGCAAGCACAGCTTAACCAGACTGCAGGGAGAAGGCCAGGAGAAAGGTCACCCTGCCAGCAGCGAGGCGGGTGCAGAACCGCTCCACGCAGGTCACCTCGTGGGGCTCACACCCTGTTGAGCAGCTCCTGCCTCTGCACCCCTAGTTAACCTTCGTTCCATCACTGGCAGAAGTTAGGTGAAGCCTTCTTGTGATCTGAAGGTGGTGGGAAAAGCAGTGACATGTACACCAAGTCCTTCCAAGCCTAAACTTCCAGTCTCCCTTTCTGTAGCTTACACTATTTCTTTATAACTAACACTATTCAATGAATATAATTTATTTTCAACAGCTGCCTCGTGGTGACACGAGCAATTACAGTGGAGATTCAGAGCCATCACAAGTCTGGCCCCAGAAACACTTAACTCCTACACACCCCCTATTTTGTCCAATGTGGAATAACTGGTACTGGTGTACCTGTAAGGTGCCTTTCTGGTCCCTTCCTACTGCTCTTTAGTAAATAAACTCACAGCAGTTTATTTACTCACCACCTCATCAGCTCATTTAAAACTTGCTGTGCACCTCTACCACGGCAGGCAGGGACGGAGGAGAGGTGGAGGGACTGCATGTACCCTCATCTCTCCCTCATCAAAGCAGACAGCTACACTGGGCAATGCTAAAGGGATGCTGTGAAGCCTCCACACTCCCTTATTGACCCACAGAAAATGTGGCCCACAGACCTTCTTAAAATTTTGGTCTATTCTTGCTTTTAACTGCTGAACCAATGCAGGCAGGGTGCTTGAAACAACTTACAAACAGCTGCTGTCATTGTGGTGGGAATCAGAGAACTTGCTTAGAATCAGAGTTCCAGAACCTAAGTATAAGAAACTCTTGCCTGAAACCCTCCTACTTTAACAAAATCTGTTACTATATATTCCATGGCTTTGCACTGTGGGCACAATCAGATTTAACTGTCCATTATGGCAGGGTATTTTCCTCTTATCTGAAAAATCTTTTTCATCTTGAGCCCATTTAGAAATCCAGAAAATTTAAAATACAATTTAAAATACAATTTAAAATACTTCTGAAAGACAGTTTCCTTTCTTTCTTTCCTTCGTCTCCTTCCTCTCCTCTACAAAGTTAAGAAATACTTTCCTCTGCAGAAATAAGCTTTTGGGTTTCCATTTTTCATTCTCATAAAACATGTCACTGCAGATGACACTTTCTAGGTGTATCTAAATCCACTGTCTTCATTATGAAAAGAAAGGCAATTTGTAGGTAACCTCAGATAGATAATCACAGTCAACATCATGAATGAACACAAATCCATTATAATATGATTTGCACAGCAAAATGTCTTTAGGGGAAAGCAGATCCCTGCTTGAAATGAGCACACCCAAGAGGAAGACACACGCAGAGGTACGGTCCAGCTCTCACTGGCTCTGAAAGTACAGACACTGCTTCTATTAAAAATCAAAAATTAGACAATGATTGATTAATCTGCAAAGTTTGGTGAAGTTTTGAAGCACCGCAGCACCACGCAGATTTGCTTTGATGTCTCCATCATCTCCCTGGGCCAGGGCTCTGCATAACTGCGATGCTTTCCAGAGAGAAGGATGCTCTGTGAATAGTGGCACAAACAAGGAGCTCCTGGGAACGTGCCGGTGGTGGGAACAGCTGAGGAAGTGGAGCCCGGCACAGTGCTCCAGCTCAACCCCAGTGCCCAAGAATCTTCACTGTGTACTCCTCACCTTGGTGTATTTTCAAATGCTGTTTGGCCCTAATTTTTCTCTGCTTTCTTCTGCTTAAATTGAGAATTGCAAAGGATGGTTTTCTCCGTGATTTTGTTAAGAAATAGATGTTTGGTTTCAATTTTGGACGAAGTCCTTCAGTAGGCTACGTACGCATATTCTGCAAGGAGTACTTCAGCTCTGACGGAACATTTGAATGTTATCCAGCACCAGCTCCCTGCAGATATATGGAGAGTTTCCCAGCCTTGAAAGCAAAAATCAAGAGACCAGAATTATCAGCTATTGGCACTCATTCGGGTGAGAGTTTTTCCTGTTCCTTGCACAGGTCTATATTATTTTTATTCTTTTAGATTTCATTCTTTTATTTCGGGGACTGCTGGAGGGGAAGCTAAGAAAGAAAACCAGAAGCCTTAAGGTAATGACTCAAGTAAGAGCATTCACACCTTCATTTTCTACATGTTAAATCAAGAAAGAAGAATGAAGGCAGGCAGATGCAGTCAGGGAAATGAGTAACTGCTCACCGAGAGCCACAGGCAGCAGAGGTGAGAGCAGGGTGACAAGAGTCCTTGTTGAGACACAACCCCTTCCTTCCATCACTGGGGTCACCAGTGGTTGTCACACAGGTCCAGTACCAAGGAAAGGAAGGGCTGAAGAGCCCTTTGTGCACGAAGGGTGGCCCCACAGACTGTGGGTGTATGAGCAGGGTCAGGGGAAGGCAGCCAGGAGGAGAACTCAGGGGTGAGGAAGGAATTTCACTGAGAAGGATGGGAAGGGTATGACAAAACAGAAGGAAGGCAGCCATGAATAAATTCAGGCTGGAAATTAAGGGAAGTTTGCTAGCTAGAAGACCTGTAATCTCTGGAACAACCTTCCAGTTACAGCAGCTATAGAAAAAAATGCTTCTCATATTGTTGAAAGAAAGGTTGATGTGTTGTGTAGAACCCATTATGTTTTATGGTTACTGGAGACAACGAAGGACAGGGCGCCGTAGCCTTCAAGATCCTTTCCTTGTCTGTGTTCCTAATTAACCGAAGCATTTGTTTGCTGCGTAGCAAGCTGGAGGTATGGGAACAAATATCTCAAAGGCACAGAAACCTCTCTGTTCCTCCTAGAGCTTCCCCACCAGCAGTCTCCACAACACAAACCTTACTGTAAACGCTGAAATAAATGTGAAGCTTGAAGAACAAACAAGCACACACCAGAGGGAATGCTGTTGAACGGTGAAACTCTCAACGGCTTCTGTGCAGGTTAATGAGAAGGGCCGCATTCTGACATCCCTTTCTGCCAGCAAAAGCGTTCCTTCTGACACAGAAAACTGTAACTCGGTGACAGAAGCTGACTTAATTACAAAATTTCTGTCAAAGCATCAAACAGAAAGTACAAAAGGAACATTTAAGGGTCATTGAACTGTGTTCCCCAGGGCTGGGCAGAAGTGATGTAACTCGAGGCAGCACCACCTTACACTCCTGGTTTCTAAGGCGAGCAGGACCCAGACAACTGTGACATTTCCAACAGGTTTATCACGGTTTTTTAGCAACAGTCCAGCGGGTTTTGGATCAGCTGAAATCCAAAGGGAGCCTGCAAGTTGGTTTCTAAAGACTGCCTCACCTTTTTGTAGTAAATGCCATTGATCTTTGTGTCAATAACCAGATGGATTGGAACTGCCTGGTTATTAGATTGTTACACCGAAGGACAGATTTTAGGAAGATTAACTGCAGTAGAATGAGCTGCAGCAGAAGCTGCCTGATTGACAGAAGAACTTAAACTGTTTTCTTATTTCTTTGGGTTTTTTTTGTTTTGTTTTTTTTTGAATCTTAAGGTGAATGGGCATGCTGAAGTAAATATAAAAGGCAATGAGCCAGGGGGAAAGTAGGAACACAAACACGCTGCGGTCAGAAATACCAGGGTGTGCGTGCGTGGCTCCTGGGCACCACTGTGAACCTGCACCCCAGGATGACAGGTCATCCCAGGAATAGTCTCTGCTCCGAGCACGCGGGGAGGACTTCTGTGTCCTGCCATGTGGTGCCAGGTTTGATTCTGATGGAGAAGCCAGGAGCCTGGCAGGGGAATGCATTTATTTTCCTCACCTCACGCACATGAGCTGCGGTCAGCTTTGTAACTGGAAACTGGAAGTAGTCAAAGTATATTGGATCTCCAAGGCTGACCAGGAAACTGGGGAAAGGTAGAGCTTGCCTCATGCCTCTTTTCTTCCACAGTGCCAAGTCACTGCAGTAAAAGCCACAGCTGTCACTCTTGCCTTGAGCTCAGGGGTTCTGTGTGCTTTATGCCATTCAATGAGCAGCGGGGCAATATCAAATCTGGCATGAAGGAGGTGAAAGGATGGGCTGTATGGATCCCAGAGTACTCCAGCTATGATTTTGTGGGTTGGAAAATACCATGAGACTGGGAGCATTCTCAGTGAGCAGAGGAGGAGAGTCCTGCTGGGGATGTAGGGGAGCTGGGGAAGGGCTGCACTGGAACTGTGGGGCTCCAAGATGGTGGAAGGGTGAGGTTTAAGAAGTAGCAAGGACAAAACATCAGAGGAGAACAAGGTATCAGAAGCAGAAGGCGAGGAAGCCATGGGAACACAATCTTCAAAAACCAGGTCTAACGATAGATTATTTATAAAATAATGACAATAATTTAGTCATCCTCTTACCCAACACGCCATAGCAATACAGAGGAACACGTGCAGAGCCTGGCTGGCAATGGAGCCAGCACAATCAACTCACTTGATGTTACCTGTTAAATACAGCACCTTTAACTTTCACTTTACATATGCCTTGGCATCAAAGCCATACATGCCATCAGCAACTGCTAACCCTGATCATGTTCAGCCTCTCTTTTAGTTTCCTTCACTATTTCATCTTCTTTGGCAGGTGGGGCACTGCTTGATGCTCTGGAGGTGAAGCTTCAAGCTTGTTTTCTAAGCACGCTACAGCACAGAGTTAATACATCATTCCTATCTGTCTTCTTCAGGGAAAAGAAAAAGAGCACAAAGTTCAAAGTAATCCCAGCCTCCCCCTGCAACACCATTGTGTAAAACTGAGAGAGAAAGCAACTGGTGTTGCCATAAGAGGGCACACTGCAGCTGTAGCTTCAACACAGCCCAGGAATGAGAAGTGCCAGTTGCTTCCCCTCTGCACCCGCACAGAGTTCATGTGCTGAAGAAAGTGCAGGAGGCTTTCTATATGCTTCCCAAATGTTTGTTTGTCTCCTGGCTTCTCCATCCCCACCCAGTCTCTCACCCTCACAGACTCTTTTTGGCTTGCAGAATGCTTGCACTGGAAGTTAACATTTCTGGGCAGAGTTTTGATGACTCTGTAATTCTCCTGCTCAGTGTATTACACCCAGGTCGTACCCAACACTGCTTTGCAGAGCGTGCTGTAGCAAGTGAGCAGAAGAGAGCAGGTACACGTAAAGACATCTTATCTTGGGATGAAGGGGTGTCAGCCTCTCAGAGTGTATCACAGGAGCCCTGTCAGCAGCATTTTCGCACTGAGTTCCGAGCCTTATATTGCTAAAAAGCTTCTGATGCTATCAGTGTCAGAAGTGTGGACAAAATTATGGAACAATATCAGTGAGCTAAAGGAATCAATGTCTGAATCAAGAGCAGCAGATGTTCTTTAGCTAAAATTGTATCAACAAAAACACCCATGATACTCGATGGTCATAAACTTAATAGAGAGAAACCACACAGCTCAATAGAAACAGGGTGTAAGAAAACAGAAATAAGCAAAGGGTACTACAAATCAACTCCTGACTTTCAGAGCAAGAACAGCAAAGTCTGTTGCAGGTAGGGTGGAAAAGCAGTCATACATGAACTCTGGGAAACAACCTGTCCCTGACAGAGGGGTACCTTGCATGTACTCAGCACTTTTTCCCTTTACTTAGTGACTTTGATAAATATACAGAGAAGAGATTAAGGATGAATTACCTTTGCATTCAAATGGTACTTGGCACAATGATGAAGGATAACGGGTTTTTTTTCAACCAGAAGCCCAGACATACTCTATATCATTCCTTTTCCTTCTTTAAAAGATCTGAAAACATACAAAAATGTGTGTCTATAACATCCACATTGAACACAGACCGCTTAACCCAGGGTGCTTTCCACCCAGGAGCGCTCACTTGCTCCTTCCCAGTTTCTGAGGAAGATAGCAAATTTGGAGCAAAGGGAAGGAATGGGATAACGATACCCACAATCTATTCCCAGCAGATGTTGTGGGAGGCCTCAGCTTATCTGAGGGATTACAATGAGAATTAGATCAATAACCTTGAATGAACATCTGTGTACCTTTGAGGAGGCCAGAAAGTCCTGAGGAAAGAGCCACCAGTTCTTCTCCGTGTTCTAACAGAAAGCAAGAAGCACCCAGGGCTGGGCAGGTGGCCTTTGATGAGGCCAGTGGGGTGTGGGCACTCATTAGAATGATTGTGAAAGGGCTTGCAGCTGCAGCAGCAGCACCACGAGCATCTGGGAATTCCCAGAAGCAGTGTGAGATGAGTCTGTCTTGACGATGACATGGCGAGCCATACTATGACAAGTAGATCTCTGCAAACACATCCAACTATCTTCTGAAGTTCCCCGTCTGATGCCAGCAAACCCAGTGCTGCAGAGGCCATCCCATTGTCAAAAAACCCAAAACTATCCATGTATTAATAGACTGGATTCATCCGTTCATTCCAATGTAACTGCCTGTGACGGGTAAAAAAGAAGGCAATTTGTGCCCCAGATTCCCTCACCAGCCGTCCCAAGGCTCTAAAGTCTCTTTTGATTGTTCTTGCAGACCTTTGGTCCAGAGCCCTGACGTCGAGATTCAAGAGGTTTGCCTCTTCCAAGGAGCTTGGCTGCTTTACAGAGCACACTGGAATTGGCTGACCTCAGTTCTGGTAACGAGGACTTCGAGCAAACCATCTTGTCATTTGAATAATTTATTTTTGCTGCCACTGGACAGGATACTGACTTACCCTCGCAGCACAACATTACAGCTTTGTTGCCATACATTAGTTTGAATGAATAGAGCAGCAGAAAAAGGAGATCTCATTTCTTAACAGAGATTAGAACAATTTATTGCTGCCTCTGGGATGGTGAGCTCATCTTTGAGCTGGCCTTACTAATTAGTAACAAAAACTCCTGCTTCCCTTATGAGATTGGTTTGCAACTGGATTTTGACAGAAGCTGTGAGGGTCATGTAAGGAATATTCTGAGGAACTACTTGGGGTGATAAATTGAAAAAAATACTAAAATACAATGTAATTCCTAACATGAAACAAAAATGTGAGGCATCGCTTGATGTGAAATGTCTTTTGAAGTACCTACTTTCATGCTCTTTATTTCACCATCTATTTTTAAAACAAACATTTTTCCCATAGTCTCTTTGAATTTATGCTAGCAGGGTTGCACTGCACAGAGCTCACCACCACGACTGCCCCATCTCTGGCAATCCCTGGTAACTGTTGTCTGAGACAGCTTCCCAGCCAGCTACAGCCACCTCCTATTATGCAAACCAAGACTTCTGCTGTCTAGCCCTGTCCAGGGGTTTTCTGAGTTCCCCTGCACTGCTGTGAGAGGCATAACCACCCTAATCCCCCGACAGCACTTCATCCGTGAGGCATTCCCAGTGGAGATACTGCCCATGCTTCATTTGCTACAGAACCACAGCATCACTAAAAAGACAAGTGTATAGCAACTTGCTACTGGTTCATTCCTAGCTGGGGTGTGTTTAAACCCCAGCATCTTGACGTTTCCAGCTCTTACCATGGTAACAGATGATCCCATGAGGTTTCAAAAAACCAGACAAAATGTTTTTCATTTAAATCTTGTTTGACTTTAAAAAAGAGGCTGTTGTGATTCTGCGTCCTGCCGCACAAATGGTAATGTTTTGGAGCTGGCACACCAGTTATTGTAAAGCTTTCCCAATGTTACTGCAAACCTGGTCTTGTTTTGTTTCAGCAGACAGCACAAACTGGATCACACGAAATGCAACCAAACCTAACCTGTTTAATAGCAGAGATACATCCCATCAACTCCAAACTCGAATTTGTGTTCTGGGGCAGCTGCAGAATATCAGACCACCCCCTGCAGCCTTCTGGGACAGGAGAGCTGGCAGTAGCGAGCAAGGAGCTCCGTATCATTAACTCAAAACCCACAACACCTCTGGCTGAGTGGGTTTTTTTAAAGCCCTTCTACTGCCATTAAGGAGGGACAGGGGAGGCACAGCCACGATGTAAAGCTATGTGATCAAGATAATATTTTCGGCACTACCCTTCCTTTAAGTTCATATGAAGATCTGCAGAAGAAAACCAGCTGACCTACAGAAATCACATGCCTGGGTTATACAGATGTCCTTTAGGTATCAATCTCAATAGTAAAGTTCAGTGTGTAAAAAAAAAAAGGAATTTAAAATAAATTTTAAATACTCTGTAGTTATTTTTGTCAATGGATTATCACTACCAGAGGCAGCAGACGGAAGGATCTACCCATAAAATAAAAATAAATAATAATAAAAACCCCAAACAAACAAAACAACAAACAAAAAACCCCAAAGACACAAAAACCCAACTGTCTGTATTAGATAGTTCAGTTAATGTACTGAAGGAAAGGATCTGATAAGATCCTACAGCCGTGGTTGGAAATGAACTGGCTCATCTTCAGTACTTCCTGACCTGGTTTCCCTTCCAGAAGGAACAAAGCAGACAAGAGAAAACTCTCGTGTTTCAGGAAAAGCAAGCTGTGTTTACTCAGTGTAGGTGTAACAACTCAGTACTTACAGAGGACATTCGCAGCTTCATGTTAAATCAAACCACCAGGAAAATATTGTCCATGTAACAGCCGTGAGAGCCGACAAGGCTTCCTCTTTTCAGACTAATCTGCAGAATAAACATTTTATGTCGTCTAGAGGAATGTTAATACTTGTAAGAGAGAAAATACCACTGTTTAGAAAAGAAGAACGGGAGTCAGACCGCCTGTGTTATCTCTCCAGTTAAAAGTGCATTATGAAATCCATGGAGTGACCAGAGCAATTGAAGACTGCTTAACCCTTTCTAATATGTGCACATGCACTTACTTACACAGACATATATGTCTATATAACTATGACCATATATAGATGTATATAGTACTGATACAAATATATGCACACATGTAAATGTAAATATTGTGTATATATATATATGGGCATACAGAAATGAAATGGTGAAAATAGTTTTAGCCATTTCCTGCAACTGCAGGACTCAGTATTTGAAAGCTGCTTTAGCTATAGGATTTCCTTTTGGGAACTGGAAAGCTTATTGTTATGTAGATCCTTTTGCCATGTCCTTTCTTGGAGATGGAGGTAAGAACCCTGTGTGGCTCTACAGGAGCTGTCGGGGTAGCAGCCCAGAGTGACACAGCTCAAGGAAAAGGAACCTTCAAATATTTCTGTAGATGCATCCTCTGAGGTGATTCAGCCCAAAATTGTACAAGATAATTTTTTTGTACATGACAAATCACATGAAACTCCTTCCCAGGACTTAGGGATATGATATGGATTTCCCACCCTCTGACTGCAAAACTGGAAGCCAGTCCCTAATTTTTCACCTCACGCTGTTATGATTGTACATTTCCTAGGTAAACCCAAAACCTATGGGATGTTTCACTGTTGACTACAGTTTATGTTTGCAGGGATGTAAAAAGACAACTTTTCAGACTCGTTCCAGCACCTGTGACTCCACCTATGCCATTTATAACTGCCAGAAGGTGGGTTTTCTCCCTTTACACAATGTTTACCTGTTGTTGGCACAAAAACTGCTGGGCCCTCAGGCACTGAAAATGAGAAACAAATGGAAGGGGACATAATAAAAACAAATATTATTTAGGCAATTGTCTCAAAAATTAATGTTTTAATGACAAATTCTAAATGATTAGCAAAATGTCGAGAAAATGGATAAAAAAGGGCTAGACTCAAAAGAAAAATTTAGATCCATCATGAAATAAAGTTCATGGAAACTGTGTGGCTTATTATGAAAAATACCATCTGAAGTGAAAATGAAGAATCTGAATAAGAAATTCAGATCCTTGGAGCTTCATTGTAAAAACCTCATCAGTCCCCACAGGGTCCCAAACCTGTTGAAGATACAGTTGTCTGTGCAGGCAATGCAGACAGAGAATGCCATCAGATCCTGCAGAGAAAAGACATCAGACAGACTGAAAAGTTAAAGCATCCTCAAGTGACATTCTTTGAGAAAGGAAAAAATAATGGATAAAGACTTCACTAAATAAGAAAATTAACTGTTCTACTTAATTCCTTAAAGCATTTGATGAGTCAACCTGTAGAAAAGATAAAGTGTAGATGACCTGAAAGAAAGAGAGATCTGTAAGAGGAAAGAAGACCAAACTATTTCCCCCCACACCCCCAAACAAACACACAAACCATTTTTTCTAAATGGGAAGAGAATAAAACCATTTTGCTTTGACCTCTTCCTCAGCACTCAGACACAATAACAATAGCTGCTATATATAAACCTTAGATGCTCTTCAGCTGTGCTCAACCAAAGGGTATTTATTTTATCTCAGAAAGGCTAGTGGTAAAAAGAGTTGGGGGATATTTTATTTCCACGGTGTTAAATTAACCTATGGATCACTTCTCTAAGGGTAGCTCTAGGAATGACTAGGATGCAGAGGGATCCAGATGGACTTTTTGACCTCCTTTGTTAAAGTTCCCTCCATGGTATTTGCTAGGCTTTGTCAAAGCTAAAAGGTTGGAGGACACAAAGCTTTATTCTCACATTTTAGTCTTGAGGCTAGAGAAGCTTCTGCATTTATGCCCTAGCAATGTTTGCCTCCAGTAAATCTGAAGTATGCTGAGCAGCTGTGGAAGAAGGAAGAAAAACAAAAAAGCCTTGTGTCTGAAACAGTTTTGTTTGTGTGCATCCTACCCTGTACAGCTGGTCTGACTCAGCTCCGAGGAGATGCTGTGCAGCTGTTTCTCTGGAGCAATACCTGTGGGCAAACAGCAGCAGAGTCCAACGTCTATGTACATCTTCCTGATCTCCAGAGTTCATTTTGTCCCTACTCTGTCATCTTTAATCATCAAGCATTAGGCTTTTTTTTCTTGCTGGATATTCATGTGCATATGTTCAGAACTTGCAGGGCCAATTGATGATTGTTTCAGTTCTCTTGTTGATTTTTTTTTTTTTTTGTTACAAACCAGAGCCCAGGGACTTGCCACGAGCCCAAATCCCGTCTTTTCAAAATTGATTATTTCTGTGCTGGGACACGGTTTGCTGAATTGTTTAAGACTCTGTTTGGCTGGTGCAAACCAACTTCATCTTGTCTGCGAAGCTAAGGCAGGATTTAGCCTGTGTAAGTCATGGCAGATGAGATGTCCCTTCCCCCACAGGGCACCTCTGCTGCTGCCTAGAGAAAGAGGCTCCAAGTCCAAAGTGGCAGTAGCAGCTTGAAGAAGCTCAAAGAAGGAGGCTCTAGACACTAAACCATCTCGTTCCAGCCCTGAAGAGCTCATTCATCTGGAAAGGCAGGGAATAAAGCAAAGCAAAATGAAATAAGCATGCATTCTAGTCTGAAATGGGAGTACGAGGCAGCTAAACACTGAGATACCAGGCAAATGGAAAGAGGTATTGGAACAGAATAGTGGAGATATTGCTGGAATTACCAAAGGAATTTTTTTAGGAAACATGACTGATTCTCCAATGCCCTATAATTTGCTGTTCCAAAGCAAAGCAACGATCCCCACAGAACACGTGGGGGTAACTCTGGACAGTCTTATGGCAAATGAACCTTGGGAGGAGGAGCAGCAGAACCCAATTAGCTCCACGGTACTAGGAGAGATCTGTGACCCCTCTTCAAGCTGAAAGCCATATGGCTCAGAAATAAGTGGAAATAAATGACCAAGTCATTAGGATGCCAGTGGGGCGTGCAGCAGTCTCAACTGTTAGCTGATCTCCCACGGGTTTACCCACTGATCTTGTCTGCTGCGGGGAGGAAGTAAAGCCAACAGCTGGGTAAAGTTGTTCACTTTAACACACGTGTGTGTGCACATGGAATCTATTAACATAAACTTTTAGACATACTGTGAACTCCAGAGCTTTTCATAGAAATTCCTGTCAGGAAGTGGAGCAGGGATGAACAGTCACAGGAAGGTCCCTGCTGTGCAGGAGTGGAGAGGAGTGGTTGGGAACTCTTTGCCAGGCACACCCCCAGAAAGCTGCTGCCTCTCCACATCACATATGGCAAGGTGAGGGACAAATAATATAAGCTCCTTTCACCTTTCAAAAGCACCTTGCGAAAGCTTTTCAGCTAGATTATGCCACAGTCTTTGTACTCGTAAGGATTGCTTTTCTAATGAGGCAAGAAAGGTCAGAAGAAATTAATAGCCAAGATAACAGTTACCAGTCTGACATAAATAAAGCAGCTTATGTTTGCAATACACCACAATCTGCAACAGATAAAGGAGTCTAAAGCCAAAAGAGGTTTAAGAGGAAGCTGATACTGGAAATATCTACACTTGTAAGTTCTCTTTTTAAACAGTTGACTGGGTCACAGTCAATGAGTTTTAAAAGGATCTGGCAAGATCAGTGATATATATACCAATATAATTTTTGCTCCAACTGGTTTAGCTCATTTCCATAAAGATATTAAATCTCTTTCACAATCACCTATCTTCACTGATTAATATTTTTCCCCAGTAAATCATTCATCCTCAGCTGCACATACTACCAGACTCCTCTTAGACATGTTCTATTGGCTGGATTGGGTTTTTCCTTACATTTCAGTCGTGAGCTTTAGGATCATTAAATGTTTCCAGGGACTACATGACGTCTTTTTTTTTTAACAGGTAATTTATTTGCAACAGTAGTGTGAGATACAGTAGAATACAAGTGGGAACCAGATAATAACGTATTATTTTATAGTGTATTTTTCAGTAGATTATTCCCAATGTTAAATGTGGAAATTATAATCTCTATAACGTTAGTTCTGGTATCACGGTGACTAAGCATTTCAACAATAAGCAGTCTTGTGGAAAAATCCATGTACATAGTTTGCTTTACTTCATTTGTCCTAAATTACAGACTGCAATAGTATGACTTAGATCTTGTAAGTGGGTAACAAATAGTTCAGTCTATATTTGCATAACATCTATTTAGTAAGTCCTTGAGAAACTCAGATACACGCAGGTTGATTTGAGATACAAAAAGTTGTGCAGGGTGTTTTCATCTCTCACCTTACAAAGAAAGGGTTAGAATGTAAATTCTCGCAGATTTTGATTAAAAATGTTGTGTGGTGTAAAATATCCTGAACGTATTACACAGACTGCAGAGAAAATGTTGCAGAGCACAGCAGCAACTGCTCTGCCACCAAGCACTAGCAAGGTGGAAATCTGAAGGCCATCCAGCTTTCTAAGCAGGTACTGTGGCAATTGCTAATAATCAGAAATAAACCATCTTTTGAAAAGCTCCTATGTAAATACATATGACAAGCCTGATGCATGAGAGGAGTTTTGCTCCTGCTTCTGCTGAATGAATGAAAGACATGGCTCCCAAATGCTTCAACAGGAGAAGGGTTATGATGGCAACTCAAATGCTGCAGGGTTTCTTTCTTCTTTTCTTTTTTTTTTTCCCCCCCGATAACAGAATTTGGCTGATAAGCTCCTCAGAGTTCATGCAACATGAAAGGTATTTGTGTGCTTCAGTGTAACCACCCTTAGCTTGCATCCTTTCTTTTCTGAAATCTAGTAATTACATTTTTTGATGTGTTTGTTGAAGTGTAAATATAGCATTAGAAACAACTGTGGAAGAGTGAGACTCATCCACGGGGTTTTTAGGGCCCCAGAATGCCAACATGCCTTGCAGACTTCCTGTGGTATCCACCCACCATCATAAACAAAAGACATTTACCATGTCCCGCTCCTATTAATATATACTTTAAGAAGACACCAAGTTATCTTATGAGGTGAAATTTAGAGCTGAGGGCCTTTAGAACATAAATCTCACTCACACATTATTAAAGTACATATTTTTAAGTCACGTTAAGGCTAAAGTATTTCCAAACCATACAAAAGCCAAGCTAGTGCATTATTTAACCAAATGTGACTATTGTACAGTGATGATACCACTGCAAAACAACTTATAGAGCCACATATCCCTGAAGGTCAAAGCTAAATTAAGTCCTAAGGGATGCTAAAGAGTGACATTCGCTTACATGGATGGTGATCTCTTGTGGTGGGGCAGGACCATCTGTGATGACAGCCACTCCTAAGGATTTACTTTAGGGTGGGTCATAAACCTCAAGTTGAACCCATCTCCTTCCAGAATTAAGTATCTTGCTGAAAGACTCTGATCAGAAAAAAACACAGGGAAGTACACGAGAGAAGTCATCAGGCCCCAGAAAAGCTCAGGATCATTTCTACTGTAGTCAGTAAAAAACTCCTCCATGAATCTCATTCTGTGGGAGCAGGAGCAAACCTACCATATAGAATCCCTGAATCTTTAAGGTTGGAAAAGACTTCCAAGATCATCAAGTCCAACCATCTACCCAACATTATCATGACCACTAAACCATGTCCTGCAGTGCCATGTCTATCTTGCCTTCCTACTAATGTCCAACACATGGCAACAGCCTTTACTGTCTGGTGGTCTTTATCTTAGCTTCCCTTCTTTCTCCTGATCGTTGGAGGAGTCTCAGTATGTGATCTCCAATACTCACCCTGCCTGAGGAGTTCTCCTGGGCCTGGTCCCGAGTGTTTGCCACACTTCATTACTACAGACTGTTTCAAGGAAGAAAAAAAAACCCTATCTGAGGTGACTGGAGCTATGCTCATGTTAGGCTCACTTCAGCAGCAGAACCAGGATGGCTGAGGAAAACACGCATCGAGCCATTTGTGCAAAGGACCCTTAAGCATAAAACAAATCACAGCTTCTTATTTAAATAACACAGTACCATGCAAAATTCACAAATTTAGAGCTTCTAAGGAGTGTCTTTAAAGAAAAAAAAAAAGCAAATGTTTGCTTGAAAACCACCAGTGCTATGTGTATTACTCTTTACTAGCTGTTTAAGTCATGCAAAAGGTTTAATCAAAGTGTCCCTTTAACAAATATAGCATAGGGAGGAAAAGAGAAAAAGAGGAAAAAAAAAAAGCCAGAACAACTGGCTAGACCAAAAAAACCCACAAGTTTTGATGGTGTTCATTGAATCTATTTAGCATGGTACTTACCCATCTGAGAAGAGGTATGCAGGGGTCTAAACACCACCCCTGGGTTGCCCTTCCCCAGGGGACTTAGTCCTCACTGTGGGAAAGAGCTCTTCTCTGCCATTTGACATTGTCCCTTGCAGGTCCCTAACCGTGCTCACACCCTTGAACCGTGGCTCTGTCACTGTGTTGGGGCACAGCTAAGGGCAAGTATCAGCTGTTTTACTGCAGCAGGTATGTGATGGGGAGCGCGTCTGGCGGGAGGGCTCATGCGTCGGGAGTGGGGATGTCACCCATGGAAGCCCTGTCCTGCATGGGTATGGGCCACACGCTGTGCCTGGGGGCTGCAGGGCAGAGATCATGGTGCAACTGCAAATGCAGGGAGGAGTCATGAATCTCCTGCTTGATGCAGGGAGCTTGTAACACCCTCTAACGGGGTTTAACACAAGAAACGTGGGAAACTAGGAAAATGAGTATGGCAGGACATGCTGGGACTATACAGTGCTGCAGGTTGGGGTAGTAGAACTGCCTTTGGATCATAGTGCAAAGATTTGAGTGTAGCAGTGGTTTATTATCTCATTAGAAACATCTAATTCCCTGTAATAAAGATTGCATGTAGAGTGTGTCAAAGAGCAGACAGGGCTATTACAGCCCACAGTCACGACTAATGCTTTTTTTTTTCCCCTCTGATTGCTAAATAGGCAGGAGTAGGTTTTCAATTTCAAAATAAAAACTAGACAATTACAGTAATAATACCATGCTCCTGACTGCTCTGCAGCTGCATATTGTAAAACTCAAAGCCAGTGATCAGACACAAAAGCAGTAAGTCAGTAACAGCTTTACAGAAATACTCTGCTGGGGTGATTACATCTGTCAAAATACTTCCATAAGGCAAAGACTGATTACTGAATGTCTTTCTTGTCCCTTTTCCCCTAAAAAACCCTGCAAGTGCTTGCATCTTTTCCTAACAACAGATAAAGAAACCTTTGCCAGAGGTGTAATTAAGACTATATGAACACTGGATCAAGCACGGATCCTGTTCAAATAGTTAGGCATCAGTTACAACAAAAAGCCAGAAGCAGTCATATTTTTATCATCTGTTATAAAAAATACTTCCCAATGAGTGTTTCAATACAGTTAAAAGTTAAAAACCCTCTACATTACTAATAAATTAAAAAATCCACATCTCCAACCATCTTGTAAGAAAGTAGGTAAGTAATTTAAACCTTTAGTTTACATAAATTAGCACAGAAACGTGTATTTGAACAAGTGCACTGAAAACAGATATGCCTTCTTTTCTTCTGATATCTCTTATTTGAGTTATTAAGTAACAGGAAAGCCTTTATATTCTTTGCATGACCTTGAGAGCCTGCTAACACTAAACGGTCACTAGTCAAACCCCAGGAGAATGTTTCACCAGGTAGACAATGGCAAGAGGGAGAATGAAGTACAGTCAAATGCTTTGCAGCCTTACTAGAGTAGACTTCAACATTCCACTTCAGGGTGTTCGCCCCTGGGAAGTGATGAGGGTAATATATTTATACTGCAAACCACGGGACTGAAACTGAGAACATTTTTCAGTTTTAGGGGTTGTTTTTAAGCCCATGAAAGTGTAATTTTTTCAGAGGTAGTTTGCAAGGCAATGGTGATGTACATGGGTGGAAACTACACTCCTTTGCTTGGATGTGGATAAAACTGTCCCTGGACCTCATAGAGAACACTTAATGGATAAGATGTTCTAATCAGAGCTGACAACAGCCAATTAAGTGTCAGAAGAACAATCTGATAAGTAGGTCTTCATGTCTGTAGGCGTTTCCTGATATGTCTTAACTGTCAATCTGAATGTTAAACATCTCTATCTCATTATTGACTGATTTATTAAAGGAGAATGCTTTCATCTCTTTTTTTTTTCCTTAACTTTGGGGTTGCTCCAGAAAGAAGGAAAGGAAAATACTCGGAACAACTCGTAATTTGGAATAATAGATGGGGAATCCTAATTACAGCAAAGTCCTAATCTTCCAGCTGAGCAGGCGTATGGTTTGGTGACATCTCTACCATCCAGCTGCCCACACCATACCTTTTAAGATTTGGCAGATGCCTAATCTAGAGGAGATCTGTTTCTTTAATGGGTGGAAGGATATCTGTGGACGTGCTAGCAGGCTGCTCTCTGCTTTCAGTGCTTCTTGCTAGTCATACAGAAGACAACACCTCGCTGGATGGATCTCTTCCTTTCTTGTCCTCACCCCTGTCAATATCAATCACGTGAACTATGCCAGGCTTCAGGATCAGGTCGTCGGTCTCTACGTGGCTCCTGTTATCGTCCACCTCAATGTACTTCCCCTTGGATGGCTGGGTAGCCTTACTGAAGACATCTTTAAAACGGCGCTTGAGTTCAACATCTGGGCAATAGACGTACTCATAAAGAGCACCAGCAAGGACTGCTCCTATTATGGGTCCCACCCAATATACCTGCAAAAAGGGGTAGAAAAAAAGACAGGCATTAAGCTCTAGAGCAAATAAAGAAGCCAGGGTCTCAGAGAAAAGCTTATAACTATGGACATCACCCAGAAATGCTTCTACAAAATCCTCTGGCCCAACTGTATAAACCACTCTCTAGAAATGCATGGTCACACAGTTCCCTGGCTTTCAACTGGGATGAAATCTGTTGCCAGAACAGGTGATCAGGCAGAGAAGTGTAATTACCATGGGTTTTATCTCTGGTTACCAATGTTCTGGGGCAGGCTGGCTGAGCAGCAGTGAAGCTATGGACATGTGTCACAGACAGACACACAGGCATCCTCTCTGGCTGCCCTAACTTCTCCTGTTAATAGAAAGCAGGTTTTTTACCCCCCCTCTTTATGGGAGATTTAACTTATCTTTTTAAAACTTGGTCCAGTGTGACAGAAGTACCTGTTCTTCACCATCCTTATTTGGATCAACCACAGCTACAACATTTCTCGAGCCAAAAAAAGGCCACAGATCCCAGTGGAGAGATATATGACTTGTCAAATACAGCTCTGTAGTCATATACAACATATAGCTGTACTGGCATAGCTTTGTTTTAAACTAGGAGGGGTAAGATGATTGAGAAGCAGGCCTACATCGTCAAAGACAAATAGTTTTGTCAAGTTTTATTGATCGATCTCTTTCCAAAAGCCAGTGTTGTTTCGCTGTCAGAGGTAACACAACAAATAGGGACTGTTTGCCAGATGACACACAAAGTAAACACCAATGTAGAAAACTGCATTTTCTTCCTGCATTTTCACCCAAGGTGACAATAAACTTTTAAGAAAACAGAACTTTTGCTAATGTACACACAAACAGCTCTGCTTCGCTATTTCAGACTCGCATTTCCAAAATAACCCAAATTTGGCTTCTGATCCCACGGGATCCAACAGGCAGTCAGCTATCTGATTTAAATAAGCAAATACAACAGACGTGCACAACTTTGCAGGACACCTATCTATTTCAGCACAACAAGCAGCAGCTCTGTAACACTAGTAGGTGTGGAAGCCCACGGGCTTCTGTCAATGGCATGCCAATGTCACTGCTCTGGAGGAAGATAAGAGGCTGCCTTTCCAAGGACCAGGACAGTAGCTAAGCTTCTCGTACAAGTTTCTGCATGCTACATTTGTTTATTTTTTATAGCTTTAGTTATAAATTACAGGCTCCCTCAGAGTATGGATAATTAATCTCGTGAAAAACTACAGCAGTTTCTCGTATGAACAAGCCATTCACTGATAACTGGGTAAATCTGCCTCAATAGGATAACTCCTGGGAACAAAGTTACACATGGTATCGTGTTTGCAGAATTGGAGCCTTAGGGCCTGAAGACAATGCTATTTCTGTTATTAGCTGCAGTGGGAGCAATGTGGGCTTCACAGTTTAAAAATCAAGGAAATCCTTGCACGCACTGTAATATGCAGCTCTTACAGTTATCAGTGGCAAGTGTCCCTAGAAGTGCTTTCCTGTCTATAATGAGGTGAGGCTGAGCTGCAATCCAACTCTCCTTTTTAAAATGTGAATTGGTTTTTAATAAGTTTAATAGTGGGATGCTATAGAATACGACTGCATCATTCACAACCTGTTTATCAAATTATTTCCCGTGCAAGTACTCCTAGTTAAGCTGATGCTTTCAAACTGAAGCAGCTAACATCTGGTCTAGTCTGGAAAGACCAGACTGCAACCCCTTCATCTCTCACCACAGGCATTTGCTGAGGCAGGTTCTCCCTGGGGAAACAGATCACAGAGGGTCTCTGCTCTCATTTTACACGTCTGCCCCAGTTTGCTGCAGAACCAGGTGAATGGTGAAGCTGACAGAATTACTTCCATAGCTTCTCACCAGTGTGACCGGGGGGTCTGCAATCTCCCTCAGAGGATTTTCCCTTCTAGCAGCTCAATTCTTTCAGTCTCGCTGGATTGCTCTCTTTTTAGGTTGAACTTTTTGTGTGATTTCCTTTCTATACCCCAGTTACTACCTCCACACAACAGCCCCTGAATGCTCTTCCAGTGGGCTGCATACTACACTGCAGATCTAGGTGAGGGGCACAGTTACACCAAAGCTGTGACAGGTCAGTGCCTGCCTTTCTTTGTGATGGTCTCTATGGGACACACTGGGACAGACAACTAAAACCAAATCATGTATGACAAATCCTGACAACTGTTTGTCACTGTGGCATAGGAAGCAAGAAAGCAGAGTTACCCATTGGTTTTCCCATTTTCCCATGATGACAGCAGGTCCGAATGATCGAGCAGGGTTCATACTGGCACCAGTGTAATTGATCTAAAGCAGAGACAAAAGGTTACCTGTTATTAAAGTCTTGAAGAGAGATACACAGTTTCTGGTAGTCTTTGTACTATGGGAGAGATACACAATTTGTATATAGTAGTATATACTAATAGTATATGTACTAATAGTAGCCTTTGTACTATGGGGACACCTTGGTTTTGAACGGCTCCTAATCTTGACAGCAAGCATTGTCACTCCCCTGAATCTTACCACAAAATTAACAGAACATTCAGAACAGTCAGAAACAAACAGAACAAGTCAGAAAAGCTCTGATGCAACACCCCACCCTACCCAAGGGGACCCTCTGCTACTCCACAGGATGGATCCAGAAAGGATAGAGCAGCTATACAGCTACAGCAGCTATAAAGGGCCACAGAAGTTTCCATGTCCTTCTGAAGCAGTCATAAAGGGACAAGGGCTCTATTTTTTAAAGAGAAGCCATTAACTTACAGCAAATAAATGTCCGATTGCAACAGAAAATCCAATTGCTAAAGCTACTGAACCAGTGACATCGCTTCGTTTTGAATCACAGCTGGCAAAAATAGTAAAAACCAGCTGGAATGTAATTATCAACTCCACCAGGAGTCCATGGCCAGCGGAAAGATCCCCGTGTACCTGGAAGAAGGGAAAGAAACACCACGGATGAAACAAAGGTGATTTTGTAAATCAGAAAGCCCCCACATACAGGAATTGTATTTCAAGGAAAAGTATTTCTGAATGGTACACAGTGAAGGACAACAGTGAAAGGCAGAGGCACAGGTGTGTGCATGTTCCCCCTTTTCTCAAATTGCTTGTTTGTTGGTTTATTCGGTTATTTTTATTTATTTTAAGAGCCATGGAAAATTCCTGCTGGACTGAGAACACAAGGCTTAGCAGTAACACCCAACAAGAACTTCAAAGTTAAACTGCAGAAGTACAGTTTATTTTTACACAGGGATTTGCAAATGCTGCACTTCCCCTTCACCAATTTTTTTTTTTTTCTTGGGAGCACTGTAATTTACTATTCAATTATAAATTCATTAATTAGCCCTGACTTAATTAATTTAAATTTCAATTAAAAATTAAGCAGTGTGCAGCTCAAGTGCATTTTTAATAAGTCCTGCAACAGGGCTAACTGATGGCATTCCTTATTAGTTTAGAACAAAGCTGAAATCTAAGCCACAATCTAGTTCAAAAGTATGTCATTTCAAATTGATGTTTTTTCAATCCCCATCATAATGACATAGAATTAATTTCCCCCTCCCCAGCCCATATAAAAATGGCATTTCATGCATACATTATTTAAATGCTGTATGTAAATTAACATTACCTGCTGTCATCAGATTTGGGGACATTCTAGGAAAGGGAACTTCTACAAGAAGAACAGCTATAGAAATACACTCTATAAACCCATCCCAAGGAGAGCTTTAAGTCCTGTCTAGATGTTGTAAAGAAACCAGCAAGCTCTTAAAAACTCTCCTTGAGCTCTCTTTATTCTGCATGACACTAATTATCTTTTCTGAGGCTCTAAACTAGTCTAGTTGAAGAGCTGGAGGAGAAGCGATTACCGCAGTGACTCCCAGGCCTCCCACCACGCTTGGTGGTGTGACAAGGTAAAGGATTCCTGCGCCCGCGATGGCTCCCAGGCACTGAGCAAGGATGTAGAAGACAGACTTGGCGAGGCTGATCTTCCTGGTGCAGACCATTGCCACAGTCACAGCAGGGTTGATGTGGCCTCCGCTGATGTGTCCAAAGCACTGCACCATGGTCGCAATGCTGAGTCCAAAGCAGAGGGAGATAAGGACCATGTCTACGGGCAGGGGCTTCTCCGCTCCACCCCAGTTGATCGTGGAGCCGAGGCTGAGGAGGACAAAAATGAGCATGGCCAAAAACTCTGCTGAAACGGCCTTCCAGAAGGGCTGAGTCCAGACTCCTTTGAATGCCACCATGATGCTCTCACACTTACAGAGACGTCCACACTTACTGAAAAGGAAGACAAAGCTTCATCAGAAGTCACTAAATAAGCCTTATTCTCTCCCGTTAAAGGGCTCCTATCCAGCAGACTTCAGAGAGAAGGTGGCAGCGCTGAGTATTCTTGGGCTGGGACAACCAGAGACTGCACTCTCAAGCAGGCTGCCTTTAAAACATGACCAGTGTCCCAGTATCTGCAGCACACAGGTAATGAACCACCCCTTGTGGTAAGTCTGCCCATAGAGCTTCAGTTCACACAACACAACCTCTGTATCTTTTGAAATTCGGTTGTATTTTGCAAACTGATGGAAGTGGTAGGGCCAAGTATGGTATGAAGACAAGTGTATTCATCTGTGGAGGTCTACTAGCTGACCTCTGCCTGACTTAAGTCTGTACAGCCCTACCACCTCCAGCAGTGACCATCATGCTCATTAAATCAGTGGGCATCCTCCTTTTCTAAGCAAATCACAAAGCACATATGATAATTAAACAAAATCCAGTATCTTAGTCTAACCCGAATGGTTTTGATGACAGCGCAGTATTGGGAGGTTGTCCTAGGAGCTAGCAGAGAAAACCTATTTCTTTGAACACTCGTGCAAACCAGTATTCAATTTATATTGATCCTAAGAGCATCTTCTTCATTGCAGATGTAGGGTGAAAATTGAATTCAGCCAAGAGAATAGATGCAATCCTAAATTCCCACCTTTACATCAGAACATAGAACTCTGTGTGGAAAAAAAAAAAAAGAAAAGTGTCTTGATTTTTCTCTCTGTCTGGAGATGCTATTTATTAGGCTACACTGCCTTCCTGATGAGGTGTAATTTTACTAATGTTCAGATACCTATGAAAGTGGGTCACCAAAGAAAAGTTATTTGTGGTATTAATAAATTAGGAGAATAAGCCAAAAGGGAAGCATTTTAATGAGTTTCTAAGGAGTGCTAACAAGATTCTTCTCTAAAAACAAAAGCAAAAAACCTTCAGCCCCTCCAAAAAGTAGAAAACAAAAGAGAGTATTCAGCTGCTACATTTGGGAACAGAATTTCAAGAAGAAGATGGATGAATTTATGCTCAGTTATCTAAGGTAACTGAGCTACAATGCATATTTAATACCACTTACATCAGAAAGAAGCATAAAAAGCATGTCTGCCCTTTTCAAGTTATTGCAAGAGGAATGGCCCATGAATTTCTTAACAGTTGCAGTGAGTTAGGGAAAGGCAATTTAATCCTGTGACTGGAGCAAATAATTTGTTTCCCTGTCTCATTTCTTATGCTAATTTACTGTGTATTTTGGATAAGTCATTCGAACTCTATCTCGGTTCTCTAAACTCTCAGATGAGAAAAAGAATTACATTATCTCCTGCAAATGGCTGTTGTAAAGTGCTTGTGAAGTTATCTGAGAGGCTTGAGCAGGACTTGTTCTGCTAGAGAAGAACTGAAGCCAGAACCTCAAACAAGAATAAATTAATCTCAAAATCTTCTGATTTTGGGTCAAACTTGAGACAAACAGAAAGCTGTTTTTGTAAGATCTCATATTAACAGTCAGTTAATGACCAACTATCTAGATTAGACTTTTTCTTCAAAATGGCTCCAAAATCATTGCCTGCCCCAGTGCTGAAGCTCACAGGTACTTGGCCATCCTTACCTTTGAACCCTACGCCCAGATTCTCGCTGAAAGGCTCACCTCTGACGTTCCCACTTCCTGACCAATAATGTATTTTAGTGGTCTGAGTAGGACACAGGTGCTATATCCACACTGAGAAAAGCTCATTTTCCTAGGGCACGTCCCAAGAGCACATTTCATATGGGGGTGAAACACAACCTGAAGCCCATGGCAAAGAAACTTGGATGCACGGACAAGGGAAGTGGCAATCACCCACCCTTTCACAGCCAACTCAGCTGGATTTCCCTCAGCTTTTGCTTGCTAAGCAAAATGCAAGCCCTGGTGTTATATTCCAGACCTCTGCAAACCTTCCAGCCACCAAGGGCACTATGGGGGGAACGCAGGATTTTGGAGCATGGAAGAAAGGAGTATGGAGACTCCTGACTTCTTTGTCTGAGTGTTCCTGACCATCTCTTTCTGTACAGAGAATGGTGACCTCTGCAAATGAATTCCATTCCTTCATCCTGTATAAGAGCGTGCTTGTATTTGGTGATAAAACCATTCAGCTTGCTTCCCTCTAGTTGTGGAACATCTTGGAAGAGCAGAGTGAGTGCGTCCACATGTGCATGCCTGCGTGCAAGAGAGATACAGGGAGGATCTGGTAGATCACAGCTTCTACTGAGCTGCTAATGGGCCTGTGTAGAAGGAGGCTACCCCCCATGAAGGGCAGATCTCATACTAGGACCATGTCCAATCAACTCAGGCAATATTACTTACAGCCCTGAAAAGGCCAGAAATGCTGCCTGCAAGCCAAAAGCATTACTCAAACACAGAAGCTTGCTCATCAACGGGAAGAAAGCTTCTATTTTTCTAAACCAGCATGCTACATGGAAAAAAAAAATCAAAATGGTAGAACTACACTGTCAGCTACACTTCGATAGTTAACGATCTAAATGCCTATTTTTAATGCACACACACTTTTTTTTCCTGAAGCAGTCTGTTTCTCTGTGATTTCAACACCCAGAAAACTGCCCAACTGTCATGGCCAAATTTTTGCAAAACCTCCTACAAATGTTAACAAAAGCTTAATGCTTTGTTTGAGCCCCGAGTCCAAGTTTTCACTTAAATCCAAAGGCTATCAGCTATTTAGATAGCAACACCACCTCCAGCATCCACTGGACCTGCAGCATGCGGTTAATGTAAAGGCTTGAGATGAGACAGAAGAGGGATGGCTGTGCCAGGTCTGAAACCAAAACGGGACTTCCCACCAGCTAAGATTTGCCTTCAAAGTTGCAAAGCAATCTTTTGGAGTAGTTGATGTTCACGTTCGCTTGATAAATACAAAATACACCAGAAAACAGAAGAGACTTTGATGTTATGGTCACACATTAATTTAATGTGTGGCCACGCTTGCAATTCTCTGGTCTGGACTGGGTGATTACACAGTGGGCTGTGTTTCGTAGGATGCAAGGTGGGTTTTTACAGGTCACGTTGCCACCAGGGCTGCAGGCACGGTTACGGCTTCGAAGCAGGAGTGTAAATAACACCAAAGGCTTCCGTGTCCAGACCAGCCAAATGTATTTTAAGCCAAATAGTATTTTAAAAATCCTTCCTTTGCTAACTAACACAATTTCAAGGACCAGAGCAACCATCCCGGCCGTGGGCTCGCAGCCAGCCGCTCCACACGCCAGCGCCGTGGCACAGAAGCTTTGGCCGTGCGGCAGCTCTGTCCGGCGGCATCTCCGCAGCAGAGGCGGGCAGTGCCCGAGCGGGCTGGCACGGCGGCTCTAGCTCGGAGGGACAGCAGGAACCCGCCCGCCAGCCCGGGGGGAGGACGGGCACAGGCCACGGCTGCAAAACAAACGCTCCGTGGCAGGGCTCGCTTCGCCTTCTTTCCCCACGCGGTGTTGGATGGGAGACCGAGAGGGGATCTCGGGGAGAGGAGCCCCGGGACCCAGCAGCCCGGGCTGGGGCTGGGGCCGTGCGGGGCTGGGCTTTCCGCGTCTCTCCGTCCCAGGAGCGGCGAATAAAACAAAGTTTCAGGGTGCGGGAAAGGAGGGGGAGTTTGCGATCCTCTCCCCCGCTTCGCGCCTCCGATGTTAAAACCCAAGGAGGACCGACAGGCTCCGGCAGTGCCTTCGGGGACGGGGGGGAGGCCGTCCCTCGCTGCAGAACGCCGGAACGCAGCTCGCAGCAGCCCCCTGCCCCCAGCCGGCACAACAAGGCAAGCCGGGGGTCCCCGCGGGCGCGGAGAAGAAGGGCCGCCCCCTCCCGCAGCCGCGCAACCCCCTCCCCTCGCCTTTCCCTTCAGTTCACGCTCGCTGTTCGCGTGGGCCACCCCTCTCCCGCTCCCTCCCTCCCCTCCCTCTCTTCCCCCCCCCCGCCCGCCCTCCCTCCGCGCCCCGCGCAGAGCCGCGCACTCACCCGCGGCGCGGAGCGGCCGCTCCGTCGCTCATGCCTCCCCGGCGGGCGCGGGGTGGGCTCGGGGCTCGGGGAGGGGGGGGTGGCCCGGCTCCCTACCTGCTGCTCCGGGCGGGCCAAGGGTGCTTGAGGAACTGCCGTCGGAGCCGCGGCTGCGGGTCGCTTGCGATCATGTGAATATGCAGATTAATTCAGGGGGTTCGCGGCTGCTTGTTAAAAGCGAGCCCACTGCGCTTCTGCAGCGCCGGCTGCACGGCATTGGGAAGGGCTCAGAGGGTTCTCCGTTTCTTCTCTGCCGCACGCTGTACGAAGGGAAGAAAAAAAAGCCTTAGCAACTCTGCAGCCAGAGAGCTTTATGCACCTAAAGTGCCTACTAGTACCTTACTACTGCTTACAAAAAAGGCAGGGGTTTTATTCGTTGCAAGTTGCTAAAGTCGATGAAGTTTTGCCTCGTGTGAAAAGCCAGTCGAGGCCACTGAAAAGAACTGTTGAAATCAGACCGTGATGCTGTTGAGGAAATTCAGATGGTCCTCACCTTGGGAAGAACCCATTGAAGCTACAGCATGAAAACAATCCAGTGCAAAACCAGCTCTTTCCATCATACACAAATCAAAGTCACCGAGGTTGCTAGGCACGCTTGTTTTGTTAGAGAATGCAAAGAACCTGTCCCTTGAAGGAGGCAGGGGTGAAATTGGAATAAAGTATCCACAAAATACATGAGGTTTTTTATCCCCAGAGGCTGAGACCTGTGCATGCAGTAACAGAATCCGTGCCTAAGTTATATACAAACCATTTCAAGCGACACGCTGTTCAAGTGTTAAAGCAGCGAAATTGTGTGTATGCTGAAACTACATCTACTGCCACGCATCCATGCAGCAACAGAGAAGGAAAGGAAATCTGGCGTGACGATCAGCCAGCCGGTACTGGGCACACGGGACCAGGTATTTCTGAACATCAGAAAACAGTGCAAAAGCTGAAGATCTTTGGGCATGGAAACCATGGACAGAAAGTCATTCCTTAGCTTCTGCTAGGAGCTTGTAGGTAATAATTTACACCAGTGAAGAGCAAGTATAATGTATAACACTATCAATTCAGGATGTTCTGGACAAATGTGTACACACAGCAATAAGAAAAGTCATGCCCATGTGTTAAATACTCACTGAGCAGAGTTTATGGTAAATGCAAGGTGATCATCAAGTACAAATGTAGGCGTTTCTCTCACGTTTGTCTGCTCTTCCCCTAAAGCTGTGTCATTAAGGATACGGAGAGACATTCACAACTTGATGGCAAAAGAAAAACAGCTCTCTGGATGCTTGCTTTTCTTGTTTTAAGGCTTCGCTTCATTTGCTTATGTCTTGAGCTCAGACAAGAGGGGCTGCAGCCATCAGCACGCAGCTCTGCTCTTCCATTTGGTCTGGTTGGGTTTTCAGTCTATGCCCTTCATAATCTGTTACGCTGATTCCAGAACCTTCAAGTCCCAACACTATCTCACTGACACATAAACCCATCGTATACTTCATATACTCTCAGACCAACTTTTTCCATTGAGGCTGCAGGAGGAGTTCCTCACAGTGAAAGGATTTCAGTTAGGATGTTCCTCTGCAGGAGGGTTTTTTTACCCCTATTTCCTTTTCTCCCCCTGCCAGGAATTACCGTACAAGAAGTTCTCTTTTGTAGTGCTCTGCTTCAAACATCTGTGGCTTCCCTTGCAGTGACCTGAACGTGCCACGTCTTTTCCCACCTGCATTTGGCAAAGTCATTACCTGATTATTTCAGCCTTTCGTGCCACAGCTACTGCTGTCACACAAATCCTTTCCTCTGTTGTTCCAAAAGCTACAAATGGCACACACACAAACCTCAAATTTCTTTCCAGTTTTGGAGCTGGCTGTTCCACATCAGGGCTGAGTTTGCTTTCATAGCTTTGCCCTGACAACACGCTTGTTCTCTGGCACCTTGTGGGCTCCGCTCCTGCGGCCCGTTTGTTCACACACACAAAAAATTTGCTTAGCAAACCCAGTAATTGCTTTTCCTTTTCTTACAGATAGCATGTATCTGCTCCTTCTGAGCTGCAGAGCAGATCACTGCCACATGGAGAAGCCAGAACATTAATAGCTTCTGTCACTGCTACCATTCTTACTGCGCTAGCTCTTCTGGAGGATTAGACAAAGGTTGTGGCCACATAAACAGAGAAAGGCAACGCTTCAGGCACAAACCTGCAGCAAACTGCACTGTGCCAGCTCTGATCAAACAAACAGACTGTGTTCTGTTGAAAGCACAGAAGGCAAGGAAGACATCCCTTGAGATGGCACTGAAAGCCAGGGAAAAGCCGCCCCAGTTTGTCCAGGGATAAATTTGTCAACGTTGGGAGTTGGGACCACGTAGGATCTATTATTTTTTTGTTGTTGTTGCTTATATATTTTCATCTTTATAAAATCTCATTTAACTCAGTTTGGTCTTCTGACCAAGGATGAGATATTCTTCCTGTTGCTGCGCTCAGCACAGTTAAGGAAATAACTTACAAAGGAATAGATATGAACGATTTAAAAATGGTTGTTAAAGCTCCATTCACATCTCAGGAGGGGGGCAAGTAGGCAGTGGAATCTTGCTGTGCATCTGCTTCTCCTTCACTAAACATTGAATCTGAGTTTCTAGAGTCATTTTTAGGGCATCATGAATTAAAGATCTCCATAGGAACGTAAGCCACGGTGAGAAGATGCTGCAACATATAAAGGCAAATCCCTGCTCTGAACAAGGACTGCCCAGACAGCTGAAGCGTGCTGGATCTGAGATTTCAGTTTGGTGTGCTACGGAGGAGAGGGCACCCTGCCAGAGTTGGAGAGGAATGTGCAAACTGCTAATTCCAGATAAAACAATATGAGGGAGAGAGGCAGAAAATCTCCCAGTGCTAGATTGTGTCACCTCACTGAATAGCAGTGTGGGAAGTGTCCCTTTGCTCCTATGGTGAGGCTCATAGATACCCATCCTGGGCAACGCTGTTGGACCATGAGGTTTGTCAAACAAGACTGAAGAAAGAAAAGAAAAGAAAGACCAAAACCCCCAAAAAGGACGGAGTTTAGAAGCACCATGTGTTTTCTCACTGCCTTAGTCCTTTTCCATTTGTACCCAGTGGATCTGGACTGTTCTCCCGTATGTTGCTGTTGTTCATCTCCTCAGCTCGCTCAGCTGCTCTTCCTCTCTCTTCTCCTCTCAATCTCTGGCTGTTCCTGCCCCTTCCAACAGATCTTGAACCCATCAGCCAGTTTCAGCTACAGCTGATGGAAGATCAGAAATCACAAAGCTGTTTAGGTTCCTGCCAGCCCCATGAGCGTGAGCGGCTGCAGGTAACCCCAGTGAAAGGGACGCTTGCTGCTGCCGGCAGGAGAGGCTCCAGGAGGATTTTCAGGAGTGCCTGAGTGATGGAGGGACTTAGTTGCTGTTTCCAAAGCGGTGCAGACTCCTAGGAGACTAAATTCCTTTGACCTTCCTTGACTGCTGTCAACAGGAGCATTTGAGAGCAGGCTGTAAGCCTTTCAGAAACCATTGACACTTCCAGAAACCCTCAGACTTTCTTTTCTGACCGACTGAAAGTTTCATTCTGTTGCCACTAACAAATACCCCTCCCCAATTTCTGTTTTACAAGTTTGGGTTAAGCTTTGTCTGTTAAAAGGATCTTACATAAAACACCGCTTACTGAAATGTGATCTTTGCACATTTCTGAAGTTTTAATTTTCCTGCGGTGTAATCTTGTTACTTAGGTCATTCATTTTGTCACGCCTTGGTATCAGTCTGGTCCAGGTTTGGCTGCAGGGCTATGTTCTCCTGACATTTAGAGCAAGAATTCCCTGGGAAATCAGTCAAGAGATTTGACATTGCTGCTGGCCAAGCTCCAGCGGGTTTAGTTTTACTCTCCTTCTCTATTTATTGTGGAATCTGTCTGTCCAAAGCTGCACACTGAGTTCTGTGCTAGAGAAGGAGAACTGAAAAGGACAAAATGGCCATTCATTTGGGGGATTCATTCAGGCTTTTCAGAAAGGTTTTACAAGAAGCTGTGCATTTAGATGACTGCTGAGCTTCCTTAGCCCTGCTCTGTTACCTCCCTCATGAGATGATTTGGATTGACTGCTTTTTCTTTGCTCTTTCCCCCACCTCAATAGGCAGCAATTCCAGTTGGAAAAGCAAAATTAAGATATAGGTAGCATAGGAACCACCTCGAGGCTTTTCATCTTTAGAAACAGTTAGTTTTCGACATAGCATGGACAGGCACTTGGCTGGTAGTACGGGGAAAAAAGAAGTCCTTTTTCTCCCCTGCTGCCACAAACTGACACAAATCCTACTGCAAAAAGCTGCCTCAGTAGCAGAGACAGCCAGAATTTGATGAACTGGAGGGGAGGAGCAGGAATGCAGCCCTGGGCACTCCTGGTGGGTACAGGAGAGCTGAGGGAAGACTCCCAGGTCAACTGGAAATAGGAGAGAGAAGCAGGTCTCTTGTGGAGGGGGGCAATGACATGCAGCAGCTCAGAGCAGGGTGCAGGAAGCTCTGCACGTGCCAGGAGGGAAAAACAGCTCAACGTGTTGGTGGTGTGGCCAGGGTTGTGCAGTCTGAGCCAGTGGAGCCAGAGATTTGGCTAACTTTGCCAGGTGAGACACTTACATTTGGTTAAGTGCTCACAGATTTTATCAGCCACGGAAACTGTAGTACCCCACTTCAGATACGTCACTGTTGTAAGCTCTTTAACATCCATCCATCCACCCATGCTTTCCTGACTGATCCGAGTTGCTCTCCCTTACAGCCCTGCTGCTGTTTCCAAGCTCCTCACCATCAAATACTCAGCTTCTTCTCTCACCACCACTTCAGTTTCATACAGAAATGAAGTTCAAAGAAACGTGGAGCTTAAGACTAGATGGCAACATAACATTTTCCAGTTAACTTTTATCACAGACCATTATACATTACTTCATGGCACATTTCATGAGTTCAATCACTTGTATTTGGTTAAACATATTTTACAAAAGCATCCTTGCTTGATTTGAAACTCAGAGGATAGAAAAGTCCACCCATTTCCTTGGTAGTTTATTCTCAAGACAAATAATTTTCAAAGACCAAAAAATGGTCTTTGTCTCTAAACTGAGTTTGTATGAATTCATCTGCCATACGGTGGTTCTTATTATGTTGTTCTCTCTCAGATTAAAAAGATTCTTGCACTTCTACCATCTCCCCATGAGGATACTTATATAATGTGAACAAGTCATCTCTTCACCATCCTTTTGATAAGCTAAGCACAGTGAGCTCTCGAAGTCTCTCATGCTAAAGAAATTTCTCTAACTTTTTCTTTCAGGTCTTGTTTGTGCCTTCACCACTTTTTTAACATGCTTTTTAAAATACATTTTTAATATCAGACTCCCAGCAGGCATATTCTGAAGTAAAAGCATTTCTAGTAGCACAACTAGGGATTGAATTAAGCTTTCTCACTGCAGCATTGCACTGAGCAAGGTTTCTTCTTTGCTCCTCCACCATAACTCCTCAGGCCTTCTCAGGATATAGCCCTCACTGCAGAGAAGCCTTCTGTCACTCTGAGACACAAAGCTTTGCAGACATTCTGTCTGACAGGGATAAAGGTAGAGAACAATTCAGTCTGCTGCGTTTGGCCACCCTTTTCTCAACCTACTAATTTAAGTCATGTTCAAACTACACTGGCAGTGATTCTATATTTACTTCCAGATTTATTTACTGAGGAAAGCCCTGAAGCACATGAAGCCTCGCAGCGATCCCTTCAGATCCCTGCCAACTGCTGCCATTACTACTCCACTAAGTACTTTCAGAGATCTGTCAGCCAGGTCTGAATCCATTTGCTGCTCCGTGGCTAACATACACTGGTAATGCCTTCAACAAATGTCACTCAGCATCGTGGTGGAGCCTCCAGGAACACTCAAACACACTGCTCTGTGCCACCGCCTCTGCAGCCACTCTCAAAAGATTCAATCTGTCCTGTGTTGTTGTTGTCTTTGGTCTGGTATTTCTTTTTTTGGCAAGGCTGAGGCTCAGTGGCATAGTGTATTTGAGATGTGGCCCAATGCTAGGAATTTGTTCTTTGTCCAAGCCATCTGCTGTATGCAATCTAACAATAAAATAGACAGTACATATATAGCTTCGAAGCCATAGGATTTATACCCCTAGTGGAAATGTATGTTCTGAGAAAGGCAGTTTTGCTTCCGATCATTCAGGCTATCTTTGTAGATTACAACAGTAACTGTCTTCTTAATACTACGTATTTTGCAGGGCTTTTCTTCCCTCTCAATATCCATACCTTCTGGAAACTAAAACCTCTGGCCATAAAAGTGAAGATGTTGATCTTTCTTTTCCTATGCAATGGTTCATCTTTCACTGAACTAACTGAAAAGCAGGGTCTGACTATGAATATTTACATGTTCAAGCTCTTTTGTCCATAAGCTCCTATAGAAAATCTGACAGCATGTTTTTCTTGAAATCCTTTGTAGAACATTAGTTTCATTCCTGACAGTTTTTCATGTTCACAGCTTGAGAAATAGATCAGATACAGGCTAATAACTTGTGATACAGGTGCCACATTTTTACGGGACTAGGAGAAAGGTTTTAAACTCAGAAATGGCAACTGGAATTATTCAGTCTCTTTTATGGCAGAAGCTGTGCTGATTTGGAGATTCTTGTGTTGGCTCAGTTGCCAACAAAAATAATAGAGATTAATAAAAAGAAATAAACAAATAAACACTTCTTGCTGCCATCTGATACCAGTTCATAGTTACTGGATGGATGGATGGATGGATGGTGGATGGCCCCCACAGGGATGGAGGGCGAGTGGTGGATGCAACCCACAAAGACTGGATGAAATCAAGCACAGGGCCAGAGGGCTCTCCAGCTTTATGCTACTTTCACATCTCACGTGAAGCAACATTTTCTAATGTAACCATCACGACCACCTTCTATGGGCACTTACAGATTGGCAAGATGCTCTTTTGCACAGCCAGCTGAGGGAAAAAAAAGCTGTGAGCTGTGTTAAAAACAATACCAAAAGACATTATGCCAGAAGACTTTGGGAATAATAAATATTTTTTCACTTGTTTGCATATGTATTAATATAGAACAATTAGTATGAGACCATTCTTCATGGCTTACCTCTTTAGATTCATCAGTCTTCTCTTTTTCTGCATCCACGCTTTGGATGGACTGTAGATAGCCATGCCAAAAATTGCTGTTTACAGTGGATTTTGTGAGTTCTGTGGAAAGGGCTATTCTTGTGAGGACAGGTACTGTATAAAATCAGTGTTTAAAAGGAAGCAGATACAGCTGATCACACCTCTTCAAGGAAATAAGCCAAAAAGGTTAAAACCAGATCTATCTTTAGAGAAATGCATTCAGAGGAAGGGAACGTTCTGGAGGGTTAATGGTTTCATGTGTACCCTTTTGTACAAGTTAAAACACCTACAATACCCACCCCATTTTCAGTTTCCCCCCGTGTAGATGACTGACAGGAGCAGAGTTTTCTTACCAGCAGCACGGCAGAACTAACAAGGCAGTGAAAGGGATTCTTTTCAGCTACACGCCTCACCAGC
This sequence comes from Todiramphus chloris collaris, assembly GCA_025345505.1. Lineage (NCBI taxonomy): Eukaryota > Metazoa > Chordata > Aves > Coraciiformes > Alcedinidae > Todiramphus > Todiramphus chloris. Next base: position 7,806,301 of record JANVCC010000261.1, on the reverse strand, counting down.
ACGGTCTGGGTTCCTGCTGGAGCCTGGCTGCTCCTGGCTGTGAGGGGAGGCAGAGAAACACCCAGCCTGGTCCTCAGTGCTGCAGGGTGGAGGTGACAAAATGGGCCTTCAGAAATGATTTTTGAGTCCTAAACTGAACCCGTTTGGTATGAAAGGCACAGGAAGGCAGTTCCACGCAGCCTTGCAATGCAATTTTTGCTGTCCAATGTCAGAAACTTTCACCCTGATCCCAACTGCACTGCCTCAAAGAGCTGACGGTGTACCTGAGAAACTGTAGATATTTCCAAGTTTACAAAATCCATGAAGAGGTACAAAATGCATATAAAGTCTTAGTAGCGTATAGCCAAGAAAGCTCCCCTTTTCACTTTTTCTTTTCCTCTTTTATCTTTTTTTCTCTTTTCTTTTTTTTTCCCCCTTCTTTTATCTTTTCTCCTTTTTCCTCTCCTCTCCTCTCCTTTTTTCTTTCTTCTTTTCTTTTCTTTTCTCTTTTCTCTTTTCTTTTCCCTTCCCTTTCCTTCTCCCTTTCCCCTTTTCTTTCCTCTTTTCTTTTTCCTCTTTTCTCTCTTCTCCTTCTCTTTCTCCTTCATTTCATTTTGCCCTATCTTAATTTTATTTTATTTATTTATTACTTTTATTTTTCACTCATGTAAAGATGCTGAAGCTGAACAAATATTAAGTCTTTGAGAGTAAAATAATCACCTGAGTTACGGACAAATGTAGTTTATTGGAAAAATGGGGGGGTTTAAGGCACATACAGATAGCAAAGTGACTGTAAAGCAGTAGTGTAGCCCAAATATCAAATGATTAGAAAAAGGTGTCAGAGATTTCTATCATGATCCAGAGCAAGCAGTTTTTAGATCAGAATCTGTTCTGGTTAAATAATGACTGCATATCTTTCCTCACTGTTGCTTTGTCTGTAGAAGACACTGAAAGGCCTTGACTATTTCAGAGGTTTGGGCACACCATTGATTCACTTGGGCTTTTTGTGATGAGGCTAAAAAGAAATAGGGGAAAAAAAAAAGAGCCTGGGAAACCCTATAACTGTCCAGTCTCAGTGGTTTTGTTTCTCAGCCAAAATAAGGGGTCAGGGCATAATAGCACTAGAAAAGCTCACTTGCTGTAGATTTTACATAACGAGTTCCCAGCTTTCTCTCATTCAGCCTGTGCCTGGTTCTGCAACCAAGACAGCACAGAGAGCAGATTTCAGCTGTGAAGATGTCAGTGGGAGAGCTTGTTTCCCTTTCGTCGATCGCAATGAATTGAAGAAGTGCCTGGGTGCTTGCAGGAGGAGGGGGAAAGCAAAACTGAAAATGCTGAACAGAATCTCTTAAAATGTCCTGAAATATTCCCTCTCCTTCTCCATGGCTTGCTCAGAAAGGTGTGGGTTCTGCTGCTTTGCACTGCAGCACGTTTAGGGATAGCTTTTCACACTGAAAAGCTGTTGGATGCAGTTTCCCAAGGATCAGGTTCCTCAGGCACACTTTGGAGTCCCCCATCGGTCCGCCTGCTTTTCCGAGGTGGCCCCTTCGGCTCCTGCTGCTGTGCCTGCCAGCAGCACTTGCTCAGCTCACCTGGAGAGCTTTGCCTGCTTCCTCCAACTGCCGACCTGTGGGTTAAGCAGCCTAATGGGCATCAGCTTAAGATGGAAATCTCAGATTTAGCATCGCTTTTCAGTAAAGCAAGGCAGAAAAGCAGCAGATTGCCATTAGGGGAGTTTCTCTGTGCAGAAGCGGCGCAGCCGGAAAGGTTCAGGGGGAAATGGGATAAGGCAATTTGTTGGCAGCATGGCTGAGACATGGAACACTTTTGTTTCACTTTGTTTCTGTGTTTGTGCTTTCACTGCTGTTCAGGAGGACCTGCAGGGATCACGAGGATTTGGAGAAAAATCATCCTCCCTTGGAGCTGAGCTTCTGCTGTGCTGCAGTCTTAGGGTACTTTCATCAGAGATACAACAGCAAAGCAGCAGTTTCTCACTGTGCACTGTCACCTCCAGCCACAATTAACATTTCCCCTTCTCATTAGAGGTTTTCCCTCTGTCCCTTTTCTGGTTTTTGTTCTTTTTTTTGTTGGTTTTTTTTTTTCCTATGGCTTGGAGTACATTATAGGTGGTAACATCATAACTTCCTCGAAATCAGAGAGATGCTCCAAACTCTTGTCACTTGCCTCCCTTCTTGGTTCCCCACCAAGGAACCTCCCCCCAGAACCAGTGGCCATATCCATGATCAGAAGCAGGTGCAGCTGCCCAAACTTCAGCTCCATGGCCCTGGCAGCATCCTGTCCCAGGCAAGCTAAAAAAAACCAAAAGGAAAACCCGTGCAGGAGGTAAATATGACACCTTTGCACAGACAATGCTACCACATTAACGCTCTGCTACAGCCAGAGGTGAAAACAGAGTTAATTTGAGTTCTGTCTGTACACCCAGAGCAATGGGAACTCTGTTTCTTTAGAAACTCTATATGTAAATACACATTTAAAGTCAAATGAAGAACTTAAGCCAAGAAGCTCCTAGTGCCATTGTTGAGAAACATTTGGCTGTGTGTTGCAAGAGAGACACGTGCGCTGTACACGTACAGGCATCTGTGAAACAGCATGCATTTATCCATGCATTTGTGCCAGTCTGCAGAGACTGAGTCTCTCTGGACACACATTGTTCCTCAGATGAATTGTAACTCACTGTCATTCCTAAAACTTAAAACTCTGTGTGTGTGTGTCTGCTTTTATCAAGAATGAGGTAATTCAGTGGGCAGGTGCTAGTCTGTCTATATCTAGTTTTTACACTCAAGCAACTAGGTTGGGAAAATGAAACCTTGAGCATTTAATATCCTACTGACATGTATTTACAATCCACTGAGTGTTGATTTACATCTCTGTGTGCTGAAATGCCCAGATAAACTTGCTCTGCTCCTACACCTTATGTCTCAGAATGCTGTTTCTTGAATGCAAATTAGATGGGACACTTCACATTTGCAAATCCTGGGAAATGAGAAGCATGGAGAGGTTCTGTGGAAACTGTATTTTCTGGAAGGAATTTGAGAAAAATAACATGAAATAGGAGGAACTTCTATGACAAGGGCAAGACAGATATGTGTGCACAGATGGTGCTGACAGTACCTACTCTCAGGCAGGCTTATTAGTGCAGCCTCAGTGCCATGATATCATAGATGTGCTGGACTGGAGCTGGCTTACACTTGACAGCTGAAAGCAAATCAGCAATTGCCTGCACCCGTTTGTACTGACATACTTAAAGGGGGTGGGAAATTGTATGGGAGAAGACAGAGGAAAGGAAGCAACAATTATATATATAAAAAAAAAAAAAGGTATGATTGTGGCCTTGGGATTTTTCTCTTTCCTTTTGTAAGGATCCTTTCCCCCCTCTCAGGGTTGTTAATCACATCACTTTCTGAAGACAAATAGAAGAAAGCAACGTAGTCTCTGTTGACAGTCTCCATGTTATTAGTAGGCTCCCCAAAGCCACAGAAAATGTGGCTATGTTAGCAGAAGATAAATTCTGAGAGTGTCTAGCAGCCGAGTAAACTGGAGACTGTCACAGAGGTTGGCAGGACCTCAGGAAGGGCTGGGGAACATGTTGGGTACCGGGTTATACAGCCCTGCTGTCTGGGAGAAGGCAGCAGCTTGCATATGTGGATGGGATCCTGCTTCTGCAGAACTGCCTAGTTGAGCATCACTTCATTTAGGGCTACTCCAGCAGAATAAAACAGCTCCTCTTTATTTGGGCTCAGACTAAAACGAGACGGCAAGATTCTCACCCTGTGTCTGTCTGCTCTCCTCTGCACAAAAGGAACCGGAGGGGCACTCTCCCCTGGTCAGACAACCTGGCACTGGTTTTATGCTGAAGCAGTGCACTGTTTTGAAAAAGAGCTCGCTTTCTTAAGGCTGCCAACTGCCCAGAACAGAGCTGAATGATGCACTTCTCAGCTGGAACAAGGCTGGGAAGTCCCTGGCTTCTTCCAAGCCACTGGAAATAAAACAAAGAAAGGCCATGAACATCCTATGAATTAAATTCCATGCTAACCCCTAATTCCTAATCACAGCCATTAATCAACAAAGCTCAGAGATTTCAGAAGAAGGTGCATGGTATAATTACCTTCTATTTACAAGACCACTTCGCCAGTAGAGAAACTGAGGCAGAGAGCAGTTCGTGTTTGTCCAACAAGTCCATGAAGTTACAGAATTTGAAGGAAGATCCCGGTCTCTGAAGTCCAAGCCTGTTACTCCAGCCACATGCAGAGCTACATTCAACATACACCAAACCTGTGGGACTCACTGCAGTTAGCTACAGTGCCACGACCTGAACAATTCTCCCCCAGAATAGGCATTTTCATGAATAACAAATTTATTTTAAGACATTTTCATTAAACTGAATAAAGTGACCGTTTCCTCCACCCACCCAGCACACAGACTCATTTCAGAAGGCAAATCAGTCCCAGGCACTTTCCCTTTGCTGAGCCTGTTCCTGCACGCTGTGTTCCTGCCCTGCCCTCTGAACTGTAAATGAACTGGTTGATACTGGACAGGCACATCTATATTTTTTATATGGTCTGATTTTGGACATTAGGTTCCGAGTCCAAATTCGTTTAGTTTTGGAAACATCACAGCAGGCTATATAGCCAATAAACTGGTACCAACATTACAGTTAAAAAGGCTTACCTGATGCATTGTTAGCTGGAAGGCACAGACAATAAAGACTTTTATATATAACCTACATATACAATGCAAAGCTCTAATAAAATATTTTCCTCTCAGACTTTTGCAAAGTGTCCTGTTGTAATTTTCATTTCGATTTAAACTACATTTAAAATTAAAGTGGTGATCTCCACTGACACATCACCAAGATAGAACAGCCCGAGGCAGGAGCAGCTCCAATAAATTTGGCCTTTTGGGGGGGAGTTACACCAGAGGACACTTCAAGATGATGTGCCACGTTTGATTGCAGCGTGGCTGCACACCTCTGACTTCCAGCGAGCAACAGCTTACCAGCAGTTTCAGAAGAGACGGCTGTAACAGCTCCCTCTGAGCTCTGTCAGCCAAATCCTACCTGGGGAAACAAAGCTGCCTTATGTGTGACAAATACAGCAGAATATGAGAATGCACATTTATGCAGTTTAATTTAGATTTATTTTTAGCTAATCTATTTATTAATTAGAATTACTTTTCCTTTATTGTTAAAGAAAATAATTTTATTTTAGCTCATCCCGATTCATTTTAGAAGGAAGGCAAATATGGAATATTAGTCTCCAAAAATCATTTGTTTCAGGAGGGAAGCATGACTCTGGTATTTGGAGGAGACAAAGGAGCCAAGGGAGCACTCCCAGCCCTCCCACGAACTCCCTGTAATGCCTTCACAGCACATCTGACTTGCCCCGACTACCGACCTGGGTCAGAGAAGTGCTTAGAGATCTTCAAATGGAGAAATATTCATATCTAAGAAGCAGGTACAGTAATGAAGCCCCTTCACAGAGGCTCTGCATGCTGCAGCTGACCTCTAGTCCAAGTGTAATTGCACCGAATATTGTGGAGTTATTTTCATTCCTCTTCTGCATACATTCCATATCATTCGCTGAGTAAAACAAACAGCTGTGGACAGCTGTGGAGGTGGGGGTTTTATACTCGTTATAATGGATCATCTTCAGGTTTTGGTGTTGCCAAGCTGTCTTACAAAATACAAGCCAAGTTACAACCCAACCTCACACTTTGACCTTTTAAAACTTACTTTTAAAAATAGAGGTTATCTTTTGTGCTGCAAATTATGCCTTTATCGCTTATAATCCCCTAAGTCAGATATCACAGTCCCACTTCAATTATGCTAAACTCTTATGTTAATTTTAAATCATGTAACTTAATTCCTGGCAAAGCAGGCTGGTGATTTTCAAAATGTGGTTAATGAGGCAAAGTACAATCTAGATTCTGCTACTGAGACAACTGAATCCCTCAGGTCACTGAAGATGACTATGGAGGGGCTCTTCTTTACAAAAGTCTGGGTTACATTTTCAAAAAATGAATTTTTAAGTGCAGTTAGGGGCTATGAAATTTGAAGTTGAGCATAAAAAGAAGTTAAATTACTTCCACTAGAGCCATGGAACAACAGTGAGGCGAAAACAATGAGGCTGCTGTGCACAGAGATGCTTTGAAGGCCCTAAGTAGCGTCCTCCCCTCCCAAAGCACAAAGGCAAACCGAACCCCATTTTCAAGATGACGATCCAGGGACCTGATGTCTTTGTCCACGGATGCGTGCAAATCAATGTCATTTGCTCTCTCATTTGCAGAAGCCAAACGTTTGCTAATAACTTCTCTCACCTCCCCTTGACTCTAACAATAGCTTCATCTAAGAGCAGGTGATACCTGAAATCTTACCGGACTCTGCGGCTTTTTCCATACGATTACACACCCTCCACCTCATGAGCTCTGTTGCTCTCTGGTCAGATAGGCCGAAAGTTTGTCTCAAAGCAAGCTCAAGGTGAATCTTCAGCTCTTCAGAGACTTTGTCATTTACTACTATTTATTTCCCTGAATGAAGGAATTCATACAAAACTCCTATATCAATCAGCTTCCATTTTTAATTAGCATGTTAAACTTCTTTTCCTTCTATGTATGGTTTTTTTAGGAGATATTGGTACAGGAGCCATTTTTGTTCCCTGTAAATTAACTGTTAATTAACACGCATCCACAACAGACAAGACAAAGCAAATAGATGAACATCCAAAGGGTGATGTACATTAATTTTTTTATTTAACATCTTCAGTGGCCTCCCTATGAGGCAAGAGAGATTCATTCAGGATTTGAGGTGGGGATCAGTACTTACAAGAGCAGAGGATCTAGAGAGCTCCACTGCGTCTGTGGAAAAGATGCTGTTTATGCCAAGGTCAAATCCAAGTGAAATCGAAGGCAGTTTTCATGAGTTAGGAGGTTGGATGACACAAAATCAAAGCTGGGTCAGGAGCTGCTCTTTAAGGTCCTAACGCATTGGTCCCACTTGAGAGCAAGTCATGAAAATGCATGGCCAAATTAAAAATTAAATAAAATAACTTGTGCTGGGTAAAGACACCTGGGGACTCAGTAACAGCTCCTAACCAGTATGGTGCCCCACGCTGGAGTGGCAGTGCCCAGGATGCTTTCAGCTTTCCCTCTCAGAGTGGCTCATGCTGCTGTGAGGAGAGATGTGCACAGCCTGTTGGCTTAGGCACTGGCACCACAGAGGCTGGAGGTGTTTTTTGCCTTCGTCTGAGGAAAATCAAAATGGGATAGTGGAACGGGACTTCAGATCGCAGGCTTATCCACACTTACTCTGCTCGACAGCTGAGCTGCTGTGTTATTTGTACTTTTCACAGAATCACAGAATCATTCAGGTTGGAAAAGACCCTTGGGATCACCGTGTCCAACCATCAGCCCTACTCTACAAGCTCACCCCTAGACCATGTCCCCCAACACCACATCCAAGCGATGCTTAAACACACCCAGGGATGGGGACTCACCCCCCTCCCTGGGCAGCCCATTCCAATCTCTCACCCCTCGTCCCGTGAAGAATTTTTTCCTAGTGTCCAGTCTAAACCTCCCTTGTTTCAGCTTGAGGCCATTCCCTCTGGTTCTGTCCCTGATTACCTGAGGGAAGAGCCCAGCACCAGCCTCTCTTCAATGTCCTTTCAGGGAGCTGTAGAGAGTGAGGAGGTCTCCCTTCAGCCTCCTCTTCCTCAAACTAACCAGACCCAGAATGCATTTGTATTCAGGAGCATCCTTCCATAAAAACCATCAGGTCTAAAACCAGCCTAATGGCAATCAAGCAACCAAGCCTTGCAACTGAGAACGCTGCAAACCTTCTACAAAATTAGCCAATGCTTCTTTATTAATAAGTGATGGAAAGTAAAAAATACATTCAAAAATAGTTTTGAAACCAATTTCTAAAGCAGACACACCAAAAGGGAATCATGCTACCCTGAATGCTTTTTTCTTAACACCATTAAAAGAACATTAGGTAAGCTAATGCAACAGCTGGCTGCCTACCACTTCCACATTATAATCCATAATAGTAAAAGCAGCTTTTCCAGGCATTTTAGTGCAATTTTTGCTGTTTACAGGTCTTTTTTTGGTGCATTCTCCTATACTTTCATGTCAATTCATGTCACTCCAGCTTGTAAGATCCCCGCTAAGGCAAGACAAATCTGCTTAGCAGCAACTTTTGGTTCCTTTCAGGGCTAATACCTAAGTAGTTGTTTTGAATCCCGAAATGATAAATATCTAATAGAAGCCTGAAGCTATTTTGGTGCTATACAATTGGTGATGTATAATTGAACATTAAGTAATCCAAGTAATAGAAGTCGTAGGTCAGCTGTCTCTCCTCCTTAGACAATTCCTTTAAGTATTGCCTCACTACTTCTGCATTTGTTCTTTCATCAGAGGAATGCCTGTCTTTGAATTTTGGAAACTTCAGCTCAGCTGGGGCACCCACCAGCTGCAAAAAGTAATTGGCATCTTCTTCCAGGGTTTCAAACTTTCCTATAAAATCATAGTTGATAAGGCAGGGATAGCAGAGCTTACTGACTTGCTCCCAATGAATGTCCATTCCTACCGGGCGATGGGAATCTAACAAATACTGGATAAACTCCTTGAACTTAACTCCTGATCCTGTTTTCAGGGCCTCTTCATTTGCGTTATGTCTATACTTCTTAATTATTGCCTTCCCAAATACTGGATGGTAATAGCTGTTTGGATGTTCAAACTTATCCCTGAAGGCAGATACCAGTCTTTCCATAGGGTCACGTACAAATATAGCCTTGGTGTATGTGTTCAAGCGTGTGTATATCCCCTTTAGGTCATAACTGTCCAGCTTCCTTAGATGCTTTCCATAGTGCACGTCGTCGTGGGAAATGTCGCGTGCGGAAGCGGCGAGTCCGTTGAGCACCATGAGGACCCTCTTCCAGTTGGAGCAGCCGGCCTTCGGCACTTCGCAGTACAGCACCCTGTGCCTGTCCTCCACGTAAATTCTTGACACCAGGTTCACCGGGTGGGTTTGCAGCTTCTTTCTGCTGTTGTATTTCTCACAGAAGTCACGCAGGAAGGATCTGCGCTTTTCCTGGGCGCTGCCCGCATCTTCCCACCTGCCACCCTTGACTAATGTCTGGTTTAAAGGTAAACCCACCCCTCCGAACCGGCCCAGAGGCGACTCGCTCATCTTCTGCCGGTCAGCCACTTGGCTCACCAAGGAGGCAGCCACCACACCAAAAGGGTCAGCCTTGTCCTGCCAGTGCCTGTTGCTGGGGATGGCCATCTCGTGCTTCCCCAGGCCAGGAGGAGCTCTTCTGCTCCCTGCTGCTCTCCTCGGTGGCCCCGGCGGTGGGAGCGTGAAGTCCTGCAGACATGGAAAGGAGCAGAGCTTACCAGGCAGCAACGGCCCCGCGGCAAGGACGGCAGCGCGTGCTCACGACCGAGATTCCCTGCTCCTCCCCAGCCACGCAACCGTTTCTCCTCACTGCAAAAACAAGTAGCCAATACCTTCTTTTACACACTCTGAAGCTGTCCTTTCCTTTAATACCTTCACAAGCCACTGGTGTAGAAGAGACTGACTGCTGCCAACGATGGTTAAGACTCATCCAATTATGCTGTGTGGTGGTTTTACAAGGCACGGGTGGGATCTCATCTAGACAGTGTGCAATTAGAGCAACCTGCCATGCAAAAAGTTAATGACGTGTTGGAAAGGATGATATTCCAGTGCTGATTTACAAAGATTTAATGGCCTGCAGTGCAGACAGTGCTGTGTTTCCTAAATGCTTTAGTGCTGGATCTTCATTTTTCCTAACAAGAATAATAAAGTCAAGTGAGCCAGCAGAAAACGTAGGACAAAGAATAGTGGAAGGAAGAAATATTCTGTTTCATCATGCTTTTCTGTGCTGCCAAATAACTTCATTGTAAGTATTGGTTCTCAATATCTAACTAATATGTCTTCTGTCCTAAAACACACTTCCTGCAACAGTCCTCTAAGATGTTTCTTAGGAGCAATTGCATGATCCACCCAGGAGCCTTCTGTGCCCTGGTTTTACTGTGGCTTGCACTTGACTGTTGCAGGTTTGAGTGCTCTGAGGACCCTCTCAGCACTGTTATACTAAAGAGCTAATACAAATGCTCTGCAAACACAGGGATTTTCAAAGATGGCAAAAACTTAATTCCTTAAGACAAGAACAGGTTGAAATCTTTTCTTTGTAGAGGAAACTTATGAAAATCAATTATTTATGAGGACAGAGCATTTGCATTTTCTCATCAACACAGGAAAAGATTCTGCGATACATACAGAAACTTAACCTTGAGAAGAAGCAAAGGTCCCCCTGTGATGAAATGACAGGAGTTTGAAATCCATCCTTGGAGGAAATTATCTCACATCCCAGTCCTTTGGTACTAGACATGTTTGGCGGTGTCAAAGTTCGGCATGAACTGAGAGCAATAGGTACTTGTATTTCACTGCATACTTGTTTTTCTTTATGCCGCTGCTTATGTGAGGGTTGTGTTACAATGACCATGTCATTTCAAGACCTGACTTGCTTACTTAGGAAGTTTCTGTGGAAAAGGGACAGAGAAAGGCTCTTCTGAGACAACGTTCATTTTCTGAGTTACTCTCTGATTCTGGATGGATCAGGGAGCGCATGGAGATCAGGTGTTTAGTTGAAGGCAGCTTGAATACTGGAGGGATATCAAACAAAGAGCCCTTTACTTGGGTTATAGATATGTGTGAGTTTTGAAAAAATAGATAATTTCAGCCTAAATCTCATTCACTATCAAGTTTTTCACACAACTGGACACAGTTAGAAGGATTTCTTCAGCAGAGGTCCATGATTGTGGCAGATGGCTCAGCACAGATATGTGGTTGAAATGTGATGAAAAGTTTGCACAACTCCTATCTTCAGCAAGCCAGTGAAGCCTGAAGCTAAAAAATAAAATATGTAGAACTATTCTTGTACATGTATGTGCAAGTTTCCTTAAACCTGCCAAAAGGAGGGATCATCTGTAACTTTTCTGCGCTAGGAGACTATCTGCAAAGCACAATTCACAACAGCCAGGCTCCTCCAGTACTGTGCTACCCGAGCTAACGTGGAAATACGCTCACAACCTTCTCCTGTGACAGCAGCTGTCTAGTGTAACGTTGGTGAGCTAACAAATCCCTGCAGGAGCTCCCAGTGGAGAGACTATCCAGGTTGGCCACGAGTGCCAGGAAACCTGTGCTGAGGAGATGCTTCACCCGCTGTGCAGCAGAGATAAACCTCTTCATTCAACACTTGTGCTTAAAGCAGTGACTCCAGAGACAGGCACCACTACCTCCTTATCTCCCAGTGGAGTCAGGAAGTTTTTGCTTATCTAACATACTCAGGGCAAATCACCACTGCCACGTTCCTCACAAGCCAGAGTTGACAGATGTATTCCATGCAAACCCTGTAACTTTAGTGGAGGTCCTTCTGTCAGAGATACCTTCTGGATCATACACATTTCCATTATGGAAGAGGAAGAATGAAACAACTCTGCTTTGGACTTTCATAGTTCTTTCTGCCCCTGAAGTTCTCAAAACACACAAAACAGTAGCAAGCTTATCCTTCCTCTAGATTAAGATCTAGGAATATTTTGTGTGTGAAGCCATCCGTCCCGACAGGCAAAATCTTACTCTGACAGACACCACATTTTCCTATGAGATATGTATCTCTAAAATACATGTATTTGTACCAGGCATCTTTAAGATTACTAAACGAGTTGGGAAAAAAAAACAGAAAAAGAAAAAAACCCCTGAGTACACAGGGTGCTCAGAGCTTCCTGCAGAGACTAAGAGGCAAACTTGAGTTTGTAGCAGAAATAAAATCAGGTTCAAAGGAGGTACTTGTGAACTTCATATTCACAAATTTGAGCAACTGACCATAGTAAGAACAAAACCACTGCAGGTAAATTTTAACGAACAGACACCAGTCATTTTAAACACTGCTTTTCAACACACAGCTTTGTGAATCTGCCCATTGAATGTGTTACCAGGAAGCCTGCATCTCACTGCAGGGTGACTTGGAGGTATGACAAAGGCAGAGAGAGTGAAGAAGGGAAGGGCAGAGGGAAAGAGATTTGCTTTTTTTAAGTGGTGTGGCCAAGTGTTAGTGAATGAGCTGGTGGAAAAATCTGAAAGGAGAGCACCAATCCAGAGCTGGTTTTGGAGGAGAACAACCCATGCCTACAGGCAATGGGGAAAGTGGAGAGGCCCAATGGGATAAGATAAGCAATAACATTATCAGGATTATAGTAATAGTCCCATCCCCATTTAATAAGGGGACAGGAGGGACCCATTTGTCTTTGCCTAAGACCCTCACAGATACATGACTCCTGTCACAAGGCACAAGGCTCCCCTCCTCTCCCCGCAGAAAGCACAAAGTCACCCATGCTAGTGAGGCAAGGCAGTCTGCACAAGCCACTTCCACGAGCTGATTCGTATGGTCAGCAACTTAGATGAAGGAAATTAATCTCCAATTTTACTTGCCAATTTTTGTTCAAATCTGGAATTAATTCCATCTTGTTTCTGCCCTCACAGTCAAAACATTTGGTTTCTCCAAAACATGCTCAGAATGAGGAAAATAAGAAGGATCAAGGCATGGTTAATATAAAGAATAGCAATAAACTGCTATTATTATCAGAAAATAAAGCACTAAGTTTGCGTGAAAGAGCCAAAATTCACCAAGACAACTGCAAACAAGTATTGAGAATAAAAACAAGCACCCCACCCCCTTATTACTGATAAAGAAATCATTGCCAAGGTCAATCAACGGTAATGACAGATTGGCTTCTGCATGTGCAACGCTGACGGTGCTTCTCTAGCTTTCTGACAACACCTTCACGGGGCTGGTTCTTTTCAGTGTAAGCTACAGAGTTGTAAATAAGCACCGAGGCACTGCAGCCCAGACAGCTCCTCTCTGGACAGAGCTTGCATCCCGTTTGCACCATGCCTTGTCTCCACATGTAAGCCTAAGATGCACTGTTCAGAAAAGGGAACTCTCAGATCATGGACCACTTAACACTTGGACATATTTAACCTCCTTCCTAGGCAGTCACGCTTGTTTTGGGCACAGGTAAACCAGGATGTTCAAACTGCATTTAATTCTGAGCTCAGTCTTCCTCCTCTGTGTATAAACTGTTAATAAAACCCAAGTCAGCCACTGCAGTCCGTGGCCAGGCTCCTTCAGCAGCACCCATTCTTATGTGCAGAACAATGTCATAGCAAAGCAGCTTAACCTGAAACTCAGAATGGACTCGAACTAAGCACACAGTACTGATTTTATGAAGAATAATATCAGAAAAAAAGATTCTCAGGTTCCATTGACTGGTAAGACAGAGAAAATTTCAAGTAATCTCTGTGAATTATGTATTGGTCTCTTATTTGAGTTCACTAAATAATGTTAACCTGCCTTCTTTTTCATCACTTAAAGCACAGAAGCAAGTCAAATAACCTAAACAGTTCCCTCTGTTGACAAATGCCATTCTCAAAATTGTTACTTCCAAGTACATGGTAATTCATATACACAGTCATTTTATGAAGAAGAAAATAAATGAGGCCTCTTGCACGTTCACAAGTCAAGCCAGGCAGGCATTTTTGAGCACATTTCATATTTTAAACGGCATCTATTTTCCTCTCTAAAGACAAGGCTGATGCCTGAGGCTAGACATCAACATCTTTTTATCCAGAGGTATTAGGGATCATTTCTTGGCACTTGCTGATCAACACCTCCCCTGCACAGGGGAAACTTGGTTCCCCCTGCCCTGTCTGCATGAGTAGCCGTATTTCCTGGGAGGGTAATCTAACTGCTGGGCATTAACCCTGGAGGCTAACTAACCCTGCGTGCTGGGACTGAAACCCTGACTCCCCTCATCCAGGGTGTGCTGCAACCACCAGACATCTCTCTCTGTCTCTCTCTCTCACGTGCAGAAGTGATGTAATGTGGGTCTTACAGGTAGCAGAAGTTGTAGGCTTGAATCTGCTTGGGCAGAGGAAGAAAATGAACCTGGGCTTCCACATTTCAAGGAATCACTGACTTACTTTTCACAGCTATCCCAACACCACGTTAAGAAGGCGGCCCAGCATACCTGTACCTCGTGCGCTCTGACCTGGCAGGGTCAGATGGATGTTTCTGGGCTTTCACCACGCTGAGATAAGAGATGCCTGGGTTGGCTCAGTCTTACCAACACGGGGGCACACCTGTAACCTCAGAGGAACAAGCCTACAAGGCTCAGCTGCCTCCTCTGGGAGGTGATGAACGAACTGAGGTTGCTGCAGATCTAGACTTGAGCCGAATTTAGGCACGGCAGTTTCCTTCCAACCCTTACATTATAATGAAGATATAGCTACTTAAACAGTTGCTTAGGTCTTTGTTCTAAGTAGCCAAATGTGGAGCTTGGATGCCCATTAAGATAATTGGAATAAAAATGAAGCAAAGAGCATGTGTTATATGGGGAAACAATGTGATTCTAAGCCCTAAAGGTTTCCAGTCGAGTACCAAATCCTTTCCTCATTTACTTCAAAGGAATTACTTCAGCTGCAAACGTCAAGCTACAAACAAGCTGTTCAGTAAGATGTTCTTACAAGCGGTGACACAAGTATTAGCCTACTTTTGGAGGAGTTTCAATCACGTTTCCCCATCCAATCTCTCCCTCGCCAGCACTTCCAGTTCCTGCCCATACTCAACTGGAAGCAGTGGGCAACTCAGCTGCTCACCACCTGGATCTGTGCTCGCCAGCCTGCCCTCTGCCCCCTCCTGCCATGGATATGGAGCTGGGACACCAATGACTTCCTTTTCTCCAGCCAGGACAACATTTCCCCTGTGAGCAGCCACCGCCCATCACATCACTGAGCTCTTCTCCTTACAACTATGTCAAAGTTGGCTAAAATTGTCCCCAGCTTCACTGCAGGAGGGTTGAGTGGGAGACGGGCTGGCGGTGTGACTGGGCAGGTTCCCCTAGAGCAGCCAGGGCATTTACCACCAGTGAGATGTAAAAAGGAAGATGATAAACAACTGTACTCCTTCCCCACAAACCCCACGGCCCCCTTTGAGAAGAGAGGCCCGTAACGTAGCGCTGTGCTTCTGCATTCACACCAGTATTTCTCGCACTAGTGGCTGCAGTGAGATCCACAGGGATTTTCTGCTGGTAAACAGAATCCATTTCTATCTTGTCTGCAGGTAAACACACTTATCTTTCAGCATAAACAAGACATCTTGCTCTTTTAGAAATAGTAAAGAAAGTTTCAAATGAAACTAGGTTCAGCGGAAGAATATTAATGTATATTCAGGCATGAAGAATTCAATTTCCCCCAGACTGCTTTGGAAGAGACAGTAAGATCTCTAGAGTTCTCAAAGCATTTTCCCCTCAATCACAATTAGCATTTAGTTCAAATTAGATGACTTTATTGGTAAATAAAAAATAAATAGAAATGTATAGTGCACTCTAGGTTGGCACGTAGCTCCAATGTGTGTTTGCCTATGTTCCTGCACTTCTAATCAAATTCACGTGTTCCAGTTCACAAAAATCCCTACAAATACTAACCCTTGAGAATGGATTGCAGTCATAGATTACTGCGGAACAAAGCAGGTTCTGAATCTCCAAAGGGGATTGATTATTGACTGCACACTCCCTGCTCACGCTGGCGGAAAGGCAGCTTACCCTATCTTCCTGAAGTGGGCTAGCTCGTGCTTATCATAGGTGATGGAGAACACCTCCGCTTACTCCACAGCAGCTTTCTTGTTACCCTGCCTGCAGCGCCGCAGATCACCGTGTGCCAGCCCAGCACCAACTCAAGCACCATCCCTCCCGGGAGCAGCGCAACAGCGAGAGCACGGTGCCGTGGCTAAGGGCAGCGTGCCTTCTGGAACTTGGAGTCAGTCCCTTGACCTTCACACTTCATTTTTCCATGTCTGCAAACCAAAGAAAGATAATAATTGCCTAGCCCATGTGAATATTGTGATTCCTAATTTCTGATTAACACCGGTAGAAAGCCCTCGCTATTTTACAAAGCGAGAAGGGACACTGAGAAACCTGAGGATCAGGAGTGCACCCAACTTCCCAGCCTGTCCTGCCTGTTGTTGCTCAAACCTCACACCAGTTCTTTCAATACTTCTGCTGAATGTCCAGTCTTCTTAGTCCATTGCATGCTCTAGTGCTTGGTTTTTTTCACAAGAAGAATGATTCTTCATGAAACTGAGTCCAGTTCTGGAGCCCCTGTCACAGGAAGGCTACGGATGTGCTGGAACATGCCCAGAGAAGGGCCACGAGGATGCTCAGAGCACCTCTCCATAGGACCTCATGGGATGCACCCAGGAGTGCTGAGGGAACTGGAGGATGTCGCTATGAGTCTATTCTTCATTATCTTTGAAAGGTCGTGGTAATGGGGGAGGGTTCCTGAGGCCTGGAAGAAAGCAAATGTCACTTCTATCTTCAAGAAGGGCTAGTAGGAGCATCAAGGAAACTACAGGCTGCTCAGCTTTACCTCAATTCCTAGGAGCACGACAGAGGAGGGATTATTTCTCCCCTTCATGAGGTTCCTGTTTGTCCATTTCTTTGCCTTGTTGAGGTCTCTCTGAATGGTAGCACACCCATCTGGTGTCTCAACTCCTCCTCCCAGTTCAGTCTCCTCTTGACAACTTGCTGAGTGTACACTCTGTCCCATCACCCTGGTATGTAATGAAAAAGTTAAACAGTGTTTTATTCAGCTGTGACCCCTGGGGTACTCCACTGGTGACTGGCCTCCAGCTGGACTTCGTGCTG
Source organism: Todiramphus chloris collaris (assembly GCA_025345505.1). Lineage (NCBI taxonomy): Eukaryota > Metazoa > Chordata > Aves > Coraciiformes > Alcedinidae > Todiramphus > Todiramphus chloris. Next base: position 7,789,522 of record JANVCC010000261.1, on the reverse strand, counting down.
CATAGATTTATGAAGGGGAAATCATGCCTGACCAGTCTGATAGGCTGTACAATGACATGACTGGGTGCGGGGCAAGTACTGGATGTTGTTTGTCACAAATTTAGTAAGGCTTTTGGCATTGTCTCCCATAATGTCCCCATGAAGTACATGTTAGATGAAGAACTAGATGAACTGGAAGAGTGGTTGATACACCAGAGGGTTGTGCTGCCATTCAGAGGGACCTCTTCAGACTTGAGAAATGAATAAACTGTGAACTTCATGACATCTGACAAAGGGAAATGCCAAGTCCTGCACTGGGGGAAGAACAACCCCATGCACCAGTATAGGCTGGGGGCTAGACAGCTGGAAAGCAACTTTGTAGGAAAGGACCTGCAGGTCCTGGAGAACAAGCTGACCGTGAGCCAGCAATGTGCCCTCAAAAAAGGCCAACAGCCTCCTGGGCTGCATTAGAGAGAACATTTCCAGCAGATCAGGAGAGAAGATCCTGTATCTTTGCTCGGCCCTAGTGAGACACAGTGGGAGTGCTACACCCAGTTCTGGGCTTCCCAGTACAGGGGACGTGGACCTACTGGAATGAGGCCAGGGTATAAATGGACATGGACATAGACATACTGGAGTGAAAAGCTATCTATGGGCTAGGAGCATCTAATAAACAAGCAGTGGCCTGGAGAAGAGAGGGATCGGGGGGATCTTATCAATGGAGATTTCATTTAGCAGCAGTTAGGTGCCCCCAGCTCATCAGGCTGTACAGGGGTGTCTGGATGGATCCTGAAGCTGCAAAGATAGTTAAAAACAGGTATTGAAAAGCAGAGTGCATACCATGTCTGGATGTGTCTGCTCAGGGGATGAGCCCTGCTGCTGAATGAACACACACACCTATAAATACACATGGTGCTCAAGCTAAAACCAGCAAATGCCTTATGAGCGAAGGGAACAAGAGCCAGTGAAGAAGCCTGTAGACAAGGGTTTCTGGAAGGAGATAATACCTTAGTGTTTTATCTCTGTCATATTTCACCAAACTTTGCTCTGGTTTAGAAAGAGCTGAGAACCACACACAAACAAGCGTGGTCTTCAAGATGTGAGAGGTCCCAGCTACCCACAGATAGTGAGGGGTGTACTTGGCAGGAGGTCACTGGGACAGCAGCTTTATCATTTCCCCATCCCCTCTCTGTTTCACTCACCTCTCAACAAGACATTTCCTGCTATTTGCCCCTTTGCACTCCTGCTCCTGTCAAGTGGTAACATCATTCATCTTCTGCAGAGCCACTTCTCCCTCGCTTAAATTTCTGGCAGTCAGTTCAACTCAGTGTTGTTGCCCTGACTTAAATGGGACTGCAGGATCTCAAGTCACATAAGTATCTTACCCTGCATATAAAATTTCAAGTTCAATATTGAAAATAAGCAGCATCCTTCTATGGGAGATATTCCCTGAGGATCAACCCCAGTTCAAATCTTTTTATTGAATCAAACATGTGGTGCCTCTGCAGTTGTGCCCTAAATTATAGATTTGGAAATGAAATTGATTTCTAATTAGAAACCTTCTTCCATTTCTTGGAAATCCAAAGGTGTTTGTATGGACTGGGGCATCACCAGCTTCACTAGTACCCATTCAAAAGTGAATGTGAATCCCCAAATCAATATTTTACAGGTTTATTTGGCTACACCCTTCGCATACCAACACAAGGCAATTTTCCTGCAAAATTAGATGTTCTTAAGTTACCTCAGAGAGACAGAGCAGGCGAGCACTCTGAGGAGGCTAAGGCAGTAGCACGCAGGAAAAGACCACAAAGTACGGTACCTAATCCACCTTTTACAACTGTGACAAATGTCTGTTGTATCACAACATATTCTTCCCCCCAAAAGGGCAGTATCACCCACAGAGCTGGTCTTGCCCCAGAGAGAGCCTGCAGAATGCTCAGCTATTCACAGCCCTCCAGGTGCCTTCAAGCTGTGGTTTAAAAATGCAACTGCCCCCCCTCCTGGTCGAGAACGACTCCCAGAAATGGATTTGCCAGACACTCCAGGTCCGGTTGAAAATGCAGTTTAGATTAGAAAAGTTAATTAGACTTCGTTTAGGACAGAACCTCTCAGTCAAATCACAGAAATCCCATTAAGTTTCAGAACATTCTGACGCTTCTTTAGAAAAGGTGAAGATGTCCCTTTGCGCCTGTGAGGCCATGCTCTGGGTTCAGTATGTTCACCCATCAGTTTCTCAAGATAATGGGGAGGTTGTAGCAACTCTGGATCTTATTTGTGTCACAGGACTAGGCTTCCCATAAGCTTCTAGCTTTCACAGCTAACAGTGACGTAATGACACCAATGCTTCAATGTATAGCTTGGAAGGAAGACTGTATGTAAGGGATGGTAAATGCTGGAATACAAATATTTTCATGACTGCTTTATAGGTGACTTTTCAAAACAGATCCCATGAACAACCCAGACACCCATTTATAGTCCATCTGAATTAACAGCATACAGCAGGAGGGCAAGAAGCCAAGAATAAGGAGTAGCACGGTGCTTCTGTACAAGTCAGGTCCTTTCAGTCTGGAAGAGCATCTCACCTAGGAAAGCAAACTCTGAGTTTCCGCCTCTGCTCTTTCTGGTTAGGGAATTCTATGTATTTTTTTTCAGTATAGTTCCTATAGCCTTTTACTGCCATTGAAATACTAAATTGCAATATGTAAAGCTTTTTTTTCCCTACACAATTACTCCTGGCTGATGCAGTAATAGAGGCAGGACAGAAAATGCCTCCACAAGCAACGTCACAGTTCAGTGAAGTCTCAGTGAAAATCCATGGCAGAAATGAAAGCCTAAACAACAGTGAATGACATCACTTCCATGCCCTCTGCATGTATTTCATATCAATAGCTTTCTGCTTTTTAAAAGGAATTAAACAAAAACAAACCAACAACAACAAAGGCACAATTCTGTGCTACAGTTTGATACCAATGGATAAATTACTTTCAGGCTTTGTCCTCACCATCAGCACACTGAGAAGCAGATGAACAGAACTTCTCCAGTGGCAAATCTTAGGTTTAAATCGAAGTGATGGTTAGTCCTGTGAAGACATTTGCAGACCCAGGCAGGTGGCTGACACGTGGTCTGTAGCACACCTTCACAGTCGGGATCAGCCTCTCCTGTCAAGTTCTCCCCTTTAACCGCTACGGTTCTTCCACGTGAATAATTAAGTAACAATTACAAAAGTGTCAAAATACCTGATAAATGACCTGTTGTTGCAATTTTTCTCCAGATTCTGAAAGAGAAAGAAAACAATTGGTATGTACATATTTTAATAAACACGATCATGTGCACATAGAACAATAAAACAGTAAATTTGGCAAAAAAAAATAATAATCAAACCTTATAACTAAGAAGCAGAATTTAACATGTACAAATGACTCAGAACTTCAAAAATTAAATCCACCTAAAGTAAAAGAAACACAAATCCTTCTTAATCAAGCTGGGATAAAAAGAAGATTGAGATAGGTAACCGGTCTTACTGACCTGGAATCCCACAAGAAATTACAACATTCAAAGTGAAGACAACAAATTTCAAATATGTGCTGTGAAGCATCTTAATAAATGCTGCATGAGAGACTGGTAGCATCCAGCTCAGCATTTGACCACTGGAGTAGAAAAGCAGCTTCTGCCATCACCCTAAAATAAAACTGCATGCCTGTGTCAAGACTGAGGTTAGGCACCAGCTGGCTCAAGGGAGAAATCCTATCCTGGTAACATCCACAAAGCGGCAAGTTGAATTATGGTCCTGCTGACTTATTCTGGCCTTCTTCTGCAGTGTCCTTCAGCGTGCTCCTGAAGACACGAGCAAAGCCAAGGCAGAACATCGCTTTCCTACAGCTGTCTGGGACCCCAGCAGCATTCCCTGTTCACCAGTTGTCAGAAGGGCAGCTGGGATCAGTGACCCTCCCTTTGCTGTTGGAGACCATCCACAATTTCAGGCTGGCCTACGCAGCAAGGCTGTGGGGACCCAGGGGGGTTAAGGCAGCAGTGATGGGACCCTGTTTGCAGCCTATCAGCACCACTATCAGCTGGCAGCTGCCACCTCCAGCACTGGAAATGATGCTCTAGTGCAACAGAATTTTTTTTCTTCTGATACGTGTGGCACGAGATAGAATTTTTAAAATGAGGTGAAAATATTTTAAGTCTCAAAATGCAGTATAAAGATTCTGTTAACTAAAGAAAAACGATCTTCCCTACTTGTCCCTGAGAATGCTCCTCAATGAAAGCATTATAGCTAATCACACAATCACTTTAGGCTATGTTATAAAGATTGTCTCTTATGATAATTATTTCCTGCACGCTTGTGGTTTGTTTTTATTTGCTAGGTATAAAAATAATTATTTTTTTGGCTATAAACAACCAACCCCAACTATCATTTAGGGGATACTTCTCAAAATGCGTTCCCTTGTTCATTGAGTTCACCTCTGAGAGAAATCGAATTTATTCTTGTAATATTTTAACCAAATAGACTGTTGGTAATAGAAGATTAAAGGAGTATGTGTTTTTAGCATTCTCTAATGATATACAAGTTGCTAGGAAAGCAGAGTGTTTGAAATCTCTGGTTAGATCAACACTATTTTGCTCAAAGCTTTGTGGACTTTGAATACTGATGCTTTCCTGTTTCCCAGTACATTTGTTTTTAGGCTATTTTGATTCACTTTAAAGGAATTTTAATAACTTTCTGTTGACAGCATGGACAGCTGGTCTTGAGAATTAGTGAAATTCACTTGCTGACTGAGGAAGGAAGTGACATCAATGAGTTTCTAGAGCCAGCCCCGGGGGAAAAGCGCACTCCGCCAGAGTAGCCTTTCATGCCATTGTATTTCCAGCGGTGCCTCGAGATGCAAATTGCATTATCAATCAAACTTGTGGTTTCTACCTCAGACAAATATAAAAAAAAACCGAACAGAAAGACTGGGAAAGACCTCTGTGGCCATTCCCGACACCGCTAAGGAAAAGGTAAGGAAGAATTGATGGTAGTTCTTTCCCTTGCGCTCTTGGTTCTTTCTTCTGGCAATTTAAATACTGCAGTATCAAGGGCAAGGCAGTCGCAGAAGTGTCTGTATGATTCACCAGTAATGCTGACATGGGTTAAACAGGACAGAGATGGACTAGGCTGTTAAGGATAGAAGAGAGATCAAATTCAAGGTCAACAGCAAATCGAGGACTATGTTCTCCATTTATTCGTTAGATGATCCTTGCCCTCGTCGCAGAACAGCTACGTGAATGGGGCACAGGCAGCACGGTGCTCAGAAGAGACCAAGGTCTGTAATTCCAGAAATGCTGCAGATGAGGGTGGAAACACATTGGCACCATGATGTGAGGAAGCCTACGAAGTCCTGGTGTGTGTACCTTGCTTTTGTTTTAGGAGAAAAGCTACAGAAAGTACTGAAAAGACATGAACATCTACAGCACTGAAAGGGGGTTCAGGTTCAGCCGATAGCAGGGCAGCAGAAGGCTTTGGCATTGAAAGTAGCCAGAATTTTGCTTGTCCTGTTTTGTTGTTTGGGGTTTTTTTTTAGTAAATCCCCAGAATTCTCGTACAAGGACTGGTCACTAATCTGTATTGTACTAATGACATCCTCAATCTCGAGAAGGATGCTCCTGTCTAGGTGCTTTGTGATCACTTGTGGTGACCATCAGCATTCAGTAGAAGGATTTGAGAAGCTCCACTAGAGAGAATGCTCCAAATTCAAAGGACATGAGGCAATGGGACACTGATAAAACCAGAACCCTCCGAACTTGCCAGCCAGTCCCACAGGCAACATCTCTGTTTGTCTTGTGAAATGCAGGTAATTCTTGAGCCTTGCCAAAAGTTTCATTACCAGCAGACTCACATTCAAAATGTATGACAGCTCTCCCGGAGCCACTGCAATGAGGTAGCAGCTTAGGCAGGACAGAATGGATGCATGAACATCAAACTAACTGGGAAATTCACTGCCATCTGGAAGCTTACGTGGCAGCTGCCCAGCAGGTAGCCAGTGTAGTCCGAGAGACACGTTTTCTGCAACTCAGACTGCATGTAAATGGCTTGCTCCTCTCTGCATTTCTCCTGAAACTCCTTTTTATTACCTGTCGTCTGGTAAACTGTTCCTAAACAGGCTCAGCAGTGCCATCTGACCAGCCCTGAAAACATAAGCCAATCAAAAGGCCTAAATTACAGACAACTACACTGATACTTTTGAGTTAAAAGATGTATTTACCAGTATAATCTATGATTCTTATTTGCTGAGGGTCTGTTCTCCTGTGTGGATGCTGAAAAGCTGCTAGCAGGGGGATTTTCTCAGGTTCTCTCAATGTTTGGTGAGAATCCTGCCTTTCTCACCAGTGTTATGAGAAACAGCAGGATGGTTTTGTAAGCTGGACCAACACCTGCTGTTTTGCTAAGTTCTGTTTATGATACATTGGAAAAATATTTTGCAATGGGTGTTGTAGGACTTTAGCCACTCACCCTAGGAGATGGGTGTCACTGACCCATCGCCCTGTGGGGCTATGGTATATAAAATGGGGTTAGAAATTAATAAAGTGTCTCCTTCTTCCTCTCCTGGCTCTCTCTTTACTGATTTTGTGCTGCTGCATCTCTTCGCTCCCGGTATAAACAGCGACAGTCCTGCTGCTCTAACAGAGGGTAAACTGGTGCAACGGGATTCCAATGATGGTTTTGCATCAGGACTGGAGAAACAGATCTCTCCCAATTAATTTCTTGTGATTCTCTTTCGTCTCTCCAGTTGCAGGAAGTGTAACGGCTGGTTAAGATACACGGCCTTCCCGGGCTGACCTCAAGATAGATCATTTTAGAAACCCAAAAATCACAGCAAATGCTCTTTAATAGATTTCTCTGTACTTCTGTACACTAACCAGGATACTAATTCCTCTTTCCAGGGCAAGCTGGGTTTCTTTACTTGTTGGTTTTTTGCTTGCTCGTTCTTATTGCAAGGAAGCTTACTGTGCTGAGGGGAATAATGTATGTTTTCTAGGGCCAAATACCTGTTTCCTAAGGCAACTGACCACTGCAGGACACGAGAACGTGCCTTAATTGATGCTGTCACGAGGAACTGCAACATTGACTCCTCAGCCTTATGCACACAACCTACACAGAGAACAACACGTAATTATGCACACTGTGCCCTGCTTACCTCCATACAAAGGAATGTGATATTTGTGCAGGTTTACAGATTAATCTGCTGTAATTCCTTTCAATGTTAAACTACTTCCAGCTCAAATATAATTAAGAGCACCAGGTACAAAAGATTCAGATTGAAAATATGAGTACACTCCAACAGAACAAATAACAGCTTGATGCTGTTTCTTATGTTCAAATAGTTGGATACATTCAGGATTTTGACAGCATGTTTGTTCCCTAAGTATGTAGCAGGAGGAAAAAAACCCAGGTTTCATTTCAAAAGGCAAAAGACTACTACTGCATTTAATTAGAGTGTAAAATCCCTTCAATGCACAGATCTGCCAATTTCTGTGACGTGACCTCTACAAGTCGTAGCAACACAGGATTTCTTTTTTTTTCCCTCCCAATTTATACTTTTAGCAGCCATCATCAACATCAGTACCATGAAGACTTTGGAATAAAAAGTTTGTTTCCATAAGTCTTCAGATAATTCAATTAACACTTGTGGCACGGCAGCAAGGCAGGGACTGAACTGAAATTCTGGGTCTGTCTCCCGGTTCCCAAGTGACTGAGGGTTTCCAAGCAGACTGAGAAAAGGGGGAAAATCCTGGGGGGGGGCAAAGAGGACTCTCAGCCTTGCTCTGAAACAGCCACATTCACTTCACTGCAAGTGGGAATGGCACTGCTGTGAGATCAGTTTTGAAGAGGGAATTCAATATTCACATATCAGTTTAATTGTGGGTTTCCAGTTTGTGACAGAATCACGAACAGCTTTGGATTTTGCTTATTGTTTTACAGATCTAAATAAACTTACTGATTCACCCCACTTTTATTACTGGTTTCCTAATCTACCAGAGCAGATTCTGAGAAGTGAAAGAAAATCAAAGCACTCGATCGTGACAAACTCCTGCAGCAATTCCCCGTGGCACCAGAGCCTGAGGAAGAAACACTCACAGTTGGTTTCTTGACTTAACAACGGAGAAGGTGTGACACTAACAGATTATCTTCTGTGAAAGCCCACAGCTTGGCACACAAAGATTGAAATATTTAGGCCAGAACCATATATTTCCTATAAATGATCTGAGATCTGTAAGCACCACAGCTCCTGCAGATGTGCAAAGCGTTTCCTTCTCCTTCCAACAAGGAATTCCGAGCGCTGAAACTGCTCATTTATACCATTGCCTTCAAACCCTACTTTGGCTTACTTTTGCACCTCTGTGATAATTATGCAGCTGAATATGATTCCAGTGGCCTAAAATATATTAATCACATCTTCATGGTATTGCATAATCCTCCTCAGCTGTCACAATGCCAACTCCTAAGTTGCCCTGGCAGTAGGAAACATAAAAAGAAATCCAGGTTGATACTGATTGAAGCAAATGAAGGAAAGTTGGCCATCTCAAAATACTGCAACTCTCACAGCATTCCAAGGTCTCCCCAGCTAATTTTTCATGATTACTTTTGATATGAAAACAGACCTTTAATTGTCAGTCTCTAATAAGGATGCAGAAATGTTCCCTGGGAGGTTCAAAGGACCCTGGGAAACTAAACATTTATGAAAGCTCCAAGTAGCCAAATGTCTTGTGTTGATTAACATACACCATTCAGTTTCCACCTAACAAAGTCATAACAAGAAGAAACCCCAAAGGAAAAAAAAAAATTGGACTGACAAACATTAGTCTTAATAGGAGCGAGGGCCCTCATTCATTAATTCTGTTGTGCATAAAAAGGAGGTGGGGGTGTAACTCAAATCCCTTCTTGGACCAAATCCTGCACTGACTAACACTCTGCAACTGTACTTACAGCAAGGAGATGTTACAATATAAGTTAATTAAAAATGAAGTTTTACCTGCCCTCTGCCTCATCAGCATTGATAAATATTTTCAAATGAGACAGAATTTCCAGGCTGCCCACTAACAGAATTAGTAGGCAGGCTTCTTTGCCAGTTTCCTTCTAAAAGGGTGTGTTTTATTTATCTAGGGAAAGGGAAAACAAGAATTTGTCCCCTTTTTCATTTAAGGATGGAAGATTTGAGATAAGGAAACACATCAGACAGCACATTTGGTTTTAACAGCGACACAACATTGGTATCATGGTTTGGATGGTTTCCAGCTGAACATCGTGTATCTTTTCAGTGTCTATTTGGCATTCATCCTGTATCTAACAACAAAAATAGTTTGTTTCTATTTTTTTTTACAACCTGCTTTGAAAGCTTTGAAATGCTTCTTCCTTTTTTCCAACTACTTTATGTCTTTTTCAGCTTCCTGCTCTTTTAAGGAACTGCAAGGAGCAAATCATGGATTCCTACTCATCTGCAATTAGGAAGGCAAAGATCAGGTAATTACGGCTTAGAGGATGCATTTCCTGAAACTTTATCACAATGCGATCCAAATCCTAAGGTAGAAACTGCCTCAGTTCTCAGACTGCAAGGGCCATTGCTTTTTCATCTGAAACCACATCGACCACCAGCCTCCACTTTCACGTTGCTGGTTATGCATGGTGCTTTATGGTGCTTTGTATTACGATCATCTAGAGAACAGGTCACATAATCTGTTAAAATGCCTTTTTGACCACGCTCCAGTGTCGAGCTCAATTGCTTATGCAGTTCTCTTACACAAAATAGGTTTCTGGGCTTTGACACAAAAGAAGCTGTTTCTACCCATCAGCTGCTCCATTGCAGTTTCCTATATCAAGGTTCTTTGTGTTAAATGGGGGATGTTTGATCCCAATTTTTTGCTGCTGAAGGGAAACTATCTGGTGTTTATTCTAATAATGGTACAGGAAGAGCTGTCACGATGGAAAAGACCATGGAGCTTGAATCTACAAATGCAGATCCCCCAGAGAAATAAAGCTGTGGGCAGACAGTTATTTCTTTAACACAGCCTGTTAAAGGTCCCAGGCAGCTGAAGCTTTGCATAGCACCCACACCGGGGCTGAAACATTGCAGTAGTTTGGCTTGGGGTTTGGTTCCTGCTTGGTTTCTGTCCCCATTAAGAACATATGGTCACCCCCACCCAGACAAGGAATGTGACTGCTACAGGAATTCACAGTCAGATTCACCATGCTGAAGCAAAGCCACAAGGAGTCACGACCGTCCAATCTGGCATGTTCTAAAGAAGGTTGGATGCTGGTTTCTCACGTGTAGTGAAGATGAGCTGATACCCAGCTCTGAAGCACCCTATCCCTACACAATCTTCACTAGAATACCCTGGAAATGGCATATGAAGATGAAGGTGCCAGTACCAATGGGAAGCAGCACACAAGCCCCTGCAGGGTTAATGCCCACAGAAGCTTATTTTGACTTACCTGCTAGGACAACTGCACCACAAACAGCTGAGCTACAAAGCTTCTCTGTTGTGAATCAGAAGCAGTGGTGTGTGCAAGACGAGCACAAAGCAAGCCCAAACAGGGGTGGAAAAATACAACTTCTTGGCACTAATTACAAAGTAGAGTCCCACAGCAAAGTCTCCATGGGAAGCCTTAGTCTACAGTTTCTGTATTTCAGAAATAAAAAGGAGAGGAATTGTCTATGCAACATAAGGCCAGGAAGTGACCAGCAGTGATGAGAGCAAATGTTCTTTCAATTTACTACTTATTCTGAGTTATGCCTAGATGATTAAACTGTACTTGTCTGAAGCCGAGATGTTTCTTTATTTAAGGTCTAAATGTGCCACTCTAAGGCATGCTCTTAGCATACTGGCCTCAAATAACTTCTCTGAAATGATTCCATTTGGAAGTGAAATACTCCCCAACAAGAATGTGGCACTTCAGAAAGGCACTACTCACGTTTACAAGGAAGGCTACAAGCTGGAATTAATCCACTAGTAGAGAGGGGAAAAGGCAAAGGTGAAATAGGAGCCCTTTGAAATGGAACCTTAACATCTGGAAAACTCAAAAAATTCTCTAAACAGGATCATTTTGTAGTGAAAGAAAACTAGGAGGGGAAAGGCAAAAAGAAACAAAGCTAGAACGTAACCTTTCCTAATGCATGACTCTGAATTAAGATTGGTCAGCTACAAAACAAAAACCTACAGCAATCGGTTGCTCTAGGGAGTACCAATTTTTCTGCGTTCTGTGTAACTAGAGTATGACCTTTCGTGGCTGACTCTGCGTTTGAATGCAGCTGGAGTTATTGGAAGTCATTTGTAAAAGGTCATCCATGACTGAGAATATAATACGAATCCACGACGCACAAGGGTTCGGGTTTGTGCTACTCGGAAGAAACTGGGGAGAAAGAAGCGGGGGTGGAAAGCTCAATCACTGCTACAGATTCAGCCCTCAAATGGATTTGGGTAGTTTGACAAGAGCAGTTAATCTAAGCAGTCCATTTCTGCTATGTGAATTAGTACAGAATACACAATTTTTACGTTTGTCATTGATGGCTACATTACTGAAACGTTACCAAAGGAGGTTATAGTACAAAATAAGGCTTCTTATTTGCTTACTGTACTTTGAGTCAATTGTGGGTGTCTAGAGCACTGTTAAATCTCTCCTCCCACTGTTTCTCCATGCTATGAAAAGATTATGGACACTCAGGTTTTACTATTGTAAAGAAATAAGGTTCTCAGGTAAAGATAGTTTATAGCCCTATTAAACATCTACACCTGACTTTCTGCATACACAGCTTTGGTCCTGTTTGGCTTTCTGTTTTTCAAACCAGTACTAAATGGCTGATGTTTTAAGGAGCTACTTAAAAGAAGGGCCTATAATGATGTACAGCAATCCTCAGCAAGAAAAGTTCAAGGACAAGTAAAAACATTCCTGTCATGTTCTCTGAAAGTGTTCTTTGAACATCAGAAAGTTCAAACTGTATCCTCTGTAGTGATGATGTAGTTGACTAGGGAAAAGTAAAGGATAAAATAATTTATGGGCAGAAGTAGAAGAAAATTCATATGAGAACTGACAGTAGCTACTTAATAGAGATCTTACAATACCACCTCCCCAAAAGCCCAAAATTCTGAAGGACAGAGGGAATGGCCTCAAGCTGAAACAAGGTAGGTTTAGACTGGACATTAGGAAAAAATTCTTCATGGAAAGGGTAGTGAAATATTGGAATGATCTGCCCAGGGAGGGGGTTGAGTCCCCATCCCTGGATGTGTTTAAACATTGCTTGGATGTGGTGTTGGGGGACATGGTCTAGGGGTGAGCTTGTAGAGCAGGGTCAATGGTTGGACACGGTGATCCCAAGGGGCTTTTCCAACCTGAGTGATTCTGTGATTCTGTAAGGGATTCACCACTACTATATGACAGCACGTTTAAGCTTTCCTGAAAAAAAAGAATTCTTGTATGTGTCATGTCTTGAAAGCCAAACCTGCAGCTCAAGCTTCTAATCTGCCCTACGACCAGCTTTGGCTGAGTAGCAGCCCAGCACACGCTGCACGTACTGCGGTTAATTGCAACCACCTCCTTTCCCGCCGGTGAATCACTCTGATGCTCCAAGCCTCACAGACAGCACCATACCCTGCTTTGGCAGGAGGCTTTTGCTCACTTTAGAGCTGCCCGTTGTGCCATCCTTGCTGCGCCAGCTCGGATACCCGCGGTGCTCGGAAGTGGAAAGCGGCAGGGGCGACGAAGAGACTTCAGCTGGGAAATCATTATGAGAACGGAACTCGCATATGTCACTGAAAACATAGCTCAATGTTTCCTTTTAATTAAACAGAGACTGAAAATTACAGCAGTAAAGTGGTACCCGGGATCCAGAAACTGCCAAGTGCCCCGGCGCCGAAAGCACGAAAGCTGCAGCCCCTGGGTTCGGTCCTGGGGCAGCGGCTCGGCGGATGCCCCGAGCTGGAGCAGGGGGTGCAGGGGGAGCTGCCCCCACGACCACTCCTGCAGGTTTTGTACACGAAGGTGTTTTCTGCCTGCTGCTGCTTGCAGAGGACCAGGCATGCCTACCAAAAGTGGTACCCTCTGTACAATCTGCATCCATTCAATCTGCAGGTGTGGTTTCACGGAGACCTACAAGAACGTGAGCGTAGAGCACGAGCGCTATTTACGCAGCAGCCTTCGGTGAAGAAGCTAAGCAATCTTCCTGCAGGATGTGCCATGCCAGGCACAGCCAGGGGAAGTAGAATTTACAGCTGAAATTGCAGCCATGCTCATGACTGGGGGACCGATTGACGAGTCAAGTCTACCCAGTCCCAGTTTGCAAGCCATGGGTGTGCACAAATACCAGCAGCCACGGCGATACCCCAAACTCAGGGTGAGATGAATGTCTTCTGCAAAGGTGAAAAAGGAATTCTCACAGAGTCCTTAGCACCAAGTGATCCTAAATATTTTTTTAGGACTGAAAAAACCCACCTTATTTATTCCTCCCCAGGGAACTGTATTCTTTTTCAGGCATTAAAAAGTAATCCTGTGTGCTCGACGTGAATCAGCATGTGAATCACTGACCGCGTTAGCTTCAGTGAGTACTAAGTGACATAGTCATAATGGTGCCTTTATTCACATGTAAATTACTAATTTCTACTGATTTGAGAACTCGGGATGAGACACTTTTCTTCTGACAGGAGAACACAGTCAATATTGTTTCTGATTATGAAACAGAACTTTTTAATGGCTTCTTGCTAACTGCAGGGGCAAGGTCTTCAAATTTTTCCACAGATTAAGGGGAAAAAGCAGATTTCTATTTAGCTTATTAGTAGTATTTATTTATAATGGACACAATTCTTTATATGAAATCTAATTAAAGGAAGTGAAAAGAAACACAAAAGAAATGTGGAAAAATTCTCTTCAGATTAGAAAGCATTTTGGACTAAAGCCACAACAACTGCTATTACTTAAATAATTAGTGAAGAGTAAAAAAACCCAACTTGACAGAACCGAATTTCCTGCCTTCTGAGGGATCTAAAAAAGAAAATGTGATAATTGAGCATCCACCACCCCCTCCCATTTTTGGGCATCACTAACATATTGACCTATTACTGTAATCAGAGTGATCTGTGTGCTGTGGATTGTTTACAATATAAAGGCCAGGTCTAATTATTGCGAGTATACGAGAGGCAAATCTTCAGAAAAATTAAGGTTACATCTTGAAGCTGCTGGCAGGGAGTGGAAGGGGAAAACAGCATTTTTTAATGGGTGTTTAATTAGATGTACAGCAAGAGACCCTGGAACAGCAGAGCTGCTAACAGCCCAAAGTTTCAGATTTCTTCTGTTCACAGAACCATTATCAGTGATGTCCTTACTTTCAACAATACTTTTTGTCCCTTGATTACAAATATCTAGCTCCCAGGATGACAGAAAAAGATGTGAATACTGCTGGTTGCTATCCTAGTACCAAACAAGATAAACATAGTAACAAAGCCACTGGAATAATGGAAGCTAAGCTTCCTGACCACAGGAGAAAGCCAGACAGACACAAAGAAAGCAAGTCTTAAAGAAATCCCTCAACTTTTAATTCTCATTTCTGAGAGAGGAATAGACCAATTCTGTTAATACTGTGTGGACTCCTATTTCTTTTCTGGAAAACAAATAGCATCATGCAGCCACCTTCTCGGACTCAACACCCAAAGAACCTCTGCTAAAAATACCCCTTTACAAGCTACAGACACACAACTTTCCTTAGGGTTTCTTAGAGCTTAAGCTGCTCAATGCCTGGCAAAAAAGGACAGCCCAGCTCTGGCTGCAGCTGTAGTGACGTGCTCTCACTGGTGTAGCTGCATCACGAGCTCAAACCACACCAGTCTCTTGATTCAGCTGAAATTCTCATCTTGTTCCACAGGCTGATTTTCAGCCGTATCAGCTCCGATCAGCCACACGAGCTGTGCAGGTGGAGATGCATGGCTGGGACCAGCACTGGGGACAAGAAGTCCCCTCTGGGGAAGCTTACATAAGGATCAGCGTAGTTCTGCTGTAAATCCACGTCCTCAGAACCCTCACCTGCCCAGCTGCTACTGAACCATCAGCACCAGAAGACCAAGATCTGTCACAAGTGACTAAATAGTTCAGATGAGCAATAGTAATGAATCTCGAGTGCCTGCTATTTTCTTTCAGAGCTTGGACTGCATGGGAATCCATTTCTTTAAAAGACTGGGATACGTTGTCTATTTGCCTTCCCAAAAGGTATTTGATAACATCAAGTAACACCAAGAGGCGTAGAATTCGAGGGAACATCTTTGCAGAGATTTAGAAAAGCAAATGTTTAAAAGCTAGGGAACAGAGCACAGGAATATGAGAGAGAAGAAGCAGTCAGTCATCGGTGGAGTCATGTGGAGAACACTCATGCTCTTTACCATGGTTCCTACAGTCACCCAAGAAAGGGACTGGACAGGGAGATGACAATGTTTCCTGAAGATAGGAAGTAATTTGGGGTAAAGATAAGGGAGGCTAAAAACTCTATACATGAGTAAATTGCTAATAAAATGATATATGAAGTGCAATTTATGCAAAGTGATGGTAGGGAACTGTTAGGGGAAAACTTTTATCTTAAATTCAATAATGGTGGACTCTGAGCTGAGTTCTGAGCACACTACTACTCAGGAATGAGATCTTGGGGTGCTCAAACTTCGTGTAAATACCATCTCTGTGCTCACAAGTTAGAGAAAGACTAGAAGAAACTGAAAAGACCAGAATAAATTAGAAATTGAAGACTAGAGGAAAAACAAAAAGAAACCACTGTGTTTCTGTATATATACACACTTGCTTCTTCAATATTATACATAATTCTGATCCTTCCACTCATGAACTGGAGAAGAACAAAAGAGGGTGAGGTAGTGGACTGAAAGTGTAGACTGCCTTACAAGGAGCAACAGCTACAAAACCTGACAAAGCGATGATCCAGATCTGTACAATCGTAAGTGACATGGAAAGGGTGAATCAGAACTGACTGTTTGCTGCCTCTTCTAACACAAGGCTGGGGGCATCAGATGAAGCAGGCAGATGGCAGGCTCAGAACAAACGTGAGGAAGCAGCTCTCCATGCAACTGGGAAAGGAAACTCGGGAACTCTTCGCCAGGGGATGTTACGGCTGCTAAAACTTTATGTGGATTCAGGGGACAACTGAACAAGCTGAGAGACGGGAAGTCCTCTTGGGGGTTGAAAAGCAAACAGAAACCACCTCTGGCTCAGGAAGTCCCTGAAACACAAACTGCTGGAGTTTGGAAAAGTCACGTGAGGAGGCTTCACTTTGCTGCTAGGATACTGAGCAAGACAGAGCTCTGGCCTCATCCAGCATTGCTGTTGGTATGTGCAACAACAGAAGAGGCTAAAAAAAAGGTCCCAGTTTGGAATACTCCAGAGTCTGAGCACCCTGAATCCGTACATCCATCACCGCTCGCTGAGCTGGCCCGCTGGTGACAGGCGGGGAAGGGAAGAGTAAAGCTGTGTTCTTTATCTCACACTGCTCTTAACAGTGGGGCTACAACAGGCAACCAGGGAAACCATTCTCAGTTCTTGACACCGAGGAACAGTGTTTGCTGGTTTCCACAACTCGGATTCTTCTCACAGATCAAAACTGTCTTCTGGTCACGCCGAGGAGCCCTACCCCTGGCAGTGCCAAACAGTAAAGCAGCCTGTTTCTACCTCTTCCAGGTGTCACAACTGAAAGGTTTCCCCTTTGCTTGCTGTGCTTTCAGGGACCATGCTAGAGGGAGGGCTCAGAGCAATGCTCTCCTTTGACCCCCTAGTCTTGCTGTCAGAGCACCCATGGGAGAGCTTCATCAGGCGCCCCAAGGGACGCACGGATGTCCTGCTCTGGGGGGATGCTCTGGGGGTGCCATACAGGATGCTGCTGCCCTTTCCTGTTGAGCTGGTACACAAGCCTCCAACCACAGGAGACTTACCACTGCTTGGATAAATTTTCCAAGGAAAAGGAAGAACAGACTTAGTGAATATTGAAAGTTGTAGGCTCTGTGCTTGATGAAAAATCAACACAATGACCTCAGTGACTTGCAAAGTTACTTAGAAAGTGTACTGAGAGCAAGGGATTGACCTGCAGCACCAGCTTAAGCCACATGCTAACACCCCCATTCTTCCATGCCACAGGCTGGAAAAACCAAGTGTTCTGGAGTTATTACAGGGATTTTTTACCACCTGTCAGTCTGCTGGTCTTCTGGTTTTGTTCCCTTGGAACCGCACAAAAATCACTAGAGGAAAACAAATGGGACCTTTGCTTTTGAGAATGAGCACTGAGCTGTGTTGGATTTTTGTTTCATAAAGCAGATATTCAATTAAAGAACACATATAGCCCAACAGCCATTAAAGTGAACACTTAATGCATTACTTCTAATTATAATGCATCGATTAAAGACAATTATATTTTAATTAAAATTTGTCCAATGGTTTTTCTCCTTCTAGAGAAGGAAACGAATTTCTTCTAGAGATTTGTTTTTATGGCAAATAATACTTAATCATTTCATTTGTGTAAAGAGTGGTAAACAAAATCTTCCCTGGACACTGTCAGTTGTGTCAGGCAAAATCAGCTGTCAGCCTTAGAGTTCACCTGCATGGAGAACCCCCAGGTCCATCTCTGCACTGCTGCCATCGCTGAATCTGAAGTCCTACCAGGAGGCCTAACTTTCATCAGCCTAAGATGTTACAACTCCGACCACTGAGTTGGGTCAGCAGACTGTGAGAGTGCTTCCAGCCTGTTTCCGTGTAAAATCAGGTTACCTACAATCACAGCTACAGACCAGTCAAGGGATTTGCTCAGCACCAGTACAGGGAGAGCTGCCCTGAACGTTGGCACCTGCTGCCCTCTACCTGCTTCAGCAGCAAAAACAGGGAAAACTTCACTTTCCAGTTCTCTAAATTCTCAGCCTTAAAATTAAGCTGGCCAAACCCACTCTAATTATGACTGAGTTTTAATCTATTTTTTTCCAATTACAAGAGTAAGAAGCATTATTCCTCTCTAGGCAACCTGAACGAGGGGGTACCATTATGATATGTGCAGGTATTTATTTCTTGCATAATTTTATCCTGTTTCCATAAAACCTTATTTTAAATTTCCCTTAACAACCCCCAGTGGGACCATGGATTCAGATGTCCACCTTATCTCTCCAGGAAATGTGACGTGAGCCGAGCCGCAGTGAAGTTCACGGTGACAGACAGAGAAAAAGGAATGTCAGCTTGTAAATCTTTGTCCTGCAATACGACCCGTGCAGTGAAACACTTATACAGGCCATCTGAGCACCTGGCACATACTACAGAAGGGCAGACCTTGATGCCAGCACAGATAATACTACACCATAAAGGACAGAGTTTCTGTAAGCCCCAGCACCCAGCCGGCACCATGAATGGGGACCCAGAAAAAACTGCCTCACCAGTCTTGACCTGCCATCCAGCCTAAGCAGTGCTATCAGAACCCACAGTTAATCACGTCTGACTTGCATATTAAGTTCCAGTTCTGCCCAAGAGAATTGTTCAACATTCCTTAGGTGTAGAGAATTGACAGGAAATCTGTTCCCTTGGTTTCCCGTGAGAAGGTGCAGATATGTACTAACCTCTGGGCTTCACTGCCACTTCCCTGGGTACTGCAGAGCAGAACACATTGCCACGTCCATTGTGGAGGGACAAAAGCCATGCTGGGGGCACCTGGAGAGCCAGCCCTGGTCTCAAGTCCCTGAATGAAAGGCAATGCTGTAGCTGTGGCTATACATGGCCATTAAACATGAACAATGGTTCACCAAACAGAAAAGATACAGGAAATCATGGCAAGCTGTTACAATTATGCCACGTACAGGTCTTCCAGCAGCATTCCCTCCATGCGAGCAGGAGATCCAGGGAAATATAAAAGCCTGCTTACATAGGTAGCTACTTGAACCCAGGCTTTTGAAACTGTCTAAATTTCCAAGCCGCAGTGTATTCCTAATAAAGACTGAATCTGAGGCAAATCAGTTTGAAAAAACCCAAACCATATGCTCCCAGCATGTCAGGTGCTTGACACTGCTTATTCTCCTTCCCAAGCTCTGTCACCAGTGGTCTGGCAGGTACCATCCCCTCCCACTCCCAGTTCACACCCGGAATAGTCACCCCTGGCTCCACCCTCTCACTGCAGCTGATTAGTTTGCTAACTAACCTGCCAGACTGCCCAGACGGCTGAGAAACCCCCAGGTAACACTGGCCAGAGGCCTTCTAGAGCAAGCTTGGGTCAGAGGCTGAGGACGGGGCTGACAGACACACTACAACAGCACGGAACGCTCGCTGAGAGTGTGTGTAAACTAACACTTGCATTCTGCACGCCTCAGCACTAAGCTGGCCCGGCGGGCATGATCCTCGAGTGCCTTCTTTATTCTCTGTGATTGGCAGTAACAGCCAGGGAAAAAACCCTACAGCAAAGCCCACCCACTTGGGACACCCCTGGGTTGACTCTCCAGCTCTCTGGGACTGTTTATCCCATCAGAGGGCTACGGAAACAGGGGATCCCACGGTAAATTCCCACAGCCATGCAGGTCAAACACATCGTTCCTCCAGACAAAGCCCAGCTTTACAAATGTGCCAGGCACTGCCGCTCTGCCCATGTGGTGCCAGGCTGCCAGCGAGCCTCCAGCATCCCACCAGACCGCCAGGGTACCACGGGCTCTGGCCACACCAACCCCTGGGGCATGGTGCACCCAGATGGCACACAATCAAGTGTCGAGTCTTTCCAACCCGTTGGTACAAGAGTGCTCCTCTTGGCACCTTCGGTGCCCCGTGTCTGGTTTGTGGCACCGAGGGCCCTGCTTTTGTTCGGTTTTCACTACAGGAGGTTGTGCATTTGGTGAAATGACAGCAAAGAGATTTTCGCACTCAAGCGGTGTACCTGTGTTTGTGATTATTGCCCCCTCCTGCTGCTAAATATGATCATTTGTTCCACTTCAGGTTTTATTAATTAAATTAATACTAATTAAGCAGCCTGAGTGGTTCTTTGTGCTAAATCCTGTTCGCTGTAGCCTCTCTTCAGTCTTTCTCCGTTATCCCCTGATATTTAAGGGTATACACACATCCTCTAGAATCAATAAAAAACCAAACAAACCAGCAGCTATTTTTAGAAGTTATTTTAAAGAAAGAAGCTTTTACAAACAAACCCCAGCCTGAACATTTAATTTTGTGTGACTAAGTGCCCCCTAGTGACAAAGTCCAACTCCAAGTAACTTTCACAGCCACTTACACACAGATTTGGTTCTCAGTATCCCAAAAATTGTGGTTTGGGTTTGGGGTTTTTTGTGTTTTGTTTTGTGGTTTGGTGGGGGGTTTTCTGCTGTTTGTTTATTAGTGGGTTTTGGATGGTTTTGGATGGTTGGTTGTTTTTTTGTGCAAATAAAATGAAGTAAAACAGCCAACCAAATTCTATCCCCCCCCAAAAAAAACTCAAACCAAAAAAAAATTCCCTTGTTTTAGCCTTAGATCAGCCTTCTTTGTTGAAACATGACTCCAAATGCTTCAGTCTTCTCCTGCACAGGTGATTTTCCTATCACTAACCAGAGAGATGCAGAGTCAGCTTCATGGTGGCTTGTTTAAACTACACCACATCCAGTGAACTGCTGACTTCTCTTGCTTCTAAGAGCTGTCTGCCCTGCAACACTTGCCTATTGCTACAGACCCCTGACCCCCACACCGAAGCCCACCTCAAATCAATCATCCCTTCCCAACGTGCTGGAGCAAACATGTCTAAAGGGCAAACATACAGCTTCATCTGCTCCGTCATCTTCTCCAAAGAGGTAAGTGGAAAACATGTACTTAAGGAAGGCTGGCTTACAAAAGAGCTTTTAGAAAACAAAAGCACCTCCAAAAGCAAAAATCCCCCCCCCTTTTTTTTTTTTGTCCCTCAAACAGTTGTAATTTGGGGAAATACAAGAAATCCCCTAAAAGGTACCAGCAGTCACAGAACATTCTCCTGCCCCACGCTCACTGCACAGCTGAGATCGGATCTGTAGAGGCCACTTCAAAACTACTCCTTGCTCTTCTGTAAATAGGAGTTCTCCCGTTTTTATTTTCAAATGTTGTCTCTGGCTTTTTAGTGTGGAGAATCTCACACTGACGATTACACTTCTGCTTGTAAAACAGCTCTGGGTCATGTTTTAAAAGGCCAACAATGACTAATTTATGTAATGCTGTTGTCTGTGATGCGTTTTTTTTTTGGAAGAGGATGTCACTTCAGCAAAACCATTTTTTTTTTTTGTCTCCACACTTAATGAGCATGGATTATATTTTCCAGTTTTTCTAATGAAGTAATAACCTTACCACATTAATTTGCTTTGCTGCACTTACTGTCTTTGCACTGTTACAATCAATGATGTTAGCTGGAAAAGCAGTTTGCGTGTGTGCTCGCAAGTTACTGTACAGCTGGGGGTTTAGTCAGAAGTACTCCTATATTCCTCTGAACATTAAACTGAAGGCTTAAAATACAGCTTTTCAGTAAGCAATTTCTTACAGAAGATAAAGAACAGCTCATAAAACAAAAAAGACATGAGAAAAGAGACAAATTATTCAAATGCCAACAACATAAAAATGCACTGAAGTAAGTTCAAATCTCCCAAGGAAATTCTGCTTCCTTAAAAACAACAAATACCAATACTAAGATGCTCTAAAACATAACAGGACCTTTCAAATGACTGTCAAAAATAAAGGTACAGGTTTATTGTTAGTACCTGTTCTCAAGTTTTAGCAGAGTACTTAATTGCTGTCGCTTTATTCTTATCCAGCACTGGAATACCAAGGACCACATATGCAGTCTATGTACCCAGGGGAAAGAATAAACCACCTTTAGTATTTTCTCAATCACAACAGGAAAAACCAGTGCCTTCTTAAGACTAATAAATGTAGACAAGAAACATGCTACTTTTACACTTTCATGAGACATAAAGCTCTGCAGTTCAGTCAGTGTCAGAGGAAATTTCTTCTGAACATACTAAACCGATCTTAGGGCTCTACAGAAACCCTGCTGATAAAATAAAAAAGCTAGGATAGTTAAAATTAATACATCATAAATAAAACATGCATTTCAGTGTATACATTAAGTGACAGGTCTCAGAGACTCCACTGCCACGCACGCATTCAGAGAGCAGCCCGAACACGCGCAATTCATTAAAGCCACTCAAGTGTGCTAGTTCTGCCTGGCGTTATTCATAATTGAAACATTGCAATTGTAGTTAACAGCAAAAAAAAAAAAACAAACCAACAAACCAACAAAAAACCCCACCAATTTTAAAGTAAAACAAGGAAATTAGCACTATGTTTCTGGATTACAGCCCCACAGAGCCGTCAGCTAGCCACATTTAGCCTCAGGGGGTTCAATTAAAAAAAGTTGTTGGTTTGGTTTGGATTTTATTTTTTAAAAGAGGTAATGGAACCCTCTCAAACAGAAACCTTGGCAGACACGGAGCTCTTAAATATTTTTCCCAGTATTCCATACAAAGCCAGGCAAAAAAAACCCCAAAAGAACAAACCAATAAAGAAAAAGTATCAATTTATATTTTAACTATATGCTCTGAAAATGTTATTCCTTAAATAGGAATGCTCTTAAGTAGGGAACAGACTCTCCAACGGATGGGCTTCAGGTCAGGTCCTCACAGAGGAAGATCCACTGCTTGTAGCAACAAGCAGAGTAAGAGCAGTGTACCCTGCAGGGTCCAGGTGGCAGGTGACAGGATGGGGTGACAGCCTGTCCCAACTTACTGGTTTAACCACAGAAACTTCCAACCCAGCACCTCCACAGCCCCTCCATGGTCAGGACACCTCACTGGCACAGCCTATATGAAAGGAGACAGAGCACCCTGACTGAAACGGATTGGTTTATTACAATGAAAACCAATGGCTGAGATTTAGATTTCACATCTTGGACTCAAAGCTCATGAGCCAGAGCCATGCACATCAGAAGCTCTGACCCAGGTCCACCGTTGCTCAACATCTGATTGGATTTTGTTCACAGAGGGGAGCACAGACAAAGCACATTTCCCTATTCTTAGTCTGCTTTTGTGTCCTGCACCTTTCCTACAGCCCCGCCACGTTCCAGTGCCATTCACAGAAACGCCAACTTTCCTCCACACTGGGTCCTCCAAACAACAAAGATAAAAACCTTTTTGCTTTTAAAGTTATTCTGCAGTCTCATTAGAGTATTACCTGAGTGGAACTGGGAGAGCCCTGGGGGGAAGGACCACAAAGTTTTGCTTCCTTCCTGCATCCTCCCCTTGAGATCTTGCTTTTGGTTACCTGCTGGAGACCAGATAATTGTACTCAGCACATTTTCTGTCTGGCCCCATACAGCCTGTTGTCAATGAGCAAACAGGCAACCAAATTATGTCCTGCTTATGTAAAATCATGTGAAAACTATTCCAGCACAAGATGAGATGCAGGAGAAGATCATTAGTCAGGGCTGTGGCTGAGGAATGCCTGAAATCGAGCTCTGCGTTCTTTCTGCTACCTTTTCTCCAGTGTATATATATGTATATATTTTTATATATATATAAAGATGAAAGAGAAGAAAAAAATCCAGCAAGTTCCTTGTGAAGATCCCAATTTCCCTAAAAACCTGGCCTAGCTTCTTTATTATTTCTTCTCTGTAAATGAATATTTCCCTGATTTGTACAGCAAGGTAAAAAAAAACTGTGCAGACTTTTCTATTTGCATGATAAATAATTGATTTTCCCTAAAAGTGGGATTGTGCTAACACTTGATCTCATCAGCTGCATAGGGCCAGGAAAAAAAAAACCACATCATTACCATGTTAAACAATTCTCTTAAGTTTATAATGATAATAATAACAACTCAGTTTATAATAATAACTAAGTTTATAATAACAACAACAACAACAACTATTATTATTATCCCTTAACACAACAATCTCAGTAAATCTTTACCAAAATATCTACGAGCCTTTCTGATTTTCCAGTCGGGACAGTAGATTGTTCTGCAAACCAAACCAGCTCCAGCAGTTACCCTGCCACTGCTTAAGCAGCTCCCACCGCAAATAAAACCCCGCATATATCAACACGATGGGTGGAAGTCATTCTACTCGTTTAAGAGTCACACGGTATAAAAAGAAAAAGGAGACAAAACCCTAGACTCTGCAATTTTGCTCTGTCTCTCCATAAAATCGTGCTTCTGAACTGAAATAGCAGGCATTTCACCGCAGCCAAGTGCCATGCCCGCCGCACACCAGCAAGGGGAGCGGTAACATTGGAGAACTCCTGTCTCCCTGCAAATACAGCCCTGCCTGGAAGTGATGCTGGGCTGCACAGACAGGAGAAAGGGCATTTATTCCACTGAAGGGCTGAGATGATAAAGACCAAAAAAAAAACAGAAAACCCACCAACCAACCAAACAAAACCCGACCAAAATAAAGCAACCAAAACAAACAGAGTCTTGCAATGCTATTTGCTTTTGAAGAGAAAGTGGGAGCAAGATAAAGAGTCTGTTTAGCTCACCATAAAGCCCAGGACAGCGAGATAAACCCCTCTCAAATCTGAGACTGCCGTTTCTAATATATTTTTGCCTTTTTCAAAAGCAATTACTACATAATTCTATGGGAAGGAGAGACGCTGTCTGGCTTCCTAAGGAAATGAGCGTGTGGCACTGCTGGGGCTGAAGCAGGAATTCTCAAGCCTGAATTGCAACCCCTGCTAAGGAAAGCAGAAGGTGACATCTCTTAAAGCAGGCTTTCTCTTCTGGATTCCTGAGCTAGGGACAGAGAACTGAACTGGCACTTCCATAGGAGAGCAGCCCATGTTATACCTGCTGGCAGACTGATCTTGCTTGTGCCCCCACCACTGCCACAGCCCTGCACACGCGGTGGGAGGAGAGGAAAACTGGACATCCCCGAGCTGCCACCGCAGCAGGAGAAGGGAGCACTGACACTCCTCTCCGCTCTGTCGTGCCCACTCTTCCCTTCCAAGCACCACAGGTTCCTCTGACCCAACACGACCACAGCCGCAGGGCCCCAGGCAGGACAGTGCTGCACAGGAGAGGCCAAGCTGGGAAGAAAAGCTGGTGTTTGCGCCTGCATCTCTGCAGCCAAGGCTCCCACGTTCATACCTTCTCTACAGCACTCTGAGATTGTTAGAAACAGCTCCTCTTCTTCCAAAATGCTGCCACTTTGTCACAACAACTATCCACGAGGGTAACCAGGACGTTGAATCAACTTGTAAATACCCGTGTGTGAAGACACCTGAAGTACTAATCATGAAATGACTTTGCACGACAAAACTCAGGACAGTGTAGCTGTGCACCATCTAATTCAGAAAGCAAGAGGAGTTCTATTTGGACATGGAAGAAAGAGGTCTATTTAAGGGTGAAAAAATGTCCTTTTTATTAGTCTGACAAAAAAATTCTTTACCCAGTGTAAGAGTTTTAGGATGGTGCTTCTTCAATGTGATGCCAGGGGAACAAGCTTTCAACAACAGGACATCTGATAGGAGAAGTGATTTTTAGACCCATGTTTTTAACAAAAGAAATCTACTTCTGTTACCTTAAAGTGCATTTATAAATGTACCCATGAGACAGCTGTTTCAGTCATTAGAGGCAGGCAGAGCCCTGTATGGTATAATCCCAGAGTACAGCTGCTAACAGCAGAGCAATATAAAGTTTTCCTTCCTTCTGATAAGAAGGAACCAAAAAATATTAAATTTTAAAAGCCCAGATGGTCTCAGCAATTTCCTAATAATTTCCTAATGGTTTTGAACAATGGTCTCAGCACATTTCCTACTTTTGAGTTTATAAGTGGATATGGATGGGGTCAACTCCAGGCCTGGCTTAAACAGTTTCTTACTTTTCTCTAAGGGAAAAGATGTGGAACACAAAGTGTCATCTGTCCTTGACACACTGCAACTGAGTCAGGAGAGGCTACATGACCTACCCAGAGCCTCCCAGCATGGGCTGTGAGCTACCCAGACACAGAGACTCTTCTGGCTGACTCTGTTCAGCTAAGCAAGACTGTGTGTGAATTGTCAACGACCAGAGGAAGGGTTGTGTGGGCAGAGGAGTCTGAAGGTCTGCTGACCCCTCTCAGCTCAGTCTGTCCTCCTGAACTCCCTTAACGAGGCAGCAGCCGGGAAGAAGAGTCATGGGCTTCCTCCCCGCAGCACTCAGATGTAGACTTTGCCCTCCCTTTGTACCCTTCCCTTCATTAGCACCAACCCAAAACAATTCCATCTAATCCCTTCACTTGGCAGAAAGCCAGCAGAGAAAAATGAACTGGCATCCAACCTCAGGACTTGTGCAACAGAGAAGGGAGGGAAACCTCAGCATGAAGTGCCCCGCACCAAGAAGAGCTTGCCCCGCTGTATGGGTCCCAGCAGATTCACAACTCCTTTCTGACACTATCGTGAGGTTAGCACTCATTGGGGCATAATTTTGGGGACAAAATTAGAAATAATATGAGAAAAATGATGTCCTAATATCAGGAATAAGTACTGTTCCAAGTAACCAAGCTCAAAAAGGGTGCAGAGAGCACAGAAGCTCTTGCAAGAAACTGTCATGATGCTAATGCAGACAGTCCTGGTTTGTTCTAAACAGCCTCTAGCACTTGACCTTTAATGTATACCTTGAAGAAAACATACTTACTAAATCACAATCAAAATTCCTTTAGATTTATTTGAAATCAGACAAGTAAATTGCAATAGCACAAATGCATCTTCATTTTACGAGGCAGACTCCTTGACATGTGGCTTTCAACCACACGGGCTGCACAAACCCGAGGAGAGATTCAAAGACCAGTTTCCAAACTCGCCTTGATTGCACCTGGATTTGTAACTCTTCTACAAGTAGTAAAGTGAGTGTGTATTTCCCCCGAGGGAGTAGGCCTTTTCAGCTTTTTTTGCTAAGGATTTTACCTGCACATCAATAGCCCCATCACAGACCATTCACTGATTTCCAAATACCAGTCTGGACCCCTCTGGCCATGGGGCCTCGCTGGGTCAGCACAGGCAATCCTGCATCCTCCGATGGGAAGTGCCAGGCGTGACCCCAGACTGAAATCCGCTAATCCTTCTTTATGCCTACTTCTGTCTTCCCAGTTTTCAGCCTCTGTATCACCAACAGGCTCGCAGTAACCCAGTTTTCACTGTGTTATTCTTTTTCCTTCTTATGTAATTAAGCCTGAAAGCATAATTTAATTTGCAAAAAGAGAACAAATACTCAAACCCGTAAAAAAGACAGGATGCTGGACAGAAATGCTCTGGAATGAAGTTGTAAAATGAAAATGAGCACAGCTACGGCTGGCTTTTTGTCTTTCCATCACCGTAAGAAGAAAGACCCCTCTCTTCTGATCCTCCAAGCTCTGGAGCTTGCACATGGGT
The DNA here is from genome assembly GCA_025345505.1 of Todiramphus chloris collaris. Lineage (NCBI taxonomy): Eukaryota > Metazoa > Chordata > Aves > Coraciiformes > Alcedinidae > Todiramphus > Todiramphus chloris. The sequence continues at coordinate 7,762,168 of JANVCC010000261.1, read as the reverse complement.
GCCTCATCTTCCTCTTTAAGGCAGCAGAGAATGTTATCTCTCATCTCCCTCTCATCTGCTACACAACAATTCAGATTCAATGTCTTCATTTATTCTTTAAAAATGTATTATTATAAAAATGTTTCTAATCATCAGTTCCGTCGAGAGCTAAGAAACACTTCTCCTATCCCGGGAAAATATTTGGGGTTTTTCAAAAACTTTTCTGTTCCAATTCAGGAAGAGACATTTAATATTAGAATGATTTTGTAACAACAACAAAAAAAAGCACTTCTGACTAGCTGAAACCTCCAAATAATTTCAAAACATTTTGCCCTTTTTCTTAGGCTGCAGACTGACAAAATCAGAATCACTAAGAAAGGATCCTTTTATTCAGAAGATGTCAAAACAATAATGTCAACACGGTTCTCCAAAGAAATGAATTTAAATAGAAAATTCATTTTCAACTTTCACTGCTTCACACAGCCCTGGATCAGCATTTCCTTCTGAAGGAGAACATTCTGTCAGAAAGATCCTTGCCTTGCTCTAGGGCTCTGTGCTTACTTTGTATTTCAGCAAGAGGAGAATCAAGGCCTGAAAAGATGTTTTCCTACAGTCAGTACTGTAGAAAACCTGGTCCTTGGGATCCAGCTGCCTGTGGTCCCAGGCTCAGTGTGGCACAGCTCTGCTACCTTGGCTCAGGGTTCTGAGAAAACCACAAAGTTGTGAGGCAGAGAATTTCCTGAACTAATGAGTATTTAAAAAGGATATGCAAAAAAACAGGCAACTTATCTGGCCGTAGTGAAAAACTCAAATTATCTTCTGAAGCATTAATTCATGTGTAACATTTCAACTCATTTCCCCATTGCTAAAGAAGATATTTACAGGATCACAGAATGGCTTGGGTTGGAAGGGACCTCAAAGCTCATCCAGTTCCAACCCCCCTGCCATGGGCAGGGACCCCTCCCACTAGAGCAGGGTGCTCAGAGCCCCATCCAGCCTGGGCTTAAACACTTCCAGGGATGAGGCATCCACAACTTCTCTGGGCAACCTGTTCCAGTATCTCACCACCCTCAGAGTAAAGAACTTCTTCCTAATGTCTAATCCAAATCTACCCTGCTTTAGTTTATAGAGTATTGCATCTCATCCTGTCACTACAAGCCCTTCTAAACAGCCCCTCCTCAGCTTTCCTGTGGGTCCCCTCCAGGCACTGGAGTCCTATAAGGCCTCCCTGGAGCCTTCTCTTCTCCAGGCTGAGCAGACCCAACTCCCTCAGCCTGTCCTCACAGCAGAGGTGCTGCAGCCCTTTGATCATCTTTGTGGCCCCTCTCTGGACCCTCACCAGCAACATGAATATGTGAACATATAAAACAGTGCTTAGTATTGCCCTCAAATAATCTGTCAGTATCATACATCATTTTTCAGCTTCATGCTTCTATGTATCAAGGGTCTAATCTTACCTGATTATTCCCATTTTACTGCATTATTTATCCTACATCCTCATTTCACAGCTTGGAATGAATTATGGTAAATCTGTACATCTAGTGGTTTCCTGATAAAACACTTTCCAATATTATTTTTAAGCACTTACAACAGAGCGTGGCTCGGGGCACGATGTGACAGATGCTGTGGAATCACCCACCATCTGAAGATTACTGCATTCACTTTGTAGGTGTTACATGTTAGTGATGCTATCACTGGGTGAAGCGGTTAGGAGGTGAGTTACTGCACCCACAAGTGATCCCTGGAGGCTGGGGATGCTGATGCCAGAAAAGGCAGGTTCTATACCATACCCAGACTAGTCTAAGAGAAGATCATGCATTATTTAATATGTATTAATTAATTCTCCCTCTCTAGAAGACAGGTGACCTGCTGTTGACTAAGCACAGACATACCTTATTTATAACATGTTTTCTCTTTTCTGAATAAATGCTTTTTTGCTTTAGGAGATCCTACTGGTCACCACGTAAACCTATCAGTTCCAAAGCTGGTTTAGTATCAGGAAAGATGGGGCAGGACAGGCGAAGGGGTTGATTACCACCACACAATCCAGGTCACGAGACAGCTGGATTGTTCTGGGAGAGCACAGAGCACGGGGCCAAATGGGAGGCACTGATTCTGGCCAGGGCTCTGCAGCATGTCCTGCTGGGAAGGATAGCCTTCAAGGCTACCCAGGGAATTAAGGAACCTTCCAGAAGACTAAAAGCAGATCAGATGAAAGGCGTACAGCAGGGCCATGACACTCATCAGAGGTATGGCCCTACACTGGGCTTGGCTCTGCACTAACATAAAAAACGAATCCAGTTGCTGTCATAGCTTTAGTTCAGGAAATAAGATTGATCTTCTGTTGGATGCTCTGATGGCTCATTTAACAGACCCAAATGAACACAGCCTGTTCCTATTACTTAGCACTGAACTGTGAGGACTTTCTCCAAAGCTCTTTCAAGAAAAGAGGCAGGCCACACTGACCACTAGCTGTTGAATGCCACAGCTCCAGCTGATCCCGCACAGCATCTCACTCACAAACCTCTCCAGCCTTAAAGATATCAAGAACTAGCCTATGCATTAATGCATACTTGAGTTTCTTCAAAAGCTATAGAGAACTTCATTTGCTGAACAGCATCATAGACAACACAGTGCAGCACTGAATTTTTAGGTGACCATAGTCAAGTCCTTTACTCTGAGGATGGTGGAACACTGGAACAGGTTGCCCAGGGAGGTGGTGGTGGCCCCATCCCTGGAGATATTCAAGGTCACGCTTGATGAGACTCTGAGCATCCTGCTTTAGTTGAGGATGTCCTTGCTCACTGCAGGGGGTTGGACTAGATGACCTTTGGAGGTCCCCTCCAAGCCGGGGCATTCTGTGATTCTATGATGTTCTCCTGCATTCAGAAGGATGCACGGGTTGGACGTACAATGGGACCACATCAGCTACACTCTGCCATTGGGATGACAGTGGATGATAATTGGCTTAATATCAATGAAAAATAAAGTGTTCATGCTAATTTATTGAATTAGACAGCAAGTTGTTTGCGCTACAAAGTCACCGAACAACTGCTTCTGATGCCGTAAATTATCACAAACCAGATCATTTGTTTCACAGCTGAAACTGTTGAAGTGCACAGTGCTACCAGATATACTTCCAATACAAAACAGTTGTCCCTGTCTGCCAGTCTTTCAAACTAATTATTTAATGTTCTCGTGGTGTTATAGTGACGCACAACCTATACACAATCCACCTCTTTTACTACTCTGATTGTATTTCCTTCCTTTTTCTCGATCCAAACTGCACCCACAACTAAAGCTGTATTTTCACATCTGATTCATTTCATAATCATTTGTGTTAAGTCTGCTCCAACCCAACCTAAAAGAGATTGAAAAAAACAGTTTTGTTTTTCTCTTAACTTAGATTTAGATTTAAGATGACAAGCAGCAGCAGCGGCATGAGACACATATAATAGGGCTTAATTACATCTCATACAGGCTTAATTACAAGAAGTGGCAGAAAGAACCTGCAACATCTCATGGCTAGAGAAAAGTTCTCCACCTTGTTTCACAAACTTTTAGTGTAGAAGTGCTATGAATTGCTTACTGCCCACGTACAGGATTCACATTTGCTATTCAGGCTGATACACTTACCACAACTGCCACAAGAAATGAACAGCAGAACACATTTGATGAATTTTGTAATAATAAATCTAGAATTTCCTCAAGATGCTTTGGGAACTGAAAGCCTGGATTACTGGCTTGACCTTTTTTTCTTCTTAAATTCAGAATAAAATATTCCTGTTGTTATGTCCTTTGATATCCTTGTTTAATTCCCAATGTATAGACAAGATATTCTATATACAGTCTTAAATATACCAGTCATTTCAGAACTAGCTGAAATACACCATTTCATCCCCAGAGGAAGCTTTAAACAAGCTGCTTTCTGGGCACAGAAATTAAGGAGAAAATAATAAATAAATAAATGAATCCAGTATCCCATACGATAACTTTCCTTGCCAATTCCCATTTTTCATTATTTCCTGACACAGCAACTGCAGTTGGACACATTTCTTTAGGTGCAAGTGATAGCTTTTCATTCCAACCCAGGACAGATTCAGGTGAAAAAAGCCAGGGCTGTGTTGACTTTTCTGTCATTGACAGAATCTAGAGCACTTGTAAGAAAACTTACGTGTTCACCTTCTGTTAGGCATTATGTGATTTACAGGGGAATTATTAGCTATTGCCTAATAATATTTTCACTATACCAACAAGTTCCAGAAAAACTGCAATCATTATTTTACTGCTTGGTGGCAATCTGCCAAAAAAACCCCCAACCCAAACATCTTTCCAGCGGTGCTGATTTTAACCATCAAAGTGCTTTTCACTGAAAATAATCTGGCAAAAGAACTCAGCGCAGGCTTAATCCATCCCTGGCTGCTTTGATGGCATTTAGCACGGGATCGTTCTGTAGGCATTCTGCTATATTACTGTGTTAACATCTTTGAGCAGCAGCTGCACTCCGGAACTGGCTATGCAGCCCAAGCCGTTTCCCGGTCATTCTTCACTGAACGCTTTTGCTGTGCTGCAAAAAGAGTATGAGTATGAAATGAGAGCAAAAGAGAGCGAGTATGAAATGGCAGCTACATGCTGACACTTTCTGTTGCACCCCGTGTCTGCAGGAAAGATGTAAACCTCAGGGGAAGACCACCAGCTCTGCTTTAGGTGTCCCAGCCAACGGCACCAGAGCTGGCACAGAGGACAGGACCAGCTGGGGGGGGGAGGTGGGGGGGGGGTAGCATTTGCTATTCAGGACACCACTGGCCAGCTATCTGGGCATTAGACCTAGAGACAAAGCCTACAGACACAGAAGCTATTTAGACACACATCTCACATTTTATTGCCTTTTTTTTCCTTCCCAGTGCAGAATGGTTTGTCTCGACAGCAAAGCTGTATGTGACTTTCTTTAGGAAGATGTTCAATACCTTCTGACACATCCCAGACAGAAAACTAAACTCCCTTTAATGTCAGGATTCCTGGCAGCCAGCTGAACACTGCTACACCTCCGTCACCCAGTCCTTTACCCCACTGTTCACCTCACCCTTTTATGGCTATCAGCAGTAGTAGCAAGTTCAGTCCCTCCTCCTCAAGAAAACCAAACCAAACAAGTGTTCTTCAGCTTCCTTATTTCTAAGGTCTGAGCATTTCTAATAAATACTTGCTTTTGTCTTCTGCCCAGGGCTAATCCCAGTAGGTCCAATATTTTCATCAGCTGGCTCAGTGGCAATTTTTACAAGGGTGGAAATCAAAAGCATGCTGAAAAGGTGTTGTAATGAAGATGTTAAAGCATAGAAACTTGGGCTTCAATCCTGATTCCTGCAAAGCCTCATTAGTACGATTCACCCTGTCTCAGTTCATCACCATTCATCACTGCTCATTATTTACAGTCCTTAACTCATCTGTGGTCTGTGTGATCATGTTTCTACCCAAGTCAAAATGTATTAGTTATTCTTTTATGCTTTGGTGAGATAGTATCAAAAGGTTTACTAAAATGCACAGATTATATCACTTGCCTTTCATCTGCTTATTTTGTAATCTTATCAGAAAGGTAAAAAAGTGATCTGGCTGGAATTTATCCTTTCTAAGCCTATTTGTCTTATAGCTTATGGTTCCATTATTAAAGCTGAGGAAAATAATCTTCTTTACTCCACCTCTCAATGCATTTGTCATTTGTCTGCTTTTTATGGTTCTAATTTCACTAGCTCTTGCAGTTACAGTCACAAAACACTCTCAGAAATGGCCCCTGCCATGGGAAAAGAAGCATCTGCACAACAGGGATAAGGTTTGTGAAAAGAAGCCCAGAAATAGAAGCCAAAGTCCAGCAAATTTTGTTCCTAAATCTGCCTCCTCTGACCTTAATAAGCTGCATGTGCTAAAACTCAAGTTCTGCAGCAAGGAGCACAAATCAACCAGCCAGAGCACTTCAGCACTCCCTTAGCTTTAACCACACGAAAAGTCCCTCTTGACTTCAGGGTCTGCTCAAGTGTCACAAGGCAAGCACAAGCTTCACAGAAGGGAAAAATCAACTAGAGTAAATCACAAGCCTCATTTATTGGCTCCGAGGGCCTGCCTCCTGCAGACGAAGAGAGAACACAAAGCATGGATACTGGTGCCACTGAGGAGCTCTGAGCTCTGCACAAGCCAGTTCTTCTCATGCCTTTTTCTGTTATGCCTCCTGAGTAGCATTCATCCAGATTCCTCATTCTCTTTACCTGCTGTTGGGTTCTTGAGCGTTGTTTTTGCCATTCCTTGAGAGGACCTGCTGTGTGACCTCCCCGTTACATTCTTCTCTTGCTACTCACTTCATGTGCCCATGGTCCCCCTCTGCACCTCCAAACAGCAGGAATGGTTTGAGGTGTCACCCTCTACACTGCAAACCAAGCAGAGGTTCTTCACTCACCAAACAAACCTAACCAAACAAAGAAACAACAAACCCCAAGCAAGCAAACAAACAAACCAACAAAAGTAAAGGAATGAGGGGCCTCTGCCTGTTTTAAATGGGGTCGTGGCCTAAACCCAGACAGCAGTCAAACACCACTGTCCTGGGTTGGGTTAGAACAGAACTAACTCTGCTCAGTGACTCCACCTTGCAGCTCAGTCTCTTCCAACAGCACCTTCTGAACTGACCAACCACAGGGATTCCATGCCATGCCATGCCATTCCATATGCTTCATAAAGCTGATGGATCAGGAGGGCCACTCTCTTCTTCAATGGCCAGCACCCAAGGAGGACTCTCTGTTCTTCATTTGATCTCCATCCATGTGTTCCTGAATCCAGTTCCAGAATCCAGCTTCTGAACCCTTTTCCCATCTGCTGCTGAGTCCAGTCTGGGACTTCCCTGATGCCTGCTCCACAGCATCAGTGGTGATGGTGATGTAATTGCCATCAGGGGGGTTGGGTTCCATACTGGTTTCATATATATTTGTATATATTCCTTATTATTATTTTCATTAAAGTTGTTTTAGTTTTCTTTTCCAATCTTTCCCTTATTTCCTTTCTCTTCTCTTTTGGGAAGGGAGAAGGGTTACTAGAGTGTCTGTCATTCATCTAATCTCCAGCCCAGCCCTAACCCTTGGCAACCACAAAGCCAGGGAATAGGGAAGAGAATTGCCGGGGTAGAGGTAAGGCGTAAGGTTGACATAAACCCAACTTACTTACTGAATTAAAATAGAATTAAAATAATAATAACAGTAATAATGGAATATACAAGTAAGTAATGCAGAGTGCAGTTCTCACCACTGCTGACTGACTGAGGGCCAGCGATCCTGGAGGAGAGAATCCCAAAACTGCAGTCCCAGGAGAGAGCCCATTTCCTAGCCAAGCCTCATCTATACACTGAGCAGGATCTGTATGACAGGGAGTGTTCCACTGGCCAGTTTTAGTCCATTGCTCTGGCTATGCTCCCTCCCAGCTTCTTGTGCATCTGCAAAACCAGCAAGACATGGGAAGCTGGAAAGTCCTCGATTTCTTAACAACTAAAAATATCAGTATATTATCAGCATCCTTCTCATACCAACCCACACTGAATCCAAAACACAGCACTATTTTAGCTACTAAGAAGATAAATCAGCTCTGTCCCAGCTGAAACCAGGACAAGTAGGCATGTCAACTTTGTCCACAGAAACTGCACTCAATCAAATGGGGCTGACAGCTATGAACTGTATTTTTAATATGTCATTTCCCAGGTCCCACTAGACTTTAAGACTTACTGAATACAGCTTCAGCATTTTTTCCTTAAGCATATTTTCCTAGAGCCAAAATAAATCTTCCCAGCAGAAAACCAAGCCACCTCCAAAAAAACCCCCACCCTGCTAAAACCCCTAGACAAGCCCAGGAGTCCAGAACACCACCACTACCACACCACAGTCCCATGATGATGCTTCTCAAATGGCCAAAGAAATAAAATAAACCAATTGCTATCAAGGGAAAAGGTGACATCTGCAAGGCAACAACTGAAAGGTAACATCTTCAGTTCCACAGGAAAAAATAGCTTCCCCTCCTGGCAGTGGAAGGAGGATGTTGTCACAGGCCAGTCAGAGAACCTCTGACCAAGAGCTGGATTTTCAGCAACAGGAACAAATGACTGGAAGTGTTCAGGGAAAGAAATGAACACGGGGAGGAACAGGAGAAAGAAAAGATGAAGTGTGAAGACATTAATGTTAAGACATTAACAAAATGATTAGCTGAAAAATAACCATGCTAGAGACTGATCTAGAAGAAAACACACCCAAATGAAAGGGAATGCAGTGCAGGAACAGTTGGAACCAAGGAACAGCGAAGCAAATGCTGATGAAGAAGCAGTTAGCAGAAGAGTATCAGCAGCATTCAGCCTGAACTGGATGCAGAAGCAATCTGAACCACGCTGTTTACTTTCTCTCTCTCTCTTATTTAATTATTTATTTGAATCAACCACCAAGGAAAAAGAAACAAATATTCTGCATTCAGACACCTGTGCAACTGGAACCTCTGCAAGGCCACCCAGGACCACTGTGGATATGTTGAACAGGAGTTGGTGAATAAAATGGATTTGCTCAGACTTCTGTGAATGTTATTGACCTCCACAAGAATGGAAATATTGATTCAATCATAAGTGTTATACCATCAAATAGATCCAGTGGACCCTTGAACAGATATTAAAGAGATGAGCAGCAATAATTCCATCTCCTGCTACTTAAGACACGTGCATTGTGGGATCATGCTAACCAGTAACAAGCAATTTAGGAAGTAGATCTCCTGGCTGGTGCAACACCTCTCAAAAGCATGGGGATGTTGAGGGTATTTTGCTGCCCAGTAGATGCCAAGTGAAACACAGGGACACCGGTTTCACTGATGGAAGTCCAGAGCACTTCAGTGCCAGTCAGCAAGACAGATGCTAATGTGTTTTGGCAACTGAACAGAGGGCAAAGAGGGGCAAAATACACACATGCATGCACTCGGAGAATGCAAAACATCCCACTCATAATTCCCCCTACATTCCTCAGTTCTGTAAGGAAGAAGGCCCACAACACTTCACACGGAAAGGCAGGCAGGACGCAGCTTCACACACTTCCCACTTCACCTGAAAACTCAGGGAAGATTTACAGCGCTTTCAAAAAGAGGTTCCTACAAGGTGCCCCTGTGGAGTTACAGAAGAGATGGAGACCTTCCAGGTCGCACGTGACTTCTGGAAATTTAGACTAGGTAATGTGCAATAAACATGTAATTATTCTTTCCTTAGTAATTACTCAGGGGGCATAGAACTTAATTACAGTCTGTTTCACTGATGATTGCTGCAGCCACCTATTCCAACACAATGGGTTGTGGAGCAGAACTGCATGGGAACATTTTTGTACCTGGCTTTAGTCAACGTGAAGCTACATATCTTTTCTTGAAAACATTAGTCGTTTTTACTTTCAGGACTGTTTTGTTTGTTTAGACAGACCATATTTCATAGCTGCGTTATACAACAAAACCTTCCACGTTTGCAAAATTGCAGAGCAGAGCTGCTTTGGTACTTACACTCCATCCTAAAACTGACTGGGTGGAAAATGAAGTTTGTCTGAAAACAACCCCTTCTGATCTCATTTATTTACGTTTACAGAACCCCCTACGAAAGTCTCTCTTCTTTGAGATGAAACTGTGATTCACTAGCAATAATAAATGCTCCCCTGAAACTGCAGTCCTAAAAGAAAGGGGGATTTCAGCTTCATTCTTTTCTCACTTGGTGGTTTTCAACCAGAAACCTACAAATGTATTTAAGGGCTGAAGATCCAAGCAAACACAGCTGACTCAAGCTAGAAGGTCAGGAAAGCTGGGAAACAGCTGTATGAATATCTTACGCTGACTAGAAGCTGTAATTCCCAGAAAACAAATAATTACCTGACATACAAGTCAAACTAGTTCTGTGAGCAGTCTTTGCTGAATGATTTCAAGAAGTAAAAGCATCTTAAGTTGTCTGCATAACCAGTTATAGTTGGGATATGTTACAGAGATCTAAGGATTTCATTCATCAGAACCAGAGAGATTAGGGTGCCGTCGTATCTCAGGTAAATTAGTGGCACAACTTACAGCAATTTCAAAAAAGAAGACTCTCAGACCTCAAGAGTAAGGATGCTGTTTGTTTCCTAAACAGGAATTCTTCTCTCTGCTAATACTGGAGAGACAGGCTAGAGAAATCCCTCAAAAATCAGGGGTTTGGTGTTTAACCAAAGAAAGAAAACCTAAGATGGGCCTTTCTGCCCGTGTCACCACTGTGCCATCAGCCACATCCCACATGCTGAACGCTGGGCAACGAAATGAAGGCGGGCCGTGCCACGGGCAGCTGCAGCTGGCTGCCACAGGGATCCAGGGCTTCCAGTTCCACGTGCAAGGTGGCACAAGGAGCAATCCCAGGCAGCACGTACCAGGGTTTTGCCCTGTCGCTTAGTCCCATGATATAAACTGACAGTCACAAGCTGCAAGCCTGATGGTGACAAAGCAAAGGCACACAGAGCTACTCTTCCATGGGGGTCCTGTCCCGCTTCCCAGTGCCACCGTGGCTGAGGAGCTGCAGTGTTCCCAAGAGAACAAGAGGAGCTGTAGCAGGCGGCACAGGAGATGGTACTGTTGGTCTCAGCCTAGTGCCAGATGGATTCAGGTGATGACTAAAAGGTGAAAGAGTGAACATCAGTTAAGGAAGGAGTACAAGATAAGGCCACAGCTGATGCAGGGTGGGGGAGGAATCTTACAGGAGTTTTCTAGCAGCGAAAAAGATCATCTCTGTAACATCTCTATAACAGAAGCCAAATACTGGGGTCCAACGTGTTGCAGGGGGGTGTTTCAGCTAACGAGGGGCAAGGCTCTGAGTACGAGGCAGAGATCCCCTGCTACAGCTCTAAACCACCGTAACACACCTACGCCTCTGCGCAGTAACTGGGGGTGGCAGCTCTGACAGACAAAAGCAGCAACTGTCCTTTGGAAACAGTCAGGGCTTTAACAGGCCCACTTTCTAATTCAGAAGAACAACCACACTTTGACAGTAGGGTACCAAATATTGTACCAAATATTAAGGAAAAAGGAAATTTCCTATTAAGTGCAGGAAATCTTCCTCTATTTCAGCAACAAAATGTGGAATCCCAGCAGGCAGTATAGAATTAAACTATGTAAAGGAAAAATAAGCGAAGACTGAAATGATTGCTGGTAGATGTTAGCCCATGAAAATGTATCAAGACAGCTACAAGGAGCACATTCAGCTGCTAACCTTTCACAGCGTTTCCTCTACAACTTCTCTAATGAACTGAAAGGTTCACTTTGCCACTGAGCAGCAAATACAAATATAGGCCATTTGATGAACTGGGAAAAAAAAACCCCACCTCTACTATTTCAGACTGAAGATTGTGCACAATCAGTATAATTAGTAATTTGAAAATAGCAAAAAAAAAAGCAGGTTCTGCAGATTTTACATGCAGGACAGAAATCTGTGCTTCTGCATTGTAATAGGCTATTTCTTCTCTAAAGGCAGATGTTTATGATTTCGGAGTGTCTCAAGATAACTAGATCTTCTGCATTCAGCACAGAAATACATTACTCCATTTGATTCCTATACAAACAGCAATTTCTCACTATTACAAATATGAGCATACAATGAATCTCATATTCACCCTACTCCCACTGTGCCTCTTCTTTCTACAGAACAAACACAAAATGTGAATGAATTAAGCTCGTGTGGCCAACCCATATTCTAACACTGCTGGAGTGCTTGAAAAGTAAATGTCTCCAATATTTTCTAAATATGTAGAATTCAAACATATATAGATAAAATTCAGATTCATTTTATTTATATGTGTGTATACACATACATGCAAAATTTTAAGGAAAAGCTGAATAATGTAGTGTCATTGAAGACAGATTGTCCACTGCAAGTTCTTTTCCCTGTTCGAAAACTTTAATTATAAACTTAATGCCATATCCAATGCTTTGTATATTTTTTAAGACCAGCACTCAGTATAAAACTCCATCTCAGGCCTAAAATCACTCGTATGGTACTATAAAGCCATTAACTGTATATTAAATTATACTACATTTCATTTTAGCTGTGATGGCCCAGTAATTACTACTGATTGTTTCTGATCTCTCACATATGAAAAAGCATGGCTGGTAAATTAGTAATGGTAACCAATAATGAGAAGCACAGGCATTTATACTTTCTCTTGGTACACCATTTAATTGTTATTAGAAAATCTATTATGCTCTGTATTTTACTCCGTAAGGCAGATCCAACCCATTAAATCTATCTTTTATTTTCTCTCCTTTTTTTAACAAAGATAACAAGATATTATCATATTACCTTTTCTCTCTGCACTGCCTGGCTCTGGCCAACCAATTCTGAATTTGCTTTCACTTTCAGACATTTATCTGCATACAGTTAGGTGAAAGGTATTATTAATCATATCCTGTTGCTAGGCTACCTGGAGATGTTCATTTAAGCTTAATGTTTCTCTTTGTTAAAAAGTGCCATGAGGAACACACAGATTTGAGACAAGAAAACTACCTCACAGAACCTGCTTTAAAAAATGAAATAAAATAATCAAGGCTCTCCTAACAGAATGTGCATTAACAAGGAAAATAATTTTCAAGAACCCATCTGAGCCTACAGTTTGCATGGTAAGGCTTCATTTGGAACACAGATCTTTTGGGTAACTGAGCCACACAAGAATTAAAATCGAGGCTCGATGTTCAGCCTCATAGCTGCTTAAGGGCTTTAAAGACACTGCAATACCTTTATTAGAAATAATGAGTATGTATATTCCAGTTTTAGTTTTGAAGCTGGCAATAAATACATCCTGGTAATTACATCTCACCAGACAGGGAAAAAAAGTTATTTTATTTTTTTAATCTAAAAACCTTGCTGTGCCTTGTGGCCTGCTAATGACAGCTGCCATACTCATCACGTGAAACACACCTCTCTCCAGGTCCTGCTGAGAGCATAATCAAGAGCAGAAATAAAGATTATGCTACAGCATGGAAAAAAACAGTATTTATGTTCCGGGGCAGGAAAGTACTGAGGGAATAATGTATTGTCTGAAAAGCAATGTACCTCTTCCCACACCTCCCAACTCCACTCACTTAGGCCACATGAGATGGAGCCACCGGAGAGGCTCCTAGTGCTCTTCTCTGCTACTGCTCATTTGCAAGGGAAATAGAGACCTTGAGACTTATAAAGCAGCTGTACATCTCTGAGAACTCAAATCAGGAATCCAATGGCTAGTGCTAGAACAAGGTAAAACAATACTCAAAACAAAACCCCACTCTACTTCTACTTACGGTCTGTGTTTGTAAACCCTCGGTATCATTTCATGCTCTGTAACTTAACGAGAACATTCATCCTGGTAATGGTAGAGATTTCTCTAGAACTTCAGTGCCCGTGGATAGTGGCATTAAAATCAATAGTTTCAGCCAGCAGGAAACCAAAAGCCTTGGAGGGCTTCCACCTTACATCACCAAACTAACCAGATATGGAACTAGAATCCACAGCAATAAATAACACGAAATCAACTTCAGAGATCAAATAACATTTCTTTTTAATTTAAGGACAGAATCAGCTCTCCTGTTCAAACATAACTGCTGTTGCAACAAACACAGTCTTTATGATCAGAGTTCTTCAGACAGCACAAGAGGACACACGCAGATGGCCATGCTGTGTGGGTTTCCCTACTGGGAAGAACAGAGTTTTCCCCCACTTCATTGTTGGTGTAACTGGACTCCTTTTTGACTCCAGCTTATATTGTAAAGGTTTTCTTTTAAAATATTTTTGGTACAAAAGAACATCTTAGCAATACAGTATTACCACGTTTATGTAAAAATATGAGGTAGTTTGAGGCTCTTGTGTGCAGATAAAGCAAAGGAAGGTAAGGTGCTTAAGCTCACTTGCTCTTCTTTATTTATCGGTGCCTATTGGTTCTGAATATTTTTCTTCTCCTCCTTTAATAGACCTTATTATATATAGCTGTTGAAATTAAAATTCTAAGAAAACAACATTCTGCCTGAGGGACTGCAGAAGAAATGGGAGAACAAAGAGAAAGAGTGAATCTGTCAAGCTCAGATAAAAAGAATACTCAAAGAATTATGGGTGACAGTTGGGCTATTTCACAGAAAATTCAACAACTTTGTCTTGAGAAGGTGTATCTGGGATAATAAGAAGCATCTGTAGCCGTGTCCAGTTGAGGTGCTAGCACAAAGTACCATCTCTGTCACTGCAAGGTGCATTTCCCACCACCTTTGCTTCGCTCCTTGCTCCTTTAGAACAATCTTTCATTCAAGTGACAAGTTTACAGCCAATTATGTAGAAAACAAACAAATCCGTACAATTTTCCACACTAGGCTCAAAAAAAACCCCATCAAAAATACTTCTGCTCTCTTTTTGATAGTGAGAGGCCACAAAAAGGGAAATAGAACATGGTAAAAACTTCTTACATGCAGAAATATTCAGACTCTATCAGAACTTCATCTGTCTGATGCAAAGCATTTCAATATTAACATTAACCCACTCCCCCAGAGGAGACATACAATATAGATCTGTGATATGTAAAGAAGAATATATCAGGCTTATGACACAACTCTTAGACCTTTTTGATCAATGCTAATACCTTTAATATAAACAGCACTGAAACACCTTCTATCACCACTCCTTTGGAGGGAGTAGGTGCTGAAATACAAGACTCTAATCTCATATGTGATTCTAGTTTAAATTCTTAGGGAACTATAAATTGTATTTTTCCTCTTCTTTTGGCTCTTGAATATGTGAATGCTCAAGTTATACACAACTGTCTTACAAATATTGACATATTTATTGAAGGTCTAATTGTGAACTTATTAGATGTGAGTTTTTTAATTTAATATGTTTTATTTATTAATTTAAATAAATATTTAATATTATTTATTATTTTAAACCAAGCGCTGCACAATATACTTGTTGAGGGTGGTTAGATTTTTTTTGTTTGTTTATTGGGCTAAATATAAATGGACATACAAACCCAAAAATCTGAGACAGCGAACAGAAATGGCTTCTGAATGCAGTAAACTAAATATTCATAGTGACATACCAGTCACTGACAGCTCTTAAACTGGAATAAATAAGGAAGAATGTATACAGTTCAGATTTTATGCACCACCTGCCCACTCTGCAACCACAGCTCCTGAGCCTGTATGTAGTGGCCATTATCATTTACAAGAAATTATTTCACCTGACTAGATAATACATTTTGGACTAGATAATGTATTTTGATAAGATAAATGAATTGGTTATAAGAACTTTGTAAGCAATGAAAGCAGAGCATAAATCTCGATGAATGGCAAAATTCTATCTAAGAATTTAATTCATAATGACCCAGGTTTTCAGAGATACTAAGAAGAAATGGAGGAAAGAGAATTTGATCCTTCTGTGAGGAATGTTCTCCTGCCTTTGTAAGGAAAGGTCTCAAAAGACACCAAACATGAAAAAACCCTCCACTGAGGGTAAGATGATGTCTCTGTTAGTATGGGATCCAAATACCAGAGGAAACCTCCAAAGCAGGACCTGGTATCAACCCTGCTTGGCAGACAGGGAATTGGAGAATAATTTTCTGTATTGTTGAAGGTTTCTTAAGAAACCTGTGTCAAGCTCAGAGAGCACTTTACTATCTTCCACCTCGTCTAGGACCTCGAGTAAGAGATCACTCTTCCTCCCACAGGAAAGGGAGGCAAAAAAATTCGATGCCATAAATCTCAGAATTTGCTGTTCACTGAAGTAAGCACATCACATACCCCGTGAAAACCATCTACGTGCATAAAACAGCATGGAGCTTCTTCAATGTATAAGGGCTGAAAGAGGAAGCAGCACATGATAAAACTCTTCTCTCAGCATTCCATGTTGTGGATCTATTTTGCATTATTTTCCTTCCTCCTGTGTTCACAGAGGAGCACCTGCACTTCGCTGGTGAGCATCTGAACTGGTCTTTCCAAATTAGCTTGGAAATGTTAACTTGACCTGTAGAACACACAAAGGGTTAACTAAGCTGAATAGCCACGGGAGAACCTGGCAAAGCTTTGCAGTTTTATATAACCTAGTAACATGAAACCACTTTCTATTCTCGGCTAGATTTCCTTTGCACACCCTCTGTAAAAAGTTCATACGGAAAGAACACAAATTGTGGCACCTCTACGGGGTGTTCACGAGGCTGGTTTTCAGCAGACCAAACTAGCCTCTTTCTAGACTCTCTCTTAAGTTCCCAGAAAGACAGTGGCTCCACAGGAGATGTTCAGAAAAGGATAACTAAACCCGATTTGTAACTGCAACCAGCTGAAACTTCAAACTAGTAACTCAACCGCATTGGTACCCACCTGCTCTCAACTGATTTTCAGCTTCACCCTGACAAATGTTCCTGATCCCCTGAGTCTGCCCATGCTCCAAACAACAAATATTACCAACTCTCTGGTCCAACCTTAGTCTGAACCAGTGTGTGACACCAACCTTACTGAAACACACTGCAGGACAGACTGAGACCTTAAGTTATCTTGGAGGGCAAGAGGAAGAGTCCCTGTCTCCACTTACTGCAGTGTTAATAAGCAGTCAGTCTGCTGACCCTAACATTGCTTTTCCAAACTCCCTCCTACACATCTCATCTCATTCTTGCTCCTGCATTTTATGACTCACGTGCCTTGGCTTAACAGGAAATCATGACCTAAAATCTCTTTACGTTTGCCTTGATGACTCTCCATACACAATTTACAAAGCCCTCCACCAGTCCACTTAGACCAAATCAAAACTTCTCCCTTATTCACGTGTCACCACCTTGGTTTAACAAACTGTGGAAAATCTCAGGCTAGAATACTGTAACAAATCTCCATTTTTATTTTTTTCCAATTTAGGACCTGTAAGAGGAACATCATGTACCTGAGCAGGAGAACAGTGCCATCCACATCCAGAGATGCTCATTCTGGGATTTGATGACTAAGGGCTGAAATCATTTAGGTATCTTGGTGGCAACAGCCATGTCATGTCCAGTCCCACATGGGAAACGTGGTACAATGCATTACTGCTCAAATCCAAAATACCTCCAAGTTTTCAGACAAAAAGTGAGCTATGAAAGAGGCCTTATTTGCTTAAAGCATGAAAAGCATAACACTGAAGGAAGCTGACATTACCCTCATTTCCATAAACCACCGCAACTACCCACTGACATTTTGCGATTTAAGCAAGAGAAGAGTCAAATTTATACTGGCATTTCTACTGGCAGGCAAAAAAAAAAAGTAAGAAGCACGTGTA
Source organism: Todiramphus chloris collaris (assembly GCA_025345505.1). Taxonomy (NCBI): domain Eukaryota; kingdom Metazoa; phylum Chordata; class Aves; order Coraciiformes; family Alcedinidae; genus Todiramphus; species Todiramphus chloris. The sequence goes on along the minus strand of JANVCC010000261.1, from coordinate 7,744,887 downwards.
AACCTGCAGTCCCATCTACCGCTGTCACTGGCTCGCTGCTGTCCCCTTCTCCCATCTGCCTGCCTTACCCAGATGGAAGGCACGATGCCCTGTGTCTTCTCAAGGGCTGTTTTATATTCAACAGTGAGCATTTAGTGTTCCAGGGGAGCACCCAGGCTGAGAGAGTCTATCAGGTTAGATGTTGTCTTCCAAACAGCTGCCACCTGCTTGGGACTTTGGTTTTTTCACTGAGCGAAGTGTTAACTTCTTCAGCAAGAGACTTGTCAATCTGAAATACATATTCTTGCATCTCTTAGCCAGAGATACTAAAAACAGACTTCTTGAGGACTTCCTCCCCAGGAAAATTTACTCTTGAAGAAGGATATATTTTGTTACATACACAAGGTTTCTCCAAACAACAAATGAACAAAAGAAAGGAATCATCAAGAGGGCTTATACTACATTCTTAAAGCTTTAAAATATTTAATCAGAACTGATTTGGAGATTATTTAATCTGTGACTGAACGTTGCCTTTTTCTTACTTTCAGGAACTGAATTAAAAAGGAATGCAACCTTTATCTAACAGTTCCAACAAAAGACAGTAGAGTTTCCATCACAAAATGTAACTTAGCAGAATTAAATTATACCCCCCACAAGCTCAGTGAAGGAGGGACAAAACTGATTTCTCCGTCAGACTCTCCAGTTCCTGCTTCAATAAACTGCACAGGAAGAATCTGCTCATGAAATTCTGAGGTCTCTTCATTTCAAATCAAAACTTAAATCAATTGCTGTTGCAAGGTGTCTTTAGGACAAATCGTTCTTCAGAGGACAGACAGCGTACAAAATCTTTGCTAAAAGCCTAGGAAGTACTACACCTAATTAAACAAAGTACATTTGTCAAAGATGTGATATATTTTCATTTGCCTCTCACAAATCTACAATGCATCTCCAACACATCAGCATGAGTTTAAGGGGCCTTTGTTACAGGTAGTAAAAACCCCAATTACTCTTCCGAAGGAAAGCCTGACAGGGTTTTTTTTCTCCCATTTTAGGATACTGAATTTAAGCCACACATCATATATTGCATTGAATCAAAAAAGCAAATCCAGAGATTAGCACTTGTAATTTCTACTTAAATTATTTTTTTCTTTGAAATAAACAAGAAAGAGATAATTTTTTTTTATTTGTATTTAGTTTCTACTGTGATAATTGGATATTTTCAAGTAAAAACACTTCTGAAAGATTTTCAGCTAACTTTAATTTAATTTAATCATTATTCTGTGGACGCAAAGACAAACACATCCTTGTAAAGTCTTTTTAAGAATTTTGTAATTTCATTTTCCAACTTATTTTTTTTTCTGAGGAAAATAAGTGAAAACTTGTTAATGAAAGTTAATGTAGTCACTTGCATCTCCTTAGTGTTACGCACAGTTTCCCTTAGAGCCTTCCTGTGCCCCACCTAGGTTTGTGGGTTGGTTTTTTCCCCCCCCTCAAAAAAATTTGTGGTTATTGGTGGTTTAGCTAAATTGTTTCAAATGAGTAAAGTTATTTTTTTCCATTCATGCATCCCTCACATCTGAACCCTTTCATTCAGCGGTGACCATCTGATGGTACCTTCATCTTCCTCGCTGGCTGCTCAGACAAGAAAATGGAATCTCTGTCTGCTGAAGTTCAGGCAGCAGTTTCAGAGCCAGAACAGCCTCGGCTGCTGTCAGATGCTCAGCTGAAGAAGTGAACTGGCACACCTACCCCCACCACAGCCAGCCAGCCCTTCCGAGATGAAATGGCAGCAGGTCAGCTCCTGGAAGCAGTCGAAAGGGTGATGGCAATAGCTTCACAAACACTCTTCAATCATCATCCTGTTCCCAAAGGTGTCACAGGTGATTGATAGACTAAAATTTCATTCCAGACGGTGACAAAAAACCTCAAGCTCTGCTACTATTCTGTTTGCTATCCACACCCAGCAAATGTTTTGCCCAACTCAAGACTGTCAGCTCTGCTTCTGATCACTGTACAGGCAACATTAAGCAAATGTGGCATTCAGAACACTCAATGTTTTATATATAAAAAAAAAAAAACCCAACAATGCAGAAATCCTCATTTCTCTCCCTCTGAATCTGAGGCACTAAGAAATGTATGTTTTGTAAAAAGCATGGAAAAAACACCCATCTATTCAAAACCTAATCATTATTTCAGTCACGTTGCCCTGGCAGAAAAGTGCAGTTCTACTGGTTATTAATTTAAAATAAATGCTAATCCTCCTCTGTGCAGAAAGTGCCTTATACCCAAGGCCCTCTCCCCTCAAATGTCTATCAGATCTCTGACCTGCTCTTAGGAAAATCTCTCTCCTTGGAAGACAGTGTATGTATACGTGTAGGAGGCAATCCCAGGACACTCATCAGCAGAGTGAAAGAGATATCTCCCCCCCGTTCAAAAAATAATTGGAAAACAACATTTTCCAAGTTACTAACAATTCTTTGATAGGTACAAAGCTGAAGTGATGCAATCATTCCTGACTTGGTTTTTCTTAGAGAAAAGCACAGGAAAGTACCAAGAACACAAGAAAGTAGCTGGGATGTTTTGCTGAGCCAATCGCTCACTAGTCGCTTCTTTATCATCGGTAAATGGCATTCATACTGGGACAGAGGGTATTTAGTGACCCAGTGACACCAGTGCTATGATAACACCCAACGATTAAGCAGTGTTCTGTTTTAGTGACCCAGTGATGCCATGCTCTGGGGAATATTTCCACAGAATCAAAGAGCTGCGAGGAGTCTCCAGCACACTCCTCAGCAGAGCAGTCCCAGAGGAAAGGCATCAGTCAAGACGACACTGTATAAATTGATGGAAGGAGGAATAACCCAGGGCTACTGAACACATCTCCAATCCAGGAAGCCTCTAAATTATAAACCACAAAAGGCAAAGAAAATTTTTTGAATTATTATTATTATAAACTTGCCTTATTTTTACCTAGTTTAGTCTAGGCATTGTTGCACAGAAAGTATGCTAAGCTTGAGAGACCTTTCGATCTGACCTGCTTAGTTTTTCTTTGTCAAAGAAAACTGGCTTCAGAAGCCTCTGCTGGAGATACTTGAAGCTAGAGGTGACCTGCTATGTCTCACCTGGCAGAGGGCAATCACCTCACTACCACACTACCCTCTGCTTAGCTCAAGTAGCATTCCTCTTGGAAACTTAACAGCTTTCAGGTTTGTACCAGTCCGAATGCCTCCCCTCACTGGTGTTCATGGCAGTCTAAGACTAAGTCATTACGTACTATAAACATTCCTCATTTAAAAGACTATTTATGATCTACTTAATTTAACTGTTCAGAAAAGAAAACTCACAGGTGAGGGTGAAAACTCACTGGTGATGGACTTTTCAGGATGCTGGGTAGTGGTAGGATGAGAGGGAATGGATCAAAACTAGAGGTGGGTAGATTCAGGGTAGACATTAGGAAGAATTTCCTCCCCATGAGGGTGGTGAGACACTGGCACAGGCTGCCCAGAGAGGTGGTGGAAGCCCCATCCTTGAAGTGTTTAAGCCCAGGCTGGCTGGGGCTCTGAGCACCCTGCTCTAGTGGGAGGGGTCCCTGCCCATGGCAGGGGGGTTGGAACTGGATCATCTTTAAGGTCCCTTCCAACCCAAACCATCCTATGATTCCACAGGAGTCTGATTTGGCCTTTTTGCTCTTCTTGGACCAACCTAGTTCATCAGTCCCAGGTATTTTCTTCTCCAAGGGATGAATGTCACACCTCCAAACCCATGTTGCCCCCTTTTCAGGCTCTGCCTTCCCTCCCTCCAACCGTTCCTCACGCCCCAGCTCACAGCACCACAACACAACACCTCCACAGACAAATGCTTATTGTTACTTTCCATGAGATGCTTAGACATTAGATTAGGTGTCCTTCACCCACAGCAAATACCTTGTTTTCTTAGCAGCTGGCAAACACTCCTAGATAGGTGTGGTTTCAAGTGAACATTTTTGGTGATAGGGTATTTGGCATTAGAGGAAATGCAAAGATATTTATTCACTCAGTTTTATTGCTATTTATTCAAGAACCAAACGTGACTGCAGCACTGTAACCACGAGCCACAAAACCTCGCTGCACGAGTGCACTATCCCATCAGAGGAAAATAACAAAGGCCAAAGAAAAAGAATTTTTAGAAAGCAATCAGGAAAAGATGATTAGATGCTTTTAATTGGTCAGACTTCAGTGTTCACTGCAAAAAAAATTCTTTGTTAATTCTACTGATCCCTTCTCTGATCAGTAGAGCCATCACCATTCTCTGAAGCACAGGCTTTTGGCACAGGGTGGTCTTAACATGAAGGTGATATTTTTACTTCTCATAGAAAAAGATGATGCTCCTACACATTCACCCATTGTATGTGTTTGCAAACTGCAGCCACGTGAACTTCTTCCAGATATTGGGAGGGCAGGAAAAGAAACAGCAGTAGGAACTGGAAAAACCTGAAATACCACAAGGTTTCTCAAGGTAAAATTGGAGTTTTGGCCAGGTTAGCCATCAGGCACCTGCAATATTAACTCTGTGTAACGACAGCCTTCTCTTAATGGTGGCACTGGAATATGATTTAATGATAGAGAATTTAGCTACTGATTGATATGTGAGAAAGAGCACAGTCAAAGGACAGAAATATTTTAGCGATAGGAACTGCCAAGAAGTAGTTGGACCAAAGTAATATGTAATCATGACAAGCATTAATATGTATAATAAATATGTAGTAAAGTAAGTTTAGCAGATTTCTCATAACAGAAGTTAGAACTGAACAACTATAGTAGCTGGCTTACCCTCCTTCCCTGTCAGTGAAGATCAAGAAATCATTTGCTTTTTTCTGCCATTTTGGAATCTCTAATTTTTCTTCTATGGTTTACCTCAGGGAGGAAACAGTAGCAAAGCAGATTTATTAGTGAATGTGTCAACTTCAAGAAGCACGTTACTGAACAGTCTGAACTACCCTTTTGGGTCCTTTTTTGGGTCTCTGGCCCTTGTAGCAGGGACCAAGCTGGAGTCTGGCAGTCCTCTGAGCCACAGGAAATGCCTGCTCTTCAGGCACAAATACTGAAAGGATAGCAAAAATTTGCTAAAAAAACCCAAACAATCTCCCCCAAGTAATTAATATAATTGCCTTAAGTCCACACACATTATCTCAAATACCAAAATTAACCTCTAACTTTCAAGAAAGTCGATTATTAATTTGTAGCATGGCATTGGTCATGGCAGACAGGGCTTTGCTTACCCTTGCCCCAGCTGCCAGTCAGCTGGTCTGTATGCACAATATGATATCCTGGTAGCTGGAGAGGCAGGGCTGACTCTTCTTGCCTGGAACCCACCCGTCAGTCACAGCATCTGGCAGTTTTATCTCGGGTATATTCATAGGTACATCAGTTGTACACCTGATGCCAGTAGAGTTCTGATATAGTGCACGAAATAGCGGTAGCACACCTCAGCTATCTGCAGAATAATTCTACCAGATAGAAATTTCTGCTCCAAGGTTAAATAAATCATGAAGTATTTATACCTCACTGCAACTACCTCAGCCTACATAAGCCCAGTCTCACCTGCCTGTTCATTTTCAAAAGAGACACGCTGAAGTGGAGAATGTTAATGGAAAAGAAGAGGGAAATTAATTTTGCAGTCTCTGAGAGGATAAATGAAACGTTCTAAAAATCCAGAAAGTACAATAATCACATAAATATTATTTCACACATACTTTGTGTTGCCCCCCTGTCCAATGCAATCAATTTGCAAGTCAGGGGCTAAACCAGGTATTTTGCAGAGATGTTCATCATCTCCTACTCTCTGCCATCAGTCCCGAGACTGCAAGAGCAAATCTTTGACGCAAGTTCACACAGAGGAAGAAGAAAAATCATCAAATAATCTTGTAAAGATACATTTGCTTTACATTTTGTTGCTTCATTGGATATCATTTAATCAGAGGCCAGTCAGCCAACTCTCACTCTAATGATTTTGCTCCTACAAGTAATTTCTTCAGTGATTAGGAGTCTATTCATATCAAATAGACTTTATTATTGCATTAATAATTCAGCAACTCCCACAGCAAAGAGTAAAAAAAAAAAAAAAAAAAAACCACATCCAAGTAAGTTCCAGTCTCTCCACTAACCTGCCTGCCCTGTTTCTTTCCCTCCCATCATAGGATGTGTCAGATTTGTTTCTTCCCCAGTGTCAGTATTTTATGTATTTGATGACCCCTTCGAGGACTGACAGTAGGCAGAAAGGGTCAGACATCTTGATCATCTCCAGTAAATTTCAGGTTCTAAGGAAAACAAGTTTCTGTCGCCTCTATTAATAACTGTTCTGTGAAGATATTCAGCTTGAGTGTTTCTAAATAGCTTGTAAATCAACCCAAAGTTCAGGGAGTCTTGATTCTTTAGCCCTACATCATGAAGAGAGCTGCAGATCTTTCTGGAAAGCGTGCCATCTTTCTTGACAGCAATTACAGAACCAACTTAAAGCAAAGGCATTTAATGAATTATGCACATAACACAGTTAAAGCAACAGGCTGCATTTTACACACAATTCAAGCCTCAAAACTGCTGTCAACAGATTGCAGCCCATTCGTTCTCAGCAGCGGACAAGGCACACAGTGAATTAATGAAGCATTAGTCAGAGCCAGAAAGAGACAGAAACAAAGGAAAACAGAAATAAAATGAATGCATCTATGTGTGTTTTCTTCATTTACCCTGCCATGCTTCGCTTGGAGTCTACTGCATATACTGCAGTATGGGGTTTGAATACAACAACATTATTGCAGCACGGATTTCATTGCATTAGCCACTAAATGTTTTTCCAGGGGTAAAGAAGTAATTTTGCATAGATTAACAGAGCAAAAAGTGGAATTGTATTGACCCAGCTTTGTTAAGCTTTTGCTAACTAAAGCCTCTCCTTCAACTGCCACCTTGGTGAGGCCAAAGTCAGGAAGAATAAATTTGAAAAAGGTTCCCAGATACTTGGTGAAAGAAATCAAAAGAGAAAACTGCCTTTGCACACAATGTTGACTGCATTTCTTATTTTCTATGAGGCATATTTTCTTTCCTTAACAGAACTCTTTTGTGGGTGAATGGTGAAGCATCAGGCACTGATACCCTCCCTTTTCTATTTAATACAACGGAGTGCTTCCAGCTGCAGCCAACAGAACCCACATGCCACATCTCCATAACTGATCATAATCGACACCAAAAATCCCCAGATCCTCATTTCTCTCACAAATAATTTACCAAGAAGCAATATGCATACACCTATAAATACTACACTCTATAAATCCCCCCAAGTTCACTTGAGCTGTTTCTAAGTGCACACTTGCATTAAACCCAGATAAAACCTCTCTGTAGCAGAAAACACTACAAACCTTTAACATCTTCTTCCTCTATGCCCTTACACATGTATGTACAGCTGGGCAAGTTCTTCTGTTGCTAGATTATAATTGGTACTGAAATGACCTGCTCCATTCCAATCACATTAAATATAAAATCAATTAACATCTCCTCTTCTTTCACCTGGCATTTGCTCACACTGAAATTTAATATTGATTCCGATTATTCTTAATCTTAGGCTGCTGAACTTTAGTTACTTTTCTGGATGTTACCCCGTGTCTGAGACATGCAGAAGCCATCCCTGAGGTGTATGTCAAATTTTCTGGCTTTTAGGTCATCATCCATTATGTTCTAGGGCAATGAAATTCTTTGCCAGGAGACAAGTACTGCCTTGCTATCTCTGTTTTTCGAGAAACTCAATTTTCTAAAGCCAACTACTTTCTCCAAGTTCTTCCCACCACCCCCCTCCCTTTGTCTGCTTGGCTCACAGCAGGTTTTGTGCATGTGTACTGAACAACTTTGAGTCACTGCCACAGCACCAGTTACCCTGCATCCCATCCTTGCCATTCCAGGACCTTCTGAGCTGCAGCATCCCTGAGCCAAAAACCAACCAACCAGAAGCATTCCTAGTTTGGAAAGGGCCAACTTTGACTACGTCCTGCTTTTTAATTTATTTTGGTTTAATATTAAGGAACAACAAACAGGAAAATAATTCTTAAATAGGTGATACAAAGTCTTAAATATTCTTTGCTTAGAATCCTTAAGTCAAATAAACCCCAAACAAACAAAAACGACAAAAAAACCACACACCAACCCAACAAAAAAGGAATATTTCTATCACTCAGATACTGGGAACTCATGTCATTGCCTCTTACAGACAGTGCTAAGTTTAGCTCATAGGAAGGTGAAGGATTAAGAGAAAGAAAACTGTGCCTACTCGGCCTAATTTTGCTTGAGCCACACACTGTGACTTTCTGCCAGGACTGTGTGCTAGAAAGAGAAACAAAATCATCTGAAACAACAAAGCTGTGAGGGACAAATTGTATTTGCTGGCAGGTACCACATAGGTTTAATAGAGGCCAATGATAGTCTTGAATGTTGTTAACCACAGGGAAGCTCCCAGTATGGTAAGGAAACAACTGGTTTTGGTGGTTATGAGGAGGACTGGAAGGAGTGGGGGTTCCTAAAGAACTAGTAGAGGGGATAATACTGTTGCGCCTTGCTGCCAGCTACGGGTTTCCTGCCAGTCCAGGACGCTGCACATCTTCACTAAATCAAGATCAAACCAATCAAAATCCAAACCAAATGGACATGTGTGATATTTTATTCCCACCACTGTAAATCAAGTGAGGCTCAAACGCGCCTGGGAACAGTCTAATAGTTTAATCTCTACACAGGGCAAGAGTTAAAATACAGCATATTATGCAGTTTCTTGAGTAATGAATACTTGGAGTTTTACAAAGAAATGAAGAGCCTTTAGGCTGATTGGGTCACTTTGGATAGAACTGAACAAACTTTGCAGGGTTTTTTGGTATTGATTTGTTTTGGGCTTTGTTGTGTGTGTTTAAACAGTCTTTGATAGTAGCCACCTAACTTTCCTTTGTGTCTGAAGACAGAAACATTCACTGCCACAGACTGAGCCACAAGGCTCAAAGCTGGAGAAGCTCAGAAGGAAACTGGCTCCTCTATGTGCTGATGTGACACGAACCTTTCGAACTTCAAACGGACAGTTCTGAAATGCCTTCCACAGTAAAAATCTAGAAACATTCTTTTTTCATTGACTATTCCATTAACATAGAAACAAAAAAAAAACAAAAAAGGTACGCGAGACAGTTGTCTGAGGCAGCAGGGACCCACGCTCGAAAGCCTAGCCAATCTCCATGCTGCCATGCCACGATGATTGCCTTTCAAAATAAACAAAAAAGAACCAGAAGTAAAACCAGTTTTTTCCGTGTATAAAGAAAAGTTAAAAGGAAAGTTTCTTCTTCTGTGAACTTTTTGCTCCGAGACATACATCACGTTTTTTCCAGCTAAATCATACACGTCAGCTGCAAGACATTAATCCCCCGTACACTAAAGCAGCTCCTATTACTTGTAACCTGTCAGCCTCCTGATCTTCAAATGTTTATTTCATAGCTGTTGAACTATCAAGAGTTATCCCCAATTTCTAGCAATAACCCACATGCTTACAGTAACAGCGAATGAGTAAAATGGAAGCAAAAAGACAGAAACAAACGCTGTTGTGACTGAACACCAAAAGAATTCTTCCTTGTCAACTGATTTGTCACATATCCAAATATCTGACTGTGCCGAGAAGACAGGTTTCTGTCTCAAATATTCCTCCTACCAGCAGTCTCTACACGCACAAAATGAAGGGAAATAAAGAGATGTTAAAAATAAGTATACAAAAGATGCATTCATGCGTACATGTATGTATATACACACACTAAAAACAAATACCAGAATTTCTTATTTAATTCTAGGGAGAAACCAAAGGTGTCCCTTGGAATTTTGCAGAGACTGTCTCACGTGCTCCAACAGGGCTGTTTGTAATCAGGGCAACACATCCAAGCAGCTTCCCATCAGACACAGAGGTAAGCAGCCTCCAGTGTACTCCAGCAGCAACCCCTTGCTATTCTGACTACGTGCAGCACAGTTATGGAAAATAGAGCAAGTCTGGAACTGAGAAAATTTTACCTCAAAGTTTTTCTACTACTAATTCTAAATTATGACCTTACAGGTGAAAATTACCTCTCCAGCCTTCTTGCTTTGTATGGTTGTATGTATGTCTGACATGGTACTGCAGCATATAACCTGTGCGCTGCAACGGTATCAGAGGGCTCACCTCTCCTGTGTGGACAGGGTGAGGGACTTGGGGCTGTTCAGTCTGGAGAAGAGAAGGCTCTGGGGAGACTTTATAGCAGCCTCCAGTACCTGAAGGGCCTGCAGGAAAGCTGGGGAGGGACTTGTTGTAAGGGCATGGGGTGACAGGACAAGGGGCAATGGTTTTATACTAGAGCAGGGTAGATTTAGTTTGGACATTAGGAAGAAGTTCTTTATTATGAAGGTGGTAAGACAGTGGAACAGGTTGCCCAGTAAAGTTGTGGAAGCTCCATCACCTGATGTGTTCAATAACAGGCTGGAAGGGGCTCTGAGCACCCTGCTCTAGTGGAAGGTGTCCCTGCCCATGGCAGGGGGGTTGGAATTAGATGATCTTTAAGGCCCCTTCCAACCCAAACCATTCTCTGATTCTGTGATTCTGTGTGTATTAAATTATCAGTGTGGATGTCAACAAAGTTTTCAGCCAAATAAAGTCTGTAGTATTGACAGTCATGTCCGACTGTTCTCAACAAGTCTGTTTCTGCTACTCCACTACAGTGAACTGAAGACACCCAACAGAAGGGCTCTGCTACATGTCATTAAGGATGTATCACCCCGTCTTCGTGCGCTCCACCTGCAGAGCCAAACCAAGAACTCACCTGCTCGCAGCCTGCTAATGTCTCTGGAAAGCCATCAGAGAGGACCACCATGTAGCTAGCAGCTGTTCCTTAGACATCTCTAAATGAAAGACTTGCTCTTTTCTAAGGTACAGGGATGATGAATGTGATGAGAACTAATCTGAGGAGCCCAAGCCCAGTGAGAGGCAGAAGACATGGCTGCGCTGAGACGCACCCAGCTGCTGAGCCTGCGGGTGCAGCTGAAGCAGACAGGCAGGATGAAAGATTAGGGAAGGTGTTCCTGTGCTGGGTAAATTTGAGTGATGAGGTAAGTTTGCAAAAGTAAATAACAAAAAACAAAAAACCACGCTTAGTACCCTGCAAAGGGAGGCGAAAGGAAAAAAAAAACCCAGACAGTATCCCTTAGGTGAGACAGAAAGGTGCTAGCAAAGAAAAAAACAGATTTTCAGGTCTAGAGGAAAATAAGACAAATGGGGGAAATCAAATCCCAGCTGAGATCTCAGAGATGTGAGAAGCAAGTAGAAAGAAGTCAAACTCTGAAAGAACAGTGGCATTAGGTCTAGTATGAAAAGTTATCAACAGTGAGAAAAAGAAAAGGTGGCAGTGAGAAAGGTGAGTATGGAAGTAAACAGTCTGGCTTTAATATAACAGTACAAGTAAAGAAGAGGGTATTACCAATACAACTTCCCAGTTTCCCCCCAAATCTACATCTGACTGGGAATCATTCACACCACAGCTCGGGGAGCCTGAGAAATAAGTATGAACATCACACACAGCAGCTGAGTACCATGCAGTTTCTCTTGCAGTGACTGTGATGTTCAGAGGCTCCCAGTCAGCTATTCAGAGGAGCGGCTGGCAAGCAGCAGCACCTCACTGGGGCACGCAGATACTTTCCCAAGCTCAAACACAGCCAACTTTCCACCCTTCAGCAATCCAATGTGTACATGAATGATGTAGGTCCCGAGCAGGGCACTGTGGAAGGTAAAAATAGTTCTGCCTACAACACACACTTATCTCTGCAGGCTCACAGTTGAGAAGCACGAGGTACACTTTCCATTTCTTAATGGAACATCGAGTCACACTCTCAGCCACTCGCAGACTAAAACTAGCTGTCTTACAGCTGTGCACAGTGATAGGATTCAAGGAGCACATAAAAGCCTTGTAAAGATACTTGTCACTTTGGGATTCTCCAGACGCAGCTCGTCTCCAAAAAAGCCACAGTGCACAACACGTGACAATATGAACCACATGGCAGAAGGGACAAAAAGAGTGTGAAATGCCCAGCACTAAAGTACATTACAAACATGCAAATATGGTTTATTTCGTATCAACTCTTAAGCAGCATAGAAGGGGAGAACATTAGAGAACTGAGCTGCAGAAGGCTTAGAGGAAATACAGGTGTTTGAAATAAAAAAGAATGGCTCTCTACATCTTAAACTGAAAGCAGCAGGGACAGACATCAAAGAATTATTTTCTCCATGCTCTTTCCAAAACGCGTGACCCAGCAACTGTAGAGAATGCCAAAATTCCTTCTTTTTGGATCTTGCTGAAGTGCTGTCACAACAGCAGTCCAGTGAGATAAAAGGGCACCCAAAACGGCAGTCACACTTGAAGCTCAGTAACCATTCTGCTATTTCCTGATAGTTTCCACTTTATTATGGAAATGTTTTCACACTGAAATGACTTATGTGTATAAGGAGAAGCCTCTCTCCTGAAGAGGATTACGGCAATACATCAAAGAAAACCCCAAAGAAAGTATCTGGCTGCCCAAAAGAACACAGTATGTTCTAATTTTTGCCCTTTATTATATTTTTACTCTTTCTTTTTAATGCTAGATAGATGCACTCAAAAGAAAGGAGTGTAAAAAACACAGTGAGAAATAGCAACAAAGAGCACTGCAAGGCAAGAAGGGTTAATTACAGCGCAAGAAAAGATACAAGGAATGTGAAGAATGTTACCAAGTAAATAAATCAATAATCTACAGTTGTCATCTACATTCCTGAACTACCTTGGAAGCAAGGATATCTACCCTTAACATTCCTGACAACAGCAGTGATTTTTCAAGGAAGGCTCCGGGAACCTTTCCGAAGGGAGCCTACACTATCTCTTTTAAGTCTTGTTAATACAAGCTTGTAAAGACCTTGGCCCAGCCCAGAAACATTAAGAAGTCAAAATCAATGCTGCACTTAGTTGGAAAAAACCATAAGGGGCATTGTCAAACAATGGCAGGAATGATGTGCTAGATTCCCCCCTCCTCACTGCTCTCTACACAGCAGCCTTGCAGCTCCTACAGAATAAAAGCACAGATCAATAAAGCCATCAGTCTAATGTGGGTTTACAGATGTATTTCTTCACAATGGTATCAGTGTACTATGAAGGAAGAGTTTTACAGAGGAAGTGGAAGCTGAGCAATACAGACAAGAAGTCAGGACTTCTTAATAAGTTGGGAACATTGCACGTAGGAGTAAAAAAACCCAAAACCAAACCAAACACCTAAAAAGCAAACAAACAACAAGCCCCAAACAAGTATACAAATAAAATCAAGGATATGCCATCACGTAACATGGCACAGCAGAAGTGGATCTGCAGAGCCACAGAGGTGTTAAGGACATTACTGAATCTACCCTAAACACATTTGGGGTGGGGGTTTCTTCAGAGTAACTCTTTGACAGGTCCTGTGAACTGAGCTCCCACTTGAGGCTGAGGTGAATAGTCTGGTTTAGGTTCATTCAAAAAGGAATCTAGACCCACCTGTGCTGCAAACTGAAATAAGGTGAAGGGGGGAACAACAGAAATTCAACTCAGAAGTGTAATCCTGAGTCAAGGCTAATACAGAGTTACACAGAGTTGCAATATGCTGTATCTATATAAAGCTTTTAAGTCCAGTATCTCCGTGTCAAACAAACGAAGAAAGAAAACAGAACGGCATGATTCCACATGAGCATTGCTGCTTCAGAGAACAATTTTGTCTAGAAGACATGGCAGTAATTCTCAAAAAATTCCTTTGCCACAGAAAATAAAATGTACAAAGCCCACAGAAAAATCAGCGTACAGAATTGTTTCTAAGCTGGACTTGCTTGGCTTCACGCATGCACAATATGCTTTTGCAACACTTGCTTTTATAAATGAAGCTGATACAACACGATTAGGTAGCCAGGGGCATCTTTTCATGTGACTCAACAAATTTCTCAATGCTTATATGAAGTGCAGCAATTAAAACAAATCTATTTTCAATGCCATTCTACTGCCAAATGGGGAGACTCCACCCAGCTGTCCACATGTACTCAGACTTCACAATCTTCTCTGCAATAATGGATGCAATCACATTAAAAAGAAACAAAGGAAGAAAGAAAAAAACCCTACTGTACCTGTATGTTGTTCTTCAATCCAAGCTTGCAGATACATGAAGAGGAGTAGACCGGCTACTCCAAACATCAGTACAGACACAAAGACTTGTCTCAGGTTCATGACCCTATCAGTGAGCTACTTTTCAGCTTTCAGAAGGACTCATGGGTCACTTTTCTGAAGTTTTCAGCGTGCCTGCATCTTCACGTCTTCCCGAGACACTGACCTGGAATAACAAGAGATGGAGCTAGTTCTCACGGTACATTTTTATTCTTCACCAGAGACTGTGTAAACAGCACACTATATACAAGGTGGAGCTCTTACAAGCCATTACTTTCAGTGCTTAGATTTCTGTTCATTATCTCATCAATCTTTCCACGCCTGGATAAGTTCCAAGCAGAAGTGTTTCTCCAAGTGGCTGCAAAGACCATTGCACCTCCACGCCGCTCACACCACCTGCTGCTGTACCACCCCAAATGAGACACCCGGCTGTCACACCAGCACACCACTGCCCACCAGCCACCACGGCTGAGAAGCTACAGCAGCAGCTGGAGACCCTCTGCCGTGGCCAGATGGCACCCCAGTGCTACCTGCTATGAGCAATGAGCAAGACAGCACCTCTGCTCCTGGCCCGAAGGATGCCTGTGGCCAGCCATGCAGCACAGGCTCGCAGCGCCTCGGCATCGGCTCAGCCTGCTCTGGGGAGTCACACGCTGATGCTGACCCTCAAACATGAATCCAAGTTGGGTTTTGCAGGGTTAGGGAAGGTCAGCATAAGACGATACCGGTGACGAAGCAGAAAGGGACTTAATGGATCATCTTTTTACTCGGCTATTTTGCAACATGGGAAGGACTTGTCAAGAACACAGTTTTTGCCACTTAAATTCAGTGGAACGGAGTAAAGAATGTAAAGACCTTACCAAGAAGATTACTTCCTTGCATTGCAGAGGGCCCAGAAAAGGAGGTAATTTACCTGATCCCCTGCACCTGCCACAAAGGGGATGTAAAATTTAGGGGATAACAACAGAAGACAGAAGGCACTCTGTACCATAAAAACACCAACCCCTTAACCTGAATCAGAGCACCGGCTTGTCGTGCTGGTTTTGGCTGGTTTCACCAGCAACTCTCCAGCTTCTGGTAATGCACTTTCATAAGGAATGCATCTATCTGTACTATCAACACTGTTTTCAGCACAAACGCAAAACACGGCCCCACACCAGCTACTGCAAAGCAAATGAATTCAGCCCAAACCAGCACACCTGCAGAAGACAAAAATGCTAACATTCAACACAGTGGACACCCCTGTAAGTGCAAATCTGATGGCAGTGGCTGGTAAACTACTGCAAAGAATGCAAAGAAAAACCTCAGCCTTTTACAGGAAGACAGCCTACTGAAAAATATCTGAAAGAGAAATCTGTTAAAAGAACAGAGCTGAGGTATGTGTGCATGCAAACAAACAGAAGAAGAAAAAGCAGGCATTTAACAGTTATTCTGAAATGTACAAGCACTGTGTGTTCCACGAGTTCGTATTCTTAAATAACTCGGTGCTGCTGCATCTAGAATTGCCCAATTTCTAAATATACACATACACACAGGGCTTAGCAGGAACACCCATTACAAATAGCTGTTGAATGAACACAGCAACTACGTTAGAAAGAGACCAAACGTTTTAAGAACAACAAAACTGCGTTCAGAAGTTGACAGGATTCTTTTCCAATTCTGTGCCATTAAAATCATACGATTCTCTGAAGCTCAAACCTGCCTGCAGAAAATGGAAACCAGAGTTTAAATATTAATCATTTTATATGCGATTGTTCTGTAGAAGATAGATAGCTAGACATTAACAGAATGTAAATGTTCTGTCTCAAGTCTTTTTTGTATGGGTCATGAAGTATCTGGTTCAAACCTGGAACACGGAAGGAAGGCGAGTAGCATAGTTTTATTCCATCTCTTTCTTTTTGCCTTGATTCTGCAGAGATGGAATTTCGTCCCCATTATATACATGTACCTGTTTGCAGCTGTTGTGATGATGCACAGGATTGGAAGTGAGTGGTGAAAACTGGGCAAAACTAAAGAAAATGCTTGGGGAATTTTTCTGTGAAAAGCCTTTTGTGAGGGTGTGTGTAATGTAACCTCCTTCCAGCCAGCTCTCCATTTGCTGTTATCACTTGCACCTTTTCCTTCAGTGCCCTCAGAATTCTCAGACTTGCACTCTTCCTTATCTACACTAAAAGGTTTACTTAGGTCTCTGCACCTAACTTCAGCCCTGCATCAAATGCACCATCTTCAGAAATTACACTGCTGCAAGACAGAAGCTCCCCAGTACAAGTGATGCTTCAAGAACTGTTAGTCAAAGGATCAATGAATACAAACCTCTTCTGTTTTCCCTCAGACAAAAGCTGTGTTGTTCATGTAACAGGACATTGACAGCGTCTGGATTAGAAGAAAAAACAAACAAAAAAAAAGCGCCAGATAAATAAGGCATGAAGATGTGAATGAGTATCACTGAAAGACACTAATTAAATTGCAGGTACTAGAAAGCAGGAATCGGTTACTTTTGGAAATGTTGCTTGGGATTCATATCTTTCTTCTACTAAAAGAGTGAGCACTCCAGGCACACACAATGAATGGTGGCAGGCTTCCAAATAAGCCCACTTGTGTGGTTTTGTCACTTGTTTCATAGAACAGCTTGGGTTGGAAGAGACCTCAAAGATCATCCAGTTCCAACCCCCCTGCCATGGGCAGGGACCCCTCCCACTATAGAAGGGTGCTCAGAGCCCCATCCAGCCTGGGCTTAAACAATTCCAGGGATAAGGTGTCCACAACTTCTCTGGGCAACCTGTTCCAGTGTCCCACCACCCTCAGAGTAAAGGACTTCTTCCTAATGTCTAATCCAAGTCTACCCTGCTCTAGTTTAAAACCATTGCCCCTTGTCCTATAACCACATGCCCTTATAACAAGTCCTTCCCCAGCTTTCCTGCGGGCACTTCAGGGATTGGAAGGCCAGTTCCAGTTTCTATCTGTGATTACACAGAACTCCCCCCTCCTTTCCAAAAAACCAGTGTCTTGAGTGGGCAAGAAAAGCCTTCTCAGGCCATGAGGACGATGCTGAAAGCATCTGACATTGTATCTCCATGAACATTTCTATTACTTGTAGGCTGGCATTGCAGCTCTCTCCAACCACTCGCTCTCCTCACCCTGGCTGCCCAGCTCTTGCCACCACTGTGAGGGTTTACACACTTGAACAGTAACATTCAGAAAGTTCGTCCACCTAAAACTGCTGCAGAAAGAAGGAATGGGGACCTTAATGCCAAAGGAAGTCAGGAAACTGGTTTAATGAAACTACAGCCCACAAAGGACTGTCCCTGCAGCTGCTTCAGCCATGGCACGCATGTGTGATGCTTGATGGCATAGCTGACCTTGCCCAAACACCATCATGGTTGCATGCAGCACCATCCCTGCATCATCCCTGTCTGGACGCACGGTCAAATCAGGAATGCTTCCAAGAAATTCCATCTATGAGTTAAGAAAACGAGACATTTTTCTACTAGGGTAGTTTCAGTTTTGAGTGGATAGAAGTTCCTTAAAAGGAAACAGCAGTTCAAGGCACATTGTTTTTCAAACTACCAAACACACCCTAAAGCAAATTTACCCCACCATCACAGTCACTACAATTATCTTTGTATCAAGAGTTTTTGTGCTGCCTGCAATTAGTTTAATTTATTTAAATTTAATTTATATGAAGCTCCATTCTTTGTCTGTGCATTGGCTAAGTTTTAAGATTAGTTTTAAACAAGAGTAACATTAGTTTTAATTAAGACTACCTTTTTTAGCACAGATTATACTCTAAATGCATCAAACCTATCCAAAGTCTGAAGCTATTCTGCTACCTTATGAGATTTTTTAAAGGCTTTTCAGCTTGAATAACTAGTTTAATTTATTTAACATAGTGATTTGTAACCCACATATGAAAAAATGATAGCGATATTAAAAAAAGTCTGTGTCTACAAGTCTTCCAGTAGAACCTGAAAAATGGCCACACAACAGTGACAAATTTGGTCTTTCAGTATTAAAAAGCAACGCTCGTGGATAAGACCCTGGAGCACCCTGGCAAAGGGGAAATACCTGCAAATATTCTTTAATCAAGATAAATGCTCTCTTGTGGCTGTGAAGGAAGAGCCAACAAGCAATTACTTTCAACCTAAAGTATTTTCAAAAGAGATCAGCCATATCAAAACAGACACTCAGCATCCCTAGGTAAGCTGTAAATCTTTCTTTGTTCCCTCTCCTGGGCAACACAGCTCCACGGGTGATAGCTTGACCACCCTGCTGGATAGGATGCTTGCTAGCTAATTTAATCTAATCTTGCTATCTAAGAAACTAAGGTAGCCTAAGAAATGGCTGTGTCCCTCTCACCCACACTGAACTTGATTCTTGCTGTAGCCCAACCTTCCCCCTCATCTCTTTTGGAAGTATGGACACCAACGCCCCATCCGTTTCAACTCAAGTCTTCACAGAAAATGTCATAGTGAACTCACACACCCCAAAAGTCCTTCTGAGTACCAAAGAGAGATTACTGCTTGTTTTCATTCCTCATGGAGAAACAGTAGACCTGGCAGACAGAGCCACTACATGCCTTTGATGAGAACACAGACCTCTTTGCAGCAAAAAGTTAGAAACTTGACTAATTTACAATCATTCACCTCCGAGGCCAAATTTTTCAATACCATTGTCAAATTTAAGAGTTTCAGGAATCCACATCCCACAAATGTAAAATCCTTGCATTTTCCAGTTCAAAGAGACCCATTTCTGTACAGGGGGGAAGTGTGCATCTCCTGCCTCAGGCAGGATTCCTCATTTCAGTATTTTGTCCACTTTTCCTTTCCTGGCAACACCTGCAGCTGAGGAGAGGCACCTCGAGCACTCAGGTACAATTCCTGTCCTTTTCCTATTCCAGACCACACAGAACAAAAGGCATGTGGTCAGAGCATGTTTGCCTAACTTTGAGATTTCCTTGCCAATATTACTCTATCACCTAATTCTAAAACCAAAAACATTGAAAAGCAAAACATTAGATTGCCTCAAACTACGTAGAAACTTTTCTTCTTAATTCCCCTCCGCCTTCTTCCCTTCACCTGAAAACAGAGTGGTTCCAGCTGAGTGGTTAGCCAGTAGAACACTGATGAAAAAAGAACAACAGATGTCCTCTATAATGGTCAAAGTATTCGCATTACTGTGGGTTACCACAAATTCCCACCCACTCGGCGTCTCCTCAGACACAACTGGATCAGAGATAGCAAAATGAGACAAAGGACACAGAAAGCTACTGCAACCCCACTTTTTTTTTCCTCTCCCCTCTTTCCTTCCTTACCCCAAGAAGCAATAAATCTTCTGATCCCTCCATTGGAGTATCAAGGCAAGAAGATTTTGCACTGAGGAACGTCCTGCTGGACACTTGGCCCAGGCTACTTTCAGCTCAGTGAGCAGAAGGAGGCACAGGTATCTTCTCACTTCAACACCCCCCCTCCTCCCTCACTTCTCATCTGTTAGCTTGTGTCCTACTTCACGCGTAGGTGATCTTCCAGGATCAGCTTTCCACTGTTCACATCTCAACTTTCTGGCTTCACAACAGCTAGCAGAAGGCACAGCTCCAGCTCGCAACAATGCTTGCACAGTTCCTCGTAGCGGGCAGTGATACGCTTTGTTCTAGTTTATTCCAGTGGTTGCCAGGAATAAATGCAAAGTATTTGCTGTTTCCTTTCTCCAGCAAGTTATGCTGAGTATTGCGATTGGGTGGAGTCAAAGTCCTTACAGAAATCTGAAGTGTGTAACCAGATCAAAACAACTCAACTCAGTGCTGCTGAGACAGTCTAGAAATAAATAAATAAAACGCACACAAGAAAAACCCCAAAGAAACAAACAAAAACAACAAAAACCCCCAAACAAAACAACAAAACCAAACCAACCAAACAACAAAAAAACCCACAGCAACAAATAAAACCAAAACCCACCACAACAGCAAACCCAAAATCAAAGCAAAATCCCCATAATGCAGCCCTTCCTGTCCATAGGAAGCTACTGGTGGGATCGGGGTGGGCAATGGTCAGCAGTCTGGCAAAGCCTCGCTACGTGGGCTGAGCTCAGAAAGGTCAGGGCAGCAATGAGTTTCTCTTTCACACCTTGACAGAGTATTGCACAGGCTGGTGCCAGAGGGCAATACCCAACGTTCAGGCCCAAACACCACTGCGACTGGTACAGCAGTGCTGCTGACACCTCAGCAACTTCCACCTGAAGAGCTTCTTATAAGAAGGTTGTGTTGAAGTGTAACCGAAGACACCATCTGGCCTGCACAACTTTTATCGTGTCAATAACAGATGATTACTACCTACCAGCCTTGCAAATCAAGTTAAGAGAATATTGTTAGAGTTCCACCAGACAAAAATAATGGAATATTTTGTATGAAACTCAGAGGATTTTCCTTTCAAAGGACAGAGCTGTTTAAACAAAGTGAGCATCCTTCACCACTGAAAATTCTGAAACAACAAAGTCCCTTCAAAAAAAACAGAGCTTAAAAACTTAAAGTTTCATGAGGAATCAGGAAATTCCAAGTATCAACATCACAAAAGTAACTTCCCATCCAGCCAAACTACACATATTTAACATTTTTCTACTTCACTCTTCCTTGTTACGTAGCAGACCACAATGTTGTTACAGCAATTAGGTTTTGTTATTAATGCACTTTACAGCATACAACACGCTATACAAAATTAATAATGTGGCAAAGAAAATATGGTTTGCGTTTGATTTGCCCATTTTCATCTATTAAAGTCACTAGTTCCTCATTATCCTTTCAACATACTTCCAAAGGAAAAAAAGCCTGCTTTTAATGAAGCCATGGATGTGAGCAAGACTCACTTTAGTGAAGAAACACATCTTGGTTTCTGATGCCATGAAATCTTTCCATAGGAACTGCACTAGGGGACTGAACGCAGTCAACAGCGCCTGCACTGCTTCAGAGAACATGCACAAGCACAACCACTTACCTGGTCCTGCCCCTCAACCACAAACCAAACTGAACTGCAGACCGTATGAGTTTAATCCACGCAGCAACCCTCTGCCACGTGTAGGTTCATTTAAAGGTGCAATTCTGATTATTCTTTATAAAGAAACAAACGAAAGTTAGGCTTGTGCTAACAACTATAAATGCAGAGTTGACCTACCCACGAGTGTGTAGGTTAACACATTGGCATCACAGAAAGTTTTGGTTTTGTAAAGAGAATGGAGAAGACGCTCCAGTACTGCGAGCGTTGGCTTTGGCACATCACCAGTCTACCAGGATATTCAATACCAGGGGCTTCATTTTATGGCTGCAAGACACCTCGTTATCATCGTCTCATCTTATTATCCTTCCCGACGGCTCCCAGTCAGGACTGGGGGACCCCACTGCAGCCCAGCAGACAAAGGCAGGTTTGGCATGCTCAGCTCTTACCTGCCCGAAGCACGGCGTGAAGCCATCGAGCATCCCATGGAGATCACCTGGATCTGGGGAAGGCAGCACAGGAGCCGGGCTGGCAAGACGTCAACGCGATGGCCCTCGGTCTTCTAGCAGGGTGGAAAGTGGACTTTCTTCTGCCTTGCAGGATAGGGGAGATTAGAGAAAAGCTTGTGTCAAAGCAAGATCTTCCCTTTCTTTAAGTTGGTGCAATGACACGCTGCTGTTTGCTGACCGCAGCGAGCCGAAGCGGTACCAGCGTGCCAAGCGGACTCGCCGCCCGCCACCAGCCGCCACTCGCCTGCCCGAGAACGCACAGGCGGTAGTAGCCATTCTTTCTGTGCCGTTTGGGAGACGTGCCCTGAATTCCCGATTCCCGCTGGGTGCCGGGGGAGGCGCGGGGGGTGAGGACTCAGCAAGAAAGTTGCTCGGTGCCCGGAGCGCTGCCTCGGCCGGTGCCGTAGCGGGCAGCTCGGCGTTCCCCTCAACTCCACGGGACGCGCCGGAGCCCTGAGCGCCCGAGCCGGGCCGCAGCCCCCGCTCCGAGCCGCGGCGGCCTCTCGGCGCCCGGTCTCGGGGTCGGGCAGGAAGGCAGCCCCCGGCTACGGCCGCGCCGAGCAAAACAAGGGCTCTCCTCGGGCCACCCCACGTTCTCCTACGGGCGGTCTCCCACAAACGCACCGAGGCGGCCGCGCTGCCTCCGCTCAGCTCCCGCCGGGTGAAACTCCCGGCGCCCCGGGGGTTGGGCGGCGCCGGCGGGGAAGCCGCTGACTGCTTTGCGGGGCCGGGGGAGGAAATACCCGCAGCGAACCCACCGGCGCCGGCTGAGGGCCCGAGCGCAGCAGCCCCCTCACCTGCCCGCCGCTCCCGCGCCGCGCCAGCGACACGCAAACTTTCACAGCAAAACTTTGGGACCGGGCGGACTGGGGAAGGGCTCCCGCTTGAACGGGACCGACCTACCCCCCCCCCCCCCCCGGGGGGCAGGTAAACGGCGTTTGCTCGCCCGCCGGCGCCGCGCCTGCAGAGCCCGAGCCGCGGCTGCCGCTCGCCGCCCCCGCCTCCCCCGCCTCCCCCGAGACGAAGCGCGTCGCGGGCAGGTTTTGTTTGCCGTGGCGTACCCAGGGGTAGGCTCGCCACGCCTTAGCAAATCAATGCGTTTTAAGCTGCCAGGTGGAGGCAAAACGTGGTTGTAATTAGCTCCTCAGGTAGTGTAGAAACTTTTATCGATGACGGGGAAAACGTATTTAACGAGCGGTTATTAGAGCGCTTCGTAGGTGCTTTGTGAGCGTCACCGGCTTATCGTGACAACAGACCAGCCGTGTAGATAAACGGCATCGTCTCACTTTAAAGGGCACTTTGCTTCGCTTACATTGCTGCGAGCAGTTCCTTGCAGAAACAGCTGGAGCTCTCGCTAGGCTGGGGTAAGCACAGAGGAGCTCTGACTTCCCAGAGCTGTGCCCAAACCCTCTACCCAGCTCTCCCTTCAGACACTTGGCTGCGGAGCTGTGTGCCCAGAACCACCCCAGCAGGCACTGCTGGAACGCTCCCGCAGCCACTGCCCCGTCGCTCTCTTACTGAATAAGGCCTTTCCTGGAATAACAAACGTAACCCTTCATCTTTTACCCTAACAGGTCTCAGTTCATCTCACACGCTGTTAGAGCCAGCGCACAGGGATCCCTTCTCCACCCAGGGAAGCGCAACCACCTTCAGCGAGGAGCTGAGCATCAGTTAGCAGCTGGAGACAGCGCTTGGGAGCAGACAGGAGAGAGCTGTGTGCTGCTCTGCTTTCCAGGGGGGCTTAGCTAAGCAGAGCGTAATTACCCCGACCAGAGCTCAGACGTTGGGGATAACACATGTTCATTGCTCCAGGATCTGTAGCAGCCAAGACCTGTGCTGTTCCCGATGGATTTGCAACCCTAGCGCTAAACCAGCCGGCTGCTGCTTGCTTTGGGCTGTGCGAGTACGGAGAGACTCACCGTGCTGCTACACACTTTGGTTTTTATCTCACTTAAGGATCTCCCTAGTCACAGGTCGTTAAAGAGGCTAGCAGCTCAAAGCAGACTTAGGGAGTAAAAACATTGTTCCTTCTTTTCCTTTAAAGCCAACCATGGGTCCACTCTGGTGAGCAAAGAGCATCCCTCAGACCTGTAGCTTGTCTGGCTCCCTAGTAGAAATAAAAGGGGAGGAAGGATGGAAGGGAATGGGTTTAACACGAGAATATGCCGGTTGTTTGCTATTTCCAAGAGCTGATTTCCCATTTTAGACAACCTGTCAGGCACACGATACTATGATAACCACATGCCCTATAACAACAACAACAAAAGGCAATCTCTTATTTAAATTACAGATCTATTAGTGCCTGACGGCCAGGGAGATTTTAGAGAAAAAACAACTGCCTCCTGAATTTTAGTTTCCTGAGGTAATACATTCAGAAGATTGTAATGAAGGTCACTGAAGCTTCTAATAAGGATATACAGATTAACTTTCTGAGTGTTGTAGATTTAATTTCACTCAATAAGTACATGCTGCAAATATATTTCTTCAGATTGATCTACTCAGGCTGTACCCATCAAGTGATTAAAGTTATATATAACTCAGAAAAGATCAGATGTCTCCATTTTTTTTTTTCTCCTGTTAAAGGAATAAATTAATTACTTTGGGATAAAGCCAAGTCTTGTTTTACAACTTAATAAAAAAACCTCTGTGCATTCAGTTTATATAATACCTGTTCCACCACAGGTCCTTCCACTGCAGAGGGCATATTCCAGCTATGGATTTAAGAATCTTTACAAGATTAAAAATTCAACATGCCGGTGAAATTAGACACTGGATTAGGAAGCTCATCAACTACGTAAATGCAATCGGCACCTTCTGAAACCTGACATGGAGCAAAAAAGAAAGGAATTGCGAAAGGGTGGCGGCAGTTTGGCTGTGTCAGCGCGGTGGGGCCGGGGCCAGCGCCTGCATCACAAACCCTGTTCTTGGCAGGTTTCTGCCTGTTTCCTACTGCTGGTAGACAAGGAGTTCAATGGTTAGAGTAGCAGAGTCATCTTCTGCAAGTAGGGTGACAGTGACTGGGTGGAGACTTCCTCACAGTGACAGTAGTCAGTGCAGTTTAGAGGAGACAGGTAACACGTCATGAACTGACACTGAAGCCTCCCAAAAACTTACAGGTCAATTTGCTGACATAAAAACACCTGTATTCTACAGGAAGAGCAATTCAGGCTCTTTAAGCATGGTTTCTGCGTAGAACGTTTTCAGCTGAGCGCATTTTCAGCTCAGTTTAGCAGCAACAGCCATGAAGGAAAGTTTGGAGGGTAGGTCAGAGTTACCCACAGTCACAGCTGCCTGTTGTGGGCTTCTGGGGTGCACCGTGTAACCCCCCTGAGTCCCCCAGGGGTGCTTGGACCATTCTCCCACGAGAGGTGGGACAGAAACCACACGCACCATTGCTGTGAGCTGTTAGGAAACCCCCCATTCTTGCTGAACTTTCCACGCAGCCCAGGTTTCCGTTTGACATTTTCCCAAGTTTGCAGCAAAGCTAGCACAGCCACCTACACAGATACACACATTTCAAGGAGTCAGAAGTTGGGATTTTAAAGAAAAATTTAATATGAAAACCATGACTGAAGTAGCAGCTGTGACAAAACTGTGCCTGTTTGGCCTGATCCTTTTCCAAAGGGGAAGGATTAGCCCTTCAGAGGGTTTTTCAGATTAGGGAAATTCATTCCGAGTGCCATTATCATTTACTGCGGTGAATTTTAGGATGGGCCACATTGGCACAGTTTCAGTGCAGTGTGTTGTATATAGAGCTGATTAGACAAACCTTTGGTGATTAAAAGCATTTTATCATTATGAAGGTGTCTTTTGCTCCAGGGCATAAACCATTCAGCAAGTAGTTTAATTTTATTTCCTTGAGCATTTTTAATTTTCAGCTAATTAGCTAGAAATACACCACCTACAACATGCTCCTTTTCTCAGTTAGGAGGCTAAAATTTGCCTCTGCTAAGCATTGCTATGGGGCATTTGCTTGTTTCTTTAAAAAAACTGCTAGCAACTTGGTATAAAATTCATTTGCTCAGTAACTGGCCTGCTGGGGTAATTATCAAAGCCTTTCTAGAAAGCAAGTTGTGTGCTCATTCAAAAATATTACTATTACAAAGTTTCAGTTTTAAGGAGGTATTTAAAAATGAGCCCAACTCGACTGAAACACTTTGATGAGTTAACTAAGAAGTTAGTTTATTCTAGTGGGCTCCTGTTATCAAAAGACAACCAAAAGAAAAGAGTAGCTGCCATCATTTTTTTCTGAAGGTTAGTGTGTTACCTTACTCCAATTCTAAAATGTTCTTCAAATAGTTCTTCTGTCAAGTGCTGCAGGGCTGGGAAATGCCTCAGGGTGTCCTGGAAACTGATTTTCTGGGGGGAAAAAATAGAAAAGAAAAAAAAAAATTCTTCTGTATTTAAAAGGCTGGTGAGGACTTCCAGTTACAGGTGTAAATTGGAAGGTTTAGATGAACTCCCCTTCTCTAACTCCTTCTGCCCTAGCACTGTATGAGCTGGGTGTTGGATGTTCTCATGCTATTATATATTTACATCTTAGATTGAAGTATATCCAGTTTCACAGGCTCCATACATGGAGGTTTTCAAGACGAGTCTGGGTAAAACCCTGATCCCATGGCTGACCCAGCTGTGTGCTGGAGGTTGGACTACAGGCTCCCTGTCATCCCATCCTATGTGAGTTGTCCTCTGCTGTCTTCATAGCCCATCCAAAAATCAGGAGGTCACAGTTTCACCAAAAATGTCTCATTTCAGAAATGAGATTTGAAGACTGCTACCCTACCACAGGGTCACAGAGCACAAATGAATGAACGTTCTAAAATGAATAACTAACATCAGAGGGCTTTCTGGTGAAAGGTGCTTTACAAAACAAGGACTGAAGGGATGTTAGCAGAGTGTCTCTGTTCATACTGTGGAGTCTCTCAGCTGCAACCGACTGCTCTTAGGCATCACCCAGACTGAAAAAAGCCCCACCAAAACCCCAATTAGAGCAATTTCACAGTCTTTTACATGACTGCTAAATGTCAGAGAAGTAAAATCTGAATATCACGCTTTGGTCTCTGCGCATCCCCTGAATGTAAGACAAACAAAATCCTCTTACTTCCACCAGCACTCTTGATAGTAGAAGGTTCTGCACGGATTCAACATCTGTTGACAAGCTGTCTGTATAAATCGACAGAGAAACAAACTGGTACGTGAAACCGAATGTGCCTCCGAAGTGATTCACAGTCTGTTGAAAGAAGACACCATACCATTAAATATGTAATTCCAGTGTTCTGGTTCCTCTCTCACTTAACCTACCTGCAATAAAAAGCAGAACTATGGTGACATGACATTTTGGCAGCTGCCCTGAAGCACAGATAAAGTAGGATTGAATGAAATGACCCAGTATAGAGCTCTTTTAGCCAGTGTCAGCACTGCGCTACATGTTGAATGTTTGCATTGCTTATTAGGACCAATGGACATATCCTGAACCCATGCTGACAGCCTGGATTCAAATACTGAGCAAATTATGACATGAGGGTATTCATACGTGCCAGGGGGAAAAAAAAAATTACTGAGAAATTCTAGGGCAAATGGGGGTGGAAAGTAGAATAAAGACTAGGGACACTGACTATATAGTAGGAAGGAGACAGAAAAAGAACTACAGATTTAAAACAACCAAAAATCTGGCGTGGCCATCAGTCCCAAGTGTTCAGTCATTGTGTAAGGATTCACACTGGCCAAGTGTCGGTAGTGTCCCATGCCTTTGCACCTCCCCAGGGTATATTACAGGGACAGTCTAAGGAAAATGAGGTGGAGTATTCTAGACTGGATGTAAGGATGCACGCTGGCCAGCCTAAGAGTTGGGAGCGATTGTGGTGCTCATCAAATAGTTCCCTTTAGCTAGAAGTTGAGATATATGTAAAACAAAGCATAGCTTTTGAGGGGGAGAACCAAGAGGGGCCTATTATTGCCTGTTTTCTGACAAAAATGTTCTCACAGTTGGGTTTTTAGATGAAGATATTACACTGAGACAATGGTGATTGCTCTCAGAGGCCATCTTCTTTTAGCTATAAACTTTTAGTCTAATTACTATGCTAATGTAGCCAGATCTGTTGGCAGTACTTGATGGAGTTGACCGTCATGTGTTGCTGCTTTGCATGAGATGTAGCAGGGTGGATAAAGCTGCACATCTCCTTCTCTTATCCCTCCTTCTAGGCAGATCATTGCCTGGAATTATGTGTACTCGTGGATCTGGGAACATCCTCACATATTAAAAGCTCTTAGTTAAGATTGGGAGATGAGGTGGATTTGGGAGTCAGCAGCATGCATGGGCAATTAAACTCTGTATCTTCATAACAGCATAATCGAGCCTTCCAAACACTAAAGTGCATAACTTTGCACACTAAAAGGAAGAGGAGCCTGGGAAAATAAAATATGCCTCTAATATTGGACTGTTCAAAGAGGAGGAGATCTGGGAGAACTGTTTCAGCTCAGGCTGGGAACTAGGCTTGGAGCTATTCTGGAAACAGGAGCGACTGACAGAAAGTTCTTTAGCTGAGGGGATTTCCCTCCTGTCACATACCCACAGCCATTTTTCCTGCCTCCAGGCTCTGCTGCTGCAAAATGCTGTAGAAAAAAAGTGCAAGTGAATGCCATGATGAATCCCCAGGATCATAAAATCCAAACACATCTCACAGGTTTCCTACTAATTTCCCTTGGCTCAGCTCAGCTCAACTGTATATAAACCATGCTCTCCAGGATTTGGCTTACTTTTTCTCTAGTAATTAGGTTTCCCAGGAAGGTTTTTCTTTATTTTTAGGAAACTTTTCCTCATAACCAATCTAGTTTTCCCTCCTTGGTTTTGCACCCTTTCCTTCTTGTTCTTTTCCCAAAGGACCCAGAATAGCTCACCTGTTACATGGTAAATCATTACTTCCTCCTAAGGAAGCCACAACCCAGAGCAGGTTGTTTCCTTAATAGGAAGCAATCATCATTTACCCTGTGTTTGAATTCTGCAATTAATTTATCTCACTGATGAATCCCATGTAAGCCACCTTCTCTCTGCCTCTGTCTCACTGTAACCTGCTGAAAAAAGGGGATTTTCTCATGGATGCTTTAAATGACCCGTTCCCCTGGACAGGACTTTCTAGATTTGTGGCTACTGAATTTACCATTTCCAGATGGTATCCTATTTTTCCATCTCTCTGTCTTTGGAATGAGATTTAAGAATACATGGTAAGTAACTTGGGACAGATGATGAACTTCCACAAATGCACTTGTGCAGTGCTTTCATTGCTAGAGACAGTTATTCCACATCTGGAGAGGGGAATATGATCTATCACCCCATCCATGAGAGAATCTCAAATAAATTCAGGGTTCATCTTTATTCAGGAAAACATCTATGTGCACAGTTAAGCACTTGCTAACAACCAGTGGAACAGTGGCAGATTTCAAGTGCCTTTCCACTTGATCTGGGCTTCACAAATGGAATGATGGTTTATACTTAAAATGCTTTTTAAAAACAATGCGTGCTTGGGAATTTAATCAAATTTTGGAAATAGAAAAGCTTCAATGTTTTTGTTGTTCTGTAGTTTTGGGGATTATCTTAGTTACTATGGGAAAACAGGTAAAGAATAAGCAAAACAGCCTGTTATTCTTTTTTTGATTTTGTTTTTGCTTTACAAATAAATGCTCTGCTTCATAATTACCCCTTTAAAGCTAAATGCTTAGGTACAAAATACATTGTTTAGGAAATTGTTACAGTGATAATGACAAATTTGATAGTATTTGTAGAAGTACTGCACAGATAAAACTGTTTATTGTGTTGTTTATGAACTGCAAAGGTCTTGGTCAGTAGAGATTGAAGGGGTTTTTTTATTTCAGTGTTAGGCAGGAGAAGAAACTACATGAAGTGTGGACTCTGTACACACTTAGCATCCTTACCCTAGCATTTGTGGGTTGTCATCGACCACATATTCCAACTACATCTGCCTTAAACTATTTTTTCATTCTATGTGTTAAGGTCAACAGATGTTTAAGTCTACAAGCATATATGATGTTGTAAAATCTTTGGGTTTATAAATATATCCATATGTTCCTTTGTTTCAAATTTGCAGGTCATCTAAAAAGAGCTGATCTTACGAAACCATTGAAACTTCCAGCCGTGAAATAAAGTAGCAGGAACTTTTGTTTATTTTCCTTAATCTCTTTCACAGACATTAAACTGATGTTGGGTAAACAGTTGCTGCTTGTGTCAATGTAGTAACACTGACTGCCAAGCTATGATTTCAAAAGCAAATAAATCTAAACAGTCAGGATTTTCAGGATCATCTCCTGTAAACCCCCCACGTTAGGTAGCTCACTAACAAACTCCATTGACACCCTGCTGTCAGAGGTCCATACACCACACACAACCAACTATATTCACTTACTACAGTTTGGGTTTATTAACTGAGAAGTCCAGAGCTCCACAACATGAAACTCATCTCCTGCTGTGTCTGCAGCCTGGGCCACTCCAGAGTTTTCACCTGTGCTTGCTCTTCTCACACCCCAGGACCTGCAGAAAATCATTGCCACATCCTGTCTTCCAGGTGGAGTAACTAGCCAGCTGCTAGCTGCCAGCTCTGAAACAGCAGATTTCACAGAGCACTGCCCCAAAACCATCAGCAGGGATCAACAAGATGAAAAAATTCAGGCTGCCACCGAATCACCAGTCTTACTACCACCAACTGCCAATTTACATGGCAGGGAGGGAGGGGGAGAAGAGTTTTAGTAAGGAATTAAACATCATTTAGCAAATTAGATAGGAGAAGTTTGTCTTCAGGTCTTTTCCTTCCAAGTGTCTGCAAACATGCTTTTAGAGTATGTTTTTTAATATAAGAGTAAGAAATCCTCTACAGAAGGCCAGAGTGAATGAGTTAACAGCATTTTCTGAGGTCTCCTTGTCCCCAACAAGTACATGCAGGGTGTTGTAATACTGTTCTGGGGCTGCAGGCCATAAATATCATCTTCATCCTACACCCTACCAGCAGAAGGAACCTCTCATCTAGCTACATCAGATCACGGCTTGCAATGGATGGATCAGCTTCAAATAAAATGTATGAAATTCACCTTGTGACACCAATGTATCTTGTATTCAGCACCTGCCTTCATTATGCTGCATTCTCCAGCAGCTGCCCGTAAAGATTACATTCTATAGGAAAAGAGACTCTAAGCCATCAAGGAGGAGTGAATGCAATTCCTTTAAGAAGATGATGGTAGCATGAAACCTGGCCATTTTCAGTAAATGAGTTACAACACCTTCCAGGTATTACACTTGTCCCCGAGCATCCTTTCTCATCTCTGCATTGTTACAATCGCACTTTCTGCTTCAGAAAGACCTTTTTCTTCCTCCTACCCTAGTGTTAGAAAGCCAAAACCACCACCATTACCTCTATCACCACCATCACCAAAAGATGAGATAATTTGACAGGAAAAGCTGTGGTATCAACTACTTGCACTTCAATACCTTGAAGTGTGCAGACAAAGTGAGTTATCCATCCTTCTATAATGTATAGTAGCTTTGGGTGTGTGGGTTGGTTGAATATTCAGACAGAATGGCTTTCCTCTAGTCAACAGGTCCACAAAGACTGATGCTTCAGAACGTGAAATTGTCCTCTAAAGGAGGTAATGAAATAGCCTGTATTCCAGGAATGCACACTTTTCCATTTCAGATAATAATCCCTGATCAGAGCAGGTCAACAAATTTCACATTTCTGATCTGTGATCTTGTAAATAAGCGTAAATATTTGCAAGTATTTACACACAGCTATGCCAAAAGCTATGTCACACAGCTATGCAACACTCATGCCATGGCAGAAGCAGCAGTTTTCAGCGCCGGGAGATTGCGATCCTGTTGCCAGCTTCCACCTTCTAATAGGCAGAGGTAACGCCTTTTGTTCTGGCATGTCCGTGCTCTCCTGCTGGAGCATGAGTAACCCTCAGGTTAATGCTGCCAAAAGCTCGGAGTCGAGAGTCCTGAAGGAAGTGGTGGCTGTGGCTCACCAGCATCACCCCAGCCAGCACCCTCCTCCATATTCATAGAGCCTGACTCATTATTTCCACTGCAATTCCTTTCTTCTCCCTCTTGGAGCACATCTAGATCATTACCTGTCTCTTCCAGGACTGTTTCCCAGAGGGAGTGTAAGTCCTGGAGATGCTGTGATTATTTAGCAATTCCCTTTAGCTGCTGTCAGTCCCTTGCTCAAGTAGCAATAGAGCAGCTCCTCAGGCTCTTTCCAACAGGACGGCCAGGAAGCCAGTGCAAAAAGTCCAGAGCTTCCCACTACACACAGCAATCAAATGCTACGTGCTTGGAGGAACTGCGGGGGAAAAGTTATTTTATCTGTAAATAATCCCACATTTAGCCACACCTGCATAAATCTGCAGGGACTCTTCTGAGGCTGCTGGGGCAGCTCTAGAGTTACCTTATTTAGCAGAGCCCCACATCAGAAAAGGGTGCCTACTGGGGAGGACAGTGGCTCTCTCTGAAGGTTAAGGTACACAGAAACATTTCAGGAGCTGCAAGAAGAAAATTAGTGTGTGAACATGAAAACCTGAGGAAGGAATGAGGAAATTAATTATAAGACCAAGGGAAAAACAAAGAAGCATGCAGAAAAACAATTAGTAGTTGAAAATGCTCTTGAGTACAGTAACCTTGGAGAATGCATTGAGCTAGTAATGGTGGCTGCTGTCACTTAAGGCAATTATTGGATATCATATAAACCTCTTTTTCAAACCAAGACGGAATTGTTTATGTTTTAGGAAGCAGCCATCAATAGTGAAATTAAATATCTGAATGAATGCAGGAACATGTTCTAATAAAATGTGAAGGAAGTAATCAGGGAAGATTATCAGTCTTGTCAGCCTGATATTTAGCAGTGATAAAAAAAAAAGAAAGCCTGGTGCCAAAGTACTTTCCTTTTTGCAAGTTGAGCCTATCTAGCATAATATTAAATGGCAGAGACTCATAAAGAGTTTAAGAGCTTCTCTGCAGAATGGAGCTGAAGACACACACAAACTGAGATTTACACTAGATTAGTAAAATGTTTTACTCTTAATGCTAAATGAGGGCATCCCGGGATCAGCAATAACCTCCTGTGATTGCGCAGACCAGCCTCTAGTCATCCAGTTGACCTGATTAGGATGATGATGAGTACAAAAGAAGTGAGGCTTTACACCCAGGCCTAAAGGAAAGGAAGACTTGACCAGCCCAGGACAGAAATGCAGGACCCACTTTGCAACCCACTGGTTTTTTTTTTCCGCCTGTCTCCAGGGAGCAAGTGAACGATGGCAGTACCCAGCTACAAAATGGTATCTCGGTCTGGAGGTCCCCAGTACAAACACCCATCCAGGCAGCCAAAAATAAGGTCGCCACTTGCAATTACACCCTTACTCTGTACCCTGGATACAGGCAACACCCAGTGATAGAGCACAGCCTCTGCCTGCTGCTACAGCTCAACAGATGGAGTAGCTGCTGAGCTTAGTTTGCAGGATTGAGAAATGGATTTTTTTGTTCTATAAGCAAGACCACGTGCAGATGAACTGAGGATCGCCTACAGATCACAGAAATAAAATCTATTACTTTGCAGGTTTTAGGTCAACATACTGCATGTGATGTTCTTCTCTCATCTCTTTCCTGCTTCTTTTATTCTAGAAAGTTGTTTGCTTCCTTTTCTCTCGTGCTCCAGAGCTGAACTTCAGCAACTGAAATTGGTGGACCTTGCTCAGAAAGGCTCTTGGTCAGAAAGACTCTTAAAATTACTAGTGCACATCTTTGATGAGATGGCTTAAGACAGCTAATACGATGTATTTACACATGATTTCATTGTTTTTCCTATGCTTTCATTAATAGCCATTAATGCTCATCTTTGATGAGGTGGCTCAAGCCGGGTGGTAAAGTATTTTTCATATAATTTCACATTAGTTTTCTGTACTTTTATTGCAAGTGATCCCACTTGTGTTAAAAACCAGAACTGTCACAGAGGTTTGTGTCATTTTGTGCCAAAGCTTCACTGTGAAGCTTTGATGCAAATACCTACTTCTCAACATTCTCCCTGAAATCTTAAAGGCCATTTTAACAGCCTCAGAAGTTACACGCTTTGTACTTAACTTCTAGGTGCCTTTTTTTTTTTAAGCACCAAAGTTTCTACTTGAGGTGGTAACCATTTTATCTACCATCCTAGGCCCACTGTAGAACCTTAGGCAGCTTTCTTACAGACTGATCTCCAAATCCCTGAAATACTAACAATTTTTTTTTGACATGACACCTTCAGACTTCATCTTTGTATTTACCTTAATGATCAGTTTAAGTGTTAGAGCGCTCTGCCTTTCCAGGAAGGAAGCTATCTCCATCTCTCTCTGCTTCGTTTCAAATTGACATTTTTACTAAGTTGATTAAACATTAAAATTACGTATCATGAGTCAAATTTCCATGACTGAGGGAAAAAAATGTAACTATGGACAGAGAGAGCTCTTGTGTGCACTGGATATGGACCCACAGAGGGAATGCAAGTGAAAGATGGAACTAATTGGTAATCTTAAAAGTATAAACCAGGTTGGCTTCCGAATGTAGCCATTACAATTTATGATTTCTGTCAAACTATGTATTGATTTCTCTGTCTTAAGAATCAGCAGCTTTCCCTGCTGATTGAATTCTAATTACTCACTCTATAGTTACATTGATTTTAACAGACTTCTGGACAATTTTGTACCAGGCTGCTTTCAAATTACACTTAAGGAATTTGTTGTGACTATTGATATAAAAACTTCAATTCTACAGCAAGCTGAAAAAGAAAGAAGCTTCTTTTCCTCCATTCTGCACAGGCCAAGCATGCCCTCGGCTTGTACTGCGCTCACCTGGAGAGGTCAGCTGGCTTTGGGCTGCGCTTCACGTCACCTCTGGGGAGCAAAGGCAGAAATCAGTTGCCCATCCCCAATGATGAGTGTGTCTATAGCAAGGTGCGATTAGATTCATTGTACAAGTTAGTATTTTCAAGCAAAAAATAAATAACTTTCCATGGATTTCATCAAAGTCATGGAAATCTTCTATCCGCATGCTCCAAAATATGAGTAATATATATAAAAGATGGGTAAATCATATTGGTGCTGGTTATATACTTGTGTAAGGGACCTCTCTCTGTGTATGGGGCAAAGACCCCCACTAAGAAGCAGGCAATGTGTGAAGTGTAATAAAGACTAAGAGCAAAAAGCTTAATTCTATCTTTTTGATCTGCGCGCTTTGGAAATACTTGGCCACAGCCAAGGATTTGGCATTTGTCTGTCTGTCAGTGGGGGACAGACACAGATTCCACATCCAGGTGCCCCCTGGGCATTGTGGGTCTGCCTTTATGCCCTGACGCCATGGGAGTTGGGTGATGGACAGTGAGGAGACTATTTTAGCCACCTGGGGCTGCCCCCAGCCTTCTCTGCCTGCTCCAAGGGTCACTCCCTCAATGACTGGTCCTGCCCGATGTGCAACAGGCGTTTGAATAAATCTATACCACAGCCCAACTGTTTTACAATGAACTCCAGGGAGTCTTTTTCAGCCTCAAGGTTTTATCTCCATTTACCTTGGGCAATGGCTGAAAGCTGCTGATTACATTCATCAACTTTAGTAAGATGTACTATTAGATCTTCTTTTCTTGAATTATCTATAGATCCAAGATATGATCAATGGCAGCCTTTAAATATTTCCAAGTCAATATTTCCTGACATGTTTTCATTCAAAAGGACCTGGATGTGTTTTACAATTGAAGGCCCAGATTCTACTTGCAGGTTTTCTTTAGGCTTTGTTTTCTTCAGGTTTTGTTTTCTTCCTTCTGAAGTTCGATATTCTGGGTGCCACAGTTGTGATGGCAAATGTGGTTGAAGCAGTAGGATAGACACAGGTCCAGATCATATCTGATGTTTTTATTATTAGGGATTTATCTAAAGTACCAGGTGCAGTAGAACCTTGGAGTCCTACTCATGGATGCATCCCTTCTGTGATTTCAAGTCCATGCTGGGTGAGACAAGGACATGGCCCTGTCCATGCCCACCACCATCACCTCCATGGGAGAGAAGCAGTGTGCAGAGCCCAGCTGTGGGGTGTTCCCACCGGGCTGCCCTTGCCCCATGCCCAGAAAGGACCTGACTCTGCCCTGAGCCTGCTGCCTTTTTGGGATAGATTTCTACCTGCTCTCTGCTGGAAGGAACGAGACTTCAGAGAGTAATTTTCAGTGCAAATGGTAGAACTGTGGGTGTGCTAGAGCAAAAAAGAAAGTAATGGAAAAACCCCCAATTCATTTAAAATGATTTTCCAGCACATGCCTACCTTGCATTCAAAATCACCCACTTACTACACGTGCCCATTCTGGAAGGGGCACACAGGAGTTTTACTGCAATGACAGGTTGTTTTCCTTTCTAATGAGGAAATGAACGATGAGTTATCCTCCTTGAACTCTGCACATAGAGAATAATTCCAGCAGGCAGGATAGTTTGACAATTTTAGATGTTATTTTCTAAATTATAAAGCTTCCCGTGGAGATGAACTTTCTTACAGTCTCTGGCAAACTGTCAGGTGATTACTCTGCAAAGAGTATTAAATGATCTAAAAATTTGTACATTGTATTTTGAAGAAGAAAGCAAATTAAAAGAGTTCTTTAAATCTCAGAGCTGAGCGGTTTGCTCTCTGTTAGGATAAACACATCAAGTTAGGGTTTACTCTGAGCAGCCTAGCAGAAAACAATCTGCATAAATAAATGAAATTTTATCAGACAATGAATAAAATATTCAAACAGAAAATTGGTTTTCTTTAGTTTCTATGAGGAGTAAAAAGAACAAAATTACTGGGCTATTTCCTTCCCCTTAAAATCTTTTTATATATAATGGTGAACAGATGATTCTGTTAAACTTCACTTGCGATGAATTCAAGGCAAGATAATATCATCATCCATCTTCTTGATGAACCTCATCATTTTATCTTCAATCTAAATACAGGAGAAAAAACTGAACAAGCCACGCATCTACACATCTCTTCATTTAAAAATTACAGCTGAAGGTTAGAAAATGTTTAAGGTCAAACTTCTAAGCTGCCATCTGGAGCTCATTTAACAATTGCCAAGAACATCTGCCACTACTGCACATGCTTAAGACAAAACTTAGCCAACATCACCTTTTCTTCTGAGGACAAAGTCCTAGAGTCGCAGAGGCCAGCAGTCAGAATTTAGTGCAAATTTAGTGTGTTTTAGCAACCAGTGGAGCCGTTAATAGAGAAAGACAATTTCTGTAGTTGTGAAACGCAGCGTTCCCCATCGAAAAGCCCCACCTCACAAACAGGGCTGCCAGTTACAGCTTTGCCATTCACATCCCAACTGCTGTAGGGGGCTGGGGGGTGTACGGAGGGGCTTTCTCCTGACTGATGAGGATTGAAATGCAGTCGTGGGGCAGCCAAAGTAAACTCCCCTCGCTGCTGTTGGAGCTGCCCCTGTGCTGTGGTTGCGAAGCGGCTTCGGCTCGCGGGTTGCTGAAGGCAGCGTTTCTCAGAAGGGCTCTAAGTGAAATATGGATGCAGACACTCAGGAGCGAAACAAAACGTGTCCTCAGAGGATGGGTATAATATTCTCTGAACTTTTACGACAAAATGGAAAGATACAAAAACCAGAGAAACATGTGGCTTGCGAGATAGAGCTTTATTCATATTTTAAGATATCGTAAATCCCACTGGCTATTAATTCCTGACATTGGGGAAGACATTTAAAGCTTTAAAAATACTGTAAGGTTGCTATTTACTCACACGCATGAATTCCTAGTAGCAAGAAGTAGACTATGTGAGATGAAACCTGTATTTCTAAATACAGGAGAAATGTTTTTTTTTTTCATGGCCTATATGGAAATGATCCTCTCTAAATGATGGACATGACATATAAAGTGTCCATTAAGATATGAAGAAAATTTTAACTAGAAGGAGATGTTTTACATGATTGCATCATTAATTTAGTGACTTGATCAGACAGGCCAGACACTTTCAGACATGCTCAGTGTGTCAAATTTCTGCAGTTTGCTAAGTGTCATGCATTGGATTATTTTCCATAGGTGAAAAATTAATACAATGTATTAAGTATTTAGTGATTCATCTGTACTATGTAAAAACTGATATATGCAATTCAAGATAATGCATATGTATATTAATAGGTACAATAAATAATTTAATTTCACTTACAGAACACTGAATCTGTGCTTTAGTGGTGTCTAGAAAGCAGAGAAAATGGAACTGATTGCCTTCATTGAGTTGAAAAGCTGTGAATGTGACTGAAATCCCCACATTGATTACAGATCAATTTACCTTTGGAGTTATGCTCCATGTTTTGTTCTTTATCAGATTTTAAAATACATTACATTTTGTATTTTGAGACATGGCAGAATTTAATCCTTTTGAGAGGGACAGGAGTTATGTAGAAATTGGCTGTCTTATGGTGTGGAGAAAAGTAATGAAAGTATTGTGTTTTCTTTTTCTTTATTAGCACTAAACATGTATCTGCTAAAGGTTATCATAAAATTGTTTGGGTTTTTTTACAGAATCTTTGTGTCTCTATGAAAATAAAAAGAAAGGTGCTTGCAGCCAAACCTCCAATCAAGCAACTGTTTTTCTTCCAAAATTCAGAGCACCGTTATCAAATCTGTGACACAAAAGACATTGAATGTGATCTCCACTTTGGCTTGTCTTTCCTGTTCTGTTCAAGAACTCCAACTGGTAGTGGAACCTCTTACTTTGAATACATTTTCACATTTTTTCTTGATGTCTAGAAACTTTATCTTCCACAGGATTTAAATACTTTCTTCACTTTTAAAATAAATACCTCTGGTCTGAAAAGTCTGCTCAGAGCCGAAACAGAATTTGTAAGCTGGCTGGATATCATGGTGTGACTCTGAAAACACCCTCTCACCTGACCCAGATTAACTTAGACTGTTACTGAATCCTCAGTCTGCTGAATCTTCCTGGAGTAACGTTTCTACATCATGAAAATTTAAAGAGGTTGTCTGCTTTTGAAAATGAATTGAGAAATGAAAAAGTGGTAGCTCCTCAGAATACCCACAGATGTAAAGCAAAATCTACCCAAAACTTCAATTACAGTAAAAGGATAGTGAATGCTGAGATTAATGGTAAACTACATTTCTGAGATCAAACATCTAGAAGTTAGGTTGACAGGCAGAGTTTACAGGTTTTTGTTGTACATTTTGCATACTTTACAGTAGCAAAGAAAAATCATGTTTCTGTTTTGCATGGAACAGGAGAAAGACAAGTCTGAGTGGAAATGTGCACGGGAGTTGTACATGAGAATTCAGTCACATTCTTTTAAATAGAATTGGAGCTTTTTACTGGGTTATTTTAATTGCTATTTTTTATTTTGCAGATAATGGCTTAACTCTAACAAAGCCATAGGAATGGCTAAAGGTATGCTTTGTTTGTTTGTGGTTAGGAAGCATGTGCATTTGCTGCCTGCGTTCACTATGCTGTGCTTTTTGTATTGTTGAAGACACGTAAAACATAGTCCCAATTTATTGCATTAATGCATGTCTAATAGCAACCAGTGTAACCAGCTACCACACAATACCTTCCTTTTCACACTGCAAAATAGGGATGATAATCCTAGAGATGATGCTCCTTCATCCTGTCCTACCAAGCAAGTATATTTAAGCACTGGAAGTCCTTGAGAAAGAGGGAGGAAAAAAGCCAAACCAAAACAAAAATAACCCCAGGACATTTTAAAATCAAACTATATTGGAGGGTGGAAGAACTTTAAACCTGGGGCAAACGAGTATCAGTTGGGTGGTTTTGTAAAGAAACATCGTGTGGGCAATATCTTCCCTTTGCTTTTATCGAAGATATTTATAGGTTTTAATAACTGCAAAGACTCCCGCTCAGCATCTAACGCAGCACGCTCTGTTGTGGTTACAATGCAGATCATGCCATAAACACAGCGCTACGATACCTCAGTGGAAATCGATTTTTGTAGGGTGCCTGTCACTCAGGTGGTGCCCCCCCTCCCACAGCCCTGCTCTGGCCCCTGGCCTGCCTGGCAGCAATTTGGAGCTGCTCAACAAGTGACAAAAATCTTCTTATTTAATTCTGCTCTCTTGCTAGCCCAGCGACATCTCTTGGTGCCACTCAAGGCAGGCAGGCTTTTGAAGAAGACAGATTTAAATTGGGGTGGGGGGGGATGAAAAGCCATGTCACACATACCCTCCTGACTCCCAGCTGCTGAAAGCTGATGTTTCAGGGTATTCCTCTCCATCCTTAGCCAGAGGCTATTGTGGAGATAACTCAGTTTGTGGTGAGGTTCAGTTGAGCTGGGGAAAGAGGGAGCGGGGAAAAAAAAGCATGGAAAAGGGCCAAGGAGGGAAAGGTTAGAAGAAAATTGGAGGTTGAAAGAAATAGGGGAAAACAGAGCATTAGGAAACTAAAAAGTAGGTTAAAGTGTCTGAGAAAAGGAGTTGGGAGGAAGGGAAGATAAAGGAAGTACTGAAGGTTAGTTTGAAAAGTTTGCTGACAGTGTCAAAAAATGTGTAGCATCAGGAATTCCCCAGAACTCCCCAACTCTACAAACAGTAGAAGACAGGCAATGGCTGAAAGAGCTGGTCTTATTTTAATTAAATGTTTATTTAAGTCTAACATATTTGAAAATTATAATTGGTTTCCCCCAGCAATGCCCTTAACCAAGCCCCTTTCACAGAGATCTTTGAAAAGCAGTCAACTCATGAAAAATCCCAGTTGGCAACCCTTTTTTCCCTGAAAAAGAAGTTTACCGAAATCTTCAAAGGCCAGAATCTGGCATAGTTTTCTCTTGAGTAAAGTTAACTCCTCCAGCTGAAGCCCTGCCAGGAAGCAGGATGTGCTCTAGCTGGCTGCAAGCGTGGTCGCTGCCTGGCCAGCCCCACGAGCAGGAGTGAGTGACCTCCCTGCTCATCAATACCTCAGCTCCTGTGATGCTCCTGTGATGCTCCTGTGTCAACGGAGCCCATTTTTGGTAGCGGGCCATGTAGCAAACTGAATGTCAGCAGCTGAACTATCTCTTGGCCAAAGCCAGGATGGAGGGTTGAGGGTAGTACCAACGTAGCTGCTGGGTGTAACCCATCCCTGCTCAGGCACTGGTAGGTGCCTGATCTGATCAAGTCACTAAATTAATGATGCAATCATGTAAAACATCTCCTTCTAGTTAAATTTTTCTTCATATCTGAATGGACACTTTATATGTCATGTCCATCATTTAGAGAGGATCATTTCCATATAGGCCATGAAAAAAAAAAAACCATTTCTCCTGTATTTAGAAATACACTAGAGGATGCGGTCTATCAGCAGAGGCAGAATCCCCACGGTATGAACAAAATCAAAGAGTTTGCACAGTTTCATTCTGCAAAAGTTAATTGGCTCCCACTGCCCTTCGGTGCCAGTGGAGGATCTCTGCACCAGCAGCTGAAAGACAAGTGGCAATAATCACACATACGCCTAAGCAGACTGTTGTCACTCAGAGGCCACAGAGCTGAGCGCTGGTTTTTATCTTTCCTTGGATAAGATTTCTGCTGACTGTGATCAGTCTTAATGTGTAAGAACAAATCCTTCAGAAGAAATAATACCACAGTCCTACTGTTGTGCAATTAAAATCCACAGGGATATTTAGAGCAAATGAAGATTCACGTCCTTGCTGCAACACGTGCAAAACTGTATGGGATGACTGGTAGCCTAACAAGCTCAAACGGACAGGAAAATTCTAAATGTGGCTGGTGTTGGGAAACCAGACATGTTCTGAAAAGCAGGCTCTTGTTCTAGGTTGGGTACTTTAATATTCCCATCACATGGTGTTTGTAATTCTGATATTAGAACAGACACAGAACAGAGGTCAACAGGAAGAAAAACCCAGTAATAATGAAGCCAAAAGGTATACATCTTCATGTCTTTAGGAAATACACAATGGACCTGGCTGGGCATGTTTAGAGGAAGCCATTTTTCAAACAGAAGAATGAGTTTGTGAAAGGAAGCTGTCATCAACATGTTATATACAGTTTCAGCATGGAAAGAATCTCTGGTCAGAGTACCCGTACAACCAGTTACCCACTGGCTACAGTCCCTGCTGGGGAGGAGGACTAGAAAGGCTCAAGTCCTTGCTATAACTTATTTCATCAAGGGACCTGAACCTCCAACTCAGAGAGGAGTGGCTGGACTCCTTGGCTGCAGTGGGATGCACTTTGAGGGGGACATTCAGAGTAGGGCATGGCCTTCCTCCAGCTCCTCTGCCTCACACTCCTTTCTCAGCCCCACTGCATCCCAAACAACGCCTGGTCATCGTGCCACTTTTCTGGACTGTGTGTGGGAATCTAAAAAGGGATGTGTCCCGTGCTGTTGGCAGCTGCTGAAGAACTGGAGGAGTCCCCCACCCCCGGGTAAGCCTCTCAGTTCAAAGCATCCTCTCTATCATTACTGGTGGTTGTTAACAGCCGAGGAGTTCACAAGGGGAAATTGAGTTTTCCATTTCGGAAGAAAAACCAAACGACTTGCTTTTGAGTCCAAGACCTAGGCAGACACAAATATACCGAGTATAATTTCGTGATATCAATTTAATTGCATATTTCTTTCAAACTATATGACCACCTGGATGCAGTCACGACAATAACAGCAGCAAATCAATGTTTGTGAGGAAATGCGGTTAAGTATTAAGATCTAATAATAAGCTCTCTTGGAAGCAGCTGTAAAATTCTTT
The DNA here is from genome assembly GCA_025345505.1 of Todiramphus chloris collaris. Taxonomy (NCBI): domain Eukaryota; kingdom Metazoa; phylum Chordata; class Aves; order Coraciiformes; family Alcedinidae; genus Todiramphus; species Todiramphus chloris. Next base: position 7,702,445 of record JANVCC010000261.1, on the reverse strand, counting down.
GTTTCCCTTTGCAAACTGTGTTAAGAATGCCAGGAACCAACAAGTGTCTAATATTATTCTTTCCCAGATGAAATGAAAATATATTGATTTCTATGAAATAGATATCCTAATATGTAAACACATTATTCTAAGGCTTAGAAGATTCATATACTGTTATTTCTGCTCTCTTCTGAAAAACATTTGAAGGAAATATTTTATCAAAAGAACAAAATAAAATGCTATCTATGCTTCCTGGGAAAAAAGCCACCAAATATTTAACGTACCTTTTCAACTATTGGATATATACATTCCTAAATTTACCTTATATTTACTTGAATAAAAGGCATCTCTGAACACCAAAAGACATGAGTCTGCAAGGTTACTCCAGTGTGATGACATCATGTGTGGTCATGAGGTTGAATTTCAGAAGAGGTTCTCCTTGCCTCTTGGAAAGATCACTCCTGCTATGCATTTGTAATGGTGATTCTACTGCTGTACCCCAGCACAAACCACCACAGGAGAGATAAGGAATAGGGATGAATCAGGTAGGAAGTACCTCCTTTTCCTGGAGTGGTTTTGAAACCAACAATTCAGTTAATCATTCCTGTCATTTCCTTATAAAGGGAAACCTTTACAAAGCTTTCAGAATTTTATTAGAACTCTTTCAGTTATCTATGAGGTTGTTCATCCTGGTAAATGGGACAAGGAGAAATGGCCCAAATGCCACAGAAGAAGGATCATATTGGCATGTTTCCAGCCCCACTGGGTGGAGAAACTGTCAAAACTCTCGGCGTTTTTCCAGTGCAATCAGTCATGTGAGCCCTTGCATTCCTTTTTTAGAGTAATTTGTCCGTTATGGTAAGCGTGTCAGGAAATCTTCAGCTGTATCTAGCTGTTTCTGTATATACCAATGGAGAGAAACTTTTCAGACTGAAGAATTTTAGATTTCAGAAGTATCCCTCATTCCTCTAATATTTCTGTACTGTCTTTTCCTCAGAATGGACTTTCATCATTCAGATTTAATTGAGACACAGGCTGCTTTAACTCATCAGCTGAAGTACCCTTCTTCAAGAGTCCTGGCCATGGAGACTATTGTTTCATAAATATCTCCAGCAGCTTGGCCTTGTCTTGAGCACATGCATAATGGAAAAGGAAAGGCCCACAAGTTACCAACTGCTCAGTAATGGACAAAGAATGTTCCTGTCACGGAACGATGCAAAAAAGCATGTGTTGTATACATGGCTACCCAGGACAGCAATAGGAGGAGGCAACCCTGAGATTAACAGAAAAAAATTATCTGATTTGTGATGGTCACAATAATTATGTGGAAAAAAAAAACAAAACCATATACTACAATTCAAGTTAAATTAAAACCTGTTTCTGCCTAGTACTTTTGAGAATTTGTCCATGAGCACTTCATTATTTAAACAACGTTCCTGTGGTACAGCCAAGTTTAGAAAGGATTTATTTAACATGCCATTACAGCAATTAGCCCCAGGGAAAGTTCAACTTGCATATCCAGCTTCTAAATGTGTCTTGAGTTTGTATTTACCAAGTGGGTTTCCTTTCACCCCCTACTGAGTATAAACTTTTCCTTTCTTCCTCACCTCACAGCTCCTGTGAAGCTTTCAATCTGAGCTCTTTTCTGAGCAGCTGGCATGTCAGAGCTCTATTCCAGAGGTCTTCTCCCACCTTTTCTCCTGAGGACACTGGCACAGTATCTGTCCTTAGTAAGGTACATCTATCAGGTCCCATGTGTCAGTTTGGATTACCACTGCAGGAGTATGTAGATAAAGACAGGATGTTTAAGAGGCAGAAGCAAGATTCAGGCTATTGAAGTTCAATTTCTAGCTGTGATGTTACTTGAGGTAAGTCATTTAGTCATTGCCCGTATCTCAGCTCTCCAAGTCTGCGTGTGGATAGCCATAGTTTATCTCCATCTTGCTTATTCAGTTCACAGTGGATGAACTGTCCCTTGCAGTGTTTATTTACAGCATGTAGCAAATCTAGGGTCCACTCTCACTTTAGGCCTCCAGACACAACAGTTCATTAGAAAGCTCTGTGAACCCTATGACTCTGATCAGACCTTGACAACGAAGTGAGTGTGACACTCTGCACAATGGAGGAAATTAGTTCTGGTGCCTGAAAAAGTCTAGGTTTGAGTTTGCCTGAGCATCATTTTAATTAAAATTACCATTTTAAACCTTCTGTTTTTATTGTTCAGGTTTTTGATGCATGTCAGAAGAACCAAGAAACACAAAAATGTTCCAGGCTGCTGTACAGCCTCAATAAATTAAAATATGACTATTTCCCAATCTACTTCCCAGCATTATTTCCTTCAGATGACATCTGAACTGTTCAGGATGAATGGCTGTGGCAAGAAAAAGTAAGAGGAATTTCAAGAGCTCCATGAACACTACCCAGTGTACTGCTGCAGTTTAAGATTAACTGACATCAGCCTGACCCACTACCTGCCTAAAAGAGAATGGTCAGGTAGCATTTGGTAAAGTTTATGAGGTGCCAGTTCCCACTGTGGTGTAATGCAGGTTTTAATTTGCTGCAATTTATGTCTGGAAGTCTCCCTAGGCATGCTGCTCTGTCACAAAAGTGACAGAGAATCAAAATTCAAGCCAGCGATCTTTTTTTTTTTTTCCCACTGTTCCCCAGTATCCTTTGGAATGGGAGGAATGTGATACAGAGAGAACAGCGCAAGTGTGATGAATAGTCTTCATGGGGCAGTCATGAATAAAACAGAAATGAGTTACATAAGGATTTGGAGAGAAAATATATGCAACTGCTCTCAACTACTTGCTTAGGTGCACCAGAACTTAGAAGGACACATGATTTAATTTCATGTTAAAGTTCTTTTAAATTTAATTCTACTAATTTTAAAAGAGAAAAATTTCTGTAAAATCTAGTTTGGAAGAAACAAAAATTCTGCTCCTTGATCATAAATCTATGCCACATTCGAAGCACTAATTTTAATAAATGTAATGAAGAAATACAATGTTATCCTGGAAAAATAAATTAAGACAGGCTTCTGAACTCCAACTAGCTTTAACCAAGATCAAACTTCTATGTAATGTTTGGAAACCACTTCTCTATTTTAGTGGTAAAAGATGTCTGGTTATGAAGAAGAACAATCACATCTGGTTTTCCCTCGCTGAATTCCTGAAATGAAGAAGGAATGGCACAGTGGCTGTCAGCAATTCATAGTTTCTGGGGTGAAGGAGGGAATATTTCTCACTGATTTCTACTGACCCCTTGTGGTACGCTAAACTGAATCACAATTGCTGAAGACAACTTTGGCTTCCTTGCTGAAGAGACAGTGTCCACCATGGGCAGGAAAAGTCTCAAGATCATCTAAATGACCTCCTAAACGACATCTTAGGATGTCAAGAGCCCAACAAGGTGCTTACACTGTAAGACATGTAGTGACATCCTAAACCATAACACTGAAATTCAGGTAACTTACTCCAGTCACCAACAGCACAGGATGAAATTAGAGGTTAATTTATGTAACTTTTAGTTTGCACTAGTGGGGAATACAGTTGCCCACATAAATATCTTTCCAAACAAAGTCCATCACTAAGGTGGACAGTTATTCAAAGAAAGGCATTGCCAGTGTGTTGGGTAATTTAGTTTAGATTTCACCCAGAAGAGAGGTGAGACAAAACAAGCTATAAGTGAGATGGGTTTCAGATATTCCTAACTTCTGGGTTTTCTACAATACCTATTAAATCTGGCTGTAAGGCAAGAAGTTTAAAAGAAGTCTACTGAAAAAAAAAAAAAAATTATTATAATATAAGCTTGCTCTCAGGTACTTACAAATGCTTTATAAGTTGTATACTTACTACACAAACATTCCTTCAATTGGGAACAAGCCAAGGTTCTCGCTACTTCCATTTGTCTTAGCAATAGAGCCGCTTGCACAAAAAAAAACCCAAAAACCCAACTAATGGGAATATTAAACACTGTGCAGAAAAAGCTACAGTTTGGGTTTTACATAGAGAAGGTACATCTGAATCTCACACAATCCATATACTTTGGAATCGTACTTTAGAGATTTTGTCAGCTGTCAAAACACGAATAGCTCAAATATCGTTTATTGATTAAAAAAAAACCCCACCAAAATATAGGAAGTTCCAAATGTCATGTCTAGTCTTTGCAAAAATCAGAGGGCTACCACCTTATCTGACATGTCTTCACTAGGGTTGGTGGTTAGTTCCATAAGTTGGGAATCTATTCCAGACTGTTCAACACACATGGAACCAATTCAACGGGTGCAGTCATTATTGCTGTCATTCTTCCCCTTCTTAAGAAAAAAAAATTAAAAGAAGTAGTTGGAACTAGTTATAAATCTTATGTATGTTGGCTAAGCATACAAGGTACTATATACATAAATTCTTTCTCCATGTGTTTTTACTTGCTTCATGTACTTCATGTAAAACTGCTTTAGATTGTCCATGAGAAGTAAGGGGGAAGAATTTCCATGAGTATTTTTTGCCTCTTAGAACTGAACTAAGAAGATAACAAAAACTACCTTAGATTTAAAAAGTTAGTTATAAAATTTGACAGCAAGAAAATGGTGCTTTTAAGTTGCAAAGTAATTGGGCAGCAAAAGCACCCGGGAGAACAAATTTACATTAGACCTAAATGAATCTGTCCCAAATTAAAACTTCTTGTCTTTCCATATGAAGGAATGTGCTCGAGAAGGATCTTTCAGTTTAACTTTTGGACATGTAAATAATACATGACAGTCATGCCTGGTGGGCCACCCACAGCATGCAGCACAGATCTTTGACATCAAAATAAACATGGAAATTAGGCAAGTCTAATTCTTCCTCATTTGTAGCTGAAGTAGTATTAAAGTCTAAGAAACTCATGCTAAACAAAGTTCTATCAATCTTGGGATGTTGCCCTGAAAAATTGCAGTTTTCATTTTTTCAATTTAAAAAAAAATAAATTAATTGGAAATTCCCCAGTCATTCCACGGATTCAGCAAAACAACCAAGCCATTCAAAAGCTGGGTGAGTGATAAGCTTGGGATCTAATCTTTTCCCACTCGAGCTAGGCTTCAAAACCAGTCAATAAATGTATTTATTGAAATAATAAAATCTTCAGTCACGATCTCTCCATTTTCATAAAGCTATCTTTAAAATACTGTTCTAGAGTCTACAGTGAAATTTGTCAGCTGCTTTCCCCTTTTTATGTGTTTCATATACCAGTGCCACTCTAATACGCTTCAGGGCGTCTTTGGACGGGGTGAGTTTTCTTTTCAGAACGGTTTAAATATCTGAACAGATGTAAAATTAGCCCATGCTGCACAGTATCACCAGTTGTATACTGCAGACACGCTTGTCAGAAAATTCGAATATGATATTTATCAGCTTTTAAATGAGAACACAACTATCAGCTCTGACTCGATCTCGGATAATGTAATGTTTGCAGTTTAAGTGACTGAACGCCTGTACTTACAGAGGAGTTGGCTTTTAATGGCCACATTTTCCGGTCCCATGGTACACCAGGATAAAAGAATCTTTCTTTCTCTGGTTTATGCTAGGTTATAACAACAATTATTATGGTTTTTATATCTATACAATACTGCCTACAAAATATTTAATACCTAAGCAGCTGGTGCACTGTGGCTGATGCTTACTAAATGAATCAATGTTTTGTCTTGTGTTTCCCCTGTGTACTTGCATCCATCTGTTGTCTTGTGTCATTTTTGATTGAGGCCTAGAGGCACTACCACAAAACAAATAACGTCAATTTTGTTTTCATTATTGTGGGGCCAAGAACCCTACTTCCAGCCTGAGAACACTTTGGCACTTGGTGCCACACAATCACAAATGAGGAGAGATGCTATCCGCGCAGACACCGAAAAAAAGCCATGCAGTAGGACATGTTTACAGTGCGAAAGTTTGCATGAGAAGTTTAAATTGGTATTCATTAGAGGACAAATAACTTCATCAAACGTGCAGTCTGGCTGAAAGCAGATTCACCAAGCTGTCAGAGGAAGCTGTAGTTCCCCCTAATGAGCACTGTAAAGTGAAGCGTGTTCTCGAGGTCAAATGACAAGCGAGCATCCGTTTCACTTCACAGCCTCCCCGTCCTCACTGCACATGCAACCTGCCCTCTTCCGAGACAAGAGCTCACCAGTTGAGACCCAGAGACACCAGGAGTCCTGGCAGGCTTGTGCTCAGCCCTCACTGGTGTTGTGTTGTCTCCTCCTCCTCCTCTCTGTTGGGGCAATCGCTCTGTGTTACTCCAACACAAGCCCGTACAGCCGATCTCCGTAAGTCCTTTTTACTATAGAGGAGGTCAGGTAAGGAGAGTTCTCATCTGCAGGGATATTGCAAACAGCACTCCTAGGGGCTGGGCTTCTCAAGGGGGTGGCTTCTCATTTTCATGGACTACAGAGGGAGATTGCTTGGTTAGCTCCGTTAACTCAGGTGCTTGAAGCTGACACCCTGAAACTCATAAAAATGTTTCAAGACAACTACCGAGTCAGAATCAAACCATTTTGAGGGCTTTCCTGCTCAGCCCTTGCATCACATAAGTACCTGCCTTTGGGTAAAACCATATGCATGTATAGTTATCTATACAGTCTTTCTGTTCTATATCTCATAAAAATACATCAGTGAGGGTTAGATACTGGAGCGTCTTCTGGCAGGAAGAGAGAGTTTCTCCAGACTATTTAATATCCAGAACAACTCAGCAACCTGAACCTCTGAAACCCAACCTGTCTGAAATAAAACTCTTGTCTTTTCCTCTGAGACAGTGGCATGGAGGAAAGAGGTAGAGTTGCAGCAAGAGAAGGAATGAAAACGACAGAGAGGCACGACTGGCAATTGCAAGTTTGCTGGAGCCTCTGCTCCCGTGTGTTTGGATGAGAGAACTCAAAGTGATCCAGCATGGACCTCTTGTTCGGGTGATACCTTGTAGGTCTAAGCCTTGCTCACATTACCTGTTTAAGCCCAAAGAATGATTCATGTAAAGGCAAATGGGGTTTCATCCCAACTGTGACTCTAGGACAGGTCTGTTACCAATCTCATAGTCTGTGAGCTTAATTTTCTTGAGAAACATCTTGGAATTGTCTGTCTCCACTGAGCAAATGGCTTCAGGGACAAAGAGCTGAATCCTGAATTGAGAGAAGTAGATTGTCCCTGACACCTCTGTCAGGACACGTTTTTTTCAAGAGAATGACACAATCTCTTTCTCTTGGAACTGCATAGAAATCATTCCGTGCCGCCACGTTTGACAACTAAAAGAAATCCAGCTGTATTCGAGAACTTCACTTAAGTAACTCAGTATCACAGAAATTTTTCAGCATGCAGTTAAAGCTCACGATCCATTTTCCATTCTCTTAAATCCCAAATAAGGCTTATTAAACATTCATTTTCTATCTGTTTGGGAGTGTATCTCTGAACTTTGAAGACCATTCCTCTTGGGGACGAGAAAAAGGAGAAAAGGGAATTCCCTCATATATTCAGAATAAGATTTATTCTGTTTTGTATTATTGCTGACATTGGAGCAATCCTTCCCCTCAGAAATGGCTGCATGTCATATGTAGCCAAGACATCTAAAATAGTAAACTGAATTAAGCAAGACAGATACAGCCTAGGTATGAAAATTTTGTGGGAGAAACTGCTGAAATATCTGCTTGTTCACCTCTGTGCCTTCCTTTCTTACACAGCATGAAGCCATGTAATAGAGCTCACATTAGACTAACTGCTTGCTGGGGATGGAGGAATCTCTGGAGAGATTTTGGGCTTGCTTGGTTCTGTTTTCACTGGAGTGGTGGTGGAAATATTGACTCCTGATCATCATTTTGATACTAATTAAATGTATGGCAAAGACTCTTAGTGTCATGGATGGTTTATCACCTTTGCTTTTTAAAATATTTTAAATATTTTTTACCAGTCCAAGTGAATGAATAAATAAATGCATGATTAGCCCATGTAGCAGAGGTGCTCCTCTGAGCTCTTTCTGCATCACTCCAGCGAGCCAAAGCCAAATGGTGAGGCCAGTTCCCAATCCCTGATTTTATAACTATTACTCCAATAGCACCTACCCCGATTAGGATCAAAACCCCCACATTCCAGGCACAGCACACTGGACAGTAAGAAATATTTGCTAACCTCCAGAGCCTTCAGCCTAATATGAATAGCAAATGAAGCCAGAGGCTGTTCTGCCCTTCATCAGAGAAGCAGACTGAGCAGTTGTGCTCCGTGGGTTTTGTATAAGGAGAGTCTGCAACTGCTGGAATCACTGGCCTTTGGCTGATCCCCAGAGCATGACTAAGAAAAGGAGAAAAAAGGTAGGAAGATGAAGGCAAAGTCAGTTACAAAGTTGTGTATTTGATAGAAAGCTACATGGGGAGTAAAAACAAAATCATAAAATGACAGGACACAAATGCAGTGGGAGTTAGGGAAAGATGAAAGAAGGAAGGAAATTGCATAACAATAGTGATCAGAAAGAATAAAGGCAAAGACAAATAATGACAAGCAAGAAAGAAAGAGGATTAGAGGTGAATGATGAAAGCTATGGAAATAAGGATGGTAGCTGCTATCAGAATTACAGGAAGTTATTTTATTGAAGATGTCATTGTTAGGAGTCAGAAAATGTTGTGGTTTGTTTTTTTTTTTTCCAACCTAGACAATCCTGAGAAGACGAAGATTTCAAGGCAAAAGAGACTTTGGGGAAATGTACAAAAGCAACTGCCAGTATGTTTACATGGCACTAGCTGCTGCTGGAGGTAGCTGAGGATGGCCTGGCTTGGTGTGCTGGCAACAGTACAGCTCGTGTTAGCACGAGACTTCCACACAGCCCGAGCAGTCCTGTTAACATGGAGGGGGCTATGAAATGCTATTCTAGCTGCTTTGGAAAACTTCATCTGAGCACGTTCCAACATCATCAGTTGTTGTAGGTACCTTCTCTTTATTCATTTATTAACGACAATTTTTGTATGGGATTAAAAAATCACGTAATGTTGTCAAGAACATCAGCACACTTCCTTATGGATAGCTTACGTGTGTAGAACGGCTTGGATTTGGGAGGTAGCTTTACAGGCACAATTTTGTCTGACTTCCAGGGAGTCCCATTCTCAATGCATGCAAGGGGCTACGTGTAGAGTGCCAAGCCCGCAGCCTGAGAAATCTCCCTCTTTCTCTCTCGCTCCTCTCTGCTCAGCCCATATGCTAAATGGACATCCAAGATGCTCTTGCCAATAGGCTGTGCTTACATCATAAAGTACTAACTGAATGGTTTGGGCAACAAGCACCTGAAAATACAGCTGCCATGTAAATCCAGCTATGAACTCTTCCCTGCCCATGACAGGGAGGTTGGAACTAGATGATCTTTAAGGTCCCTTCCAACCTAAACCATTCTATGATTCTATAACAACTTCAGCATCCCCAGGCAGCTGAGACTCTTCCCTGCATTGCAGAGATGGACATAGACCTGGACCCAGTTCTTCACAGAAACAGATGTCAGCCTAATCTCATTTTTCTCTTGGTGAGAGCTGGGTGGAATGAGGAAAGCAAGAAGACAGAGAGCCGAACACGGCAGCGGGGCCCCTGCCAAGGCAGGAGCAGAGGAACCTCAGGGCATCATGGGGATGGAGCCCTGCCAAGGCTGAACCATTTCCAGTGTCTCTGTGTCCAGAGGCCAAGGGTTGTTTGAGATCCCAGTGTTATTCTAGGTCTGCCTCCAGCTGCTTGTGCCTAACAGTAGCAGCAGCACAAGTTTTGCAGCACCTACGTTCTGTGGCTCCAAATTCACCACCAGAAAGGATGAATTAAAGAGGTGTAAATCCCAGTTAATGCACCAACCATACTGATTTAGAGAAGTCCCACCAAATATTGTTATATCCCACTGCCAAGTTCAGCAAAAACCATGTTTCTCTTGTTCCTTTTAATAGTGCTTTGTTGTCACCAGAGAATAATCCTCCTTAACTTAACAGAAGTACGTGTACTTAATAGCTGAAGTTTGTAAAGCTTGTAACACCTTGCTCTGCTTCCCTGAATTCCAAGGTTCACTGAGCGTCTAAGTGGGACTGGTTTATCACAGCATCTTGTAGTCATGCTGGTTAAAACAAGCTTGATTTATCCGAGGCTTATATTTCTCACCATTCAGGCTATTTGAGTGCCATCAATTTGTTAAGAAGGTCAGATTTTGAAGACCTGACTCATCCAAAAGTGGTGTTAGGGATTTGGTAATTTGCAGGGACTTAGGACGCAGGACAGCCATACATTTCTGTGACTAAAATGACACAACAGCAGAGATAATAATCTGCAGATTTTTCTCAGCCAAAGCTCTTGCCTAGATCAGCTCACAGAATGAGGGATATCTGACTGCAAAGAGATCCATAAACACTAATTATCAGAGCTGGGTGGAAAAAGATAATTCCAGCTCTGGGAGGATTTCAATATTTGATGACTGCTTTCATGCCAATTTAAAATGAAAGCTCAAAATGTCAAAGTTCTGCTTAGCCAGACTCCGAGCTCAGTTTAAAACCCTGGGCAGATGCAAACTGTTCCTGAAGCACCACAAATTCTGAAATATAAACCCTGCTGATTAATTAATCTTTAATGTGAAAGGTTCTCCCACCAGGAAGGAAAGGACTTCTGAGGCCAGGCTCTTTGAAGCCCACCCAGAACTGGCAGCCTGGCATGCACAGCTGGTGGCCAGTGGTGAAGACTCTACTCTCAACAACAGTTTCTCCCAGTGAACTCCAAGCATCCTTAAACTGGCTGGAGGATGATCCTGTCTCCACAGAAAGAAGCCCCTGTGAGCTATCGCTTTTCAGAAGGAACTGTCTAGAAAATGTGTTCCTTTCCATTTAGAAACCAGAAAGGGTACAGAGCGTGCCATGTTTCATCAGCATAAATAATTAACTGCAGAAGGACATGTAATATTCATAGCTGAAAATCATTAAACAAAATAGGCTGGGAAAAAAAATCTTAAACATGAAGTGATATTAATCATTTAGCCATAGATTCAGCTTAGAGCTTCTCTTTTGTTTAATTTAATTATTATTTTTAAAAATCTCTTCATGGGCAGATGTTGCTCTGCAAACCCACAAAACTAATTCCCACACGTGAGACAGTCAGCCTGAGGTTTAGCCTCTTGCAGTATTAATTAACATCATGAGGCATTGTTAATTACAGTGGACAATGTGAAAATGAAGAATTTTCTGCGCCTGGTAAAATAGGGATGAAAATGGGTCAAAAGAACAATGCTTTTCAAACAGCGTTGTCTTCTCAGCTGTACTGTGTGCTCCCAGATGTTTTAGTTTATGCAAAGTGAAAAAAAAACCTCTCTAGCTTTTCTGTATCCCCAAGAATGCACAACGGGAGCGTCTCAGAATGGAGGTGTTCAGAAGCAAAAGCAATCCCAGAAGCTTCAGGAGGATTTCCTAGCTGGACGATAAGAAGCTGCTTTCATGTAAGAGCTGAATTTGGCTCAGCAGGCAGAGACATCCAGAGCTATGCCCGAAGAACAGCAAGCTCGGTCTGAAGAACAATCACACACAAATTAACTGTGTCAGATCTCACCGAAGGTCCACTTATCCTCCTGCCTTTCTGACATCACTTCTCTCTTTCCTTCCCTCTTCCCTGGGAAATGGAGCTCAGCCTGAAACTGGACTTTCTGTGAGAAGGCTACAGTCCTGACAAGTAGGGAGATAACCTATAAAGTGAAAGCACAGAGATGGACTGGTTGGAAAAATCTCTTCGGTCTGGAGACAGGAGTGTCTAAATATTTGCTTCTCTGGGGTCTGTGGCCTACTACCAATCAGGAAGCTATCAGAGACACAGCATAAACAAGAATTTCTTTTTCCTCTGTTTTTTTTATGGTTATCTTGGGTTTCTGGAATAATGGCAGCAATCCCTAACTATGACCCATTGAGCCTTTTGTATTGCTCTATGTTCTCAGCCAGTTCTGAATAGCTTCATTCACACAACTAGTCCCTGTGAGGTTGAGGAGCCTCTACAGAGGGAGAAGACACTGTACACCTGGGTTCTGAATTGCAACCTACTTGAGAAGACACTATACTCTTAAAATTCCATTGGCTGCTGCATCCCTTTTAAGTACAAACATCCAGTGCTTATAAACGGTACTGCTTTTACCGTACATACTTCACAAACTTAGCCACCTTGGACCCTGCAGAAACCCTTTCATACCACTCGAGATACACAAGAAGTGACTTAAAGCTGCTCTGCTGGGGATGGTGATTGCTTCCCTGGGCCTTGAGTGTGGTCAGATATTTGTCAAACATGCCAAGGACTTAGGGCATCTTACAGTCCCTCGTCTATTAGTACATGTATGCTTTGGAAAGCAGGTGTAAAATCTACCCGGTGAAGATTCTCCTCTCACATCATGGTTATGTTTGTTATTTACAGATACTTCAAAAGACTGAAGGGTACTGCATGAAAGCAAAACAGAGTAACTATACAATTCTTTCATGAAGGGTACAATCATGTAGAACACCTGCAGTTAGTATTTCTTCTAGCAAATTGTCTGTGACAGTGGAGTTATTTTCCTTCATTAGCTGGCTAAACATCAAGTCCTCATGTTGAATATTTTATGCTTCCATAAGGGAGTTATAGACATATGTATGTTTTTCTGTCTTATCTGCCAGGTTATTCAATCTTTAAAAATGAACCAGAAATTTTTGTGGTGATTCACCATACTACACTGGGACATCTTCACTAAATTGTATGGAAAAGCATTTTTGGTTCTGTTTTAAATGAAAACCATAACACAGTCTTAGCTACACAGAGATCACCAAAGTCTCCATGGCAATTCTCAGGTGTGTAAGCAGCTAGTCAGTGAGCATTTCCAGTGAAATAATTCTGCTGTGCTTTTATAATTTTCTTTCCCTATTTAACCATTTTTTGTCCAGCCTGCTCTGTTGGGATGAGCACTGACTCACACTATGAGGTCTCTAGGACAGACTGTGTGTGTGCTCAGTGCCCAGTGTGATGTTCACTTACCAATATCTGTAGCTCTCCCTTAGAATAAAGAGGTCAGCTGGTATGTAACATGCATACCAGGATGGTGACCAGTGAAACTGCAGTGTTACTTTACTGCTATAATATGACTTCAGGGCAATATTCCTACTATTAAGTGATATCAAATGCGAGAGAAGAATACTTTTTCTTGCTGGGAAAGAAGGGCAACAAGGGGGGATGGCACTGTGTTTTCTAGACAGAACAAGTTGGAAGAAATGGATGCATCAAATTTACTTGTGCTAAAAAATGATCAATTAATCTGGCACAAACTAGGGCTCTATTTCTACTATCAAGATCTGAGGGCATAATTACATGAGTCACAGCACTTGTAAGGATGTTCAGCCCAGACATGAATTTATTAGAAAACAGGGCAAACACATTTGCATACCAAGTTCATATTTCTGGAGGAAGAAATCTATGCACTATGCCAATGTAAGAATTTAAAGGATCTAATAGGAAATTGTGAAATGTAATGAATGATTGAGTAACGTCCTGGGCATTAGCACAGATGGCTCACCACGTTGGTACTTCACTCTGCCTTCTATAATGGAAATGGTTGGGAAATGCCACACGTCTCTATTACACAGCATTATCCTGGGTGCCAGCACAATGTACCACTAAAGAAGTTCTAGTGTCAGAGCGTGAAAATGATCTCTCATGTTTCAACTGCAGAGGAAAAGCCTTGTTGATTGCTAACGACTGCTGAGTGGTTCAGAACAGGACAGAAGCGATCTCTTATCTTCTCTAGGAGTCATATGTTGCCCTAGAAATCATATGAACCTAAGCAGAGTTTCCTACTGAGCATTACTCCTAAAAAAATTTCTTTCTGAAGAAGTGAAAAACTAACAATGAACTCTGAAGCTACTGTGTTGGCCAGGAGTCTCACTCTAAAAACCGAAGAGCATTTGGGTGCGTTGCTACCTTTAGTTCACTGTAAATTACCTTTGAGGGAAACGAGTTTCAAATTTTGATTAGGCATTTTCTGAAATTTCTGAGATTCGCAATTGCTAGCAGTTGATGAGATGAGAGCTGATGTATATTTAAAAAGGAAACAAGCCAAAGAAAAATGCTGTGTTTAAATCTCTGGATTGGTTAACCATGCAGCCTTACAAACCGGCAGAACCTCTGCTTTGGGGAACAGGTACACGAAGGAGGAATGGGGATTGGTCACAGGTGCAAAGCTGTGAAGGCTGCTCGAGCCAGGACAGTCATCAAAATAAATGTTTGTTAAGTTATACCCTTAAAACCTGATGTACAGCAATCTAGGTAAACCATGGCACTCATTTAAGATCAGCTACTTTGTCACCAGAAGAGTGGTAGGAAAGCTTCGGCTGCCTCAGATCAGGTACAGAATCACAGAATTGCTGTGGTTGGAAAAGACCTTTAAGATCATCGAGTCCAACAGTTGCCAAACTCTACCAGGGCCACTACTACACCATGTCCTTCAGCACCACATCCAGACAGCTTTTAAACACATCCAGGGATGGCAATTCAAACACTTCCCTGGGCAGCCTGGTCCAGTCTTTGATAACCCTTTTGGTACAGAATTTTTTTCTCATGTCCAACCTAAACCTCCCCTGGCACCGCTTGATGCCATTTCCGCTTGTCCTACCAGTTGTAACCTGTGAGAAGACACCAACACCCACCTCTCTACAACCTCTTTTCAGGTAGTTATAGAAACTAAGAAGGTCTCTCCTCAGCATCCTTTCTTCAGACTAAAAATGTACTAAGTTTGGTGGTGGGAATTTGCTTTTTAGTAAATTTAAATGTCTCATTTATGGTTGGAACACAGGAGAGTTCAAAGAAACTTTCCACAAAACTCGGGAGCATGCAGATGACCTTCCTATTTCAACCTGCATTGCAGATCGTCTAAACAAGCAGATAATTATTCTTATTTTAATATTTTATTCAATACTACCTCTTCTGATTTCATTAAAACAGGGAATTATCATAAAAAACAAGAGAACATAGAAAAAGCTCTGATTCCCCTGAAGTTCTTGACAAAGCTGTCCTTGGTTTCCAACGGAAAGCGGTTTGCTTGTTTTCTTCAGTGCCTACCTAAATCCTTGCAAAACAGAAATGTTAACATTTTGCACTAGGACTTATCTAGGACTGGTCTAGGACAAGCCTCCTTCAGAACAGCAACGCTTCAGCTGCTGTTCCTCTGAGCAAAGGCAATTACAGGTTTGCTTCTGACATCTGTATGAGTTTTACGGCTGAGCTCAAGCAGATCTTGGTTAGACAGCATTTGTGGCAACGGGGTTACCTCACAAGTGACAGCTGTCACTACTGCTTTCATCTCCATCTCTTTGATGGCTTTCAGAAGAAAGAAATATCCCAACATCTTTCCACAGGGATTGCTCCACGGAGAACCCCAGAGTGGTGAACTAGAGGGGAAATTTGCTTTCTGTAAGAGTTTCCTTCTGCCGGAGAGCGTGGCTGGAAAACTCAGCTCTGAAACACTGGGTCAGGAAAAGCCACTTCCATCTTGAAAGCAGTGTTGCTTGGTAGGGGCTTATGACTAGTTCAACAAGGACAGATAAAACATTCAGCATTGGACATCATTGCAGTTAGCAAGTTAACTCTTAGAAGAGGTACTTTAACATAGTTTAAAGCCAGCATTTGACCTACCTTCAAAGGTAGGAAGTGTTGTCTTTTAGCACACAGGGCTTTTGAAAGTCAGACAACTTTTATCTTGGTGTCATACATGGTGGTGAAATGTGTTGTCTCCACCTGACAAGTGTAAAAAGCAGCAACTGACTAGTGAAAAATTCTCCCTAAAGTCTAATGATCTGTTATTCATCACTGTTTATCAGTGCCCCTACTGTATATTTGCTGTGCTGTCATGGAAACAGCCATTCAGCCAACCAATTAAGAGCAAATTAAAGTCATGCTGTCAAGATAAGCATATGTTAGAAATTAATTTCTTACCTATTTCACAAAAAATCCCCAAAATACCTTTAATTCTTAAGAATCCTATTTGCATTCATCTTTTTGGAAAAAAAAACCCAAACACAGAGACTATTCCATAAATACACAAACCAAGAGAAAGCTATGTGGAGTCTGTGCCTTCATGTGACCTGTATGCAATGGATCATGAGTGACTTTACAAGTGCATTTAAAGAAATTACTTAATTATAGTTTGCTCTGGTTGCTTTACAGTCCTCACACAGGAGTGGCAGATTCCACCTACTTCTGGATGACAACTTTTTTATTAATATGGCAAAAAGGCACAATAGTGCACTTCATGCCATACTAGCTCTACAATCTGTCCCAAATAGTCAGGACACCCATCAGTAGCTTCTCCAAGGATGTGGCTTCATAGCAGCATTGAAGGTGCTCTGGCCCTGTCTTCCTCTCTTCCCATCCCCTCTCCAGCTGCATCCCTGCTTGTTCCTTGTACTGACACAGGTATACATTTGATCTGCCTGTGATGTGAAGGAGCAGCACAGGCTGGGTTCAGTTTCTTCCTGAACGTGGTCAGATGAGCACTACTTCCACTGCATAGCAAATGGGGATAGTATGCTACCTGGAATGGCATCCTCAAGTTAGGATGTGTCTCCAAAACATAAGCGCCAGGGCAAGGAGGGCTCCAAGATGAAGTTTGATGCAATTTAAGCTCTCTCAGCCATCTAACTTTTAAAATCTGTGTTATTCCGTTTACTGGAAAATTTTTCTACTCCATCACTCTCAGTAGAGTTCCTCAAGAGAAGCAGTCTTCTCTGCCACATCCCCAGCATGTCCTCTCTTGCCACTGAAGGATATTCTCTCCCCTGTTCACGTGGTGGCAGGCAGATATGCAGCAATGGAGTCAATCTGGGCAGTTTCCTCTCCTAGGGGACCCTCCACTAGCACTCTGTGGCTCTATTAAAGCTTCTTGGTGCTTCCTTAGCAGTGAAAAAAGCTGTGCTGCACAAGGGAATCTACTCAACAGACCCTTACTAACACGTCGCTCACATGGAGGCAACGCAAAATCCACCTCCAAAGTCACGGGAGTCAAACTCAAAACCTAGACAGAAAATAAGAGGCAATCAGAGCCCGGATGGATGACTTTTCCTGTACTATTCATATATTCAGATGAAGAAGGTGAAATAATAAATCAGTGCTAATATGTGTGGAGACCTGGAATGTGCTGCATCTTTCTCCAGTGATGTATGGTCGAGAAAATGGCCGATGAAAGTAATTATTTATAGCAAGCATAAAACCAGTGCTAGTTAGAACTCAATAGCTGTCACCATCACTTTAACAACAGCTTGCAGGAGTGACACCAGTTTGATGGTGTCCTAAAATGAGCTGAACTGTAGAGAACTGCAATTTTGTTTCAGATATAAAGAAAATCATCAGAGTAACAGCAGTAATCAAAATGAATGAACCCTACAGAAACATAATGACTATAGAGCTGTCAGCATCTTTGTTTCTCTTGTTCCAGCTGATCCCACAAAAGAGAGTACTGAATAAGAATCCACTACAACTACATACACTACACAGGGTACAGGTCGTGTGAGACTTTCTACTTATTCTAATTCTTTTATTCACCTGGGAGTATTTAACCTTATACAAAGAATGCAGACGTATTAAAATGTAAGATGTTTTTTTTAAATGATCACTTTGTTTTATGACCTGTATTTATGGGTGTATTTTAGGTTTTCTGTGCTATTGCCAAAGTTCAATGTGTAACAGTCACAGCAAGTGCCCTCACCCCTTCAGAACAGACAATGTTGGAATGAGGAGTATTGCTCAAATATGTTTTCCTTATACCCTCTTTCAATTTCACATACTCTTGCATTAAACTTGCCTTAACTCACGGCGAATGAGTTTCAGCAGCAGTCTAAACTGAAATACTACACTGGTACAGCAGCATCACTTCAGGAACAGAATACTGCAAATTATGCCCCTGCAACAAAGTTCTCCTCTGGTCTCAGCATGGATCGCTGCAGTCCTCTCCTGTTGTGTCCCGTGATCTTCTTCAAATGTCCTTCGCTGATGCTCCCCGCCTTCAGAAGCTGCAGACATCTGTGTCACTCTTTTATCAAACAACACAGATGCTGAATTTATTCCAAAAGGTAATTCAAGAAGTCTCTAGTGACTTTATATGACTTTCAAAGCACTAAACATATTAGGCTCATCTAATGTAAGACACCAGACCTACAGCTTGCCTCTGATTCAGAAGTGCTTTGCATCTTTGAAGCCTTGAATAATCTAATCACGTATGGATGTGCGCAAGGCTGCAGAAGCCACAGCAATCTTACACTTTGGTCTGAATTCTTCATAACGAATCAGCCTGTGAGCTGGTCTCTTTCATTACTTTTACAGTAGCTTTTTCTCTTGATCAAATTTTTTTATTGCTTTTTCTTTTTTCTTGGGTATGAGTTGGCAACCAGATCCTGCACTGCATCAAAAGGACTGTGGCCAGCAGGTCAAGGGAGGTGATTCTGCCCCTCTACTCCACTCTGGTGACACCCCACCTGGAGTACTGTGTCCAGCCCTGGAGCCTTCACCATGAGAGAAATGGACCTGTGGGGCGGATCCAGAGGAGGCCACAAATATAATCAGAAGGATGGAACACCTCTCCTGTGAAGAAAGGCTGAGAGAGTTGGGGTAGTTCAGCCTGGACAAGAGAAAGCTTCAAGGAGACCTTATGGTGGCCTTTAAATACTTAAAGATTATAAGAAAGATGAGGACAGACTTTTTGGCATGGCCTGTTGTTACAGGACAAGGGAAATGGTTTTCAACTAAAAGAGGGGAGATTCAGACTAGGCTTTTTCTTTAGATAAAAGGGTGGTGGAAGCCCCATCCTGGAAATATTGAAGTTCAGGTTGGACAGGGCTCTGAGCAACCTGCTCTAGTTGAAGATGTCCCTCCCTGCTCACTGCAGGGTGGGGTTGGACCAAATGACCTTGAAAGGTCTCTTCCAGCCTAGAACATTCTATGAGTCTGTGATTGTACATTATGGTAAATAGCAAAAGGGATAAAAATGTCATACATCTGCCTATAGTTCAAACTGGTATTCTATTTCTAATAACATCATTATAGTATTTTTGCATTAATCATGTCTTGGGATATTTGTGATGATGATTAGTTATTCATATGGTAACTTCTTTAGCTGAGTTGTACAACATTAAGCATACATCTGTTTGTATCTGGTTTATGATCTCACAATGCATTTTATCCTTATTTTTAGAAACAAACTTAACAAAACAAACATTAAAAAAGAAGAGCTGCAAGAGCTGCCTGACCTCAGTGTTACTTTTAGGAACACTGAACTCATCAACTTAGAAACGTTTTTGCTA
Source organism: Todiramphus chloris collaris (assembly GCA_025345505.1). NCBI lineage: Eukaryota > Metazoa > Chordata > Aves > Coraciiformes > Alcedinidae > Todiramphus > Todiramphus chloris. Next base: position 7,683,157 of record JANVCC010000261.1, on the reverse strand, counting down.
TGTGATATCAATTGTCCTTGGAATATTACTCTCCTTTGCCTTGAACCTGGGAGGGGTGTCACCAGCTTCAAGCTCTGCTGGGGTGGAATTTTATTTCAGAATTTATTGCAGTCCTGCTCTGAGGTACTGTCTTTTCTTCCTTGTTAAAATTAGACCATAGTACACTACCTCCCATGCTATTCCCACTGCAGTTCTTGTACACGTACGCATACGGGTACCGTACCAGTGACCAGCCTGCATCCCACTGTATGCAGAATAGTACAAAGTCAAACTATTCTGCCAGTTTATTAACTAGGGAGGTGTATGAACACCCCCACAACACTCCTTACTTGCTCTCAAGGGTGATGAACTCTCAAACACACTGCTTGCTGCCCGAGAAAAGGGCTGCAGGACGACAGCACCGAGTCCCCTCGTGCCCTGCCAAGGGTGCCAGGGCTTTGCTGCCTTGCCCCTGCAGTAGGCACCCCAACAGCACCCACCTCGCAGCTGCTGGAAACAGCTTTCCCAAGAACATCCGCCGGGTTGTGTGGCATTGTCCTATCAAGCACTAGGTGTCACTAGCATCCTCTTAACGCGGCGGGTTGAAATTGGCTGCCCGGTGATTCTTCAGCTCCGCATCCCAACGCATAAAGGCTTTCTCAGTGCCCGCACCTCGCTGCCAGAGGCGCTGCAAATCCTGCTCGAGGGTACCAGCACAGGGTGGCTGCCCGAACTGGGTCTCTGCATGGCAAGCAGCAAGAGCAAGTATTTGCACTAACACAGTTTGTCGCTTTCGTGCGCTCTCAAACAAACACACGCTACAGGAAAAAAAGCCTCACCCAGAGAAAAACAATTAACTACCCAGTTCTCCCACGATTAGGTGTGATGTATCTAATCCACACAGTCCTGTCCCTTCTCCGAAGGAGAAAGGCTGTCCAGCACAGTGATCAGGTCATACCTGTGCTGTGGAGGGCAGAAAGCAGAGTTTGCTTTGGAAGAGCCATAAGCAAGAATGACATTTCAGCTCTAGTGCCATCAAATGCAAATATCGCCTGAGGTTTCAAAACAAAAGTGACCATGATCATTAAGTAAGGTTTGATTAAGTGATCTTGGTTCTTTTTCTATCCTTTGGGAATGTGTTAACAAGTTCTTTTTACCAAAGTTTATACAACACACTCCTGTGTCATGATGCAAGCTCAACCTCTGCACAGACTTCTTCCCCTGGTAGCAGCAGCCAGGAGTCCTGGCACAGGCAAGGGAAACACAAACAGTGCCCGATGGCAGATGAGAAGGTACCTTTCAGCCTTTATGATAGCCCTTGGAAAGAACTGTGGCATCCTCTTCTCAGGACCTACTGCCAGACACTGGAAAATGTGCAGGGTGAAGCGCAGACTGGTAAATGGGCAGCACGGCAGCTGTCCCTCCCTCCAAAAGTCAAGGAGAGCTGAAAGTGGCCTGGCATGGATGAGAGTCTAAGAACTGTCAGAAGACTTCCCCTGCCTGTTTGGGGTTTTTTTGTGAGCGGACAGATGGAGAGTTGCCCCAGTTATCAAGGGGGGTACGCAAAAGGTACCAAAGGGTACGCAACTGTCTGAGCTCAGAGGTCAGACCTCTGAGATGCGTTGAGATACGTGACTTAGGTATCATACACGCCTCAGAAAGTCTGAAAAGCAATTATAAATGCTAACTTTAGCACCAAGATGCTCTTTATGCCTATGCAGAACTGATCACTCTCGGCTTCGATTCAAGACATGTCCCATGTCCATCTCCACAACTGGCATCTACTCAGACAGAAAGCCCCAAGGCTCCTTCTCATCCTTACGTCACCCAGTGGGGGTTTCCTGATCATTCAGGGTAATTTGGGGCATCTGATCCAGGGCAGGAAAGAAATAATTTTATATCTCATCTTTTTAAAGCATCATCCACTCCCTTTTCTTAAGGAGCACATGGAGAATCTCATTAAGAATCAGCCACACCGAGCTGAATGGCAATTATTAATAACTCAGGAATTACTTCCTTCCAAAAATAAAAATACACCCAAGTCTGCTGTTTCCTCTATCTCCACCTCCTTCCACACACTTCAAGTGCTGATTCAGGAAAGGGGTTCATACTGTGCTCTAAAGATCCACCACCTCTGCCCCAACCTAGGCGCTTGTTACCAGGTACCAGCAGCCTCTCTGTGTTGCAGTCTTGGGGCTGTCAGTGAAAGCACAAAGGCAGAGCCCAAGCTGTGTTTTTCTGGCGAGGCATGAAATGAAAATGAGTAGAAAACAAATGATGCCGTTCGAGATAAAGCCATTGAAGGATGAAATCTGTAATAAAGCCTTGATTTCTGAATTGTTCGCTCTTCCTTTGTCCTTTCATTGTGAATAAAGATTCCATAGAAAAAGCTGAGCTGATTTATGTAGAAATCAACCAAGTAAAATGGCATATTTAAAATATATTACAAGTTTATGTAGTGGATTAGTACAGAAATATTTTTTTTACATATTCAATCAATTTTATAAATTTAAATGTGTTCTATACAGAAAGCAAGCTAAGCTTTGGTCTTTTTTCTCCAGAACTAACCCATCTTTCTGATCAAAGGGAATACACTGATATTCAAAATTTTGCCAATCTCTTTGTTCCCTCTTCCTAATGCAGAGATTCTCACTAACGACTCTTCCAGACTGCAGAGAGCTGATATAACTAACAAAGTCATACATTTGAAAATCTAATGCAGCTCCCAAGGATGATAATGCTTATGTGTGCATACTTCAGAAAAACGTTTATTTGTCTCGAAGAGCTTATCTGGTCCTCACTGCACCATGCCACATGCACTCAGAAACACGGATGTCCTCCTGTCTCACACAAGAAGAGATATTGGCCTAAACTAATGGAAAGAAACTTTCCATTAAAAACCCAATGGCACAGAAGTTTCAAAGTGTGAATATCTTTTCTAATACCATGTCCCTACACTGCCTTTAATTTTTTTCAATACCTTTCAACCGTTCAGTTTCAGTAGCAGCAAAATCATGAGTACTATTAGCATTGTAGTTATATTAAGTCCAGTAAGCACATACTTATTTTTGTCCCAAATATTTCCACTTCCAAGTCTCAGTTGACATGCTGATTCACCAGTGGTGCATATTGCATAAAGTCTATGTTGCATGCAAACTTTATCTACTTACTCAGAAGCTTAACAAGACAAATTCTGAACCACAATTAACCGTTGTTTGAGATATTTCAACATTATCCACAAAGTCCTGATGCCACTGAAATCACTAGGAACTCTACGGTAAGTTTTAACAAATCCAGTATTTCCCCTCTCTCTAGATATGGTCCAAGGATGATGTTACTCTTTTAAAAAAACTTTCTTAATCAAACTTTTTCACTAATTTCTTCAGGAAAGAAACCGACCCAAAATGTGTGATTCACAAAAGAACTTATTCACCTAACAGGTGAATAAACATTTGCTATTTTGGCCCAGGACAGCTTCAACTCATGCAATAGCAAAACTAGACCAGCAATCCACGATGTGCTGACAGTTCCCCAGAGCAGTCAGGAACATGTCTGTGACAACCACGAGGCACCACCTCCAGAGCTGCAGCACTGATGGGGATGCAAAAGGTGGGGTACCACCTTCCCCTCCCTGCTGTGCTCACACCCTCCAGGCCCCGTGTGCCCCAACTCTTGCAGCTCCTGCTGTTGTTCAGAGGAAAAAAGGGTATGTATTTAACTTCCAAGCCTGGCCGTTTTGTATTTCTTTCTGCACCATAGTGCTATATTGATTCTCTGGAGAATGCTGCATCTTCTTTTGTCCTTCCCATTACCTTCTGCACAATAAATTTTTTAGCCTTCGCATTTGTAAACAGCTTAGATGATTTAGCTTCTTTTCCATGCCAACTATTAGACACAACCTTCTATTATTTCCAGTTATCAAACTGCAAAACTTAATTCATCCTTCCTTACAGACTGAGCTATTAGCAGACCCATCTGTGTGGTGCACCAGCCTGTGTGATCAGGACACACGTCTGCTTCAAATCTGTTGATTATCTGCGGATCAAAGTCCCAACTGGCTGTGGCCATTAACACCTTTCAGCATAAGAAAATAATTCAAAATACACTTCTGATAAGTTTTGGGTTTCTGTGGGGTTTTTTTTGTTATACTAAGAGTCTGTTTCAGATGACCATTTTCTCAAGGAAAGTCCAAGTGCTTAAATGCTCTTGGGAAGCAAGTAAAGAAAGGACTGTGGTTCAATGGGACCCAGGGCACATTTCTTTGTTTATTCAAGTCTTCCAAGAAATAAAAGGGAGGGACTGGCAACATTTTGTATTCCAGCTCCAATATCTTGGGCACAAACTGTATTTTCCTTACACAAAATATCTTGTGCCCCAAACTTCCCTCCCTTTTTCAGTCCTTCTCAGGACTTCATGGTAACAGACCTTACCCACTTTTTAAATATGACAAAATACTGCTTTTCTCAGTGTGTTCAAAGTGTTCATGATGGCTGTCAGCCTCCACTGTATTAGTTTGGAAATTACGTAATGCAGATGATAAAGATTTTCCTGTCCCTTTGTGCCCCAGGACAGACACAAATTAACATCTGTTCTGAGCAAGTTAACTATTTAATTGCTTTTCAAAGTCAGATATATCAATTGTGCAATTTTCTGTTTGATTCTCCTTGCTAAAGCTTCTCTCTATTTGAAGCTCCTTGGGAAAGCAACACTAGATCACAAAAAGGTTGGCTGAAGCGAGTCCGAGCTCAATATGCAACACAGAGCCCTAGTAAGAAGATAAATCTTTCTGGGCTATCATCTTTTTGTTCTCACATTTCACTGAAATACGTTACCCGCTGTGAGGGGAGGAAAAGCCTCAAGGGCTCTCGGTATTTCTCAGCTGTGAATTTCTAGCTACTTGCTGTATTTATGGCTACATTATCAGTCTTCATCAGGATGCAGTAAATACCTTTGCAGAGGTCAGTATCTTGGATTTAGTTCAATTGTTATTTTCAGTGGTGATAGAAACTTGACTTAAATCACTCCTGTCATTTACTTGAGACATTCAGCTTGTTCCACCATCTTCCTCTCCCTTCAACGAAGCACAGATCCCCTGCTTGGAGCCACTGAGAGTAAGGGGCCTTGCTTTGTTGCCATCCTGCCAGCTCTCCTTCGGTCATTGTGTTCCCCTAGCACTGGTGTGATCCTTCAGACTCCATAGATCTGTGTTCTTACACTTCACTTAATTTCACCTTGTTTTACAACTCCATCCTCTCTCTCACATGGCCAGTGTCCCTGAGTCCCTTTTCTTTTTATCTCCCCCATCCTTGGAATGCTACAAAGAAAAGCACCCTTCTGAAAAATCCATCCTCTCCCATGCATACCTTCTGGTTTATATTCAAGCAAAATCATTGTTTTTCCATGGCTCAGTCTAACCCAGGCTTCAATACAGAGCACCATAGCACACAGCCATGCAAGATTTTTGTAGCATCCAGATTTTCAGATTTTGTACTGCCTGGATTCCTGTCACTTTCTTCTCAGTGAAAACTGATGCTCCCTACAAGGGCTTTTTCCTCTATCTTTCCACGCCTACGCCTTCTACCCACCTCCACATGCTTCACTCCTGTACTTGACAGAGACCTCTATTTAGCCTAATTAAATCAGATCCGTGTGCCCCCTTTATAAGAATAAATTATGTATTAAAAAAAAAATTTAATTGGGCTGAAATGTAACCCCCTGGAAGATTCTTGCTCAGAGCAGGTGTAATTTGTAAAATGTGCTAGCAGCTTGCCAGCCCGAGACACAAATCTCCCTCTCAAACTCGTGTTTCTGCTGTTTTTCAGTCACTTGTTGTAATTTCAAACTTGTTGTAGTTTCAAACTCTAACCTGAAGTCCTCATTAATCTCCACCTAGGAGAAATACATCCACAGCCCTCATTCCTTCCAAGAGCTGATTTCTCCTGCTCCTTGTCATTTTTCCTCACTTTCACTTGTTCTTGGCTCTTCTCTGTGATCTAGCAGTTTCCTATCACCCTCAGATGACAAGGTTTTGTAAATAGAAACCCTTTCAAATTGTGTATCTATCTTTCTTCTGGACTTTTTCTTGGGCATCTCTCTTAGAAACTCTATTCTGGTGCAGAGAAAGTCACATTGCCTTTGTGTCCAAGGTCCCTCTTCTCTGGAGAACGAGTGTTCAGCTCTGCTGGCTCTGCTTGAACTTACAGGACACTGTCTTCTTCTCCTGTTCCTTTCAGGGGGTCCAGTCAGCTCTACTCACACCCATTTAAATACCACCCCTGGACTGCAAATATGGCAACTGTCAAACCTCTTTGCCTTAGCTTTCAGCCTGCAGAAAGTTAGTGTTACTTCTCTCAATGCCTACCTCCTATACTCTTCTGACTTCTTCAAGCAATGTTTCTTCTTCCTTAACCTGTGTAGCCATCTTTTTCCATTCTTATATCCAACCCTTTGGCTAAATAAAAACCATTCACTGGAAAGAAAGGGTGATGCCTTCCTCTTCTTCTGCAATCATAGCACTCCCGTTTCTAAGAACGTGCTTTGACCAACTGCAGGACAAAAGGGACCACCATGTGTTCCTAATATGACCTCTGGTACATCAAAGGACCATGAAATGTGCTTGTATTTCAGAGCAGATCCTTTAGAAGAAGATCCAGGTTTAGTTTTTAATCTTTCTATTGATACAGAATCCAGCAGTAAACATTGGTAAATTGATTCACTGTAGCTTGCAGAGTGTTTCTACTGCCAGATTTCATCCACTGGACCTTGTTAAGCCCTTGTTATGCTTTTTGCTGGAGAGTGAAGAGACTTCTGTCCTCCAAGCAGAACAACTCCCACATGGGTCTTTCCTTAAAACAAATCATCTGAGAACCCCAAATTATGAGTCATGCTTTCCAGGCTTTAGTATTCCTCATAACCTTCTCCCAGTTTTAAATAATCCTTCTTTAATTGTGTAAACAACAACTGGCAGGATGCAGACACAGTTTCCTAGCATAGGTTGCACGGTGCCAAAGAACAAAACTTTCCCTGCTCCCTCTATCCAGGGCACGTGTACTGCAATTTAAGTACCAGAAACCTTCCAGTATTGGAAAGATAAGCATGCTGAGAGCTCTCATCCCATGGACAGAAGCAAAGAAACTTACATTTCTGACTGCCATTTCTAATACTTACATGAATAATGTTTCCTTTGGATTGACAGAATCCACAAACACCTTGACATTATAGCCTTACTTCATCTCCTCTTCACCCAATACTTTTGAAAGCATTGGCAAATGTGTTCTCACAAATCTAGGCTCTCCCTTGACCTGTGTATGATTTGTGCTCTGGCTTCTACAGAATTTCCACACTCTGTGATAAGTGGAAACAGCCCCTGGAACCAAGGGAGGTCCCCTTTCCTGAATGACCTCGACAAACCATCAGGTCATCAAAACTATTCTCCAGCCAGACAACTATTTATTTACTAGTCTCATGGGTAAAATCAAGTTTCTTGCTCAGACATTTCATTAGCATAGATGCTCCTGTCACATTCACAGATACCTTCAACTGGTTCCTGATAGTTCTTTCCCTCGATTTCTTTTCAGAGATACTTACTGGAAGTAGAATCAGATGAATACCTGAACAGTTCACTGTTTGAGGAGAAGTTAAGAAGTGTAAAATTAAATGTGAAAATTTTGTCATATACTAGTTTGTAAAACTTACATCAAGATCTCCAGAGCTTTTTAACATGCAAAAATATTGACAATTCAGCTCTACAGGCTCAGAGAATTCCTTGACTATCTCTCTCTACACTCCTAGATACAAGATACTTAGTCCTGGCAATTAATTCTTTCTCTCTGCTCTTACATCTTAGTTGCTGCTAGAACACAAAGTATTTCCTGCTCATAGATGACCACATCACCTGGATATTTCCCCAAATGTAATGTAAAGAGAAATGTAATTATTTTTAGGGGTTTTTACACTGTTCAAATTGTACCAAATTCTTCTAGTAATGAGATCATGCCATTCTAACAAAGACCATGAAGAACTGTGTACGGGAATTTCTACTTCATTCCTTTTGCTACAATCTTGCTGTTTGACTTTCTTTACCAGTTTTCTATATTAACTAACTTTTGATGTGCCCATAATACCTACCTAAATGGAAAAGAGAAATTTGACATAGTTTTATTGTTTTATTTTATTTTCTTCCCTCTAAATGGCACACTCTCCTTCCTTATTTGCAGAACTGTGTTTTTTTCGGTAAGTGGTAGAATTTAGTTGAATGTTCCCAGGTAGTAATTATGTTTTTTCCTCAACATTTTGTGAGTTTGGATTTAACTTTCATCTTTTTTTTTTAAAGCTGAAAGTTCAAATCTGTTTATCAGCAGCCTGAGCATTATTCTGTTTGCCCATAACAAACGTTAACAAGTTAGAGATCACTTTGCTCTGAAGTTACCACCAGACTTTGTCTACCAATCAATTCCTTTTCATATTTCAAGATGAAGTTTAATACAGAAATCCCCTGAGCTGGACACTGCACTTTTTGATTTAAGAAACTGTCATCTATAACATTTAAAAATTCCAAGGACATTTTATTATTGGCAGCATGAGACTAGCAGCACAATACACTCAGATGGAAGTCCTCCATGATAAAATGCTGCTTTTTCTGCACATTATAAATAGATGTTTAAGACATCAATTACCCTGATCTCCAGAGCAATGTCTGTGGCAGACATTGTCTTGAGCTTTTTCTATTAGGGCACTGATCCTTAAACATTCATGGGTACATGACTCAAGGTCTGCATAAAATGCCAGTGTCTCTGAATTTCCACACCTTCTACTACCCATTCATTCCTGGATGTTTCCTTAGCCCTTCCTTATTTCTTCCCTTATTCCTTCAGAGAAAGGATTTTCCTTCTTTTCACACCCTTCTCTGCCCCGTTCTGCCTTTTGTCCCCCTCGTCACACCCCACCTCCTTCATTTAAGTCCCTGTCACTCTACCAGTAAATCCACTTCCAATATACCAGCGCCCTCATACCTTATCACCTCCATTCCTTCTTCCTCATCACTTCCTTATCACCTCCATTCCTTCTTCCTCACTCAAACCAGGACACTCATACACTATCTTTTCCTTATACACTTCTTCCTCATACATTATTTTTCATTTAGGGAAAAAAGGACTCCTAAAAAGACTCCTTACTTTGCTTGAGGATTATTTGTGTTAATATAATTAATAATACATTTGGGAAAATAACTCCATAAATTGTTTGGTTCAAATGCAACAGATGCAAATGTTTGTAATTCCAAAGCAGTCAAAGAATAATGAGACTTTTTTTCCACCAAAGTATGAAAATTCATTTAGAACTGAATACAAAGCACAGACAGCAAATTCTGCTTTGAGACAGGAAAGAAAAATAACCAGAATCTCCTACCGAGTCCCTGATGGCTGAACGTGTGAAATTAATCACTGACAGGTGGAGAGGACAATTCTCCATGCAGTGCTGAGCTTCCTATTCTCTGAATGACAGCCAGTTAGAATAAGAGAGCCAAAGATAATAAGAGGTGCTTTGCTGCATTAACTTTCTGATCAGTAGCAGTGCACCTGCAGCAAAAAGAGGTTTGCCCAAAACCTGAACTGGGAGTACATCTGCAATAAGTATATATTAATTCTGTACTTGCATTTCCTTTGGAAGTCTTCCAAAGTGTTCTTGTCATTTGTCACAGCCCTGGTCAAACTCCTCCCTGCCCAGCATTCACTACACTTGAATGTTTGGTGCAGACACTGAATCGATGTGGTTTTGCCTCTCTTTTATTCTGTGCAGTCCCCTTGGTCTTCAGCCTCAAGCCTTGTTTTGTGGGAATACCCAACGCCACAGGACCCTTTGATTCAGCTGCCCTGTGCTCAAACCTCCTGCATCTCTGAGACATTCTGTGAGTTCCTTCACCATCCTGGCCAAAAATATGTCTCTGTGGGGTACCCAGGAAGAGGCAAATGTGGAACCATAAGAGAGGTATCAAATGAAACAACCCCACACCGGCTTCAGAAGAAACAAACAGTCAAACTATGGAACTTGTTGCCATGGTGTGGTCTGGATGCCAAACACAGCACTGCCATGCCTACAGCTACATAGAGTCAGGAGGCAAAAACCAGTCCCCAATGCCTGTTAAAAACAAGCAGAAAAAGGGTTTGATGAAATCTCTGATTTGCAGATCACTGAAGACTGGCATAATAAGCATCACTGTACGCTCTAAAATGTTTTTTCTGAGCACACAATATTGTCCTCTGTCAAAGCAGGATGCTGGGCTGTACTCAAAATAGCTGTGTACTGACAGCGTAAAACAGGAGGGATTTTGCAGAGAAGTGACTGTAATATTTTTTCTGCTTCAGACAATAGTGGTAAAATAAAGATACAGAAAGTGATAAATACAGCGAAGCAAGTGAGTGTCTGTTTCTTTTCAAATGAAGAGAAAGAAGAAGGATTTCTTTTTTCTAAGATTTCTGCCTTTCTTTCTCTTCTCACAATGGTAGCTTAGAAAGTCTCCTATGTATATACCTCAGTCTTTTACCAGGATGAAACCCCCTCTTCAGCTCCAAATCAATGAAAGAACTCCTCCAGCCACTGGTCAGTTGTCTTCTAACCAATCCATCCTGAAGGATTATCCTGGTTTCAGCTGGAATAGGGTCAATTTTCTTCCTAGTAGCTGGTACAGTGCTGTGTTTTGGATTTAGTATGAGAACAGTATTGACAACACTGATTTTTTTTAATTGTTGCTAAGTAGTACTTACCCCAAGTCAAGATTTTTTCAGTTTCCTGTGCTCTGTCAGCAAAGAGGTGAACAAGGAGCTGGGAGGGAGCATGGCCAGGACAGCTAGAGGGATATTTCCTACCATGCTCAGTATATAAACTGGGAGGAGTTGGCTGGAAAGTGCCAATCACTCCTTGGACATTGATCAGCATATGGTGGGCAACTGCAGTGTGCATCACTTGTCTTTCTTTGTTTTTATTTCACTCTCTGTCTTCCTTTTCATTACAGTTACTATTACTATCATTATTACTACTACTATTGTTATTATTCTATTTTCCTTTTATTACAATTATTAAGCTGTTCTTGTCTCAGTTATCTCAACCCACAAGTTTGCCTTGTTTTCAATTCTCCTCCCCATCCCACCGGGGTCAGGGGGAGGAGTGAGTGAGTGGCTGCATGGTTCCTACCTGCTGACTGGGGTTAAGTTAATTGTAAGTTTAATTCCCCACACTGATACATGTGTGGTTTAAAGGAGTAGTGTCACCTGATTAAAGGTAGATCCTTGTAAGATGGAATGTATCAAATGCTGTATATACATTATCTGTCCTGCAGGTTAGAACAGGAAATGTAGGATAAGCATCCTAAACCGATGGCAAAAATATTCCTAAATAGTAGGTATTTTTCCAGGTGGGATTTAGGTTTCTCTCCATACTGCTAAACATTTGAGAAGTTTTGAATTCCATTTCTCTTTCGTCACGGATATATATAAACATGTATATGAAAAATTACAGTATTTGAAAGTCACACAGGACACACAAGATGAATTTAAGAAGCATGTTTGCTTGCTGAATTTCTTATCCAGATTTTGAAGTACAGCTCTGTGTTCCATGTCACTCAAATGGCAGTATTTAACATCACTGCTAACACCTTCAGAAGCTGATAAGCTTGTTTCGGGGCTGTCAGCTAAGTCCCCACACCTTTATCTGGAGTTTTCATATGCTACAAAGTTTAGTGACTGCTTACCTCATATCCACAGAAATATTTCAACATTCTCTGCTGTTCAATCAAAAACATCTTTCAGGATCCATGTGTGTCCTGGGGCAGGATTAAGCCAGTGCTCGGTAGTGCACCAAATTAGTCTTTCTGGTGGCTTGATTGCTTTAATCCCTGTTAAAAAAAAAAAAACAAAAAACTGACATCTATAAGGATGTGACAATTTTTTATAAATATGAACCAAATGCCAAGACTACGGGCAATTCACAACCTCTTCTGTAAAGCACATGGTGTCCTCTATTGATCTCAGTGTACCAGTCATTCTGAGGTCCAGCTATTCTGGTTGCCTCATTGCTGTTTGTTTGCAAAGCAGAACTCAGGTTCACTGGATATAAGACGGTGATTAAAACAACACTTGCTATTCATTGTTGCATCCAGTCTTTCTCCTATACGTGCTGCTGTTGTCCTAACTGTGGGGTAATGAGTTTGGCTCTCCAGTCACTGAGGAGAGCTTGCGTGGGTGGGAGCACTGCTGCCACCTGCTCCTGGTGCTTCGTCAGAGAGCTGTGCCTGGAAACTAATGCCTGCTAAAAACTGGAACAACTTCCCACTTTTTCACGTGGGAGCAGAATGAAGCAGAGGCAAATCATAACTTCCCACGTTGCTGCAATAGCAAACCACAGCGGCAAGGAAGCGGAGCACTGAGCAGGGCCAGGTCTTTGCTTAGTGTACATTTCTGCTCCTCCATTTACTCTGGAAGAGTCCATCCACTGCAGTTGAGGATCTGGCCCTTGTCAGGGATTTTAAAATGTTGACAAATAGTTATTTATAAATAAGTAGATTTGCTGCAAGCTCTTTTCCTTTTGATGAGGATTTTTTTTTTTCCCTAGTATTCATTTCAAGAATGAGCAGTGCTGTAACTCCTTATTATGTATTACTTTTCCTTTGTTTGCTCGTTGGTTCATTTGTCTGTTCAGCGATGTGTTGGTATGATATTTTTTATGCAAGTGAGTTCCTGCCTGCACTTGGAGCTGTCGCACCTTGAGCAGGGACAGATTCTAGACTGATTAATGCTGCACAGCCCGTGGAACATCCAATTCCTATGGACACCAACGTGACTGCAACAATAATGGGATCCGGTGGGTGTCTACCCTGCCCTGAAAAGCATCACAGCCCATACTGACTGTTTGCATTGGGTAATTATTATTTTTTAATTTGGACCCAAAAAAGAGCTTCTCTATATTCTAGCCTAACATTGTTAAATGTTAATGCTGCCCACAATACTTGGTGTGCTTCCTTCCATAAACTGAACAAAGAGGCTGCGTTCTCTCGCCAGCCACAGATTTATTGGGGTATGGATTACACATATTAAACACAGCCATCAGGCCACAAAGGTTCCATCACAATCTGCCTACGAGCTAACATCATTAAGAGGCAGACTTCATATATCTTCATGACTGATACGCTGATCTTTCCCACTCCATTGACTAATGAATTGACACACACAATGTTCTTCAACATTAGTGTGCATCTCTTTGATTTACAGCACTCAAGCAGGGGGCTGTGAGCACTCAGATGCTGATGAATTCCAGACAGCACTTGCACCTGGCAGACCAGGATGCTTCCCTCTGAGAAAAGCAGTGCTTGCATCCCAGACCAGTACATAATAAACACGGTGGGCTTCACTCTGTCTGCATTTTCACCTCTACAATGCCATCAAACTGCTTGCCTTCCTGAGCCAAATCCCCAGCTGCTATAAATCAGGGCACGCTGATTTACAGCAGTGGTTCTCTGAGCAACGTGTCTGAGCCTTTTGGTTTGTCTGCTTTAAAGATCCATCTGGGAGCCACCAGCGTGTGCTTGCTCCTGAGGCTTGGCAGTGCCAGGGAAAAAGGCTCAAGAGAAGAAGAGGAGTGGATTTCTGCCCACTATGGCTTTCAGCCCTGCCAGTCTGCAGCTGTGGTGGGAAAGTGGTGGCCACTGGCCCAACGCTGCCCCTGTGAACAGAAGGGAGGAGTGAGGTTGTGGAACACGGAGAATGGAAACTGGTTAGTCTCAGAACTTCTGTTGGATTAATTGGTTGGCTACAGGCTCGTATTTTGCTAGAAGCCTTGCATGTAAGTTACCCACAGCACTGACTACCCAGCTCTAGTGACTGACATGCAATGCAGACTAATTTTGACCCTTTGGAAGCTGTCATCACACAGAACAATCACTTTCCAATATATTACTAAATCCATCTTATGCAATGAAAGCACCTTCTCAGGTACCATGAATTCGGTGAGCAGGGCAAGGCAGGAACAACTGTTTGGATGTGTCCTGGATGACAGACCATTTGCATTGGGAATTTGTGGAGTACAGAGAGAAAAAAAAAAAAAGAGCCAGTAAAAGCATTTTCAAAGTTAAAATAGGAAATTCTTATTTTATGTAGCAAATAGATCAGAATTTTAAGAAGTCTGTCAACCGATGTACCACTACATCATCCAGATCTTTCCACAGCAAGATATATTCCAGCCTCTGAAACAACATTTCAATGATGACTAAAATATATTACTCTTTGTAGAATCTTGGATTTTTTGTTTATTTTAATTTTCAGATGCCTCGTATATTTATACAGATTTCCTACACCTATTTAACCAGAGGATTTGGAGACACAGGCAAACTTCTTCCTGCTACTCATGGAAAAACAGCATGCAAAAAAATGTTTTAAAGACCTGACCAGACAGTCTAACTAACACGAGTGAAAAAACAGTTCTTTTTTTAGCTCACTTGCTAAGATGGTCATTTCACTTAAAATCTCATAGCAGACTCATCACATGACTAATATACCCAGTCAGAGTTTGCAAATAAAGTGGGGGGCATTCATCATTTAAAACAGCAGGAAGTTCTCTTGGATGGAGACAGATGTTAACATTAACGGAAGAGAATTCCATATCCCCTTCAAGTGAACAGATGCAGAAATTAATTGAAAATGCAGAAATTAATTGAAAATACAGGAAAACAAAGTAGAAGTTCTATTAGTTTTCCATGCTCCAATTTTCTGGAGAGAAGCTAGGTGGTAAATATAAACTGGTTGTTCGTGTTTGTAGCTGACTGAAGTTGAGGCTGGAGAATGAAGAAAGAAAATCAAATACAGAGTTTTATCACAAAGGAGATTGTTGCACTACTTGCAATCAAAATTAGATCATTTTTCAAAGCTGCTAGATATGAATGAAAGCTGCTTCTGGGCATCTTTAATTTATGTGACTGCTGCTGGCAAAGCAAATAAGGTATTTTGCTACTGTTGTTAATAGCATTACAGGGATAATATGTGTCATGGGGAGACAATATCCTATACAGCACTACAGAGAGTAGAAAAAACTTTCCTTTTAATATCTAGCTCATATTGTCCCCTACCTTCCTCACCTCTTTGAAAGGTGTAGGAACTCCTTCATGGTAAAAAAGCCAAACAGCTCCATGGGAACTTCCAAGGCAGCAAAAGGAACCATCAAGCTGCTCTTACCATGAAACAGAAGGTGAATTCATTTACACGAACAAACTTACAGGGAAAAAGTCTGTTGGTCAACATCTTATAAAGTGAAAATACAGCATAAAATTTTAAACTCTCGAAGTTTTCCATGAAATACACAGTGTGTATTAAAAATGCCAAGTCTCTTGTTTAAATACAGCAATATCTTATATATAGTGGCCAGCAAAGTAGGGCTGGCACTTTCCTGGTGTGTCTCTATAAACCTTATAAAACTCTCTTTGTATCTCAGCAACATCAGGCTTATGATGTTATTGTGAGTCCTGTGATGAGCATCCTCCCTCTCATTAGCTGCAATTTAGAGCTGGGAAGAGAATAAACTGCAGGCAAAGTTTGATTTGAGATGACAAAGCTAATTTTGGGAAAAATGTCCCCCTACTTCTCTAGTTGTTAGATTTAACCTAAAGCAAGCACAGTGTGCAGATAGTAAACATAATATCCCCTAATTATATTAAATTATCTCTAAGGAGCTGCTCTACCCTCTTGTCAAGGGCCAAGAACTGGCTTTTAATGATGAATGTGAACCTCAGCGGGGCATTCTATATCATCATTTAGTTGAGCAAATGTAGCCCAGATCAGTTGTATAGGTGTAATTAGATGCTGAAAAATAATTACCTTGGCCTTACCATTAAAAATTTCTTGCTTGTATCCCCTTGTGATCTATGAACAAATTACTTTATTAGGAAATCATTAGTGCTCAATTTGTCTCAATATACTAAAGGCATCAATATTAATTTCTCATCATGGAAGCACACATTCTTGCCATGATTTCATACAACTACGTAGCCAGATACCAATTTGGAGTCGTTACCAACCTTAACAAAAAGACTGATTTTACATAGTAAGATGTTTTTCTTATGCACCAGCTTCCAGCAGAAAACTGAGCAATATGAGCTTTATTGTTGGGCCATCAGCTCAATCTTTTTGGTTTTATGCCCCACTGCAGAGAGAGAGCTTTTTATGTGTCTGATCTCTTTCTGCTACTGCAATACCCAAGTTTGGGTGGGCAGGAGCGAAACAGCTCCTCAAATAACTGACACTATTATGACAAGACTACTATTATGAAGGCCCCGAGAGCATCCCACTCAAGGCATTGGTGCCAGCTCTCAGCCCGTGTCCTGTGGGCACACCCTGGCTGTGACCAGCCCACCTCACAGGAGCTGCTGGCCCTTGCTGTGCTCTGAAAGCAAGCTCGGGGCCCCTTGATGCTTTTACTTGGTACCCGTTTCTCTGCAGATTTCTCTGAGGGTGGAGAAAGCTGGCTACCCCAATGTCCTTGCTGTGGGGACATGGTATAGTTTCAAGTCATATCGAGCAGGTAAGTCATATCTAGCAGGTGACCCATTTATTGACCATTAGAATCTACAGAACAGATGTGATGAGGAAAGGAGGCCATCAGTCAGACCTCAGGCCACCTCCTGTTACAGAATGCCTTCCCAGAGCTCAGCCTTTAGCTTTCACACCAGTGCAGGTTCTCACTGAAGTCTGTTGGTGCAGGACCAAGTAAAACAACGAGCTCAAGCTAATTCTCTACAGTGTCAGGTGGATAGTCACCTGCTGTTGAAATGAGCCAATGTATAGCAACTGCCATCCCAGTACTTCTCTGAACACCACACACGCACCTGCACAGGTACTCCGTATACTGGGGCTCCTAAAGTTCCCTTTTGACATGTGCAACCAGTCCTCCATTTTATAACACGACAGTTTTTTCTGGATTTCCTACACCAGAAGCATTTGAGAAAGATTACATAAGAAGATTGTCTATGTCCAACAGTATGAGCACAGGATTCGTAATCACTTCAGAAAAAAAGTGGTGGATTTTTCAAAAATACTGCTTAGCACCTGCTAAGGACCAAGAACATTCTCAGCCCTCTTATTTTATTCTGTTTCAACAGGTACATATAATCATCTGTTTCCAGTTATAAAGTTGTCAGCCTGGAATCATTCCTGTCACATTGTCAATACTCTTGTGATCCCTGCACTAGAGTTCATTCTGCCGTGGCTCTGGTTCACAAGCGACCAGAGTCCCACCTTCAGGACTCCACTGAATCCCTCTGACCATGGCCACGTATGAGGTGTCGAGGCCATTCGAGCTGACGAAAAAGCACAGCCCAAGTCATGACACTCAGATGGAAGCAAACAAAATGCCAGGTTCTCTCCAAAGCCCTTGTAAGTACTTTATCTGCTGCACTGAAGTTGTTAAAGCAGTGAGTAGACAATAAGTACTTCAGGCCAATTCCTCACACAAAAGGATCAAAGTGCTAAAGTCATCAATATAAGTATAATAAATCAACTGAATAGGTAGCTGGAAAATGACAGCTACCTATATTATGAGATTTAAACCAGGAAGATAAAAGATAGGCGGATTTTTATCTTTTGGGTTTATAAGGCCGTGTTCGATGGACCATAAGGTCTTGATAGACTTAATGGGCCAAATTCCTCCCTAGGGTAACTATTAAGTTCGATTATCTCCCATCAGGATGGTTTGAACCAAGAGAATTTTATGTATGCTACAGCCATATTTTGAGGGGCTCCACTTCTAAGAGCTGCCATGCCTCAGATGGTACGTTAATTCCAAGGCCAGGAAGTATATATTCAAAACCACAGAAAGCAGCAGAAAGAACAATGCAGAACAGAAACCTGCAAAGAACAGCGGCTCTCAGCCAGCACAAACTCCATGGCAAAGAAAGGGCTCAATGCTTTGCTTCCTGCAAACTGCACCTTCCAATTACACTAATTCTATTATCTTTACATGGCCTGTCTGACACCCCCCTCAAGTCAAATCCTGCCAGCATGTCCAGAATAGCGCTAAGGAAGGGACTCTGCTTTGCTCAGAGGGAAGTGTCTTTAAATGTCATTCTGTCACTCTTTAGGTTACACAGATATCTCTTGTTTTCTGATCACCTCCAGCTCTGAGTTCAGTCTGATAGGCTGATAGCTATTCTTGAAGCTGGCTATTACTCAACAGTTGCACCCAGGGACCCAAAATGAAAAGAAACCGGTCTCCCTTTCAACCTCTCAGAGAGTAATTTTCAAACCAACACACCCTGAAAGCATTCCAGTGAAGGTGAGAGCATTCCTACACAGTGATTTAAGCCTCTACTAACAGCAGGCTTTCTTGGACTCGGAATACAGGCTGGGAAACATTGCTCTGAAAGGTTTACTGCCTTAAATTTACCTTTTCTTTTGCTGATTGACAGCAATCAACCAAGAATACGTAGTTACAAAAGCCCACCAAATAAAACACGTTATGTTGAGGATGACAAATCCAGAATGTCATCGAGATTCTTACTGCAGTCTTACTTTGTAACTGACCTTGCTGAGAGGTCAGAAGGAGATTTTCATTGTGGAAGAGAAGATTTTTCAAATGAAGGCTAAAATACAGTGATTTTGAGTTTTCTTAGGTCCATGCTTCCCTTCAGTTTCACCTGTCTTTTCTACCTTTTCTGTTTCAGCTTGCGGGTCCAAACAGGTTAGCAGTCTGGTCCTAGAAGGGAGTGCAAGCAGATACCAAGAGAAGGAAAAAGAATTTGTACCTACGTGACACCCACCAGTGCACAGAAGATGGGTAAAAATCAACCCCTATCTTTTCCATGTCACCCATGTCAGAATGTTGTGGGTTTCTTTCATTTGTTTTCCTAGGCTGTTCAATCATTCTTCACCTTTACCCATTTTGGCTTGTGAGAACCATTTCGCTGTTTTTTCATGTATCTAATTTGTTCCCAAGATCTTGCTGAGAGTTTTTAGACATAATACTGGAGTGGCTCCCGCTGCCATCCCTCCAGGTGCATTGCTTTATGTTTATATAAACTGAATTTCAGCTCTGTTTTGTTGTTGTGTACAGTGGCAAAGCTTAGTAAAACCAGACTTTACAGTGACCCAGTTTTGTAGTGAACGAGTTGATGCTAAGATGCCAGCATTCACAGTGTGTGCATTTCAGGAGTGCCATTTTGGGAGGTTAATTGAGACTAGCCTGGGTGCACAGATTGAAAAGTATTTAGTAGTCAGAATATATCTTCCAGCTTAGTTTCTCCTGAACTGCAATCGCACTGAAAGACTTTTTGACAATGCAAAATAAAGTGCAGCAATTGAGATTCATAAAATTTGCTTCGAAAGCAAATTCCAAAAGGAAAAAATCAAATGCTAATGTGGACACTCCCTCAATACCTGCTCTCCCTATTACACTGAATAACTTCTTAGCATCAGCAAACTTTATATTTCACTGCTCCCGTTACTTCAAATGTTATTTGCAAATGCATTGACTCTGGGAATGTACTCTCAAATTCATCTCAAGATAACGCACAGTTCCTCCTGCCAAGCAGGCCCTTTGATGGGTGAGACAGTTTTATCTCTTAACCCTCTTGGAATTAAAACTGTTTGGGCCATGAATCATATTTGAAAGTGACAGTTTCAGCTGTTAGTCTGACACCTTTACATTAACTCTCTTGGGCTAATCTTTTTGTTCTCTCATAGCACGTCAATCCACATCACTAATGACAAATTGTCTGAGTACCTTAAACCTGCCCTACCTTAAACCTTTCGTAAGCACCACCTATTTAAACAAGTATCGTACACAAGATGTAGAAACAGAGTAGATGTTTCTCACTATTGTATTCTGGACACTAACCCAGTCCGTGGGTGTATGTATCTGATCAGATTTGGGTAAAAGCCCCTTTTACCCCTCTCATGCAGGCTGCTTTTCAGCTGGATATGTTCTTTGCTGTGGCTTCCTGCTGGCTGGAGCAAACAACTGAGCCCAGCACAGCAGAGATGAAGATAGGTAAAGTGGGAATGAGTGAACTCCTCCCATCAGGAGGAGTTCAGGACATCTTATTGATAAAGAACAACTTCTATACTAGCAGGGGGACAGTCTGTCTGAAGTACAGGACTTGGCATTTGTCCTTGTTGAATTGCCCTGTTGGCCCATTCCTCCCACCTGTCCAGGTCCTTCTGAAAGGCATCTCTGCCCATGAGCACACTGATTGCACTCCCCACTTTGGTGTCACCTGCAGACCTCGTGAGAGTGCACTCTGCCTCGTCTCCAGGTCACTGATAAAGATATTGAACAGGAGAGGTAACAGTTCCACAGACCTCTGAGGTACTCCTAACCAGCCTACAGCTACAGCAGCAGCCACATAGCTCTGTGTACTCCAGTACTCCATGTTCTAATATAGGATGGTGCTGTAACAACAAAAAAGGAGGGGTTTATTTCATATCCAAGTAGAAGTATTTGTAATCGTGAAGAAATTTACAGAAAAAAACAAAAAAGTTCTGGTATCTGAATTTAGGGCTGTAATAAATAAGATGTGGTGCTAGAATGACTTTTTGTTTAACAGAAAAGGTCATTCAAAAATGCTATCATAAAGCTCACTCAGGAAAGCACTAAAAATATTTATTTGTCCTTATGCCTTTGTATGAAGTCTTATGATGTGAACTATTAAAAGGAAAATGTGGTAAGAAAGGAATAAATGGAGAACATCAACATCAGTATTAATGGAGCAGCAATAATACAGAAAATCAAGTTATTCTTATCCTTATTTCGACAAGCATTTATCATTTGAGAAGGAAAATCAGGGAGAGGGAAAGAAGATGGTCATTTCAGGCTGCTGATTACCAGGAAATACTAACATTGTAATTAGGTATAATTTTATACAATTACTTATACATGTGGACGCACGCAAGGCTTTTTTGTTATACAGAATAAAGAGAGAGAGCTGAACCAATGTGAAAAGGAAAACAAGTTGAAAGCCATATGTTCAACATGGGCATTCAGACGTTCAAAACGTTGTTTCTTGCTTTTGGTCTTTCATTTTATGTTCCAGCCTTGGGCTGAGGGCAAAATCATATAAATACTGCATGCAAGCTTGGGGAGTTCCCAAGCTCTTTTTTTGACAAGCAGAAGTAAGAAACAACAGCAGTCTAGAAAGGGAAAGATGTTACAGAAGTTTCTGCTCTGTTATAACTTCAAATGTAGTTTAGTGAGGTATTAAACCATGTTTCTGATGGGCTTTGACAGATAACACTTGGCAAATTTTACTGCAGTGTGCACCTCCCTAGTTGTCCGTGGCACCTTTCTGATGAAGGATACCACCAGAGGGAAGAGTCGGGAACAAGAGAACTCCTGCCAACATCTCAGTTGTTCCCAAAAACACATCTTAGTCAAAATAAACAGTTCAGTAGATAGGTTTAAGCTGAAATGCCAGACTGCAGACCTGAGCAGTGAACAGTGTAGTTCAAGAAGGTATTGGCTTTGGTAACTTTGACCATCATATGACCCAAACTGGACAAAGGGCTATTCCATACCACATGATATCATGCCCAGTATATAAACTGGGAGTGCTTGGCCAGACACTCCATGGCTCAGAGATTCGCTGGCATTGATCAGCAAGTGGTGAGCAACTGTATTGTACATCACTTGCTTTGTATGTTCTATTATTACTATCATCATTATTATTATTATTACTTTTATTTCCCTTCCTTTTCTGTCCTATTAAACTGTTTTTATCTCAACCCACAAGTTTTACTTTTTTTTCTCATTCTCTCCCCTATTCCACTGGGGGGGGGGTTGGGCAGTGAGCAAGAGGCTGTGTGGTGCTTAGTTGCCAACGGGGGTTAAACCACAAGAGATGCATAACCGAAGACAAAGGTAATAACTGTCTTCTGAGTCTGCTGTGGGTAGGATAAGAAGTAATAAGCTTAACTTGCAGCAATTTAATTGCAGTCATTTAATTGAAGAGATTTAGTTTAGACAGTAGGAAATACATTCTAATTAGGAAGTAAGGGTCTAAAGGAATATGAAGACCAGAAGAGATTGTAGGTTGCAGAATCACTTGGAGTATCTTAAGAGCAGGGCAGATGAACATCTGTCTTGCAGTAGTTTAGTCTTTGAAATGAAGAGCCATAGATTCAGACCTTCTG
This sequence comes from Todiramphus chloris collaris, assembly GCA_025345505.1. Lineage (NCBI taxonomy): Eukaryota > Metazoa > Chordata > Aves > Coraciiformes > Alcedinidae > Todiramphus > Todiramphus chloris. Next base: position 7,661,021 of record JANVCC010000261.1, on the reverse strand, counting down.
AGGTTCCTTCTGGAATGTTTTCTATGGTTTATGAGTCTGGCTACAAAATAAACCGGAGCTGACATTGGAAAAGCAGATGAACACCCCACACTCCGCACCCCCAAATACTCACAAAGTAATTCCCTCCCCAAGCCTTCCGAGTGTAGATGCTCCTTTTAAAACACTGCTGTGTGGACACTCTCTTCTGCGTTCCATTTGATTTTTACAAATTGCTGTGATCAAATTCTATTAACCACAAGTGCTGAGAAAACACTTTAAAGCTGTTACACACAAATACACCTTGAAAAAAAAAAAATTCACAAGAAATGCTATTTTGCACTCGAAGACTGAATTGTAGACAAACTCGGCCAGTCAGAGAACAAAACGCTGAGTGGGTGAGACTGCTGCTTGTGATCACAAGGCATAAACAAGCTTCACAAAGAGCTCCTGGGATCAAACACCGAAGGGAGCTACCGAGTATCTATGGAGTATTTGCACACAGAAACAAAGGTAGTGGACAGATTTTTAAGGGCTTGAGTTCAATTTCTTCACTATGTTGTCTTGTTGCTCGTCCACTATCCCTCAGTGTTAGTGTCCACTTAAGTAAAAAAAAAATTGCTAATTGGAAAAATGCTTTTGAGGGCTAAGCCTGACAGATGAGAGACATTTTTACTGTGGGCAATGAGGAGATCTTTCTCAAAGTCCTGACTCCAAGCAAGTCCTCTTTCTTTCTGGTCACCTGTAACAAAACCTGAAAGCAATGCCTTCAGTTACCACGTACCAAAGGACACCCTAGGAAACCCAGTAGGAAAAAAATGTGGACCAAGCAGTGGTGGTGATGATGATGGGGCCCGTATCTGTAAAAAAACACCAAACCCTAAAAAGCACAGCAAAGCACTCTGCCTCCTGAAGGCAGCAATCCTGCTGCGGCTACTGCCTGCAGTGCGGGGGGCGGGTGGCTCCCCTCCCACTCTCCCCCATCTGCTTCCCCATCTGCCAGACAGCTTCTCTTTCCTGCCCTTGCCCCAGAGCTGATTGATGGGCGGCTGGCAACAGACCTCCAAATGCAAGTGACTGATGAAAACTCACTGCTCTGCGTTTCCTCCTTGCCTTTGTCAACAGGAAGGGGAGAACGTGCGGGTATGAGTGTGCACTGCTATTTGTAGAACAGAAAGACTCCACTGGCAAGGGCTACACCTCTGAGCAGGTGCTGATCACTCTCCTGCTTACACAGATCTGTACTTCAGCTGTTATTCCGGAGAGCCCTTGATGAACCAGGACTAATTTGCAGTTGGGACAATGCTTGCAGAACATTTCCTATGTTGAACTTGGTTTGCTTTTTACCATACCGAGGGTTTTAGACTTGGGAGTTATCCTAACAGAAACTGGTAAAAAATTGAGAGTGAAGTTTGGAACTGGTAATGATCTGAAGGCTTAAACGCTCAGTTAGGAAAATGACTCTGTTTAGTAACCTAGAACAACCAGAAAACCAGTCCAGTATGCAAAAGCCCACCACTTCCTGACCATTCCTGACCTGTATAAGCCATTTGACTGGTGTCCCCTGAGGATGGACACTGGAACTGCCCTCCTACCTCAGGTTCCTTGTGGTTGCAATTGAAGCAAAAAGCTGCCAGGACACATGTGTTCATGGGCACTGCTCACGCTAGGACCCATTTGTTAGGTTTCTTGAACTCCAGCCATTGTATTTTGAAGAACATTGATCACTACCTTTGGTGAGCAGGAGGAAGGGCACAGCTACCTGATCCAGAGGAGAGTTCTGTGAAGTAGTTTGAGGAAATTTCACATGCTTCTTAGATTATTCAAGGATGTGGGTGGCTTTGTAAGCACCCCTAAGAAGTAGTAACATAGGGGAGCAATTATTGGTTTAAGTCTCATGTGGCATATGCTTCACTTGCAAAAAGCCCCTTTCCTTTGTAAAGTATTTTGAAGTTCTCTGCTTTCAGAAAAAAAAAAAAAAATCCATAATTCTCATGGAGTAAAACTTATGTCCTAGTCATTGATCTAATGCATCTGGAAATAAGGACATATACTTTCATCAGTCACGCAGTGCCTTTTCATCTTCCTGACCATGTGCATTTGCACCAGGGATTTTCCTAGGTTTGTCTTGTCTGCTGCTGCCTGAGTTATCCTTACTATGAATAGTACATAATGTTATATGGTGTTAAAACAGAGGAAAAAAAAAAAAGACAAGACTTCCTAGGAAGAAACGAGACATTTTGAAAGGATAGTGTGATCCCCACTCCCAAAGACACACATACAGCGGGATGTCTTGCTGACTGAAGACAGAATGTATATGCAGGAGCGTGAGAGAGGAAGGTACAGGGAAATAAATACCATTCAGTGCCCTAACTTGAGAGTTTGAGTTGGCCTCCAGAGTTTTCAATAGCAATGGATCTGTCAGTCAGAGGTGCTTTGCATTCAGCCCATATCACAACCCCAAAACTCTTCAAGGAGCCTTTCCACACTCATTTCATGGCATCCAGTTGCCACGTGCGACTCTGGGCAGGATGGAAACAGACTCCAGTTAATGGAAGGGGAAGCGCTGAGTACGAGTTGAACTTGGTGGCTTTCAGGACACAATCTCCACCTTCCATGACTTTACAGCATAGATTTTTAAGTACACAACAGCCCCAGAGGCAATTCAAAATCTATACAGAGACCACAGTCAGCATCATCTCTGACTTACTATTCTGCTGGTTTTGCTTATTAAGATCACACTTTAGTGACTAAATGCATTATTATACAGTGCAGGCAAAAGAGCTTGTGTTGCGTCAAAGCAGCGAGCGCTTCCCACAGTAGAAAAAGAAAATTAGTTTTGCAACACTGACCAAGAGAACTGATGACCCACTCTTCTGCAACATTTGCAGTTTGCAGAACCACAGGCTGGCACTGCTCCATGCAACTGTTGTGTGCTGTACAGTACACAGTAGGAAAAAATAATAAAAGCAGTAAGTCTTCACTTTCTCCATAGGTGATGTAAAAGGGAGGAACAAATAAAGTGAATTCTTGATGGCACTTACATCATTCATGTCTCTGCAGAATGACACTGGTGATTATTGAGTCCTTTCGTTAGCATTGCCTACAAAGATACACATTTAAGATAATGTTCAGCACTTGTTTGAATCTTCTGATAAAGCAAAGCACTATTTCTACTTTTAGAATTGCCATTAAAACATCTCCTCTGAACATGACTCCTCTGGTTTTGGCTCCCTGTGCTGTTACCTGAAGTACTGATGGGTGCCATGGAGGGCATAATAAAAGCATGCCACACATCATCATAACAAGCTGACAGAAGATAGCACTAGATGAAGGACTTTTTCAAACCTGATGCCTCCCAAGACATCCACTAACAGCTGAGACAACAGAGATTTAATCTGACTTAAAGCAATTGGACAGCAAGTGGCTTCTGTGTCTGTGTGTGTGTCTGTGAGTGCATGTGCAGTGCTATGAGATGTCACAAAGTTCTATTTTATACCTCAGTCACAAACATTTGCTCCAGGCAAAATGCAGCACACCGTGTTCCAGTGAGGGAGTGATTTTTTTGTTTAATCAAATAAAAAAAAATACCAATTTACTCTTTTTAGAATTGATGAATGCCAATATTTCCTGTTTCCTTCTTCTACCATCCACCCACACCGCTCTGAACGTGACTCGGCAGGGATTTGATTTACTGGAACTAATTTGGCAAATTATTAGTTCACAACACAGAGTAATGCCTTTGCAATTCTTTCTGGGGAAGCAGTAGAAGTGTAGTTGTTAGAACAGAGAAATACCTAATGTGAGGGCAGAGTACCTGCCTGTGACAGCACAGGGTTTCCTAAACTGCTGTGATCTCTTCTTTGCTTGTCCCTGTAGAGAGAGGGACAGCTTAATTACTGCTGGGGAAATTCTCCCCTGGTCCTGGAAATGTCATGGTAATGAGCTGATCCCAACAGCATGGGATTCCCAGCCCCTCGCATTTACACACTTGTCTGGATTGGCTATGCTAGCATATTTGGATTTGTTAACTTCCTGGAAGAGGAAGCTTGCATTTTCCCACCTTTTCCTCAAACACTGGATACAAAACAAGCTGCATTGCAGCAAGAAAAGGGGAAAGATCTGTAGTGCAAAAATGGAAACAGAATAACAATAGGAGCTCACCAAAGAGAAGGGAGGCTTGGAGACCCCCTGATGCTGGTCCCCCAGTCCTTGCTAGTAGCTGGGATGAGTCTGTGGCAGTAGAAAGCAGAAAGCCACCTACTACTGAACTCCCCACTCCTGTCTTCCAAAATGGGATGCCAAAGTTTCAATGGAGCTGCCAGTTAAGCTCACTAACACTTTCCCTCTGATAGGAAGCAAGCAACACTGTTAAAGACATACAGATGAGCCATTAGCAGCATGATGATGAGTAGCTGAGAGTTCTGACTTGCTTTGGACCAGCCTGACACAGGATAGAGTGGGAAGCCAGAACCAAAAAGGGGTAAAATTGTCCCCTTTCAAAAGGAGTGAGAGTGAGGCTCACTGACAGCAGAGTCCTCTGCCCTGGAGGGGCCACTGAGGGCCATCTCCCTTTCAACTCAGAGTCGTGTCACTCACGAGAGATGTGGCTGCTCACTGTGGGACCTTCGGAATTCCTCAGTGTCAGTTTTCATCTTGGGAAGGATGCTGGCTCATGCAGATTTCTGAACGTATAGTTCTGTAAAGTTGAAATATTTGAAGCCCTTTGAATCTCAGGCACAGAGACACTAAAACTTTTCCCTACCTTCTTTTTATTGTCTCTGACTTTCCTTTTATTATGTCCTATTTTCTAGTTTAAAATATCTCCACAAAGCATAGGGTAAAATGTGATTTGTGAGTCTCAGACATTTATTACAACCAGTGATGCTCCTTGCAGAGTCTGTGAAACTCCTCTAAAAGGCATGTCTTGTTGGGTGGCAAGATCTCCTTCCTGGTAGATGTCCTGGCTTCCTCAGCAATAAGTCCAGCAGAAGGAACAACTCCCGTCTATACACACACCTTCGCACTCACACCTGCAGAGTCTAGCACCTGAAAAGGGATTTTCTGTGCTATTCTCTCCATCTTCTCCTTCTCTGCCTCGCATTGTGTGGGAAGGGGAGTGTAAGAACCTCTATTATTGATGGATTTTGTGAACACAACTTGCTAAAATAAGCCTTAAACTGCTGTGAAGCCTGCAAATGCTGACACAAATGATGGACAGGAAACTTCATTGAAGTTGCCTTTGTTTGTTATAGTCTTTGAATTTTTGCTGATCATAATCGGTTTCATAGTCTGACTGCAGCTAGAAAGGGATTATTTCTTTTGCTCTGGAATTTAAGGATGTGCGTATTTGTTCAGAGGATAGACAAGACCAAATCAGAACATGCTACTGGGGCATAATAAATTCACAGTAATTGCAAGCTAGTGTTCCTTAATTCTTCAGATACCATCATCTGTAAATATTCTGATCCTTTCATAGTTAGCTCATTTATGCTTTTGTCCTTTTTGAATTAACTGTTGTCTTTTCCTTCATGCTGTGTCCTGAGGGAAACCCCTTTTAAATCTTTTTGGTTTAATTCCATTAATTGGCATATTGTCTAGTCTCATGTTTCCCCTCCTGGGTCTTGAACTTATGTTCCTTCAGTTCTTAAACTCCTTAACTATATTTCTGCAGCTCTGACTGACAACTTGCTTGATGAAGGGACAAAGAATGTCCTTTCTTATCTTTTACTTTCAGGCTAATGTTTAAAAATGTAGTCAGTTTATCAGTCAGTTGGTTAAGCCACGGTGAGAGTTCTCTGTTCTGAAGTCATCAGAAAAATCAATAATAATCAATTCATTTATTCTAGGCTACATTAAATTATTATTAACTATAATAATTAAAAATAAATAATTTAAAGGTCCTCAAGCCTTTCCTGATTTATGGATAGTTCTTGCTTTTGCCCTTTGCTAACAACTTGCCCATTTTTAATCTTTTTTCAGTTACACCAATGAAGACAGCAGCTAAATCTTACAACCTTTTCAGTATGAAAAATCAGAGGGTGTTATGTTTTGCTTTCAGCATCATAACTTCCTCCCTTATGTTAGCAGAAGAGTGAGTGTGCAGGAAGTATGCAGCATGAAGGAGAAAAAAGAGTAGTTTTGCTGAAGCATTATTGTAGTAGCAAGAAAAATGGGTTGAAAAACATAGCCCTAATGCTACTCCTAGTCAATAGATGTTATGGTTACAATAAACTGAATTAATGATACATTGAAAACATTTTGTTACGGCTTTTTTTTTTTACAGGACACACAAAAACCATGTAATTAGTTTGCTGCGAGGTCCTGACAAGAATTATATCAAGTTATAGTCTGAAGTATATCTTCTATGCCATCAACCAAGCAAGAGAAAAGTGGGACAGAAAGACACCCAAAGCAATGACGAGGTTAAGTGAAAGCAGAACGATCACATCATTCACCAACGTGTCCACTTTGGTCTCCCTTACATCAACGTGTCCCTGATCCTGACCAGAACATAAGGTGCAGTTTTCAAGGGTAAGAAAAACTGGTTCCATAATAGTTTTCCTTAGCACCCAGGAAGATCCTGACATGAAAACTAGCAGTGCTCTAAACATCATTGAGTCTTGCTTTGTGTCTTCTCCTTGCTATAGAGTAAGGCTCCAACAAATGCTTATTTTTACAAATATTAATATAAACATGTATAGAGGCAATGGCTGTGCAAGTTCTAAAGAAGCCAGCCAAGTGAGAACTGTTCACTTTATAGCTCTCAGTAATAATGACCTCTCATTTAATCAGCGAAGACCACATTCAGATCTTTCATCAAGCAAGCTCTCATCCAAGCCAGGGCCTGAGGAAAGATTGACTAAAAATCCATGAATGCTGCTGAAAGTGTAAATTGCTGCTGCACAACTTCAAAGAGGATTTTCCTGTTACAAGACTTTAGGGTATGGCCCACAGCTATATGCATCCATTCAAGCTTAATGAAGAAGGAACTGTATACTTCACTGTGCTGCACGTTTAGAGGTGTTTCACTGGAAGTGGCACAAGACCCACCTGGCTTAGCCTGTGCACTGTTTGTTCACAGTGCCCAGATGGTAGCAGCTAGACTAGAAACAGGGGACATCTGAGGCAGCACATGTGCTGCCCAGCCTTGTCAGAGAGGGGCAGGGAAACTAGAGAGAGTCCAATGGAGGCTACGCGGATGATGAAGAGACTGGAACATCTCTCTTATGATGAAAGGCTGAGAGCCCTGGGGCTTTTTAGTCTGGAGAAGAGGAGATTGAGAGGGGATCTTACTAATGTTTAGAAATATCTGGAGAGTGGGTGTCAAATAGAAGGGGGCAGTCTCTTTTCAGTGGTGCCTCGTGATAGGACAAGGGGCAACAGACACAAACCAGAACAAGGGTAGTTCCAACATGAAGAACTTCTTCACTGTGAGGGTAACGGAGTCTGGACCAGGCTGCCCAAAGAGGTTGTGGAATCTCCTTCTCTAGAGAGTTTCAAAACCTGCCTGGATCTGTCCCTGTGTGGACTGCCCTGGGTGACCCTGCTCTGGCAGAGGGGTTGGATGAGACAATCTCCAGAGGTCCCTTCCAACCCCGAGCATTCTATGATTCTGTGAGGTTCTGCATTTAACTTGGATCCCATAATGACACAGTCTAAATAAATGCTCACAAGCAGTGTTGTTCAGCCTTACACAAAGAGGGAAGGACTTCAACACATTATAGCTGCCATTCTTCTTACCTAACCTTCTGAAAATATGGATTCATAATGTTTTTAGTTATGCCTATGGGCATATAGGATATTACCAGTACTAAATGAGGGAGTCTGCCAAGCTGCAGAAATTAATCTAGTCTCTGCTCCAGAACTACTTCAAGGTGAGAGCACATATTTGAAAATGTAGTGTGAAAACTTGAAAGAAGGGACATCCTGGCTCATTGTGTCTGTATGGCCGTGTTATCACGGACAGCATTTACCTTGAATACTTCTCATGAACTACATAAAACTTGTTCAAGTTTTTCACCTGCACTGCCCTTCCAGGAAAGCTAGGTCTGAACTGCAGTGCTCTGCTCTTTACAAACATTCTGGTTTCATTTCTTGTCAGTTTACTTGTGCTCATGATGACATATTTAAGAGATAATTAAGCACATCTTTTTTCATTACGGTTTAAAAGAGTTTTTCAAATGGGTATTCGTGTATGATGGACAGAAAGACCAGCTGAGTGGAAAAACTTGTTTACTGTAAGCCCTCCCATGACACCTGCAACTGCACAGCATTTTAAGGGAGATCTAACATTTCCTTACTGCCAAAGCCTCAATTTTGTGTCATTACAGGGCATCTGTGCATTTTCAGTTCTCAGCTTTCTGACATACCCAGCTCCACGGGTGCCGGTTTCAGATCCTCACAAGTGGTGTGCTGATTTCAGTGCCTTCACATTTTAGGTTTATTTTACTTAAACCTTCTGTGCTTGCTTCATGTTTTCCCCTGCTGTGTTTTAAGACAGCAGATTGCCAGGGGAGCCACAAAAGCTTAGTGGAGAAGAGTGTGCAGGGAAGCAGTGACATTCCAGAGGGAGGATTTTCAGCATACCAAGAAAAACAGCACACAGTTTGTAACCATAGCCAAGCCTAACACAATTTCACACAGCTATTGGTATAGGCAATAGGGAGCTCCTGTGACAAGGCTTCTCAAGACAGAGAGCCACTGCAAGACCAGTGTTTCCTCCACTACTGGGCCATGCTTTGAGCATATCTATGCTGCCAGGAATGCTAACAAAGGTACCCTGCATATACTTCACTTGATCTTCCTAAATGTCAGCCCTGCCCCCATAAATTAAGTAGCCAATTACACTAATATCAGTGTCAGGTTTCAGTGAACAGGAAATCCTCACATTCAAATAATCCACTAGACTGGACCTTTTGTGGATCTGACTACATCCAATTTTGTTTTTGTCTCTACCACTGGTATGGTAAAACACTCTGCTATTATAGTAACCACTATGGATATTGTTACACCCAACCTCTTGACACTTGCCCTTTAGATATTGATAAGCATTGATAAGACCTCTCAGTCTTCTCTTTGTTCTTTTCAACAAAATGTGTTCATGAAAATGTTTAGGCTTCCCATGTGGAACAGTCCCAGTATGAACGAATAAGAAATCTGCAGTCCCTCTTGAGAAGCAGCCCCAGACTTAAAAGTCTTAATAGGCCAATCCATGATAAATTATAATTGCTTTTAAGTAGACAGTGTTATGGCCTCACATCAAGCAACAGCTAATTAGTAAGGGCATGAAAAGGGTGCTCTGTCACTAATGTATATTAATCACATAAAGACTAATGTACACATTCCTAGATAAAAATGATATAACAATAAATTAGATTAATTCTCTTTCTGTTGGCTGGTCAGTAAGTCTAGTTCTAAGAAACATTAATATATATTTATCTTCTGGAACATAATGCTATTTTACTATTTTATTAGTTATTGCCCTTACTGCATAAAGTCATCCTCCCTTTTAAAATGCCAGACCGTATCGGATAACATGTGAGGTTGGTAATAAACCCAATGAATACAAATCAGGGGCTGAAATTAATCTATTCTAAAAGTGTTACATTTTCACTGCCTGTTTTTGCCATTAATGTTAAGTAAGTAAGAAGCATTGAATGAGAATGTCATAACCTTTACCAGAGTGTAGCAGAATACCACAAAGGCAAAAAATGTTCTTTGATCATCCTGTGGGGGCTGGCAGGGGCTGCATGATGATTAATAACTATGAGACATTTAGAGGTAATTTTTCAATTTCTATCTAATTTAGCATAATATATAATACATAAGATTAAGGGCTAGTTCAGGCTGGTGCTCTCAATCCTTGTTCAAAGACAAAACTTTTAAAGAAAATATTTTAGATAAACTAGGAGCAACGGCCTTTGGGTAGAACAAAGACTAATGAGTAGTTAGCAGCTTGATGACCACCCATAGATCCAGGGATTACGAATCAAAGCAGGCTCAAAAGCGACTGCTTTTAGAGATGAGGAGCGTAACAATCAGGATGACCATGAGCTCTGGCCACCAGGAGAATGAGCCTCAGCCACAGGGTATGGATGTTCACTATCCGAGTGTCTATTTGAGGGGACAGGGTGGCTCAGCAGGCATCACCTCCTCCAAGGTCTGTTCTTAGAGAGGAATGTCACACGGTGACCCTGGGTGCAGACCACACTTCCAGTTATTCCTAACAGTGAAGTTCTCTAGCATGGTTACAGCATTTCAGTCTGCATTTTTCTGATAATAGTCTAAGGGCTTTGAAAAGTCATGGCTTTCACAGCCCAGACTGGCAGAGACCACCACAAACGGCTTACGGTCATGGTTAAATATCCCACCCCTAAGAACTGTAGCATCAGCAAAGCTTAAGGGTAAGATCAGTAATGCTCAGGGAATTGTGATCTAAGAGAGCAATGCTGTAAGATGCTGCAAACCTCAGAGATGTGGAATATTTTGCATTTCACTCAGAGGTCATCAGCACACTGCAGGGTCAGACCTCATCTCTTCCAAAGACCTGATGCTCAGGGAGAATATCCACACTATGCCATGGAGTGAACCTGTGCCTGCTGGCTAAATCTGTTCCAGAAACCAACCCCAAATAATCATGTCAGCAAAGTATTAACAGAATAAAGCCGTTTCAAAGCCCAGGTGTGCAACCACCATGCTGTTCTGCTCTGTGGTGGCTGCTGGCACCAGGTCTTGTTGAAAATGACTTGGGAATGCTGCAGCACAAAATAAATTCTCATTTATTTTATTGTCAACACTCCTACAGGTCCTGAAGATGTGCAAAATAAAATTCTGTGGGGAGTGTAGAGAGATTACCTCAGTCCAGAAACGAGTGAGGATAGTTACTCCTAACCTGAAATCTTTCTACTATGTGACAGGGCTCCACCGACTCCATCATCAAAGGACTGCAGACATTTTTTTAAAATCTAGATTAGGAAGAAGTGTACACTGGCTGAGTTGGAGAATATGTGCCTGCACTTCCCTCTTTCACAGCTAAGGAATAACTATGGAATAATCCCCGCTGTCCAGGTACACAAATTAATCTCAGTTTTAATAATCTGGAGACAGAGGTCTGGGGGATAGCATGGGCTCTGAAGCAAATGCTGATTTATGTATCTTTCCCATCTGCCAAACAACTTCAAATCATGCTACATGAAGAATCCTGAGTAAATGACCCTTTTTGAATAGGGAAAATTAATAAATCTTTTTAAAATTATGGAAGGTAGTGTAAGAAACAATTCATTAAACTCTGATATTTCAAGAAAAGACTTTCAATGTGTTTATAAAACAAAATTGTAACTGTTTCTCTCAATAGATAGGAACCTTGTCATTAAGATAGGGATAAAATAAATTCCTCTATTTAATAACTGCCATTTGTAATGCAGAGAGAAATGATTTAGTGCTTTAAAAGCACTCTGCCAATCTAGAAGTTCCTGTAATATCTAAATCAATGTCTTTCAAATGCCTGTGCAAGCAAAACAAAGCCCTATCCATTGAACAACAAAACAACTTTTCATATTAATCAGTAGGAATGCGATAAACCCCACTGATGTAGAAAATTAGCCCCTTCACATGTTTCCCAGGTTTTGATTTCATTTTGGACAATTGGGTCACGCACTGTAAGCCCTGCCTGGCTGACTGTGGCTGTGTCACCTGAGATCCAATATGTCTAGAGAATTATGTGCCTTGTTAGGAGAATGTTGGCTCTTTCCACTCCAGCATCTGCACTGCAGTTGATCTATTATTAACATTGATCTCATTAACCAAATGAAAAAAAAAAAAAAAAGAGAAACTGAAAGAACCTGATTTGTATCTTTGGGGTGGGGGGGGTTACTGAGGCTTCTGCTGAAACAAATAAGCTGGCTGTGCTGCTTCCAGCTGATGCAGCTGTCAGAAAAGCACTGGCTGCTGCTGCATCACGTCCGGATGCTCAGCTACCAGGGCCTTGTAGCCATATGTAAACAATACTGCACTGATGACAGGTTTACAACACTGGAGATGACATGTGCAGCTGTTAGACACTGGTTTTTATAGCACAAAACAAATGTTTTTCAATGTGTGGGTGTTTGGCATGAAGCCTCCACAGCAGCACTGGGGAGGATGGGTGGCTGATGTCAGCTTTATGCCTACCTGGCAGCGTGCTGGTCCCACACCATGCCGAGGAAGGGGTTGATGGACACCCTTCCTTCTTGCTTCCTCACCTCCTCATCCTCTTCTAAGGATCTTTGAAGGAAGCTGGGTTCCTGTCAACCACATGTGTTTTGTGGCTTAAAACACTGAAGGATTCCCTGTGAGGAAAGAGAGAAAGATCACTCTGGGATGCTCTGGGAGCAGCTGATTTGGACCGTGTGTCACTGAGGCACATAAGAGATATGCTTAAAGGAGGGCTTTAAAATGGGGAAGGTTAAAAGGGGTCCGAGAGTTTGGAAATTCTGACCCAAAAGGCTTGGGAGGGTACACAGAGGCCTGGAAGAGGAAGCTGAGAAGCAGGGATGTCTTGGAGTAAGTTTCACATAATTTTCCTGTAATAAACATCAGTGACATTCTCAGCAACCACATTCCAAAGCAGTAACTATACTCTACAAACAATTACTGTGTTGTCAAACACCAGTGTATACTTGTTATACTTTAGCCTTGGGCACTTCAACCAGCCCAGCCATGTTAAAGCACAACTTTGTCAGCAGTGGAAGTTTAAACATCACCTTCAAAACTTGTTGGCTTGCATGACTTTATCTGACAGAAAGATCTGTGCACATCCTGGTTAATATGCTGGTAAACACCTAAATCATGGTGTAGCAGAAAGTGCTAGTAAAGAAAATGGTCTTCACAGAATTATTATGGGCGGAAAAGACCTTTAAGATCATCAAGCCCAACCATCATCTAACTCTACCAGGGCCACTACTACACCATGTCCTTCAGCACCACATCCAGACAGCTTTCAAACACATCCAGGGATGGCAATTCCCTGGGCAGCCTGGTCCAGTCTATGATAACCCAGGTAAACTCAACTTTCAGACCATGTTTTTTGCTAAACAATTTTTTGTTTATGCCTCAGAAGCAAATCAAAACAAGCTTACAAACTCATTTAACAGTAATTTTTATTCCCTTTGAGTTATTTTAAATATATTAAATCTCACTATGTGATTTTAAATAGTTGCAGAGTATGAAAGCAATATTCAGCAAGAAATGTGAATATAAGCAAAATAATTATGTTGTTATATAGCTGGGGGGAAAATCCTGAAGGGAATGATCTTGATCTGGGAGATGAAGATCTGTAATTGTGCTGTATTTTATACTTAGCAACATGTCCAGATGACTGGGTAACACATTTGAAAGAATTATTCCATCACATGGCTTTTGGAAGAGCTGTTAGTTATTGCATTCTAGGGCCTTCATCATCTAGGTTTAATTTTTGAAGTTGTTCATATCCTTGTCAATAGTGATACTTTTTTTTAGCGAGTGCTGGAAGTAATGACTGTTTATGACACATCCTAGTTTCATAATGCCCCTTTTTCTAACAAGGTCAAAGCACAGTCATCTACAAAAATTGCACATTCTTGCCACTAAAAGCAGACGCAGCTGGAAAGAGAATTTCAATTTTGAGTAACCGTTTGTATGTGAGGTGCACAGTTCCATGAACAGCTTCCCAGCCTACCATAAACGCTCTGCATTTAGCTCTGGGTGGGGTTTTACAGCCACTATAAACTTCGTCCTCTAATAGATAAACGCCTGCAAACACGGATGTCGAGATTGATGGTGTTGCTCTCCCACAGCTGCCCTCTCTCCCTTCCCCAGTGAGTACTGGGAGATGATAGATGTGTCCACACAATGCAGGTGAGAGTTTTGCTCCTGTTTTAACCACATCTGCTACAGAGGTGGATTGTGTCAGGTATCCATAGGCAGTTCTGGTGCTGCCTTTCTCACCATGGATGAGAAGTTGTTCCCTCTGCCTTCCAAGGCAGCAACTTACCACATGTCCTCCAGACCTCAACCCCCATGGGAACATCCCTAGGTCCTGTAACGGGGCTGGGTGGTAGAGCAACATGCCACAGGCACTTTGACTTTTGCTCCTACACTGTCACCCTTGGCATGGCCATGAGCTGGTAAACACCGTGTGTACTTACTATTTCATCTGAGGAATTGTTCTCGGATCAGCTAATGTGGGTTAGGAAAAAACAAAGAACCAGGTTCCTTACTCTCACTCTCTAATGGCCTCTGCTGTGACAAATGAGACAGGACCTGCCAACCCTTCTATTCACTCCACCGCATTTAATTCCAGTGATGTCATACACAAAAAGGCGACCTCATTGCTCTAAACCTCTCAGACAGTAATTGCATCTGCTGTTCTGTTATTTGTCTGGCTAAAATTGGGCAAATGTTTCTATATGGGAAGTCCTTCTAGTCCTTAGTAGTTGCCTGATTGGAAATCTTTTCATTTAGTTCAGGTAATACACTTAATTTCTGAAGCACTGAATATTGATTTTTTTCCTCTATTCTTTTTTTTTTAAATTATTTTTCTTGAAATTTCACAGTGTCAAGTCATCCACTGATGCAATCCATAACTCACACAATACCTTTTCTGTGTTTGCAATGAGCAACTGAAATTATGTATTAAAAAATGTCAATTAAATCGGTGTTAAATTTGGCATAAAAAGAAATCAGGATGCTGTAGATAATGTGGGGTCAGAATAACGGTCACTGAATGGTGTAATTCTTGTTGTATTAGTGACTGATGATGAGCAGAAATAACCTGAAAAATGGCAGGGCAAGAAAATAAGGCAAGAACTATCACCACTGATGTCTGTCTGAAATTAGAAGTGGAAAGTGTGTGCCTAAATTTATATAAATTTCTTAGGTAAATTAGGTCCCTTTACATTTCCTCTGCTTGTGTGTTGGCATTATCAATGATCTCAAGACCTTTTCTCCATGTGCCTTACACTTGTTGAGGTGTTCACAGCAGCTCTGCTTCTGTCAAATTATTTCTGAGAGTCACAGCCCTCCAAGGAACGTAATGAAGCATTTGCACATCTTTTGAAAGAGGAAGAGAGGCTCCTGAACTTTCAGAAATCAAAGTTAACAGGAGTTATCTATCTTGTATATAATATGAAGGTGATTTTGTGACAGGGACAACAAACAACTAAACCACCTTCTTCACAATGTAATGAAAATCTCTAAGACGCTATGACAATCTATAAGATGCTGAAGACGATCAACAGTTCAGTAAAACCCAGCCCCAACGTCTCAATATTCAGTGAATGCTTAATGTTACTTTTCTAGAAATTTCCCTCACTTGGCACTGGCTTGGTACTAGGGAATAGAAACCTTTCTGCAGTTGCAGATCACTTTTCCACCTCAGCAACTGGCTGCTTCTTCTAACTTACAGATATGGTCCCCATCGTATTTTGTAACAGAAGCTTTTATGCAATCATTATGAGAAACTATGAAGAATGAGAATCACCTTTTTGTTCTTATATACCAAACTGCTTTTGGGGTTGGTTTTTTTTTCAATTTCAGCCCCAGTAAGGAAGGTTTTTCAAAATTTCCATGCTAGCTTTATACAGAATGAAGGCCATTTTGAGTCTACTGAAATCCAGAAGCTTGTCTTTTCCCATGGAAACACTGCGTGGTCTATTGTGTAAGCTGTGCTGTCAGTATAGTCATACTATTGCTTTGGTCTTGAAATTTAGAAAACCTTTTTACTAGGGAGAAGAAACAGCTTGGAATGAATAAAAACTGAGAAGTCCAAAGTATTAGCAGAACTCTAGTCATCTGCCAGCTTTCCCTAAAGAACTTTGATAGCCGAAAGTTATGAAATAAACAGTGCACATGAGCAGCTTTTGGCCACGGCCTGGCTTGCTATTTGCACCTCTGAAAAAGCAATATTCTTTTTGCCTTGTCTTGATTCCTTTTAATCAACATGTCTCATTCCACTTCATGGTTGGCACTCTGGCTGCAAGAATCAAAATTTTCATTCAAATATGCTAAAATTAACATGAGCTCCTAATGAACCTCCTCACACACACACACATACACACACACTTCCCCTAAAGGAAATAAATGATTTGAATTAATTTGTTCCCTGCTTGGGAATGAACTGATTTGCTGACCTGAACATGAGGGCACATATAACTTCTGAATACTGACACAGTTACTTGCTATTACGTTGGTTAAACCAGAGGGATTTAAATATCATCATTTTAAACCAGCAAGCTGAAAAAGACAGTTTAAATAGTTGATTTCTAAAATGTTTTACATAAGCCTTTTTCCAAAGGAGATGTTGATTCCTTCTGCTACTGCACAGCATAGTCTACTCACATTTGTTTAAGCAAGTTAGTGAGTCTCAGACCTTCTTCTAGTGCCCATGAACACATGCCCACACAGACAGTGCACGGACACTAGAGCATCTCTGTGAGTTCCTTTGGTCCCTATCCTGCCACACACATGGACGTGCACCCACCTCACAGCAGCATCCCTAGGAAAGTAAGAAGCTTGGACAAACCTGCCAACAAAGCATTTTGTCTGCCTCACAGGTTGCTCCTGAGAAATCAGTAGGAAAGGCAGCAATGAGGAACAGGCTGTGAGCCAGAGGAGCTGTCTTGGCAGACTACACAAACACTGCAGATCACAAGTCAAACTCTCCTAAGTCAAAAAATGAAACAATAAAAAGTATATATTCTTATTCTCTGTCTCCAGTATTTCTATCCTAGTATAAACTGAAAGCACCTTGCTGATTACTTATCAGGTGCTAGTCCTCTCTTATGATTTGGACCAAGCTGCATATGGGCAGCAACGGGAGCTCAATTAGCATCCACAGAAAGAAAGGAAAAACTACCTGAAATGTACTGAGAAAATTCTTAACTGGAGGAAGATAACTTCCCATTTAAAACTAGCTGACTTTTTAAAGAAGGAGAACAATATCTATAGGTGAATTGAGCAGCAGTAGCTCTTTCTGGTTGCAATCTCGCTAAGCTTTCAGAAGTGGCAGTAGATCTTCTCTTTGCCTCCCAGGTTTTTTTGAGAGGTTTGAGAAGGAACATCAGCTTCTCTGCTTTTTCAACTCCCAGCTGGTTTCCCAGGTTTGAATTAAACAGTCACTGAACAGAACAAAGGAAACGCAGTGAAATGAAAAATTATCTTCTCTATCCTGCAAGAGGCTAGTGCTGTCAAAAGCCAGTTTAGCACTTCAGCAGACTTTGGTTCCACGTTTAACTGTACGAGCCATGCGTATAACGTTTGGCCTGGTTTTGACAGCGAGCTGAGATTTCTGCAGGGTTTTATTTCCTGTAGATATTATCAGTTGAGACATTGTCATTGCTCGCCATGTTTTCACAGTTCACTGTACATAGTCTTGCTTTTTAACACAAGCAAAGCTACGCTTTAAAAATATGAATTTTCTTTTACATGGTTTCCTTTCTTTTCTAAATCTGCCCTTCAAACAGTTGGCACTTGTTTAACAAGACCAGCCTCCAAACTGGAACGGCCGGGGACTGTAACGCTGAGGCACACAAACAAGCTGCAGGTACACAGTTTGAATCTGAAAGCACAATTAGCTGCATCTTTGGGGTACTCTCTCTCGGCTCATTAATGCCTTCATGTCGCTGTTTATACTGGGAGCAGAGAGATGCAGCAACACACACATTCAGCAAGAGAAGGCAAAAGAAGCAACTTTATTATTTTATAACCCCATTTTATATACTCCGGCCCCATAGGGCGATTGGTCAGTGTCACCCACCTCCTAGGGTGAGTGGCTAAAGTCCTACAGCACCCATTGCAAAATATTTTTCCAACGTACCATAAACAGAACTTAGCAAAACACCAGGTGTTGGTCCAGCTTACAAAACCCATCCTACTGTTTCTCATAACACTGGTGAGAAAGGCAGGATTCTCACCAAACATTGTGAGACCCTGAGAAAATCCCTCTGCTAGCAGCTTTCCAGCATCCACACCTTCACAAGGAGGACAAAGTAACTTGTGTGCAACTCCGTGACAAAGTACCCAGGCAACGCTAGACACTTGGTATGATGTCTCACCACATTTTGCAGATTTAGTGACTTTGGTTCCTGCTCATTGCAGATATGTAGTAAATATGCCCTCAGTCTGCTGCCAAGCGTCTGTATAAACTTAAACATCTGTAGAGCAGAAGCTTAAATGAATTGTGTAATATAATGAACAGCAGGCTACATAATTACCCTTTATTTACTTGTAACAAATCAGCTACTACAAAGAATCGTATTTTCTACACTGAAAAAAGTGCTGCGTCAATTAGATTGGAGCTGCACTTGTATTAATTCTGTCAATGAGCAGTATAATTTCAGAGTGGACAGGGTGAGTATAAGGACACAGAAAATAGATTTTTTCTTTTCAAGAGTTGGCAGCAGTACACCAAATCTTTGCAGTAATTCCAAAGAGTTATTGATTTTGGAGCCAAAAAGAGCCATTGCATTTATCTGGCTTGACCTCCTGCACAACGGAGGGGTTTGCACAGCAAATTCTCCAATAAATGAAGTAGCTTTTTTGCTTTGTTTTTAGAACACTTAAAAAAAAAAAAAAAAAAGCTTTAAAGTAATGAGGGAACCGCAATCTGCAAGTTCAACTCATGATATGAAATGGAAGTGAATAGAGTGAATTTGATACTTCTGGTCCAGATTGAGTTGAGTCCCACATATACAATCTGCCATATTTTTGCACAACTTTTGACCTTTATTCTGTCAGTCATAAAAATCCTTCCGCTTCCCAGTAGTACTGGAGTGAAGAGAAAACACCATATTTGAGACTCATTTATTCTTGGGCAGTATGTGCGAGTAGTGCCAGATGGAGTATGCAGAATTTAACATCCACACCAAGGCTCTGGAGTGACATAACCATGATCTAGATTGATCCAATGATCCATGTTTCCGTTTGAAAAAGACAACAAAGGAGAGACAGAATATGGGCTGAATGGACTGTAACACTGGCACTCACCTGAGTGGGCAAGAATGTGATGTGATAGTTCTTGGAAATCAAACATCTTGCATGCATCTCTGCTCAGCATGGCCTCGCAGAGGACTGTGGAGTGTAGCTGAGAACACTGAGGCTTTCTTGGTCTATTTACCTAGGATGAATCCAGCAAAAGAAGTCAACAGATTAGGAGGGTACAAATGTTACTGTGACTTTGTTTGGTGGGGAACACAATATACAGGACCTCTTACACCTTTCCACCTCCGTTCAGGCTGGGCCTTTCCACTTAGCACCTATCATTGCCATTCAGCATAGGAAGAGGAGCTGGAGATACTTTGTGCCAGCGTATGTTTCATTCAGCTCTTTGTTTGTTTAATTGAGGAACTGTAAAGCTTTATGAAGCAAAATAAACCAATGAAGCACTATTCACAGGCTCTTTCACCCATCTGCTCAGTTCAGAAATGTTCTTGTTTCTTCATGAAATCTTAAAGTTTGGAATGACTGAACTTGGCAGGAGGGGACTATATAACGGGGTGGGATCCTGCTGCAGCCTGCCCTACACTAAGGACTCCAGTGTGGTGCTGGGAGTACTGCACTGCCTGGGATTTACCTGAGCTTTCCTATTGCTGGAGAAAACCAAAAAGACCACCTGTAGTCAGAAGTGTTTTTCCTTTATCCCTCTGACATGAATCCCCGATGACGCAGAGACAGCTAGAAACACTAACAATAGAAAAAATAATCTTACAGTGAAGGTCTGAAGGTGATTTTAGGTCTAATACTGAAAACACACTTTCACACTCATTAGAAAAGACTGTGTTATGTATAGTATATCTCTGTAAAATACCTAACAGTCCAAGGACATTCTAAACTCATTAAAATAGTTAGCAGAAGAAACAGTGTTGTATTTAAGTCCTACCTTTTAACTGAAGTGGCTGTGACAACTAAACTCAAGTCAAGGCACACAATTCTTTTACAGGATATAAATGTACCACATGAGAGTATTTACAGCTCTGGAAACTACACAATGGTATTTCAGTGCCCCGAGATATTTGATATCTTTGATCCTTTGATCTGCTTTGAATCTACTGCAGCAGAGATGACAAATTATTGAAAGCATAAGACCTGAGGTGCACCTGTAAAATCTGAGTGTGTGCGCACACGCAAAATGCATCTTTTTTTGATTCCAGTTGGCATTTGAACATGAAAAATGGGTATTGTTGCATTTTGAGCAGTTTATGAACCCAGTTGTAGTTATCAATTTTGCATGCAAGGTCTTTAGGTACTAAATGAGATATGCTATTCAACAGGGATATCTATACATCTGAGCAAACCAAATAAATAAGGTGTCTTGTGTTCAGAACAAGTTTGGAAAATGTTTCATTCCTGAAATATAATTCAGCCACAATGCTTTTATAATAAATTGCATGCATCTTTAAAATCATACTAAATCAACAGTAAATCACAATTTACTTCCTGTCTTCTAAGCAGGACTACTGAAGTTTCCACATTACCTGTCATATACTGGATTTTCAACTCCTATTGTTTTCTTGATCCCTAGATTATATGGCGGTACTGGGTAAGAACGACCTACTGCAACTCTTGTGATACTGTGACTTTGAAAATCCTAGTAACTTAAACAAGAAAATAGAAAAAGCCAAGTTCTTTCTGTTATTTTAGGTGCCATTTTAACCAGAATATCAGCAATTTCAGTGACAACAGTTCTGTGACATCTGACACCAATCGCTTGAAAGATACTCTGCTTCTTTAGTTCCCCCTAGTACCTGCTGGTTCCCTGCCAACATTTCTCCCCAATCCCAGTGGCAGCAGGCTGTGGCACAAATGGAATGCATTTGTTATTAATAATCTTCTTTTCAAACTCTTTTTAGGTGGATCTTCCTGGTATCATCAAGGGGACAGATGAATGAACATCCTAAGAGTAACATTTCCCGGTGTACATAATTCTGGTAAGACACTCTGCCACTTAAAAGGAAGATCATTTATAGTAATTAACTCTGCAAACCTTGCTCCTGTCATTGCTGTTGCTGTGGGATAGCAGATGAAGAAACAGTAATGGCAGTAAAGATGCAGTAGTTTCAGTTCAGTGGATGTATACCCCTCTTACAGGGTGGGAGTCTGTCACACATTAGAAAATTGGTTGTGTTTTCATCTCCACCCTTCTACTTCTCCTTTTTAATTCCTCCTCAATTGTATGTATATGTATACACACACACACATAAATATTCCTTATTTACTGTGTGAAGAAATAGTTACATGAAATGTAGCGTTCACAGCCATGCTGTGTATCTACCTTCTTAGCCAGAGGAATGTGTTATGCCAGTTCCATGCACACGCTGGGACAAGATGAGTAGAGGTTGCCAGCAGCAGAGACTTTGCAGAAGTTGAGGAGAGATACAGGCCAAGTTAATTTCTTACTAGTGCATTGGAAACCTTCTATGTTTAAATATAGAGCTGTATTTTGTTTTATTGAAACGTTCCCTGTTTTTAACAGTTACTGTTTTATCAAATCCTGAAGCCTTGAGAGCTCCTGATGATGCCAGTGAGAGTTTTGTGTAGACAGGGATTTGGAGACTTAGCTCATAAAAGAAAATATGATTGATGTGAATACGAATACAGATGCATTGATTTGTTGATCCATCCAAAACCAGTGTGACAGAGGTCCACTTGGCACAGACCAACACAAGGATACAAAAATATGGGCATTTATCTCCTGGGACTTACAAGCCTGCCATTTGAACTAACAGACTGCCTAACATCCTAATGTAGTTGGCCAGAGACACAGCCAGTAAGATTACCATTCATAGACTTTGAAATGAAACACCCTTCACCTTGTTTATGCTTCATGCATGATTAAGTGCAAAGCAAGCAAGCCATCTCGGTACGACAGTCTGTCAAGGAGAGGAACCTTTTGCACAATGATAAAACAAACATCCAAACACATTTTTCAGCGTAAAACCTGTTGTGTTGTTACATGAAAAATGTGTTAAAAGGACATTAAGGCTGAAAAGTCAAGCTTCTCGAAGTCAGGAAATAATGGCATTCGGACTGCCTATGAAAGCAAAATTTTGTTCTTTTTGTTCATTATTATCCAGTAATTAGATAGCTGCATACTGTATCTTTGATGATCTCCAGAGGTCCTTTCCAACCCCTACCATTCTATGATTGATTCCATGATTCTACATTTCTGTGACTCTACGATCAGAATGCCCCCTGCCCATGGGTCACTCTGCTCATGAAGGCTGGTGCTGTGGCACACTCCTGCCACATGGCCTCTCTCATACCACAGAAACAATATTCCTTCTTCATATTGTGCAGAACGTGGTCCTGTCATTCATTTATTTATGGCATGCCCTTCAGTTCTTCTGGTTAGACGTGGGGTATTTCAGCCTAGGCTTTTCTGTGGAGCTCACTTCTATCAGATGTGAGTAGCAATGCTTTAACCTCTGCAGTCTCTAGGAGAGGTAAGGCAGGGGACGTGGAATTGTTCCAGTGAGGAATTGTCTCTGCTGATTTCAAGTTCTATTTAAAATGTGTAAGTCTGATTATTCACAGGATTTAGCATTATGTAGCACATTATGCATTCAGACAACAACTCTCAGAAGTTTTTAGTTGGGGCCAGGAATAGTCTCAGAGGCTAAGTTTGTGCTCCTGGGAAGTGAGAAACATATACCAAGAATTATTCATACAGTCAGAGATCTGGCTTTGGAGCTGTCAATCACCAGCCCTCTCCACTGACTGCACAGAAAATTTGGGCTCTGGATTTTGGAGAGTTGTGAGAAGTTTGGTGTGATTTACTGCTCTGGAGCCTCTGGTAGACCCTCCAAGAGAGCACTGAAAGCTACATGATCATAGTGTTGCAGCTCTGTCCTCCCTCAAGAGATGCCACCCTCTTCTATACATCAGCAGGCATCTTACAAAGAAAAGCTGCTTTCAGTAGGTGTTCCTGTCTAATTCCCTGAACATAATCTACCTATTCATTAAGCAGAGCAGAGGCCTTGGATTATACAGTTTATATATTACACATATCACCAGACAATTGAAGACTGTGACATAACATGTATACACAGGTATTTGACATTTCTTTGAAGGATTTGACTTCAGAAACCTCAGTAGAAATCCTTGCAACAGGGTCAAGCATTTGTTTGCCTAAGTAACTATTTATGAAATGTTAGTTAAACTACTTTACATTGCTTTCCCTCGTGCTCCAGAGAGGGGAGTGCGTGTGTGTGTGTATGGGTAGATGTAAAACCTTTCAGTCTCTTTTACTTGCTGACGTTCAGGTCAGTTAAACTCTTCTTCAGGATGGCTTTCAACATAATAGCTCATCTGAAGTGAGTCAGCTAGATGACAGCAGACTCAGACCTTTCTCAAAGCCTAAATTACCCAACAACAATAAAAAGATGTACCTATCTGAGGTCATTGGGAAGGCTCTAAATTATGTAGAATGCTAAAGGAGGGAGTTATGGGTGGGATAGAGGGAGAGAAGATAACAAAAATTGATGCAGAGTTTTCAGATAAAGGGGAATGAAAAAGCAACATGAGAGAAATTCATGATTTTCTGCAAGATTGAATGGGAAACACAGGTCTCAAAGGAGCCAGACTCCAGCAGGACTTTCTATATACCTGGAGGCAGGCTCAGGATTAAGCACTTGCAGTGAAAGTACCTGGGAGAAAATTCAGGCAGATTCTTATTTTGCCCAAGTGACTTCCACCAGTAAATAAATACACCTCTCAGGAGCAGCACTGTTCTGCATTCTTTTTAGAAACATTTTCATTGGCCACCTTAACCTGTGTCCATCACTGAAGAAAAATTTATGTACTTGAAGCAGCTAGGTATTCAGAAAGCCAGACAAGGATAAGCATGTTAGGGCAAAATTAAATTAGAACTGTGAAAAGTGTAAGCTTCTTCTGGCTACAAGCTAAGCAATGTTGCAGTAAATTTTAGTGCTTAAAGATTCTTTTAAGAGTAGCTTGTGATGGATCTTGTCTTGCAAAAAAAAAAAAAAAAAAGAAAAAAATCTGAGCCAATCTACAGCTCTCTAAAGCTGCCACCGTGGTTAGCTTAACATATCCCCACTCTTTTCTAAAATGAGCAGCTATAAAGTTATGGGACAGAGATGAAAGTAACCCTTCTGTACTAGGCACTGCAGCTACCAGTGAAACAGGAGGAAAAACAAATCACACATTACTAACACCAGGCTAAATTAATTGAACTCTAGTGACAAGTGGCATATAACGAAAGGTTTATGAAGTGAAGACAGGCCAAAAATCCTCTGCTGTTACAGATTGCTGCAGACTGGCCATGTCAGCAATGCTTACAGGCAGGAATGTCAGGGCCATCAAGCCGTTATGAATACTGTATTTAGAAATGATGGACTGTGCACCCATAATTTAATTCTGTGCTCTGAGAGCAGCACTGGAATGGATGGGGTAGTTTGGGTTTTCAGGCTTACAGTATCCTCAGATCAGTTCTTCCACAAATTACCACGTTTATCAACGGTTCCATCCTGAGCAATAGCTGTCAGGACTCATGTCACACTGCTTTGGAATGAGTAGAGCCACACCGTTGAGGACTAGACCTGGCTGGGAGAGCTGTGATGGCACAATTCTATCCCTGGAATTTGGCAAGATAAAAACGCTTGGTGGAAATGGTTCAATTCTCACTATGATTGCACAGCTAAGGATTTGTGAAAGTTTGGAATAAACTGAGGGAGTCAAAATAAAGAAGTTTCTTAAAAATCTTGATTATTACATGAAATTCCAAATAAGAAAGACCACATGGGTTCCCACTGTGACTAGTGACAGTCTCTGGAAAGGAAGAGCCCTTCCTCACCCCTTCATTCTATGCAGGAAGTGTCAGCAAAACAGAGTCACTACTACATTTGGTAGATATTACCAGAAGGTTAGTTTTCCATGTTTAAATTTAATTTCTCTTACTGGCCTGAATCATTCACACAGCTATATGTGAGAGCACCCTGGAGTCTTGTGAATAAGAAGAGAGAAAATTCTCCTGGAGCAGCTGAAAAATAAGGAAAATTAAATTAAGGAGGTTGGGGGAAAGCAGCAAACTGCTCTATATTTCTTTCTCTCTTACTCTGGAGAAAATGTGTGTGTATTTTTGTAGATGTAAAACCTTTTAGGCTCCTTTACTTGCTGAAGGTAAAGAAAAGCTGACTTTTCTGTCTGGCAGACAAACCAAGAGGCTGACAGCACAGTGTATTATTCATTTGCACTGGATGAGTCATTGCCTGCTCTGTTAGTCAAAGAAAATTATTGTGACCAAGGGGAAAGGTGAAAAATAGTCCAAACCAGAATTATAGGCTTCTCTGTATCATCTTTTGTTATCAAATTTACAAGCAGCCATGTGCCAGGACAAACAAGGAGCTGACTCCTAGCACAGCAGACAGCTAGAGTTGGTGGTTTCAGCCCTCTCTTGCATACATACTTGTGCTCTTAATTTCTTTTCTCGGAAGTACTAAGCCTTGTACATCAAAAGTTTCTAAGTACAATGTGTAAAAAAAAAAAAGCCTTCCTAAATATGTTCTACTGCTAAAACCACAAGTTTAAAAAACAGTTTTGGACAAACGTACCACCCCTTTATAACATTTCAACTGTAGGACTCAAAACATTATTAAACAGCAAAATGCCACTGAAATCTCAGTTATTCATAAAGGGGGAAAACAGACTCTTACAGCCCTGTTCAAGGGCAGTCCACAGCTAAGCCAGAAGCAGAGCCCTGAAGTCCCAAAGAACAGAACTCCTCCCAAAACTTATAGCATCTCAGTTTTATACTGCTCACTTTAGCTCTTATGGCATCAAAATGTGGATCATTCGGATATGCAGCCAGATAAAACTTTTGAGAAAAAAGGGCTCTGTGCTAGAGAAGCAATCCTGGCAGATTTGGATTTCTCCCCTAAATTTCCCATGTAGTTCTTAAGCAAACCTCTGATTTATTTCAGTTTATTTCATGTATAATGTGGCTAAAAATATTTTTTTCAGCTCTCAGACCTTCTGAGAGCCTGTGAAGTACTGAGATGCTTTATGGACAAAAGTGTTGCTTAGAAACAAAATTAAAAAACAAATGTCCCTAATTTTGCCTCTCAAGGGGATTTGGAAACCAAAATAGTGCCTCAAGACAATATTTTCCCTGAAGTGCACCAGCAAAGTTACCTCACGGTCAGGAAGGAAGCCAGGCTGGGACGTGCTGTATTCTGGAAGGCAGGCGGCCAAGCAGCAAGCATCATGTCCAGAGCTGCTGGCTGTGGTGAGCTCTGCTGCTACCACACAGCCCACTGCTCCCAGCATCCCTCCCACACTCTCTCAGGTGCTCCCAGGTCTTCAGCAAGCTGAATTAGCAAGCTGAAATAGTCACTATCAGCAGCAGGTGCACGGAGTGGGACTCAGGTTTAAGTAATTCGTTTTGATAATACTGTGTAGGCTAATTGATCACTCATTAATTTTCTTGCTTTGTAATTTTTCCTACTTATCTCCATTACATAGAGGTCTGCAAGGTGTGTTCCTTGGTGAGCACGCTTGCTTTTTATTGCCTTTTGCAGAAGTATAACAGTGTGCAATTATCCAATGCCATTCCACCTCTCAGCATCCCCCTTGGTGAAGCATATTCCATTTCTGAACTCTTCTAGACAATAGCCAACCTCTCTTCCTGTGAGGAATACTGGTTGTATATGCTGCAGCAGGAATTCAAGTGTTGACGGAAATTTCAGGACACAAATACCAGAACAGGCAGCTTGTTCTGTGAAAAATCAGTTATGGGCTTGTGGAGACAATCAGGAGCAACCACAGACCCGAACGTTCCTGTTCCTTTTTTAAGTCTATAAAAACAAAGCTAGTGAAGGGAATATTTTTCTGGCACAAATGTATATTGCAAAGCTGTGTGGTGGCAGCAGGGGTCAGATTCAGGCATCATTCTCTGCTGGTACTTTGCAAACAAGCAAGGCTTCCTATGCCAGTGCATACTTCTGCCCTAGATCCTGTTGTTACTGGTATAAGGTGGGAGTCATGTCCTATCCTTTCTCTATGATCTCATTTTGGTGGGCTGTGAGATGCAGCACGCTGTCCTAGTCTCTAGGTAACATCAGGCTGAAGCGAAAGGAGACAGGGGAAGTGTGTGCCTGCCTGAGCAGAGATGGTACAGCTTCCAGGAAAGGAAGGTGCTGGTGGGCAAGGGATGTATCCGCACCCCTCCGTGCAGGCACAGGGCACTGACCACGGGTCAGAAGAGGAGATTCACAGTTTAACTGTTGGGATGGCTGAACAAGAGCAAGCTCAGCAAGTGTGCCAGGGGACAGAGCTGGAAGGAGAGCAAGGCATGATGAAACGAGGTGCATGTTCACGTTTAAATTGCAGAGCTGCATCAGCAGAAATCTGAAATCTTCCAAAGCCAGAGGGGCACCGTGACAGTGCAGGGTGCCCTCTCCCCCTGCTGTGTCTGTCCCATGGGATGTGGGGTATGTGCTGGTCACGTGCTGTCCCCGTGGCAGGAAAAATCACCGGTGTGCACAGGTTTCCGTGCCCCGATTTCCCTGGGGAAGAGTGTAGCAGCTGGGAAAGAGCTGTGGTGTGCTCCTCTGCCCTGCACTGCTGGGAGCTGGTGGGCTACAGGGTGAGCTGCATAAATCATCTGCTCTGCAATCTAGGTATAGGAGCAAAGTTTTCATTTTTATGGCAGAAAATCTATGCACACCAAGCTTGCTCTTCCAGCATGGAAAATATGACCACACTGACCCTGATGAGCAGTGTAAGATTGCTTAGCAGAGAGGAAATTTAAGGAGTTCATGGCTATTTTTAAATTTCATTGTAAGAAAGGCAGCTCCACCTTCAAACAGACATTCATAAGGCCCTAGCTACAATAGTCTGTAATAGAAGGATTAAGACATACATGAGTTGTAAGGAAATAAATATCTCTGTACTCCTCTTGTAGCTTCCAATAGACCATTTAATGAGACACAGCAAGAGTAAAAGAGAAAAACCTCTCTGGACTTCTATCCAATTTTTTTAATTAAATGGCAGGACAATTTTTGGAGTAGAAGATGTGGATGCTCCACACAGTAACAACTCAGAAGTATATAATAAACATGTTTTCCTTTTATACCTCTCTAAATTTTTGCCCAGATTCTAACACCTCACCCCTCATACTTCCATTCTGGTGACATTTGCAGCCTTTCCTCACTCTCCATTTACCACATACTACTTTGTGTCCCTACAATACTCACATTAACCTGCTCTTTCAAACCTATGTCCAAAAATTCTTACAAAGATGCGTGTGGTTACCTCCCACAAAACCTTCATCTGAGATACTTTCCTGAACCTGGAAGGAAGTTCAGGAGCAGATGGAGAAGTAAGGTCACTTCCTGAAAGACTTGGTAGGATCTGGGTGTCCAGGCCCATTCCAAAGGTCTTTCAGTGACCCCTGTGTCTGCAAAGGGAGGACCCAGATAGTTCTCCAACACCAAACTCTAGGGAAGGTGCAGCATCATATCATTCTGGAGAATCTAAAGGGGAAGACTACAAAAGTTATTTGTGTCTTGTTCTCTGACTTAAAAGGATGGAGAACTGATTTTCTTCCCTGGGCAGATATTGTTATTTTCCTGCAATGCAAGTACAATAGCAAAATAGAGCTTTCAATACACTTACAGTTGGAGAGAGAAGCATGGACAAGCAAGTGCATTACAACAGCATCCCACTACCAGCTGCCTCCCTCACTGTTGTTTTAGAGTTCGTTACCAATTGTTTAATGCTGTGCTCCACTAATCATCATCTTTACTCTATTTCCCTGTCCTTCACCCTTGATTACCTGTGGTTCATTTGAAGAAGATGATGGGAGCTCTGGAAATGCAACCATACAGTTAGAGACATCAAGCATGCTCACACTGAAAGATTTACGCTGTGTTCAGTCTCACGGGTGAAGTAGCTGAGATCTTTCAGAGCAATGATCTGCTCTGAAAAACCGACTGCTCAGAAGACAGCGTTTTCTGCAGCTAATGACCCAGCTCTTGCTTTCCCATCCTCTGAGTCATATATTCTCTCCCTGTGTATTTAAATAATGTGCATTCTCAAGTCCCTCCATGCATCCTCCCTGCTATTATGTTAATTCTTCTGGGAAATATTTCTCCACTATCCATTGCCCTTTTCAGGATCATGTCCTTGAAAGAAAACAGCAAGTAGCTGTGGCAGTTGGATGGGCCAGACCTGAAGCAGGGACACTGAACACTCAGGCTGAACACTGGCTGCTTAAATCTTTGTATTGGAACTGTCCAAAACACAGGGATGCTAAAACTTTAGGAAAATATACCGAAGTTTTATGCATCTCTTCCAATAAAACTGTGTTTGTGTCTTAAGGGGAAACAAACTTTCAAACTTATTTTCCAGGGATTGCTAAGAAAGGACAATCCTGGCATCCCACAGATATTCATACTCAACTACTGTCCTGAAACTGTGTCATCTGTAATACCACACTTGCATTTGGTAGCTTAAGGGAGCTTCTAATACTTCTTTACTTGTGCTGTCTTTAGCAAGCCCTTTCAATCACTACATAAACTTTCAGGATATCAGGCTGTGCTACTTTTGTCATAAAATATGGACTTATTTCATAAGAATAATAGGCAGACAGCCTAGTTACGGAGGAGGAATGCCATCTACTCTGTGGCAATATGGAAATTCAGTTCTTCAGCTATTGAACCTTCTTGTGCTAATACTGGTTCCAACCCATTTAGTCACAGATTTATTTATTTCTTTAGTTAGTTAGTTAGAAGCATAACATATTTCGGTTTTGGAACTGACTCCTGATTTCCAATTAAAAGTTGTATTTGGTATCCCAGAAGTAAAAATCGTGGCTCATCTTTCTTTTAAAGAAAAAAGCTTTACCATACAGCTTCTAAAATTAGCAAAGGTGACTGGATATTAAATCAACGGCACAGGAGATGGATAGATAAAATAAACCCAAGTTACTTCTATTAAATAAGGACATATGAGTGCTGAGACTGTAGATGTGGTTAGATCCAATGTAGTTCTTCAATGCCACAGGCAAGTGAGCACATCAAGTGGTCTCCATGCAGACTTTTCTGTAAGGTGAGTTGCTCCACTTCAGCTGTCCTTTATAGATCTGCCTGTAGTTTGTTTCTGTCTTTTCTGTTTGATTTCAAAAATCTCCTCTAGCTTTTAGCATAGCTCTCCCCCACACTGGTGACCTTTTAAATAATTAAAATGCTAACAGTTCATTCAAGCTATTATACAACCCACTCATCAAAGTAGCAGGCAGAGAATAAAAACTAGGAGAAAGAAGACCTGTCTGTGCTGCTTGGTTTAGACTGGCTTTGTTTTCCTGACAGGTTGTGCTTGAGGAGAACTGAGAAGTGTGCTTTGTTACTGGTTCAATGCTCAGAAATTCTCAGTGTCATGTCATTATTCCCAGTTTCTGTTTTGATCATTTAAGCAATCTTTTCATGTTTTTTTCCTCCTGGATATATTATCTGACATGCAACAACCAGAGTTCTCATAAAGCTCTTTGGTGCCTGTGGGTACCCACGTAGCTGATGCCTGTTTAAATGGCAGACTCACAGCCTTTGGAGGTGTGCTGCATCATCTGAAAACAACAATTGCTGCATGAGAAAGCTCAAGACACTCTAAAATCTACTCCAAACAGTGACATAATTTGTAAGGAGAGGTAGGATCTAGGCAAAGTACAATGTCAAATTAAATACCCTGGACTTACTTCTGAAAGCACACCATTGATTTGGTTATTTATCAAATAAACAGGAACCTAGAAACCGATAAATTTAAAATGAATAAATCTTGATTTAGAGGGAAAAAAAAAAAAGGTTAGTAGATTAAAAAACACAAGAGTTACATAAATCTCTTCATCTTGGATAAATAAATGAAAGTGAGAAGAAGGCTAAGCTAGGTTCCCACAGAAGTGAACACATTTTCCAAAATGCTAGTACAGCTGCTCCGTGACTATGGGAGGCGTCTCTGCCATCATACTGCAGTTCTGCTACAGTGAGAAGTGCTGTCTGAGCCCTA
This sequence comes from Todiramphus chloris collaris, assembly GCA_025345505.1. Lineage (NCBI taxonomy): Eukaryota > Metazoa > Chordata > Aves > Coraciiformes > Alcedinidae > Todiramphus > Todiramphus chloris. Next base: position 7,630,010 of record JANVCC010000261.1, on the reverse strand, counting down.
CAAACACACAGGACTGGGAAAATAAGCCAGGATTATCTAAAGGACTGTAAAACCAAAGTAAAACTGTGTGTTTGTGTGGAGCCCCTGCTCCCAACAGTTGCTTTTCCAGATTTGGATAGCTGTACATTCATTTATGCCTCTATAGAATCACAAAGCAAGACAAGGAAATTTGGATTACTTTTAGAATGAAGTTCTTTTCAGAAGTAAGAATTCCTGTTGCACTTCTCCAGGGTCCCAAGTAAAGTTCCCAGATAATAAAACCCAGACAGCAGTTTTTCATCTTACATTATTGCTGCTTGCATAAATAAGCTACGATCCATATTTCCACATGAATTTCTGTGTTTTAAATTCTACTTTCACCTTATATCCCTCATTTGTGAGAATGCCAAGCCTTTGCTGTTGTGTATATAAGAATGTACATTATCTTGCTCCGATATAGCACTTTGCATCAGCAAAAGAGACAAACACCATTAGCCACATTTTGCAAGAACACATGCAGAGCAATAAAATTACTTAACTGAGACTTTCCACCGAACCAGTGGCAGCCTTGCGATGGAATCCAGGAGTGTTACTTAACACTGGCAAATATAACATTTCTATACCGAAACATTTTTGAAGGGTTCACATTTTAGTCATAATTGCATCATTATTTTAATGGTTAACACTGTAGGAAGCCAACGTGAGAATATGTGCTCCAGACAAAGAAAAACAAACCACTTAATGACACCACCGCTGCATTTTGACACTGAACCAGTAAGAACTGAAATCAAACAAACAAGAGAAACTTGAATTAATGACTATTTCCTTAATCTTTTTTTTTTTTTCCCCATATGTAGCAAGAAATTGGAGCCCAAATGAAACATAGACACTTTAATGCATATGATGCAGTCCTCAGCAATGTTTTCTTGAGCGAGAAGACTGACTGTTCTTCAGGGCATTTAACTGTAACATTGGAAGAGTCACTGCATTATAGGGAAAGGCCAGAAAACTAGTTAAAGAACCACAGTGGCCAAGGTCACATCATTCTGTCCTGTCTTGTAGCTCTCCTGCTGCCTAGAAAATTACCTGATAAAATGAGATGTGGCTTCTCGGCCAAGCTTTCCTATAGGATGAGCTCCCTGATATGGCTATAAACACCCAAACATTGGTGTGGGATTTATTCTTTCTTTGCTCAAAGTGGCGACAAAGTTGTCACCAAAATTATCAAGGTACCTGTTCCTAGATACCAGTGTGCTTTCTGAGGGCCAGCATGATACTCTTGCTGTCAGTAAACTTAAAAATAAAAGGGATATCATTTGAGAGATACAATCACTTTGTGTAATATATGAACTGTTGTAACTTTTAGACTGAAGGCAACAAAATAAGAACCATTTCTTTCTGGGCCGTATTTCCCCATAGAAATTAAGACAATGCCACCTGCTTTGCTTCAGAGTTTCCAGTAGAAGAAACAGACAAAAAGAAGATATATCAAATGCAAGTGAAAGGACTAATCTTTGCATTCCCTCCTGCAACACACTGTTGATGAAACAAGGCAATAAGCAGTTATTCTCTAAGCAAAAAAAACCCCAATGAACCAAGCCCCCAAACCTTTTCATCAAAGCTAGCCTGAATTGGCTGGATGTATGCAGCATGACTTCTGAATTTGGTTTGATAGTTCAGTATAGAAACACCACATAAAATTCTCATATCAGAAACAAGAACGCTCTCCCAAATTACACACCAGCGTGACTAATGACATCTTATCATAACTCTGAAATGTCAATGATTTGGCTGCTTCTAGACACATAATACTGAACAAAATAAAGCATTGTGTGATCCCATGCACTTTTGTCCTGATCCATAGTTCTGCCTTCCTTTTCTGAATTTTTGTGGGGATTTTTTTCAGTTACTTGGGGCTATTAGATTCATAAGGATTTTCTCATCATAGATCTGTTTGAAATAGGTTAGTATGTATGTCTGAATTTTGGCCAATACAATATTTCTTGCAGCTTATTTTGTTCAGTCCAGTCCTAAGAGCACGGTTTTTCACCTCTTTGCTCTCCAGAAGGTATTGCATTGTCCACAGTTCTGCACTAGTTATTCCAACCAGGTTACACTTGGTTGAGCTGACCTGTACCTCCCTAAAAATTACTTCCTGCCTACCCTGAAGTAATCCTAGCCCTTCTCCATACTGCTTTCTCAATCCCATCTCATCAAACACTCAATTATTCTTTAACTTATCGACAATTAGATCCCTTTGTTTTCCACTTTATCAGGAATTTAGTAAATCTCAGCAGCCTACTTCTGTCTAGCGATCCTCCAGGTACCATGTTCTATCAAACAAGGAATAAAGATCAGGTCTCACAAAGGTTAACCTGGCCTTTGCCAGGCCTCAAATACTGCTTCTGGTTCTTTGCAGACCACAAAACCTAGAAATAGCCCAAAGGACAGAAGCTTTGGTGAAAACAGAAAGCAATGAAACACTCTGGACAGGCTTTATTCCTGTAACTGGTCATGGCAGATGCCTAATGATGCCTGTGCCTGTTGTGTATGTGTTGCAGTGTGTGGTGGGTGGCTACTGAGGATAAATTTTGGAGTGTGTTGGGTTTTTTTTTCATTAGGGCAGTAAGCTAGGCATAAGTCATTTCAAGAGCCATTTTGTATTTATAGGTTATTCAGAAAATAACTAGCTTTCCTCTAGGAATCGAGTCAATAGACAAACTGATATAGTCTTTAAAACATTTAAGAGCAGACTTGCACTGTGTGCATGCAATAAGGGATTCAAAACCAATTTATTGAAGGTCTCAGCATGAAGACCCATGCACTGATTTAAGCAAGGTTCCAATTTTACCTCTATCTACTTGCTGAGTTCTCCAGTAGAAGAGCTTAAATTCAGGATGCAGTTTTGCATTTTGGAGGCAGTCTCTTCTGAAGCTCTCAGCCCCATAACACTGACAGACCTTATGATACAGAAAGGAACAGCTGTAATTGGTTTTGTTGGTGTCACTGCCAAACACCAGATAGAGCAGAAAAGACTGTAGACACCAACTGATTCCTTTTTAACGCAGAGCTCGTTAATTTTTTTTTTTCTGGAGGAAAGGTAATTTGCACTAGTTGTGTTGTCAGTCATCAAGAGGTTGCTACGGTGTGCAGTCAAGCTTCTAAGCAGTGTTTTGTTTCGCTTTCTATTCTTGCCTGGATTCCCCCTTTAACTTTATCAAAGCAGTTAAATTTCTTCAACCTATCAAGCTGAGCCCTGTCAGTGTCTTCAGCTAGTCGCTGTCGACAGGGCTGGGCAAAGCTGAATTGATCTTACAACCCTCAGGACACCCTGCATAGCACGCGTGCTCTACGTTACCACCACATACCTGAGGTGAGGTCCAGACCTTTCTAACGTGTTGGCAAGGTAAAATGCTTTGTACCCGTACCTTGGTTTAAGATCTTTTGCCACAAATGCTCTTTCCAGTGTGCTGGAGGTGGAAAAGGAGGGCAGTGATGACGAGCTCGTTTGTTCTAGAAGGAAAGCAAAAAAAAAACCCCAACCACCTGAAACGACAACAGCAAAAAATCACAGTTCGAGTTGAGCTGTACCTGTCTATCTATGAAAGCAGCAATAAAACAAGATTAGGTGCATTAGAGAACAGAGTGCAGCTGGCAAGGCTTTCAGCTACTCTCCATGAAGGACTTGACAAGTGAATGGCTTTTTTCCAAGCTGTTAGGCACTCGAGTTACTGCACGTGTACTTGTATGCTCTATGTTTTCCATTAGCAGGTGTACACAGTGACAATAACCTGTTAATCACAAGGATCCTGTCCTTAACACTGTGAGCACAAAAAAGGCTGGATTTTGAAAAATAGGGAACTTCAGAACCAGGTCACCAAAGTTATCAAGAGAGCTGAGCCTGAGGATGATGGAGAATCTTAGCTGCTCATTCTGTTTACTTCATACTGCACTGATATCTGTACCTCCTCACTTTGAAGTAGAGAAACAAGACAATGCTCTTAGAAAAACAGAATCCCTTTGTTTTCCAAAAGGGTCTTTGTTTACGTGTTTACATGCCTACCTCACTGTGTGCATATTAGCTAATGGTTATTTACAGAGGGGCCTCCAGAGGGGTGACAGTTACTGCTGAGTTAATGTCAATGCAACAGCTGCATCAGTGAAAAACACATAAGCTTCTATAGTTGTGGCCTATGAAGGACCAAAGAAAATAGGGAAAATAAGTTACATTTGAAAAATAAAGGACCAGATCCTTATCACAGTGTTTAATCTTGCCGTGGGACTATGGGCTAGCAGAAGCCTGGCACTGCCCACTGGGTGGGACTGATCCTTGAATAAAATGGAGTAACACTGCTCTTCTGCCTCAGGGTTCCTCCATCAGGGAGAGACTGAACAACTGTGGGATTAACAGAGCAGAGTTCCCTGGGGCTCTCCGTGTAATGGACCATCTATGATGGGGTGCAGAAAGAGAAGCAGTGGCCACACTGCTATGCAAGCAGGAAAGGCTCTTCTGCCACCAATCTGTACGCCTACTTTGCAGACCCTAAGTAATCATGAAAGAAATGAAAAGCAACAACTTCACGGCAAACTTCATATACATTAAAATCCTATTTGTATATCCACAGGCAAAAGGTTCTCTTACAGTTGTTCAATCACAAGTTCTTGTTTGGGGGGTTTATTTATGCACCGTTAAAAGGGAACACTGCAGAAACCATATTTGTCAACTGAGATGTGTGCAAATTCCCAACACAGCAGTTAATTACCCAGAGACATAGTTCATTGCAGTTATTAAGTTATATGGAAAATAGGTATAGGAGCCTGGGTTGTGTTTTTGTGCTAGAACAAACAAACTCATATGATTTGGAAAACAAAGACTTGGGAACCTGGCAAGCAAAAATTTGCCTGTTCTCTTACTCAGGGGAAATCAGTGATACAAAATCTCAGAGAACAAACTTAAAAATGGAGTCAACAGCAAAGATAACTTGTCCTTTAATGCAAAACAGGAAAAGAATAATGATTAAAAGAACAAGAATTAAGATAGATTTGAGGATTGCTTCTGAAAAGGGGTTTCTCAGCTTGTGGTGATGAGAACGTTGTAATACCAAAGGATGCTTGTGAGCAATAGCTACTGTGTCATCATCTTTTTGTCAATAAAATAGGCTGATTATATGGAGCACTTTGTTCATCTCTCAAATTATGACTTACCGGAGCATTCTGATTTCAGAACTTGATTTTAGAAGCATTTCAGAACACATTTCCCTTAAAAGTAAGGAGGATTTTCATTATGTATTATTTTCTTTCACTTAAAAATCAGTACTTAATCATCTTTCATTGTGCTTTTATTCAAAGTCAAGGAACACTCTTTACCTCTTTCAGGGGGCATTCACAAAAAAAAGTTCAACAACAACTCTATTATTCTATGGAAGCAACTGATTTAAAAAGAATTTTAGCTCTATCCACATTGTGATTCATAGATTGTGATAATTCCAGAATTCACTTGCTGGAAATTTTATATTAAATAAAAAAAATACATTGAGATGATAAGATGTCTTGTGTGTCCCCCCCCCTTACTTAACCAGACCAGGAAGCCAGTCAAAAGTGGTTTGCAATTTTATCTCTGAGTGTAAAATCGCTGATTTCCTCAGTAGTCACTTGTCGGGTGTTTAGATTAGAGACAATAATAAATAACACATGCATTATCCCTCCTTAGTTTGCTCAGCCATGATGCTGAGCTATAAAACACACCACAATCTACAATCACTGCCAGTGCACTCTGTGCTGGGCTTTTCTGTGTGATGCAGAAGTGAATCAAAACAATTGAAATGGACAACAAAGGAAAAAAAAAATGAAAAGAAGAAAATCACAGAGTCATATAATGAAAAGTTTCAGTCCATAAATCTCCTAAAATTGGTGAATAATGAAATGTTCACAATGAATAATTTGATAAATTCTTGCATGTGAATACCTCAGGAAACAAAAGTGCAAGGTGGGGTTTTTTTAACCCGAACTGTGGGGTATTTTATAAGGTTTTCCTGTTTTTCTTCCTGCATGCATTTAGAAAGTATTATTATGATATTTTCTAGTTAGCTGCAATGAGTGAAGAGATCAAAGGAGGACAGTATAGAGCAGCCTTGTGTCCCGAAGTGAAATTAGGATTCAGTTATTAGCTCTGCTACTCAGGAGCACACATGAACTAATGCGGCATCTATCCACTTTGCCTTATCTATTGTGACAAGCCTCTGGGGGGCTGATCCACATGAAATTCATTTCACATCTCATTCATTGAGTGCCTGGGATTTGAAATACCTTTCTGCTCTTCTAGGTTTCAATAAGCTAGACTGCACAGACTCATTGCTAACAAAAAGTAAGAAAGTAAACTTCTCCATAGGGATGGTGCTTTCAAATTTCCTGCCATGCCGCTGGAGATGCACTGACATTCATTTCAGGAGGTGTGCACGTGTGCACCTAGGACAAGGATGGCTTGGAGAATAATCATACATTTCAAACTGATGGAAACACATTTTCTTTTATTCCTGATAATAATGAAGCTTATATCATATTAAGTAAGAAATAGAAAAGATTATATAGCGATGAAATTTGATCTTTAACCCCTTCCTTTAATCTAAAATGCCCCACGATCCTCCTTGAGAATGTTGAACCATTTGGTGTTTGCCAGTTTATACTTAATTTCTGTAGAAATTCTGCTGATGAAATCTGTGCAAACAAGCCCCCGCTATTTGTCCAGAACATTGCTTTTCATATTTCTAATATCAGGGATATCCTTCAATGAGAAAAAGCACCAGCAACAAAAACAATTCCCCTCCTCTCATCCCTCCTCCTCAAACAACTGACTGAAATTGTCACTGCTGGCACACACAAGCTAACATTTCCTAAAAGAAATGGGGAATTACTGGCGTTTTCCTGTTTTGTCTGAGCAAAAGAATGACTACCAGAGGCCAAAGTGTGAACTGCTGTATTTTTTTTATGCAGTATTACTAAATCAGTGTGTCCCATGAGACAGGAGACACACAAGCAAAATGTGTGGTGCCAACCCCTGACCTGCAAATACTTCACACACAAATCTCTCTAAGACTATCGAAGTAGAGGAACAATATCACCCCACTGCCAGCACTGGTGCAGTTGGTCCTGTTGCCCAAACTTCCGTCCATGTGTTCATGATCCCAGTCATACAGGCCATGTTCTTCTTTTGTATGTGCCAGCTGAGGTTTCCACTGCATTCAACAGCTGAAGTCTGCAGTCTCATGGCTTCACGTCTTAAGTCTCTTTTCCCAACACACATCTTCCCTTTCTTCTGCTCATACACTCCCACACCCACAGCACTCCCCAGGCTCTGCCTTCCACATAGCACCTCAGGCCCTCACAGGGTCCCTGGCTGTCCTCAGCATCTCCCTGACTGTGGGGCAATGCCCTCCTTCTCCCCTCCTCTGCTGAGCAAGGAAAAACCCCTGCAGAGGCCAGGCTGCATACACATGCAGTGATGGGGACAGACAGCTTCTCGATGGGTGCTGAGTCAGCTCCAGCACCCCTTCAGCCTGGACCCCTGCTTGGGTCCGTCCCTTCATCCCCTGAATTTATCCCAGGATCTAAAAAGCTACCTGAGGAAAGGTATATATAGATGGAAAACAGGACCAGAGCCCTTCTTCCCTTAGAATATGATGCCAAAAATAATCCTGTATGCACCGTACAGTGTAATATTCAAAATCCTATCAGTGAAGTCATTTCCTTCAGCTGGATAAGCAGTGCTCAGATGAAACCTGAAGAGAACAGTCCCACAGCTGGAGATGTGAGATTTCTCAGACGAAGTATTCTAGAATCCTAAAAATAAAATGCAGTTTTAAAAATTCTTATGGAACAAAATTTAAATGGTTGTGAACGGAATTTTTCCTTAATTTCAATATTGATAAATATCTAATTTATTCCCTCTTGGCAACTTTTTCCATTCAGTATGCTGTAATATAAATAATTTTAACCTTCACAACATCATCTCTAATAATCTCTACTTTAAAAAAAAAAAAAAATCTATCAAAATCTTACCAAAATGAAACAGAAAATACCAATTTACACCTTTGGTCTAAATTGACATTCATTCGTGAGCTCTTGGCAGATTTTTCTCATCTGGTCATGGGCAATTTCTTCAATAGTTTCTAAATTACAAAACACACAGCACTGGGGAATATACAAATAAATAAAGGAACTCAGCAAACCCATGAGACTGTCTTTTAGACAAGGGTGTCCCCACAAGTATAATTTTCTGCTTAAAGCAAATTTCTGATTCTCTATCTCTAATGTTCGTTCCCCCACACATGCTCTGTTTTCTAGTGTTGTTTTTAGAAATCAGTGGTAGGTCTTGAAAACAATCCCTTTTCTTTGTGCATCACACCCTATATCCCTGTACCTTGCAGTTACCTTGGTTTAAAGGCTCTTCCAGTTGCTCCCATGCATATGCAGGTTCGTGGGCAACTCATTTTATGCAACGTTTTTGCTTTTATCCTGAGCTGATGAACTCATTTAAATATTAGTTTCTCTCATAATAAAATGCAAACTTTGCTCCCAGTGCAGTCACTTTTTTCCTCACGAAAAGGCATTGAGTCAGCATGGAAGAACACTGTCATCTTTCAGAAAAGAAAGGCCCCACCTGGAGCACTGCATCCAGCTCTGGAATACCCAACACAGGAAGGACGTGGACCTGATGGAGCAGGTCTAGAGGAGGGCCACGAAGATGACCAGTGGGCTGGAACATCTCTCTTACAAAGACAGGATGAGAGAGCTGGGGTTGTTCAGCCTGGTAAAGAAAAGGCTTTGGGGACACCTTATTGTGACATTCTAGTATCTGAAAGGGGCCTACAGGAAGGCTGGGGAGGGACTTTTAACAAGGATTTGTAGTGATAGAACAGGGTGCAACGGCTTTAAACTGGAAGAGGGCAGATTTAGATTAGAAAATCTTTCCTATGAGGGTGGTGAAACACTGGTGCCCAGGGAAGCTGTGGATGATCCATCACTGTATGTGCTCAAGTGACCACATACGTCACTGGATGTGGCTGAATGGGGCTCTGAGCAATCTGGTCTAGCGAGAGGTGTCCCTGCTCACTGCATGAGGGTTGGACTAGATGACCTCTGAAGGTCCCTTCCAACACAAAAGATTCTGACACTATGATTTTGTTCCCGACTATTATAGAGTCTAGAGTAAAGGGTTTTCTGATGCTCTCCAGAGTTCAGAATGCCTTATTGTCAGGCAGAGGAGAAACCCAAGCTGCTGACACAAAGTGAACTGCCAGGAGAAAGAGCACTTGCCTGACTCCTGGGTAGAGAACTTTTCTGCTCTTCTCAGCTACAGTTCAGAAAACAGAGTCTCCAAAGAAAGCTTTTTAGCAACATCACGACTTTGAAATGTGACAGTGCTAATATTGAAATGTGATGGATTGGACTTTTTATTTACTGCCTAGCTCAGCTCCTGGCCTGACAGATCTCTGTGCGACAGTGCAGCAGAGCAGCACCCAAACTGGTAACGTGGAACTGCCTTGCCTACATCTTTTGGATCTTCTCCCAAGCAATGGGCAATAGGACTTAGACTGCACCTGGGGAGGTTTAGCTTGGACATTAGGAAAAAATTCTTCACTGAAAGCATTATTAAGCATTGGAACAGGCTGCCCAGGGAAGTGGTTGAGTCCCCATCCCTGGAGGAAGGTAAAAGATATGTAGATCCAGTACTTAAGGGACATGGTTTAGTGGTGGACTTGGCAGTGGTGGGTTTATGGTTGGACTTGATTTCTTTAAAGGCCTTTTCCAACCTAAAAAATTCTATGATTCTATGTCTGAAAGAACTTAGAGCTAGAGACCACCTTTGTGGAGTGCCACAGAGACCAGGAGCTTCCTTTGTACCCTATGAGCTGCCACGTTAAAGACACAGCTCGAGTCGCTGTTGCCCGATGCCAATGGACATTGTGGTTCTCCTTCCTTACCGTGGTGGCACAATGTTCTCAGCATGGGCTGGGTGCACTGACCTTGTTATCACATGGAGGCTTGAAAGCAGGTAAAACAAGACATAAGACTTATATTAGCAGAAGGAGACGGCGTGATCCAAATGATCTGAATACTTTGAAACGTGCTGCCATCCCCAGTCTAAACAGCAAGCATGAAAGGCAGACTGTCCTGAACCGAAACACTCCCTGCTGCATGGGAGCTAGAGCTGGCTTGTGGATGTGTTTGTCTCCAACTTAACAATACCCCAGAGGACAGTTTTGTCTTCAACACTAAGAAATATCAGTGTAACAGATGCTTTAACCCCTTAGCATTACAGAGTCCCTTCAAAGCCTTCTCTGGCTCTGATTTTTCAGTGTGATCAGCTACTCTGATGCAGGGTCTTGAAAAAACAGGTCCCAAAATTGTTGTTATTCTGGCCTCTTACTCCTTTTGCAGATCTGAATACATGCAAGGCATAGTTTGTCCAGGCAAATTAAACCCACAAATTAATAGTCCAGATTAAATTCTTGTATCTGTCTAGCACTGTGATATTTATTTCTAGAGTAATTATTATCGAATGTCTGAGATAAAAGCCTTTGGACTAAAAGCACTGTTATCATTCAAATGCATATTTATGTATTTCAAACTCCAAACCTCCAGCTATGCTGAGAAAACGCTTAAAGTCACAGGAAGACTCAAACCAAAGAAAATAAATAAAACATTAAGGTTGAATACACAGTCGGGAGATTGCGAGCTTCTTGGAGCAAAGGCTTTCCTCCTTATGAAGTATCTAGTGAAGTGTCTAGCACACAGTGGGTATTACTCAACATAATTATCCTCTTAATGTAACACTTTCACATCACGTTTTCTGTGGGTTTTTTTTTTCTTTATTTCTTTGGAAGTATTTCTGTTAGACTCTGTGGTCTGTAAGGAGCTCCAGGAGCAATTCGAGGCTCGTGTTGTTAAACATTTGGGGAGGTTTTGTTTCAAAGCCACTGGGATGTACGGATGGAAAATGCTAAACAAGTTTTTATTCTGGTCTGTGTAAGTTATGGTACAGAGATCAGTGGCCTTTATTCATATAATAATACTTTTTGGAAACTTCTTACTGTGTTTCACCTTTTCTAAACTCCTGTCCAATATTCCTCGAGGATTCCCTGTATTTTTTTTCTTACTCCTGCAAAAATACAAAAAGTTTTCACTGCATGGACTAGTCCTTTACAGGACTAGGTTTTTGAAAGTATTTGGGAATCTATCTCCCAAAGAATTAAGGACAGTTTCAGCATTCAGTTATTCACAGGCGTTGAAACGTATTTCAGTTTGAAGAGAAATTCTCAAAGACATAACACAACTCCGAAAATTTCCAAGAGGCTGTAGACTATGGGAATTTCTGATGGGATGTTTTTCCCTTGATGTGTAACTTGCCGCTTTCAGAGCTTCAGAACCTCATGAGTTGAGATGGCCTCAAGCTTCAGCAGCTGTCTCTGGCTTTTTGGTATTTCTTGATCACCTCTCATTTAATGTAATCTTTTCTCTGTTTCCAGAGCTCCAACTGGGTTACACAAATCCATGTATTCAAACAATTACATACTTCAGTACACCTAAATGAAGTCACTGATATCAGATTAGAGAGAAGCAATTTGCTTAATAAGCAACATCAGGCAGACAAGACTGTACTCTTTGCATAAGGTTTCACTCAGTGTCACAGGCTCTTCTGTGGCTGGGGACCACTCTCCTCCCTCTGAATGTTTGCCTCAAATTTCATCCCATGAACACAAGTGTGAGCCTCACAAGGGCTGGAAACCAGCTGGCAGTGAATCACTTTGCCTTTAAAGAGAAATGAGAATTTCATTCACTGCCTTCACAGTAAAGTAGTGGAAGAAAACAAACAAAAAAAACCCCAACAACCAACGTAAGCATTTGGCCACAGTTTTAAAAAGCCACCAGTGGCTATGCTTCCCTCATAAACTATTCTAAGCTTTCAGATTGAGGACATCTGCAGTCACAGTGTTGTCACCCTGACCAAGGAACCTTTAAAGGCCATAGAAATAGAAGCAGCCAGGCTGTAGATAATCTTGAGCAGTCACTCACATGGTTAACCTTGTTTGTTGTCAGAAGGAAAGATGAGTGTAAGCAGTATTGTGATCCTTGCAAATCCAACACCACCTTCCTATCAGATGGTTTCTTCTAAAAGCAGCAGGGACAGGTGAAGTTGTGTTAGAGGCAACAGTAAAAAAGGTTAATGACTCAGTTTTGCGCAGACCACAGTTAAATTTAAGACTTCTGAAATGTGAGTTTTGATGAAACGTCTTGTCTGTGACAGTTAGAATTGTAGTTTAAATTTTATGAAATGAGTATTTACTGGTAAACACTCTGAGAAGATGTAAGAGTGCACTGAAGAATGCACTCCTGATGCATTCACCAAAGCCATTTCACGAGAGTCCAGAATACCCATTTCCAACCATTAGCAAAATCAGGTCAGTGAGCATCAGCTTGCCCTGCAAGATATTTCCGACCAGAAGCATAGTGGGGACAAAACAGGGAAGGTACCTATTCCAGTGCCCAGTTGGCAGGGAAGATTGAGAGGAAAAGGACCAACAAGAAGACATTGTCCAAACCTACCATATAGCACCATACACAACAGAGCTCACTACAGCAATTTCTCAACCTCTGCTGTAGTAGCCATGACTTTACTATCTGACCTTTCAGGCTATGCAGAAAAAAATCAGGGGACAGGTTCTACCACCAAATAGCAAATCATGATGAAAGCCCTAAAGAGGAAAAAACTAAACACCTTTCTTCTTTAAGGAGCTTGCCCTCACACTCTTAAGGAATGTAGCTTTCCTTTTGAAAATGGGGATCCTGCTGAGAAAGACCAATGTCATATGCAAACACCCTGGTTTGGACAAAATCGCACTGACTTTTCAAGAGTGCAGAAAGATGGGATATGATCTGTTACTTGCTCAGTCAGTTTCTAGACCAACCAAACATTGTGCATGGTTTGTGGAACCAGCATGTGAATTGGCAAAAGAGGGTGTGGGTTTGACCTCCAGTCACTTTGACACTTGGGAAAAGCTTAGGATGATAAACACTCAAACCAAGAACTGCTACACACAGTGCCTGCCTTAATCTGTTGATAATCTTGGATTACTTGTCGGATCTTCCCTAGTTTAGCAGCTTCTGTCAAGCTGCAAATAAAAGAGACCACGTGGAGATTTCTTCTACCAGTCATGGAGATGTCACTTATTTACCGAAGAGCTGGCAGGTTTTCATGACAAGTTTGCTCACTCGTTGGAAATTGTGCCTGTTGCCTACGTGACTGGTAATCCCCTTGAAGAATGAAAAAGAAGTTACTGAGGTGCCAAGGGACCCTGTCTAGAAATGAGAAATATTTGACAGTGGAAAAATATGTGTTTGTAGTGTTGTTTGGTTCATTTTTCCAGGGAGAGCTGAAATCACAGAAGGCAGACAGAGATCACTAAAACTCTTTTGCACATAGATTAACTTGTAATTCACTTACTCATGCATGTGGGAATACAGCTTCTCAGACCAGCTTCCTTCAGGAATAATATGGTTTATGCTTCTGCTCTTGTATTTTAATAAAAGCCATGAGATCAAAAATCCTCCCTAGTGACTGCTATCCCAGAGCTGCAGTGTAAGGAAATGTATCGTATACAGTACCTAGAAACCACAGCGACTGAGTTTTCAGAAAAAAAGTAAGAGATCAGTCGCAATGTGACACGGCTTCTCATGGGATAGACTAATCCTGCTCAGAAGAATTAGCTTACTTGACTCAATTGCTCCTTCGGGACTTGCAAATAATGCATGTTTAAGTGATACATATTTGCATGGTATCAAGAACAGTGTCATTTTTGCTTTGAGGTGTTCCATAATGTAAACTCTGATTATGGAGAAAATTCTAATCACATTAAGAGAGCATTATACTAAAGCAGTTACTGTTTTATAGGAGAAGCAGTGAACTTCATTTTGCTCGGTGTTTATACACGCTGTGGTTCTGGACCACAAGAATAAGTCCTGAGCATTGTGGTTAGGTAAACAAATCATGAGAGTTGGAGGTTACAGTGAATCCCTGCTCCTCAAAGGACTTGAGTTTTTATTCTGTCTGCCCTGAGTAGCCAAGTTAGTCCTGTAAATTATGCAGGATTCTGTCCTCTCACTTTGTTAGCGTTGGCAATATCTTACCCTTGTCTCAGTGCCTCTGCTGCTTTTACTCCTTTGAGTAGTGCCTGCCAGATGAGCAGTCTCATGATTTCCAATAAGATGAGAAACTACTCTCTGTGAGCAAGAGTGGCAGAGTGGGCCCTGAGAAATGAAAGAATATCAGTCCCACTTATTGGTGTCTTGCTGCTCTGACAGCTACAGATCTGAGCATTACTATCGGAGTCCACGTGAAAAGCAGATCAAGGGACACACACACACCAGTGCATTTCATGAGAAACTGGGAAGAACAAGACAGAGGAGCTAATCTTATTCTTTAGGGAAGATTGTTTAAAACAATGTCACATTATCTTCTTTAAATACCGAGTAGTAACACCCAATTTAACAAGCATTGCTTACTGTAGGAAGCTTAATTACTCTTCAGAATATATTCAATACAAAATTTCTCAAGCTCATTGCTTCAGCTGAATGTCAGTGTATTATGTCTCAGCCACTTCAGTGTAAACTGCTATGTAGCAGCCAAATTTTCTTCTGCTCCGTGACATGATGAAAAATTATTTAATGAGCTGCTGCATTTTGCATGTGTAAATAACTTCTGTGTAAACATGCATTACAGATGATCAATGTGGCTTCTCCAGTGCTGAAAGCAGTCAGTGGGTTTGGCTGCACAGGGTGCTTGAGGGTGTTGTGAGAAGATGGAGATTTACAGTGGATTGTGCAGTGGTTTATATCGATTTAAGCTTGGCTTGCTACAGACCCACTCTCTTCATCCCTCCAGCAGTCCTTTCATACCTCCTCCTGCCTTCAGCCATCAGTGAAGCTCTGACCCCTCTCTCTTCTCTCACAGCAGCACTGACCCTGACACCAGTGGTGCGAGGACCTGCGGCTACAGAGTGGCTTACACCAAACAACAGATATCACCATGTACAGAGACAGGCAGGGAGACACAGTAGGGGCAAAAACAAATAAGGAAATCCAAAGAAGTCTTAGGAAGAAAGGAGATTCTGAGAGAGATGGCCGAGTCTGGCAGTACTGCCAGCAAAATGGGTCAGGCACCAGTCTGGAGCACTGGTCAGGGACATGCTTCTGGGGACCTCTGGGGGACACAAAAGGGGCAAGTTATGTGGTACCTGAAACAGGTGGCATGTTGGTGGGGTAGATGTGGCACAGAGGAACAGTGTGCACCTGCTACTCAGGGTGGGGAATGGGGCAGAAAGCACTGTGGGGAAAAAGAGGACATTTCTGAGCTACTTCTGCACTGTTTTAGCATACTCCAAAATAGGTTTTAAAAGGTTTGCAATTCTTTCTAGGAAGGAGTCTCGTCTCATTTCTTGTCAGCTATATAGCTGATGTATTTATAATATATGTGTCATATATTCTATTACATTATACATAATATATATATTCCTATTTAGAGTCACAGAATTACAGAATGGTAGGGGTTGGAAGGGACCTCCAGAGATCATCTAGTCCCCTGCCAAAACAGGTACACCTAGGGCAGGCTGCACAGAAATACATCCAGGTGGGTTTTAGCTATCTCCAGAAAAGGAAACTCCACAACCTCTCTGGGCAGCGGGGTCCAGGCTCCAGAACCCTCACAGGAAAATTTTTCCTCATGTTCAGATGAAACTTCCTGTGCTCCAGTTTGTTCCTGTTGCTCCTTGTCCTGTCACTGGGCAACACTGAAAAGAGACTGGCCTCATCCTCTTGACACACACCCTTCAGATATTTATGGACTTAGACAGTTCCATTCGCTTAGGAATGGAAATACATCCTCAGATTTGTTTTGGAATGATATGCAGGTTTGGTTTTTCCACGTGAAGCTGCATCCAGCATTCACTGCCCATGTGCTTGTGGCACAGCTAATGGTCAAACATAAGTAAATTCAAATTATTCATGTCCAGTTTAGTCTTCTAAACATACTCACGTCTCACTACTTGACAAACCAGAAAACAGAGTTCATTTTTATTCATTAAGACCCGACAGATGATGCAGGAAATTAGATCTTCATACTTCTGACAACTGATCCTGTAGTACAAGCAGCCAAATGATGAAGTTCACTGATGGTATCCTTATGCATATTGCATCTAATTAGGTGTAGCTTCAAGGCATTTCGGATTTAGGACTATCAGCCCTGCCATAAACTGAGCTGCCCCAGATTCTGTTACAATGACTTTTGGGAGAAAAGAAAACAGAATAGGAAAGAATTTTTGGAAGGCGGTGGATGACTGTCAGGACACTAGCTGTTGAACAAATAGGTTTTCACTGCAGACAGGCACATTACCACCCTTTGTAAAAAAGCCTTAACTGGGTTTTGAACTCTGGTCTGACCACATTAAAAGCCTTGACTTTGAAAAAGAAATTTGCAGCATGAACAGGAGTCTGCTGCAATGAAAACATTTTGGTTTTGCAGAGGTCTTTGTCATAACTGCTTTCAGCTGGGAACTGGTGAGTTTTGCACGTGAATCAGAAGCAAAAGCAAGTAAGGTGTAATGTGCAGTTCTTTGAGCCAGCTCAGAGAAATCACTGACAGAGAAGTCTGACCAACGAAAGGAGTGTGAGTCACTTGGAAAACCTTTTCCTACTACTGGGGAGAAAAAAACCCCAAAATGGTATCTTGATTCATGGTACTGCACCAATGATGTTAGGAAACTAAGTTAAGTCTTGTTTGTCCCTCTATTTTGTAGTGAGGTCATCTCACTAATGGCTAAAGCCAATGGCAAGATGTATTCCGAGGTGTGGACTTTCAGAACTCTACATGTCCCACTTGTCTCTCTACAAGAAGTGTATGTCTCTCTCTATATTGCTAAAAAAACAGCTGCTGCTGGGAATTGTCAGAGCAACATGTACATCAGACAAAGAGGATGTTGGCTTTGGAGACCAACCTCACCCTAATCTCCCCCAGAAGGAAGGAAACTGCTCAACGAATTGTCTTTGCCCAAGGCTCTGCTCCCAAGTACCAGGTGATGCCCACTCAGATGGGCCTTGTCAAGTGAAGAAAATCCCCTGTCAGAAGACAACAGTTAGCAGGCAGCTTGCTCCCAGGTCTGACGTCTGCCCAGCAAAGTCTGCAGTAATTGCAAAATATGTTTCTGAAAGGATTTCTTCTATTATGCTTGTCACAACTCTGACACGTTAATCAGGGACAAAGAGCAGGACAAACATGACGTATACCCTAAAGACAAATAGCTGGCCAATTTTCCTCCAGCTACAAAGCACTGGCAGCAGTCCCAACTTCTCATCAGATGATACATGCGTGCTGCATCCTTCCTGCACCCTAAACCTCGCCAAGGCTGTCATTCGTGCGGCAATTACAACGGTCACTGAAGTTCAGGAATCTAAGACTGGGAGGCACGAACAAATGACAAGCTGGAAACATTTGGAATCGGAGAACACATCGAGCACTCCGCTCTGCTCAGAAATCAAAACGAAATTAATTTCTCTGTCTTCATTACTTCTGACAACAGCCTCAGCAGGGCTCTATTTGCTGGCTGGAAACCCACTGCTGCCACCCGGTGTTGCTGTGCCAGCATCAGCCCGCGCTCACCGAGAGCGAGACCTGGGCAACAGCACCAGTTTCAGACAGGTATTTACAGCTTCTAGCAGGAGACCACAGAGGAAAGGGCCATGTATGTCCAGACTTAGTGTCAGCGTGTAGGATGCCGTCTCTCCAAGGCACTGCGTGCTGGTGGGCTTCAAAAACTCACAGGAAGCAGAAGGAAGTAACTCTGGCTGTTCAGTTGCTGTCGACGAGGAGGTATTGGTAGATAGGCTATTTTATTTCATTGGGAATCACACACAAGTATATTAAATCCCCATGAAATGAATGAAGAGCAAGTGCCTAACAATAGTATACCTTTTTTTTTTCATTTAGGTAATCCACTCTCTTTCGAGTTCCATTTCATGGATTTTCTTCAGCATTGCTGCTTTGCTAAGCAAAACCTAATGCATTTGTTACAGCCCAGGGAACGAGCTGCAGGTTGAAAGGTAGATTGAGAAGAAAAGCATACATTCATTGTCATTTTCCAGGTGATCAGTAATATTCGGGAGGCTAACTTACCTTGCACTCCAAATTGATTGTTTTACCCAAGATAATTAAAATCTACATTCTCTGAGAGCAGCAGCTGCTTGTGAATGTCAGTGTTTTGGCCAGAAGCCTTTTCTCAAGACAATTCACAATGCACTATCCGTTAACATGCTGTCCTGTGGGGAGCATGTTGTGATTGAGAGACTTCTGCTCATCAGACCATCCTCATTATTATCAGTTTTGCACTGAGTTATTCTTCTGTGACAGGTTTGGTTTCATTTTGTTCAGAGGAAATTGAGCTAAACATTGTTTTCTATCACATCCCCTTGAGAAGGATCAGTGTAGGAAGTTAAAAATAGGGAGGAGAAATTCAGCTCTGTAGGACTTCACAAGCTTTTCTGGCATGAAATAATAGAGCTGTTTGATTGCTAGAACATGAGGCAGGTTGCAGAAGAAACGTCCGTCATCCTCAGAAATGCCACAGACCGTAGACTGTGCAAGAAATGAATAAAAAACTAGTAGCAAAATAATTTAGACTGCATAAGATACCTCCAGTTGCTACACTCTCCCAGGTCTGCCATCAGATTTGACAGAACCCCAGCCAAGACAGGAGACACAGCTTGGGAGCTTGCTGGAGATTTCCCCAGCTGGCTAAACCCAACTGCTGCCTTCCAGCTCTTCCACCAGAGCCGATGTCTGCTTCCCTTGCACAGACCCAGTGACTGGCTCATCCTCTGGTCAGTCAGTCCCGTTCACTGGGATGGCAAGAAGCCACTGGCTGGTTTATTGTGTTACTTTCGGCAGGATGCGCTGGCTCACAGAAGGGCTAGATAAGCCTTGCAGTTGGCAGAAAGCAAGGAAGCAGAGTGGGAAGATCAAAGGCAAGGGTCACGAGCCCCTGCTGCAGTACTCCAGTCATGGAACGTGTCACTACCAGTGCTTTGGTTACAAACAGGCGTGTTACTTGTTAGCTAGAATTTTTGAGGCTGCCCAAAGATGTTTTTACGAAACACCAAAAAGATTTTCCTTACAGTAGGGTGTGCTGTCAATACAGACTTACATCTGGCTCTGGAATCTGAGCAGAGATTGACAGGCACACCGAGGAACAGGAACATCTTCACTGATGCTAAAGTGATTGGAGGTGATTATCAGCTCCTACAGCGGGGAATATGTTTAATTTTTCAGGAATTGTTTTGACCTTACCAGCTAAGAAGTTAGTCAAGAAAAATATTCACTTATAAAAGCTTATATCTGTGTACCCACCCTTCCAGCTCCTGTATCGTAACAGGGCATTTCCAACTGCACATCATTCTCCTTTCCTGTCAAGAGAAGAGAAGGATAACCTGCCCTGATGGGAGTCCTCTTGCTGGTACCGTGGTGTTGCAGAGAGGACAGTGACATGAGAATACAAAACACAAGCCACCTGAAGGAGCTGAGCAAGAACTGATGCCATAGCAGCATATAAAATGACTGGAGATTACAATAAATGGATTTGATCTTGTTTAAGCTGTTGACTAGCAATTCAAATTATCATCTTCTTGAGACACAGAATCATACAATGGCTCATGCTGTGCAGACACCTGGACTCATTTGCTTCAACCCTCTTCTCACAGCAGGACTGACACAAAGCCTGATTTCCTAGGGCAGTGTTACGTATGATGGGGCAAAAAAAAAAGGGAGAAGCCCTAGACAAAGAGATGCTGACAGGGAAAGGTCAGAGATACTTTGTAAAGCCAGTATCCAGGTCACTATAGAGTGCTCTCTGGTCAGCATCTGGACACAGATGCCAAACAGGACTCCAGGTTATGCAAGAGCTCCCCTACATGTCCTACTACCCTAACAGAAGGGGGTATTTCAGTACTGATTGAGAAGGAAGGTGACCTTTCTCCCTTCTTCAGCTCATATGGTAGCCAGCCCTGATGCCAAGCCTATTAATGCAAACAGTTGAAATTCAAACAGTGGGCTGTAACTGGTTAATCAGAACTCTCATATACACAGGCAACTCCTAGGAAGAAGTGGCTGAGGCTCAATGTTAAGCTTTCAGTGAAGACTAAGTCAAGGCTTCCTTTATGCTCTCCCTTCCTCCCACAATTCTGAAAATTAACATTTGAATTTAGGCTCTAGTATTTTCATAAAGGAGGGAGCTTCTAGACGACATGGATACAGTGTATAGGCAAGTGAATAAACACACACATGATTGAAAGAGAGAACTGAGAACACAGAGATAGGTTTATAGGCAAAGAATAATAAGAGACATTTTTAAGTGTAAATGTAGGTGGTAGAATATGAATCAGCTTTCATGTAGGAATAAACTGCTATGTTGGAATGCTATTCATAAATATCAAAATGTTTTGCAAAGAAGTATTTATTATCAGTTCCACCTTTCATTTTGCATAGCAGGAAACTGTGTCTTTCCTGAGACCCTGGTGACTAGTGCTAAGAGCGTGAAGTCTGAAATCTGAGCACTTGAAGACTAACGGAAATCTCTTAGAAAACTCCCTTACTTCAATCAGTTCTGCAAGGGTAGATCCTGGAGTTAACAAGCTTGAGTTCTGTTTCCTATGGCACATCCCAGCCTTCATTCATTTTGTGATGTTGTACTGTTTCCACCGAAGCCCTTCTCTTCTAAAAATGAAAAGCTACTACTTCATGGGAAGTTAGCTCTATTGGAGAAGGAAAAATCAACAGTTTATTTAAGCTCCCATTATTTAATTCAAATGTTATGACTGAACTTCTATTGCATTATAGTAGATCTCTCTGAAGATATAGCAAATTAATTAGCAATGGAGGAGAAAATAAAGTGTTAGCAGAGTTTGATCACAAGCAGTAACCTCCTCTTAAATACCCATTAACTGTTGCTTCAGTGATAATAAATTATGATAGACCATGTAGGAACTACCTCAATATTAAATTATCTTATGAGGGATGCACAGATAAGAAGTACAAAATGAATTTATACTAACAAGACATAAAGCCTTTGCAATAAAAGAATGATTCAGGAAACAATCTGAAATCAGTTTTTACTACACTATCTTTATGACCCATCAAAAGACATGAAAATGCAACAGGACAAAGTGTGCCATTCTGTGCTAAACATGGGCATGTCAGGTGTCATCAGCAATAATTCAAGGATCCTTCCATGTTCCACCCAAAAAGAGAGGATGTATCTATTCAGTCAGATACATGCAAACCCCACATCAAGTTGAGGAGAGAAAAACCCTTGGACTAAAAGACATAACTTAATAGACCACCACAATTGCATTACAAGAGAAATAACAACCATGGCAGGACTCCAAGCTGGCTGGTCTGTGGATATTAAATACCTCTAAGCTCTTCCTGAGGAATATCCAGAGTTTTTAAGAATTCTGAGAAGGCGCAGATGTCCATGTAACATTTCAATTCACCAGTAGAGGCCACCAGACGCTTCTTAAAACTACCAGACCAGCCTGGTCATTCAGTTTACTCATTTCCAGGTCGGGTGAGTGCTCTGGATGGGGTCCCACCAGGGCTAGGCTCCGGCTCTAATACTCCAATAGAAGTACCTGCTTCTTCAGAGGCTGATTTTTCCTCGGGTATTTTTTTCCTTACTTTATCTCCTTTTTCCTACCAGAAATTCAAGCCCATACCAGGTCAACCTAACTCGCCAGATCCCATCTTTGCTAGCTGTTCCCTTCTGAACAGTTCCTTGAGTGTTTTCTGCATTCTCCAGCTTACAAACCCACCATGGGTGCAGTACGGCAGGGCTTGTCTACACAGCACACCAGTGAGAAAGGTGACAGTGCTTCCTGTTTTGCTGGGCTACAGCAAAAACCCAACGTCAAAACTACGTCAAAATCTTCTGCCTCACTCATCCTAGACATAAACTAGGGGGTTTTAAGGCCTGCTGTTAGAAAATGCAGTTTTCCCTTGATGTTCATCCCGCAGCCTCCGAAGATACTCATAGTGTTTCTTGATACCTGATTTTCCTGATTTCCATTCCAGAGATACATATGCACATGTAGAAAGATTCTTGTTTCAAGGTTTACGCTGGTATTAAATAAAAAAACATTAAAGGAAAGGAAATGGCATTTTCAGGACAAATACGACAGAGATATTTTGACTTTTCACCCCCAGTTGAAATCCATGCATTGAACTGCAGTCAAGCAACGAGTTAACAAATACATGGGAAAAAAGGATTTCTTCTGCTGTCTCTTAAATCCATCCTCACTGGTCCATTGTCTAAATCCAGGGCATACTCGGGATTTCTTACTGACAAACACTGCATGGCTAACATGTTCAGCTGTCTCTGTGGAGTGTAAAATGTAAAAATGCAGATGTGTCCAGGAGTCCAGTAGACAGCAAGGCAGGGCCCTTGATTCATTAAAAGATGCTGTCAGGATTCCAGCAGCTTTAAGAGACTTTCTGTAATCTATTAAAATGCTGTTTCAGGAGGAAGGTGTAAGTGTCCTGTTACTTGAAGCACACAATATGTATAAAGGTATGCCAGCAGTAGTATAAAGAACAAAGTATGTCTGTGATATTGAAATGCCAGACAGGTCGAGAACCGAGTGGGAAAAGCATTAGCAGTGAGTGAGGAAGATAGTAGACAGTTCATTAATGCTGTTTCTGAATAGAATTATTCTGGAGATGAAGCTAAACCCGTTTTATAATGTACATCCTCATGGTGAAACGAGGAGAATGCATCAGGTATTAGACTTTCTGAGCCAATGTACAAAACATGAGGAATGTCTTTTCAATAGGCAAAGAACAGCATTATGTATTCTTGTTGAGAATGTCATTTCAGTTATGCTTTCAGAAAAATACAAAACAGGAAGAATAAATAAGAATTTGAAAAGCTTATTTTGATTTCACTTTAACATTTATAACTCACTTGGTTTCCATGTAGAATGAATCACACATGCCTACAGTAAGAGTCTGAATTGGCCTGAAGTCTGAAAGCAAATTCAGAGTGTGTGCACACATGTATTTCCGTTTTTTTTTTTTCACCTTCTCTGTTAAGTAAATATTATTTGCTCTCAGAAAAGAGAAATGACTGGGAGACTTCTCCTGCTGAAAACAAATCTTTAAACAATCTGTAACAATTACTGAGAGTTAGCTCTGCAGAATAGTGACTGCTGTGCTCAAAACAGCTGTACCTTAATTTCAAGTACGTTTACACTTTACACTAAGGGTGAATGCAGATGTAAATGGATACAACTGATTGTATTTAAGAACCAAAACAACACTTCTAAGTGCAAGGAACTTCTATGAACACAGAAAATGGGATTGACCAGATCTAGTTTGTTAGGTCCAATACCCTACTTTCACAGAAAATATCATCATATGCCTTTTTTTAAGCTAGGAAAAACTATTTTCAGAACAGGTTTGCGTCTTTTTTTACTTTTTATTCCCTGTTCTTCATGGAAGATCATCTTTTCAGATGAACTGTGTCGGTGTCTTGCAAACAGCATCATGTTTTGTATTCTCTCTGCCAGCAATAACGTGCCCACTACATATCATAGAATCATAGAATGGCTTGAGTTCGAAGGGACCTTAAAGATCATTTAGTTTCAACCCCCCTGCCATGAGCAGGAACACCTCCCTGTCTTTTTTCTTTGAAGCTCTGTCTCCCTATAGCAGATCCTGATCTGCCATCACTAATGGATAAGCAACTTGGAGCAACTTTGAGCAAATGTTGTTGCAACAATTAGTGTTTCATTCCTTACTGCTGTCTGTGTTCTCATTTCTCTTTAATTCTCAAGGTCTTTTGCTTTTGTGCATATGATTCTGGTCTCCCCACCTAGTGCTGCTTTTGCCTGTGCCTCCCTGAACTGTGTCATCCACACAGGTTCTCATTACCAGCACATTTACCTTTCCTACTTTGAGTTACTAAATGTAGCTTTCAGGTAGACCATGAATAACTTCTCTGTGATAATTTCCCTTTCAGAGTGTCTATCAGTGTAGCTGTAGAAGTTGAAAAGCTATCACGGATTTAGTTACCATGGTGGCTGTTACTACACAGACAGTGTGTCACCACATCAGTATCAGGATGAACAGATCTGGTTAACTACTTAAATTAGAAGAAAAACTGAGGAGCTTCTAAATTGCTGACAATGACTTCAGCTGAAAAGAATATGTATTCACGTGAAACCTTTCCCCTTCTTAACACCTCATTTAGCCTTAAACTTTCATTGGGCTTGACAAAAATCAAAGACAAAACAAAGTATTTGATACTTCATATCTAAAATCAAATTCTAGCATATGAGGTGCAGAAGTTCAAGGGATTTGGGAAGGAGAGAAACACAAAGAAACATGATGTGTACCTCAGCAAAGCCAACTGTACACATTTATTAATCATTAGCAAGGTCTACAATATCCCTGGTCCCCTATGACTTGAGTTTAAAGGACATTTTAATTCATCTCCATAAAACCTAGGGATATAAGAGATTATGAAAGAGGTAAAAATACAGCACTAAAAACGTTCATACATGTCACTTTACGGTAAAAAATGAATCTAATATGAGCACAACTGCTGATCTGCCCTGCTATTGGATCCCACTATGACTGATGACTATGAAAACAGAGGAGCAGAGAAGGATGCCAGGGAGGTCCAGCAAGCCAGATGCAATGCCAAATGGTTTTACACCCTGCCTGCTGGAGTCCTGTATTTCTCCATTCTAAGAAACTCAGTTGATGGGTACCTGAGTATCAGGGGAACACCTGAGTTACTCAGGCACAGGTAAACAGTCCCTGCCATGGTCTTGTGCTCCAGGGACTCCAGACAAGACCTCTGACTGCCACCAGGAGTCAAAAGACAGTTCTACATTACACTGCTCCTTGCCTTGAGGATGGTATCATTTTAATATCCATGAGATATCAAATATACCAGCACCAAGTTCTCTGCAGGGCTGCTCTCAATCTATTCTCCACCCAGCCTGCATTTGTGCTTGGGATTGCTGCAACCCATGTGCAGGACCTTGAATCTGGCCTTGTTGAACTTCATGAGGATTGACATGAGCCCACCACTCAAATGTGTCAAGGTCCCTCTGGGTGCCATCCCTTCCCTTCATTGTGTCCACTTGGTCCCACTGTCCATGATGACAACAAAGGTATTAAACAACACTGATACCAATATTGACCCCTGAGGAACACCACTCATCACTGATCTCTACTTGGACATCAAGTTATTGACCACCACTCTGTGTGCAACCATTCAGCCAATTCCTCATCCACCAAGTAGTCCATCCATCAAAACCATGTCTCTCCAACTTAGACACAAGGATGTCACATAGGACAGTGTCAAATGCTTTGTACAAGTCCAAGTACATGACATGAGTTGCTCTTCTCTTATGCACCAATGCTGCAATCCCATCATAGAAGGCCACCAAATTTGGTGACTCTGGAAATACTTATATGCTACTGTGATATAAAAATAGCCCCAGGCACATAATTCAAGAAAGCACAGAGAATAGCTGGTCACTGCTGGATAGCAAACAGAAAACCAGTCCCTCTTAACAGCTTGAGATTGATCTGGGCTCATACATCAAAGGGCAAATAGAATGGAAGTAGCAATTTCATTACTGCGTCTGTCAAAAGAATGTATTAATTGATCCAAATTCTTGACTGTCTTTAATGGATTGAGCTGCCAGAGAGAATTAATGCCTCACAAATTTGGGTGAATTATAGGTTAGGATGCTCACAAGCTTGTCAGAAATAAAATGGTCTCTTTACAATGAAACTGATGGCTAAGGTTAGCTCCTCAAAGTGCTGAAAGAAAATCATGCTAAATGAACATCTTTAATATATGCATTTAAACCAAGCCAAACTAAACATAAACAATTTTCTCTCTTATCAAATCTTACTTTAAATACTGTGCTTTCAAATACAGTATTTCCTTTCATAAATGTCTGAAGGACAACACTGTAGAAAGGTATTTAAAGGAAAGGTGCCTTCTTGATGGACTAGAAGAGTACACACCAAAACACATCATCACTCACAGGTGGAGAATTCCCACTATTTTCTTACAAAATAAAATTCTGTGCATAGAAATAGTGTCCCTTTATGGACTAATCAGATAGAAATGGAAAACATTCATGTTCGTGGTGAAAAATGCTGCTGACGGATCCTGCTTATGAACATAGGATTTGATTTCTGTGGAAGGTCCAAGGTTGGAGCTTCTGACAACTTGACAGCAAGGAGAGACAGGGACTGTGGCTGGTACAGTGAGGAGTGCATGGATGAAATGACTGCATCCTTTAGAAGGAATGGTATTTTCTATAGCACTGCTATAGCCCACCTCTGTAACTCTCTCCTTATAAAGGCTTTATTTGATGGCCTTTCTTTCTCCACTGCCTCATCTTTGGGACACTGCTTGTTGTATTTTTGTATTTTGGACAGAGAGAAAAGCCAGAAAACAGTCTTTTGATGTGTAGTGTTATTTGTCACTCTTCACCCAAAGCAGCAGAGGTCTGGAAAACGTTAACTGCCTGGAAAATGTTTTCCCACCTCTTAACAAAAAGTGCTTATGATGCATGATCTGCCAGCAGGTCAGGTTTTTGGTGTAAAAAAGATCATACAGGACTCAAACATTTTTATTCAGAAGTCTTGCAATGAGGCTTCATAGCTACAGTCAGGTAGCTGCTTTCCTGTATGCAGCCAGATTCTTACTGGATCTGCATCGATGATCGTATGCCACATCTTCCTCTGTGAAATTCCTGCCCATGGGGAGTTGTACCAGGGGATGTTCAGTTGGGATTTCTGAGCCCCAGATGGAAATGCATGCACAGTATTATAAAATAAAGAAATAAAAGATACCTGAATCCAAGTCCTTAGATTTGTCCAAAAGCAAACCTTTCAGACAATTAATTACAGATTTTGCAGACTGCAGTCAGTATTTGCACACATTCATTTCAATTAAACATTATTGTCACTGTTGGCAATGTTATTAAAGGTGGTGTTGATGGAAAGCATCTGTCGATCTCTCCGGGTTCTCCTGACAGGGGATTGCAGTGGGATGATGGGGTTCTTGCCATCTCCCTGCAGTCACTATTAAGGCATAAGGACTTGCACACCAGTAGGGTGAGGAAACACCAGCAGTGGTTCCTAGGCCAGAAAATTGTGCTGGCTGCCTGTGGTCCTGCAGTGCCCTTCCAGGATGGGGAGGGCTGGGGTGATGCGGGTGACCTAGTACTCACTAGTAGCTCGCTTCCTTCAAAATGGGAGGTCTGGATTTCCTATCAGCTGCTGGACCAAACCAGCTTGTTGCTTGCCACAGGACAAGGCAAACAGGCTGCACTGGATCTTCTTAAGCACTATGCATAACTCACAAGGTGCCCACCCTTGCCCTAAGCTTACAAGTGAATTGAACTCCTCTTGTTATTTCATAGTGCCTAACATAATGTTGAATATGTGGAGATTTTAGTTTAAAGTCATTGGCATATATGTTGGCAATCTGTTAGTGAGGCTGATATGAGGAGATGAATGTTACATCTTGCCCGTAGTGTTCAGAGTTAACTTTAGTCTTTAAAGGCAAACTCTGTTCTGTCCACAGACATTGAAAATAAGCGAATCTTGTCTTCTTACTGGTCACTGACACCACAATCCACAGGCAAACAGGTGGACACTGACATAACCAGGACCTATTCGGTTCAAGGATTTAAAACTGAAGAAAATTACTTTCAGCCCAAGCAGGAACCAAGAAAAGCAAAGGACAACTGGACTGATATCTCTCTTAGCTGTCTGGTTTGGAAAATGTGCAGCAGCTATAGATCAGCTAAGCTTTCACAGAAGTTATTTTGGTATATCCAAGGAGAAAGGATTGCAATAATCCATATCACAGAAAACCAAAACTTGGATTGGAGAGACTTGGTTCCCCTCCAAAGCTGGTTTCTTTGCTGTCCATAGGTGTTCCTTTCAGTGACTATAATAAGCATCCAAGAATGCAAGAAAACCTGAGACTGAATCCAATGCTATAACCTAAATAAAGGATGACAGCAGTCCACCTATGAGGTGCAGCTTTTTCCTCTCATCAAGCAGTGTATGCTTTTGAAGAGTTTACAACTCTCATTTCTTTGCCTTGAACCACATTCTTTTCATCTCAAATCCCATTTTTCACTGCAGTAGAGGATCATTCATGTTTGACATTTACGACACTATAAACGGACGTTATCTTCTGTGACACAGTATTACATATATGCTCACTGAAACGAAGAAATGTGGCATTTAACATAAGTTTTCCAGGTGAGAGCTGTTGAGGGAGGAGGTAGAGGGTGTCACTAATAAAAAGTCTCAGACTTGTCAGAGAGAAATGGAAGAAGGTATTTTGAAAGGGATGAGATCTCACTCTCCTAAATCTCTCAGCTGTGCCAAATACCATATGAGCTAAACCAGTAACAACACCAAGGGCTCACCTGCTGTTAGCCAGAAGCAGATCATCTATCAGTGACAAAGTACTCTCTCTCTCTGCACCCAAAGCAGCATGAAAATCTCAGGCACTCAGTGAAGCCTAACGTTGCAAAACCTGCCCTTCCACCAGCTCCTTGGTGCCAATGTGGAACAAGACGTGGCTGGGGCTGCGGAAGGCACTGGTGTCAAAGTGATGGCTGCTCAGTCAGAAGCAAGGGCTATCAGTTAAGAACTGGTCAATGAGTTAAAAAAAAGAAAACAAAACCACAGGTGGTTTCAAGGCCCTGGCCTGATCTGCAGAATTCTAGCTGCTGGTTTAACATCATTTTTCTGTGAAGCTGAGAAGGCCTGAGGCTAATTTTAAAAGCAGAAAATCCTAATAGGGTAGCTAAAAGAAATGTGCCAGTGAAAAAAGTTCCTGAA
The DNA here is from genome assembly GCA_025345505.1 of Todiramphus chloris collaris. Lineage (NCBI taxonomy): Eukaryota > Metazoa > Chordata > Aves > Coraciiformes > Alcedinidae > Todiramphus > Todiramphus chloris. The sequence goes on along the minus strand of JANVCC010000261.1, from coordinate 7,601,038 downwards.
AGAGAGGAGACGTCCAAGTTTTCAGAGTCACAGTGAGACTTCATGAGCCCAACAAGGCGATGTCTTCCCCAGCCACTGAGCTACAGCATCTTCATTTGACAGCATTTCTAATTATCTTCTCTGTCCGGAGTTTGAAACTAAACTGCAAAGCTTAAAGCAGTGAATACAACTCTATACATATTAGCCCATGCTGATTAAAAACCCTCCATGATCTGCAAGCATGAGAATTCTTATTGAAAGCCAAAGCCTAGATAGCTTACCAATGACTTTGTAGATTTGACTCCTGGAAAAGTGGCCCATGTCAGACAGTCACGTTTGACTTTTGTGCTTCAAAACTGCTATAAATGAACGAGCACTAATGTTTATCCAAGTTTTGTTAACCGTGCTTGCTCAACAGCTGCTCCCTGTTCATTTTAACACTGAAAAAGAGCTATAATGGCCTCGGCATTGCCAGAATTTGGGGAGCAGCGCTCTAAGGGCTTCAGACCAATTTTCTTCTCAGTGAAGGGTGATTGGCAAACGTCGACAGTCTGAGGACATTTACATCACACGATGATGAATGCCACAGACGTACAGTAAATAGGGCTGCTGTGAAATTTAATGGCTGCTTTAGATGCTTCATTTCTTATTAGAAAAGGTCACCCATTGTCCTAGCTCACATGATTAATGTGAGCTCCTGTATCTTTATGGGATATTTCTACAATATGTGCTTTGCAAGTGACTGTTTGTTCGTCATTTCAGACCATACCAAGGTTTACTACTCAACGTGAATTTAGATTTGTTGTTGAATACAAGCATTTTTCCAGCCGGCTTGTGTAATCTGTCCTACTGAGAAGAGGGCTATGTCTGGGGCCTGAACAACACTTGTAGCCCACTTTAGTACAATTTACTCTAGCAGGATGGCTGAAATTCATGCTTGCAATGCCATTTTAAATAAACAAATTACTAAATCCATGCAGCACTTCTCTGCCTGCATTCTGTGAATTTGAAACAGGATTTATTATATTTTAGTCATTATTATTTTCCTGAGGACTGGGCAGCTTAATGCCATCCATGCAAACAAAAAACATCAACAAGTTCTAGGTTCCTCATTCTGAAGTTTTTCATCATATCAGTACACTCTGAGCTCATTACAGTGAGTCTCATTGCTGGGATACTGAGCAATGCAAGACAGACCTTTCTTCTAGCAGGAATGGGCAAGTGTCTTTGAGTAAGACCTGGGACAGAGAGGTAAGGCAAGGTCACATTTGATAGAGGAATGTCACTTTGATTTAGGAACCCTCAAAAAGTGCAGGCACAGTTCATACTTAAATACATAGGCTCAATGTCCTTTGCTCACAGATCCAACACTGGGCAGCCAAATGGAGCTGTCCATCAGCAGTAAAATGGAAGAGAATAAGGAAATTAAAATCCATGAGATCTTTAAACTGACTACATTTCCCAAATAACACATATCCCTTAATTTTTTCCACAGTCATTTTACGTTTCAGATAAGACCTCAGTCCGCAGTTATTATCAGCATTTTCCCCTTTGCTTCACAGGCTTTCACAGAGGAAAGGCACTAAACCAAAGAAAACTAAACAGCTGAACTAAATATCTACCACAGACGTTATACTGTTTAAACAAGGATATGTAATACAGCCATATCCATAAGATAAAATATACCCATTTTATGACAAGATAATGCCACTAAATGGCTATCCCTTCAAACTCCTGAACTATTATTAGCTATGCCAAACCCATGAAGATTTCTAAAAGGTAGGCATTTATAGAACAATTTTCAGATTATTAGGAAATAAAAATAGAAATTGGGATGAGACACGTTTCATATATTGAGTCTCAACCTATGAATCTGCAGCTTGCTTTTGCTTGTGAGTTTTGAGCCCCAAGCTTTGTTTAGCTTCCATTTATTGCTGTGTCTGCCTGTACATCCAGTCTGGCACAATCATTAAAGCAAAAGAAGTGACTGTCAGCAGTTGAAGGCTTTTACTCAATATTCTGCAAGGTTTTACAACTATGTCTTCCATTAAAATAAGATCAGCTTCTGTTGGTATACTAAAGTGCTGAATATGGATAGCAATTATTTACCACAATTTAAAGACATTAAGAACTTGTCAGAATCAAATCAATTCTTGGTTAAGTAAGGTACATTAATAATTGCCAGTTGATGAAACTAATATGGATTTTATTTTAAACCGAAAGAGAAAGAAAATATTCATCATCCTTGCCATTTTTATGGAGTTATTCCGAGAATGAATTATTGACTATAGGCACAGGACAAGTGAACAGACTGTAGACATTTAGGTGCTTGTCCAATTAAGCAGTATGATTACAATCAAATGCAGACTCATGACCAAAATGGGCGCAGTGGCTGATAGTTCATTGCCAGTGAAGAACAGGTACAAATGTTTTGAAATGCTTGTACAGAAACAGGTAAAATGAGAAAGAATTTGGTTCAGGGTCCTGCTCAGTTGAGGAACAAAAGAATCTTGAAGGATAAAGTCAAAATATTACCAAGAAGATACCCTCCCCTCCCCTATCTTTCCTGTTTCTGGGAGGAAGACCCCAATCACAACTAGTTCCTGGGCTGATGCAGAACTTAACTGCATTTGCTCAGCGAGTCAGCAAGGGATGGGAGGAGAAGGCAGAGTTTGGGCAGCCACATGCTCTGAAACTTCCTTTTGGCACTGCAGTGCTCTGCTGAGTAGATCAGATGCAATTGCCTAGCTGTAGGCCGAGCTACACCTATTAGAGATCAATCATTAATCTTTGTGTGAGTGCTTTTCTTATTTATTTTTTAATTAATTATATATGAGGGATTTACAGTATTAGAAATAATCTGCCTTCAGATGTTTCCTTTCTATCAGAGGCCATGTTCTCTCTACTCCGGGCTCTATATTGGCAGTCATGATCTTTCTTTGTGAGAAAGTTTTATTTTTCAGCTGTGCTTACGAACAGTCACACAATGGCGTGATTTAGGCACTAGAATAAAGATACAATAATTTTTTGTTGGTTCCCATTATAATTTGTTGGTTCAGCTATGGCTGCGTGCTCACCATATTCACAGCACTGTGTAACAAGCATACCTTTTGATTAGTGGATATGTGAGAAAAGGTTCCACTGTTGACATTTTATCTGGAACGTTTTCATGGGGCTGCTGAGAATGACATAGAGACTGCTCTTTGAAAGGTCATACATATGTGTGTATTGATTTAATATTTAGAGGTGCTTTCAGCAATCAAGAGGTACAGAATTCTGAAAGCATCTTTTAAAAGCTCCACATGGATTTCTTTTAGAACTGCAAGTACAGTGTTCACAAGGCTAAAGTAAAATTGAGAATTAATTCTAATTATATATTTACCCTTCAAGAAACATTGAGCATTGTGAAGAAATTCAAGCTAAATTTGTTTGGAAAAATAGATCTCAGTAGTTAGACTACAATTATAATTCTGCTTTTGGTCACTGACCTCCTGATAGAGTTAAGTGAGTAATATTTTGCTGTAAAGCATTTACATCACAAATAATGTGCTATATTACAATATATTTCAGACCACTGAACTGAGATTTTTTAAAGCTGACTATACAGATACACAGCTGCATTTATTTGAAAATTTAAGATGTTTTCATAGGAGTCTACCATGTAATAGGGAAGACTTTACATTTTCATTTGCACAAATACCATCAAAATGCTATAGTAGATGCTTGTCAGTTACAAGTAAATAAATCCTAATCTTCAAGGGAGAAATGGACACTGGATTATCCAGTGCAATAGCTCACTTGTCAACCCTTTGGATAAACTAATGATTAAGGAAAAGCACTTTGTGAGGCATGATTGAACCCTGCTGATTTCATTATAATGACCTGAATGAGACATATATGATGAAGTGACTTAAGACCCATGAATCTCTGGATTGTAAAAGGAGGAAGCAATCTGGAAAAGGAGCCTGACAAGACACACAGACACTCACCTTGACACCCTGCTGTTCCCTCATAGGTGTTTTGTAAAGGAAAATTCTACAGTCTGGAGTCTAAAGAGGACTTCATTGCCATAGTGGTGGTGTTACATTATTTAACTTACGGTACTTGGTCCTCCAAGTCTGGTCCACAACCTTGACTAGAATTACACCAACATGTGTAGAGAAATCAGGTGCCTAAGAATGAGACTTGTGAAAATCTTTCCACTCAGCTCAAACTCCCTGCATAAAACCCTCTCCCTAAAAATCCAGAAAATATCCACGTTCTTTCCCTCTTGTACGTTGATGCTGACCAGGTGGCTGCTGCAAAGGTGCAGCCAGGCTCTGTCTCAAACTGTCAGACAAGGAAGAGAACATTGATGCTAATCAGGCTTGGGCATGAACTGGGATCTGGACTGCTTAACCACATCTCCTACATGCTCTGGTCATGCTCAAAATCAGGTCCTTGTGTGTGGGGAACCTGCAGCAGCCCAGGTACCATGAACCTGGATGGCAGCTCAGTTGCAGTCCTAAGGTTCATAATTTTCCATTGAAAACTGTAAACTATGCACAAATTCAGTCACATCTGGGACCCGTGCCTAAGGTTCTTTCTCCAGCTTCTTTGTAAGTGCAGGGCTTTTTACAGGCTCTGGGGGGCAGAAAGCAGGGACTGCCCAGAGGTGGGAAACCTGGGTGAAGGCAGAGCCACAGCTGGTGGGGACTGGGTCTGACATGCACCATGAGGCTGCAGTGGCATCATGTCCTGGTGGCTGGTTTCCCACCCCCATTGCTGGCAGGCTCTTTTTCTTTGCAAGCTCCACAAAAGCAACCACGTAGAAGGGCATGAGGGTAAACATTCTTCCTGCGTCCAACCCATCCACTGATCCCACAGCCCACTCTCTGCATCCATGGGTGCAGACTGTCTTCTGTCACAGGATGTGCATCATCCTAGGCCAGATTTTTCTTGGCTGGAGAAGAGAATCTGCACATGGATATGTCTTTTCAGGTATATATCCTGTAGGGTAAAATCCAGGCCAAAAGCTTATCTTATTCCCTTCCTTTATATGCCCTGTTAGTAATTTCAAAGCCTGTCCACCTTCCCTACTTTTTATTGCTGTTTTTCATAGAACTTTTAATTAACAATAACTTTACACATTAAAATTTAATTAATTTTTTGCTCCCCATAGTGAATCATTGGTCAACAATTCACAGCAAGTCTTATTAAAATCCAATGTAATTACTCTCTACACGTCCTGAGAACATTATAAACACTTGGTTCTTAGGGTCACAATGATTACAGAATTGAATGTGCTGAATATTATTGTTAGAGCTTACACATGCACCGAATCAAACGTATTGGTCCTTTGTGCCAGACTTATAAAAACTACACTTCACTCAGCCAAACTACTCAGTTAAATCCTTTCTATCATTTTAGAATTGGAAAGGACAGTGGAATTTGTAGGAAAATTTGTAAGTGCCATTCTTCTTTTTGTTCTTACTGCTTGGATTGCTGATTGCATTCTCCCCTGCCTGCCTCACTGGATTTTCCACCAGGGATTTATGACAGCTCACCATATAAAGAAGAAAATAACAAAATAATTAATGACCCATTGATGCCTGCCAATTCTGGAGAGGTTATTTACCTGAGGCTTTCAAGTATTTCACAATTATTTGGCACTACTGAGTGCTTTTGCTAAGTCCACATATTTCTGTACGCCTGCTGCAGACTGCACAAATACATTACAGGGTTCCAATTATGCACCAGCTCAGCCCAACACGTAGCACTTCCACTCAATTTACGATGCTTACAGGTGTTCCTTAGGATTCAGTGTGCACTGCAGCACTCATCACTTACCTGCCATCACTTCTTCAGTGTCAAAGGCTCATTTTACCTTCTTTGTCCCTCCTTGCTCTCTATACTTGCACGTAAATCACTTCCATGATAGCGGTGCACAAACGAACTGCAAAATTCTTGCCATGGTGCTTTACTGAGGCCACTTCATAAGGCGTTTAGAAAATAAACATGTAGAAAATTAATTATTTAAAATGCAGAAGACCTCTGGTCTACGCTTCTGAAAGCTGGCCTACATTTATAAAGTGAAAGCCCTGTTTAGCAGAACTGGGTTAAAAGAACAAGTGACATCCTCAGCATTTGGTTTCTCGACAGCTTTTGAAAAAGACCCTCACACTTCCAAGCGAGGATCAGTGTCTTCCTGAAGCTGAAGACAGATTGTGTTTCTCTAGCTTTCATTATAAATCACAAGTGTTGCAGACCCTTCACAAGCACCCACCACCCTGCAGGTACTGACATTAATATGGGCTCACCATTCCAGATGGGCTTGATTTTAATTATATGGGCTCACCATTCCAGATGGGCTTGATTTTAATTATATGGGCTCACCATTCCAGATGGGCTTGATTTTAATTGACTGTGATCTCCTCTGTACCAGTAACATTGCCTCTTTGAGTGTTGGTGCAGGTGATGAGGATAACTGAAACCTGGTTTTACAGAAACAAGGATATACAATCTGTCTCCTTTCTCAAGCTAGAAGTGAATCTCAGATCTATTCACAGTCTTTCTATGCTGATGGCAACAACATATTATATTTCAAAAAGTAATCTGATAGCTGAAAAGTAAACACATCAAGGCAGTCATAAATAAAAGAAAAGGGAATTAAAAGATGTTTCCCTTGCAGGATTAGTAACCAGTTTCAAAATTCCACTTCAAGGATTTATGTGCAAGGATCTACTTGTTTGTAGAAAAGATTCAGAGAACTGGCCAACAATAACAATAGCCTTGAAATGTATAGCCCTTTAATGGAGGAATCATGCTGGAATGACTGACAAGTCCTTGTGTGTGCACAGCTCCCCATGAGCTAAGTGTTTCTTTTAAAGACCGGGAAGATAATTTTCAAGGTTTTTCATAGCTGCCATTATCAACAGGCAGGTGTCCTAGGACAAAATTGAATGAGAGACGTATGATGAAGTAAGACTCATGAATCTCTGGGCTGTAAGAGGAGGAAGCAATCTGGAAAAGGAGCCTGACGAGACACACAGACACTCAACTTGACACCCTGCTGATGCCTCATAGGTGTTTTGTAAAGGAAAATTCTACAGTCTGGAGTCTAAAGAGGACTTCATTGCCATAGTGGCAATAAATGACAGCAGGGCAACTGTAGAACAAAGATGCATTCGCTACTGTAGTACTGTCACGGCAAGGATTAGTCCTTACGAAAACTCTATTATTGTCTCTTGTATTTGTGAGTAGGCAGCTGTGGAAACATATTAGAAGCCTACACAGATTTTCCATTTCCCACCAGCTCATAAAAACAATGCAGCGTGGCTCAGAGAAGGTGGGGTACAACATAAATGATGTGATGAAGCTTAGCAAGCCAGTTCAACTTTATGGCATGCTGCATGAGGGAGAAGCTCCAGAAGTTTGTAGCTACCCCATTCTCCAAGGCAGGTAGGCTGAACATCACTCCCTGCTCCACTACTTCTTCAGCATTTGAGTGCTGGAGAGCTGGAGTGATTTCAGCACACAAACTCCCAGAGCATGCTTTTCTCCATCTAAAAGCCTGTCAGCAGTCATTGCTCTTTCCAGACTTATAACACAGCCTAGACCCACCTCTCACTCCTTGCTTCATGGGCTGGAAATGCTGGTTGTGTGCAGCTGGTCAGAGAGTGCCATTGAGCACCTGGTTCTTCTCATTTCCCTTCTGCACCTTCCCTGCTACTCTCCCTGCTGCTCTGATTGCCTAGCATGGCTGTGGAAGAAGATTAGCAAACTGAGACAAGCTGAATGAGTCTTCTTTGAGACAGATAGGACAATTGCACTGCAGTGTCATCATCCTTGTTTTCAGCCATGATGTAACAGCAACCTAAGAAGAAAAGCACAAGCAAGGGAAACAGTGGTCCCTTCTGGACTACCCTTAACATCCTAATCTTCCACAAAGCTCTGCAAATCTCTCCCTCCACTCCCAGGTATTATATATACAGACATCCACCTACCCACAAAAGCATAAAACTTTTACTGATGCAACTTGATAAAACACCCAACAGAAATTCTTGGTGGTTTGTTCTGTTTTGTTTTGGTTTGTTTTTTCTTAATTGACAGAACTTTCTCAGTAGCTGAATAGGTGTTCCAAGGAACTATAGACAATCATGAATCCTAGCACCTTCATTCCCCCTCTAAGAAGTGTATAGTAGCTTGTATGTAAAAGATTAAACAAAAATCCCTTGGTAAGCAAACAAAAAGACAAGACCCCACTGTCCATGCTTCTCTGCAGAAGAACAAAAAAAGTAGATGACAGATGGTAGACACGTTGATCCAGCAATAGGGGAAGTTGCTCAGAGGTCATGGCTGTGAATGAAACACAAGACTCTGTGGAAAAGAAAATGGAATTAGATGTTGATGATTGTTACAGGATGGTTCGGGTTCCTTAGAGAAAATTGGAATCATGTACCCAGTATTGAATGCATTAAAGTGGCTTCATTTTTCACTTCACTTGTGTTGACTATGCACCTGAAACTCTATTAGTATGGTATTATTTTGAATTTCCTGATTTCAGGACTTCCTTAGTTTCAGGATAGGTGCCAGAAAATCTAAACTAAATGGCTTGAGATGATTGTAAGACGTTCTAAAATACCACTAGGCTACTCTGCATTTGCCACTTTCTTTTAATGAACTCACTGTAACATGACGTTCTGTCATCCAGAGCAGCAAAACCCTCATTACATGCTGCAATAATTTAAGCTGGGCTATTTATTTTTAGATTTAATCTATTTCCTCATTTTTTGTCGCTCTGCTTCCTCTCTTTGGTCATGGTGAGTGTCTACATTAGTAATTTAGTTCAGCTGTTTCATTCCACAGATCTGTTCCTACTGGGCTGCATTCCCTGATTTATCAGCAATACCCAGTAAGTATCAACTGTTAGATTTGTCCCAGCTGTTTTATTGAGCTTACCCTGATACTCTGGGGCAAATTATTATCCTACAATACATTGCCTACTTACTTTTCAAATATATCATAGATCTTGCCTACCTTGCTTTTGTAGGAGACCCTATTATTAATGGTATTGCTTTACATATTATACCCACATATGTTACAAACTATAAAGTAGTCACAACAAATATGCCAGTGAAAGCTGTTCTCCAATCAGCCTTTCTTTTTCTGACGAAGGAGTTTCTTTTCTGGACAAGAAAAAGTCATTAAGGGTGGTTTTACTCAAGCAAGAAAACAAGTGAGCAAAAGGTTGGTTCAGAAAAAATAGCTAAAGTGAGGCAGAGGAGTCCAGATAAACTGCAGAATAACTACTGTCAATAACTTAGAATCATAGAATTGTCAGGGTTGGAAGGGACCTTAAAGCTCATCCAGTTCCAGCCCCCCTGCCATGGGCAGGGACCCCTCCCACTAGAGCAGGTTGCTCACAGCCCCATCCAGCCTGGGCTTAAACACTTCCAAGGATGGGGCTTCCACCACCTCTCTGGGCAACCTGTGCCAGTGTCTCACCACCCTCCTGGGGAAGAAATTCTTCCTTATGTCCAACCTGCATCAACCTATCTCTAGTTTTAATCCATTCCCTCCAGTCCTATCACTGCCCCACAGCCTAAAAAGTCCCTCCCCAGCTTTCTTGTAGCCCCCTTCAGATACTGGGAGGCCACAATAAGGTCTCCCCGGAGCCTTCTCTTCTCCAGACTGAACAACCCCAACTCTCTCAGCCTGTCCCCCCAGGAGAGGTGCTCCAGCCCTCTGAGCATCCTCGTGGCCCTTCTCTGGGCACGTTCCAGCACATCCGTAACCTTCCTGTAATAGGGGATAAAACTTGTTATTCATTTTATTGTTGCCAATCTAGTGGGTTTTCAATGTATAATATTAAGATAAGAGATTATTCTTAGGACTTACAAGAAGGAAGACAGGAAGAGCAACATCCAGCTAGCCAGGCTGTAAATAATCTCAAAGTCAGGCTGCATTTGCAAGAAGCTGACAGTGGAACTGCATTAGATTATACTAAGATCATGAGAGCTGCATAAAAGTGCCCTGAATTAATCCTGTGTACCTGTCTACACAACTGGAGGGTAGGCAGTGACAGATGTAGGGCAAGGACACATCAGTCTCCCTCAGCATCCCCCAAGCTGCAAGCAGCCTCACTCCAACCACTGAAAGCAAATAAGGTATTTCCAGTCTGGAAAGCTGGTGGGAGAAACCCTGCAGCCCGATTCTCCATGTGCGTGTTGTCGAACTGTGAGTTAGGGCTGAAGAAAGAGGGCAAGGTAGTTCTGCAGAAGCTCCCTGCTAGCCAAGGGAGGAGTGGGTTTTGGACAGGTCTGTCTCACAGACAGCTGTCTCTGCTGACCCCCAGGCTGGCAGATGTGTAGTTGTCACTCGGTCTGTGACCCTTCGTGTTACGTTCAGCCCAACCTCACAGCGTGTGCATGCCAGACAAGACCCAGAGCACTCTGGATTCAAGCAAGTCTTTCTGACCTTCAGGGAGTGTGTGAACTTTCATACAGCTATGCCATGAGACAATAGACAGATCCACTCTACTATCTGATTTTTAAACAAGCAAGGAATGTGAGTAAGGTGGAGCACAAGAGGTTTAGGGTAAACACAAGGGAAAACTCTTTCAGTGTGAGGGTGACAGAGCCTGGCACAGGCTGCCCAGGGGGGCTGTGGAGTCTCCTTCTCTGGAGACGTGCAAAACCCACCTGGACACCTTCCTGTGTGACTTGGTCTAGGTGACCCTGCTCTGGCAGGGGGGTTGGACTAGATGATCTTTCGAGGTCCCTTACAACCCCTAACATTCTATGATTCTACAAAGGAAGCAAAGAAACCTCTGCATCCTTCACTGTGAAGATGTGATTAAGTGATTCTGTGTATCTGAGAGGTTGAGCTCACACTCTTACCCTGTGAGAAGGTAGATATTCCAGCAACGTTTCTCCCTGCACAGACCCTGGGGCTTTTGTGGCAGCTGAAGCCTTTGTCCACCTCTGTCCCCATTCCCAGAAATGGTCACAAACCACCCTGAGCAGAGGAGGGAGGTTTCCTATCACCTTCTTGCAAAGATCACATGGAAATTTGAAACTGCAGTATCTTAGAATAGTGGCACAGAGATTAAAACCCCTCAATTAAACCTCAGACTTCCATAAAAACTGTTAGTGTTTGACATCCTGTGGTGATGAATCCGTAAGTATGAATTCAGAACAGGTAACTGGAGAGGGCTACCTGAGTCCTCAGCCCCTTTCTGTGGTAACTCATACAGCCAGGGTAGCAGCAGTGTCAGCTTGAGCATGGGGATTCCCAATCCCAGCCTCGGACTGTGGTCCGTGTTGTGCACCCACAGAAGATAACTGGCACATAGGCTCAGAGTTATAAAGCTCTTTGCATAGCATGCAGATAAGGTCGTAACTAAGACTGTGAGTACAAAACTGGCTAAAAAAAAATCTATGTTTAGAGAAGTTACTAATGACATCAATATGGCTCTCTGTAAGGATCTGTCAAGTGTCCACCAGCTTTTGATATTGTTAATAGGCTCGATGATAGAAAAGATAATGTTTCCTAAATTTACAGGTTGCACCAACATGGAAAGAGAGAAAGAAAGGAAAGAAAGAATGCAAAGTCTGACAAATTGGAAACACAAACTGGAACATTGAGACCCATTTTGTTAAGGACAAGTAGAAGTCTCTAAGCTAGGCAGAAGCAATCACCTGCATGAACACAGCTGGCGAACATCTGGACAAGTAGGATTTCTGCAGCGAAGAACTTTGTTTATGTGTCACATGGGTAAACAATATCAAGCTGTCGTCGAAAAAGAACCTAAAAAGGTAAGTAGCATATTGCACTGTATAAACCAAAATATGCAAGACTGCATTTTTCTTACACATTGTAAGGATTCGGGTGAAATACTGTGTGCATTTTTAGGTACTGTGTTGGAAAAGGGGGGATGGCGAGGGTTGTGCAGGGAGAAAAAGAGTAAAAATGAATACTAATAGACCCAAATGGCAGCACAAGAGAGTTGGCATAGACTTCAGGGAAAACTTCCTAGTGGTAAATATAGCGAGGCACAGGAATAGATTGGCTGGGAAGCCTCCAAAATAGGTTGGCATCTGTCAGCTAATGATGTAAGTGTAGTTGATCCTGCTGTGGGTAAAAGGATGGATGGGATGATCTCTTGATTCTTTAATTTTTGACAAAACACAGTATTAAATATACATTTAAGCAGAAACAAAAAACGCTACTGGCTTCTAATGAATCATGTTGCATTGTATGGCTTAAACTGCAGTTAAAGAGAAAAAAGGAAGAGTTCCACATGTTTAGCCTCCTACCATTTTTTTTTTTTTAATTATTATTATTTAAAGAGAAAAAAAAAGTCTCATGCATAATGAGATGTTAGCATTTAAATGACTCCAGCTGTGTACTGAAGCTCGTATCTTCCAGAAAATAGGCAATGCTCCCCTTTGACTACTGATGTTTGCATGGAGACAAATTAACTGTGCACTTGACTGTAGCCTAACAATGAAAGGAAGTCAATGCAATACGAAGAATAATGGAGGACGAAGTGCTGAAAGAACTTAAATCACGACTTCTTTTATTTTTTCTTCAGGTAGAGAAGAGCTGTGGTTGTACGTGTGTGTGTGTGCACATGCAAACACATGTACTGTTTCCATGTGTATACCCATTCATGGCCACATCCACATTGTATCAAAGTTATCGTTTATTTTGCTGTGGGGTTTTCAGGTTTTTTGTTTTTTGTTTTTTTTTGTAGGGTTTTTTTGGTGTTTGTTTTTTGTTTGTTTGTTATAATTTTGAATGATTGTTAAAGGACTCTGGCTTTACATCTTCAAAGTGTTTTTAAGTAGCTAATGCCAGTCTGAGTGTAGTGGTTTCAGTACCAGCCTCTCATCCACATAGGCAATTTTTATGGAGAGGGCTGCAAATGGTTCTTTGCACCAAGTTACAATCTAAGCAAAACACTCACAGAGCGCACACACAGAGCTGATCTTATTTTAAACCTTCTTCCTTCATCTCCAGCCAAAGAAATCCTTAGCAATTGCTTTATCCAGGCCAAGCTTTCATCTTCAGCTTGCTGTGTAATATTATTGTACTAGAAAAACAGTGGGAGTATATTTGGGTAATGGATTATACTTTTCAACCTGAGGTAATTCAAAAGGTTGAGGGGATTTTGCTCTGTGTTACATCCAGTAAACAGAGGATCACCTTTCAGCACAGCCAAGGAAGGAAATATTCAGCTAAAAACATAAACATGTTAGTAAGATATGAATGTGAAAAAAAGGAAATTATATTGTTTTGCTATAAAAGTTCAAAATAACCACTGAAATGCTCTAAGCAAACCTCAAAGCTCACAATCACATGCAATTCTTAACACTTCTTGTTTATCTTGCTATTAGGGCTAAAAAAAAGGAAAGAGATTTTTTATATTAAACAGCTTTTCTCTTTTAGAGTGATTCCAAAATACTTCAAGGGCTCATATACAGCAATGAAATACAGACACAGAGAGCAGCCACAGTTTCTGAAGTGCACAAACTGCACATGCCAATTTTTCTAAATGCTTAACTAAAACCTGAAGTTATGAACTCAGCACAGGTTGTCACAGGGTGCCTGGAAGAATGTTCTGTTACCATGACATAGAGCTATGGCCTCCAGGGCTATGTCAGGTCATGTTCTCGACTTGTGCCAAGGATCACTTGATTGTCCACCTAAGAGAGCATTTAAATTTCCCCCTGCACTTCTGGTATCTATGTTTTCACACAAAGGAAACCTGGGTTAGAGTGTAAGTCTTGCAACCCACGTTACTGAAACTGTCCACAACCACTAACTGACAAAGTCTTTAAAAACAGTGACCTTCTAGGGCTCTCTTGGCAGAAGTTTACTTCACAATAAGCTGATGGTCCTCTCCTGCTCACCTACCTTGCTCACCGTCACATCTGCTCAGGTAGGTTGCTCCCATGTGCTTGCAGAGACAGGGATGTGTTGGCTGGAAGGGACCTCTGGAAGTCATCTAACATTGCTGCCTGCTCAAATCAGGACCCTTGTCCAACCCAAGGTCGAGGTCAGCTGCAGGTGATAATGCAAAGTTTTCATACATCTGCTATAATTTTTCTTTCTTCATCTTTCTCACTCTTCTACAGTTCTTCTACACTCTTCTACAGTTCTACCCAGTCTACAGTGGGCTTCTTAAGGTTGTCAGGAACTTAATGAACACTCATACCCACAAAAACATCTCATAGTCTTCTGTACCACATGTTATAGTCTGCATACAGATTTAGCAGAGTCTCATCTGCCTGAATGGCCAAAATGGTGGAAATACCCCTGGTTATTAGATGTGTATGAATGGCTGCTCAAGTATGCAGGAGAGAGTAGAAACTCTCACATTTGGACCTACAGGGCTGTCAAAGTGACCTCTTAATACACTGGCAGGGTCTGTAAATATCATTCATTCATTTTATCAGCTTATTTGTTAGAGCTTAAATCTCTTTCTGATATGTTTGCCTACTCCCAATTTCCAAAGGTCAGTTTGGCTAGGATGAGTCATATTCATGATTCACAGAACTACGCTCCTCTTTACCACTGCCAAGAAAAATAGCTAAAAATTTATATAACAGCCCTAGGACTACCTTTCCCTCTTTACAAGTTATTCTGGGAGTCATTCCTAACGCTGCAAGAAGAAACCATTTCTGATGCTACCATGAGTAGCAAGGAGATTCAAATTCTGGTGAGCAAGCTCTCTTCAAGCTTGAGCAGCTGCTGTTGTTCATCCGTTAACCGTAGGTCTTGCTCATACTGTCCCTTCATGCTTACTGAGTTTTGATTGCTTTGGCTGGGTGTAACAGAGAGACTCTGGCTGTTATCAGCAAACACTGTCGATCAGCTTATTTGTTGTCTTTGGTGCAGAAATTCACTAGCTTGGCTCTGTACTCCATACACAGCCCTAGTAGTGCATTCCTCTGTAAAACAAATGTGCTCTTCCGTATTTTTCCTTTTTTGGTGCCAAATCTCATCGATACCGAAATGGTGAACTAGTGTGTGATGATAGAAAGCAGCACACAGGCAACGCGTTTAATCCATAGTATTTTGTTTCTTCATTTTCAGTTTACAACAATGTTTCCAAGTGATGGTTCTATCAGTGTTTACCTTCAAATTAAAAAGCTATAACTGCCTGGGATTTCACCACTAGATATGAAAGCCCTGTAGTAAATATGCTGCCTTTAGATATGAAGTTTAATAAGCTTAGTGCGATTGCTCTGTACCATTATGGATTAACTCAAATATTGCCATATTTCTAGATGCACAAACTTTTGTCTATTAATTGCCTGGCTAGTATTATGTATTAAAGACATCTTCCTGCACCCCACTGCTGCTTGTCTATACCCCTTGGCCACCTGCCTGCACCCCACAGCCACCTGCGTGCCCACTGGGCACCCCACAGCCCTGGGCAAGTGATAAGCACCAAAGAGGTGGGGGATCCAATACTGAATCTCTTCCTACTGCTGTCAAACTCAGCTCTCACCTTGATGATAAGGGTTTCTGCTTAGGGTTACTTGCTGTAACTGTTCCTGCATTTCTATTTTTCCTTTCAATGTCACACAGAATGCTGCTCAACTTCAGTTTCCTGAGTGTCTCCTGCTTTTCCTGCTATGCCACGTGCCTGCCTGCCCACAGATACCTTCCTCAGGGGTGTGAAGTGCCAGCAAAATGCTCTTGGGAGAGGTTTTTTGTTCCTAATGGCCTTCTCAGACAGGCCACAGTGGAATTAGGAATCAGTGTGGTGATTTAATTGGACAGCTTGCTTTAATTTCTACACACTAGAGATTTTCCTTCCATCTGCTTTCATGGGAATCAAAACTACAGTCCTTAAATGAAGGACTTGAACTGAAATTGGTGTATTATTTTATTAGCATGAAGGCTGAGTAAAACTGAAAAAGCCAGATTCTGAAGGAATGTTCTTTCTAGATGACTCTCAGCGAGTCAAAGTTGAATGTTGTGAGTCGTCATTGTTCTTTTTCTTACCTTGGTGCAGGCCAGGAATGCCTCTTCTTCAGCCAAATAGCACATGATGGCATCTAAACCTGGGCATGAAATGCACGTTCCTGACTTTGAAGCAGCTCCTAAACTCTTTCTGAGGTGTTTGCTGCTCTCAGAGGCACTGCCTCAGGCTCTTTTTCCACATTTGCGGTGCCATGATGCATTGTGGTTTGGTGGTTTACAGTTTGGTGGTTTACAGTGCCAATAGTTAGCATCTACTTCAATAAGAGAGCACAGAATCATACAATCGTGGAATGCCAGGTTAGAAGGGACCTCAAGGATCATCTGGTCCAACGTTTCTTGGGAAAAGCATGTTCTAGACAAGCTGGCCCAGCACCCTGTCCAGCTGCATCTTCAAAGTGTTGGGGAATCCACCACTTCTCTGGGGAGATTGTTCCAGTGGCTGATTGTTCTCATTGTGATAAATTTTCCTCTTGTGTGCAATCAGAACGTCCCCAGAAGGAACCTGTACCCATTACCCTTCACCTTTTTCATGTGCCTTCTTGTAAAAAGGGAATCTCCACCTCTGTAGCCACCCTTTAAAGAGTGGAATTTGATGATAAGGTCTCCCATGAGCTGCCTTTTCTCAGAGGTGAACGAACCCAGTTCTCTCAGCCTTTCCTCATATGGCAGCATCCAGTGCTCTGATCATCTTTGTGGCCCTTCTCTGGACCCCCTCCAGCCTGTCTACATCTTTTCTGTGTAGTGGGGACCAAAACTGAGCACAGTATTCCAGATGTGGTCTGACCAGCACTGAGTAGAGTGGGATAATTACTTTATCTCTGCTGCTTGATGCAACCCAGCATCCCATCGGCTTTCTTTGCAGCTGCAGCACACTGCTTGCTCATATTGAGCTTGTTGTCCACCAGGACCTCCAGGTCCCTTTTCAAAGAGCTGCTCTCCAGACAGGCAGATCCCAGCCTATGCTGCACACCTGGATTATATTTTTTGAGGTGCAAGACCTTGCACTTTTCCTTGTTGAACCTCGTAAGGTTCTTGTTATCCTACCCTTCCAGCCTGTGCAGGTCTTCCTGCAGGGTGGCTTTCCCTCTGAAGTGTCCACTTCCCCACTCAGAATATGGAATATAGAATTATAGATATAGAGAGAGTTATGCCAGTTCTCTTCACATCTGTTTAATGACAGGTAAATCTACACTTCAATACTCAAAGTGCACTGTGAAAACAAATCATGTTCTGCTTGTTTTGAAATTGGCTTAATCACGTGGAACAGTTTATACTAAGAAAAGGTCTAATGCTACTTTGACTAAGTTGAAATAACATTAAATCAGAGATGCTATCTTCATGTAGAGCTAATCAGACCTATTAAAATCCTGCTTTCTATAAATTACCTTTTTCTATAGCAAAATATCTGCTGTTAGGCTAGTTCAATTTTCTTCTTCAGACAGAAGAAAAAAAAATAAGCCTTGGATTGATTGAGAACATTTCCAGTTTGAACCACATTACTTAGCAGGCATTGATTTTATTAGTCACATGGTGTTGTTCTTATTACCCAGTTGAGTGCATATTCAAGCTTCTTGAGCAACAGTGCTTGCCTGGGCAAAATGTAATATTTGGTTTCCAAGGATACTTTAAAATAAATTGCTAAAATTGCTTTTCTAAAAACAAGGAGGACAAAAATCCTTTTCACTCGAATGTTCACAAAGAGAAAACAAAAAGAGGCAAACGGTCTTGCTTTCAACCCATCTCTACATTACAGTACGTAAATAAAAAATGCTTTTACTGTCTCCAATCCAAGGTTTCAAATGTCTCTTCTTTCTGGATTGGGAGAGCAAGAAGACATTTCAAACTAGGATGAAAAAGAGGCCTCAGCACAAAGCAATGAGTGTCTCTGGTTGTGGGGAATTAGGCTGAATGTCAGTTACCAGTCTGTTAGCTCTACAAACCAGAACTGCTACAGGAAAAGCTGAGTCAATGCTGTCACAGCACAGTTGGTGGCAGAGGTTTGTGTTACTGATTTGAATTAGCCAGTCAAGTCCTGAAACTTTAAGCCCCTGGTTCTTGTTCCAGCATAGGGTTATTACTTATCCTGGGACATGTGACTTGTTCTTTCCGGGAACTCCTTCTTATTCCCTTGAAAAATTTTGGTCTGGAAGAATCAAACATTCCCAGAAAAAAACCCCAAAATATTTGTCAGATATGTTCTATTTTAAAGGGAGTAGATGGTGAGTTTTGTGAAGATCATCTCCTTATACCCAATCTCAAGTTCAGCACTGGATTTTACCATTCACTCTGGAATGAATAAGTGTGGCAGAGAAAGCTCCTTCTCAGAGGAGAACAAACGGTATTTTTAAATTGCACAGCAAACAGATGGATCACGATTCTACATCATGATTCTTCACCTCAGAGACTACATAAATTAAGCCTCTCTAAGGCTCAAACTTTTCATTCATCTGAAGGCAAAAGATCACTACTGGTATCCATTAGAAGTGAAGTCCTCAACATAGCAACCACACTACAAATACATTTTCTCATTTAACTCTGAGTAGCTCTAAGCCTTCCTATTTAATAGATGAAACCTCTTCAGATGCAAAGCTTCAGATGCAAAAATTCAGATGCAAAACAGGCAGCATTAATAAAATATTGCCCTGTGTCATCTGGCAAACTTCTGGCCACGTTAATCAATAGGGAGCAGTCACTTCAAAAAGTCCATGTTTCTGACTAAACCTATGCATGCTGAAATTGATGTTAATGGATAATAAAATAGTATTTTGCAAGTGATGGTAGAAATCATTATCCTAATGGCTTATGAACCTTTTATATTAGAGACTGATGTACACTAGCAATATTATAATCAGCAGTAGACTTTCTATTCTGTAGTTGACATAAGAAATTAATGGAAAGTATTAATACACAGCATTTAATTTTATGTTAGCTACGGAGAAAATACAAGTGATGTTCTGTCCCTCATCAAGTCTTAACCTCATGTCAGTCTACACTAGCATAACAATCTCTCTATCTGCACTGGACTAAATCAGCACAGCTTCTCTAATGCAAATGCAGCTAAATCTTTCATACCAATAGAGCTGTTCCCACAGAAGGAAGAGTGTAAATTGGCTCTATATCTTATCCATGTCTGCGCCTGTGCCATCAACAACAGAGACTTCTTTAATTTATTTATAATGGTCATGTGATTGGTATTTTCAGCAGGTACGTCTTTGAATCAAACTTCACTTATAAATTGACATCAGTATTTCTCCACCACTGACTCCACAGGCACTTATTAACTCGATGCTGTGTCTGACAATATCACAGCATCACCGTGCTGTTGGGAACAACCACGGGTGTCCACATGGACGGCTGCTGAAGCTCAGCAGAATCACCACAGCACATCAACCCCCTGTTACTCAGCTATGCTTGGAGTTGCAACAGCCTTGTTTTGATGGAATTACTCAAGACGAGGGATCCTACATTCAAAAATTGTGTAGGACCTTTATACACCTATATCTGTGTTCACATTTTTGGGAAAGGGAGACTTTATACCAGCAGAGTTAAGGGGGTGTAAAGGAATACAGGTTTAAAGTCTGCAAAACAAAATAAATTAGGGCCAACTGCCTTAAAGTAAGACAGAGGAGGGGTCTGAATTTTCTTGCAGTGTCCTAATGTGTTATTGACCTGGAGAGCAAGAAGAACTTAGACAGATGTCCCTCAAAAAAGGAAAACAAAGTAAAGAAAAAAGCAAAAAATAACAACAACGAAAAAGCAATTTGCCATATTTTCATAAAAACATGGTGTTGTTCCCAAAATCTGGAGTTATTACAGAACTTCAGTTAGATTGAACCACTACCAGAGAGACAGAAGTTTGACATTCAGAACCTGTCTTCCAAACAGCTTCCTGAAAAGTTCCTTCCAGCCAGGTAACTGGTGTGATGGGTGAAGGAAGGTTTTGTGCTCCTCACGATGGCTTGCTTCCAGATCCCAGTGTGTCCAGAGCCAGGAGGGGACAGAGAGGACATCACCTCCAGGGATGCTGGCAGAAATAGGCATTTGCCTGCAGGGTTTTGTTCTTATCAGCAGGAAAACATCTTTGAGGAATAAAGCCTACATTACACAAAAGTGTAAAAGGAAACCTCTTTTTTTTTGTCAGTGGGTGCTTCCATTTCAAAAGTTACTGCCTGCTACTTGCAGAGGCTTCTGCCTAAATGAGACTCTGCCCTGGCACGACTGCAGCAGACAAAGGGAGCCTCAAAGAAGAAGTTAGCACATGCTGGTTTTAAAGCTCCTTGCAAAAGCCACGTGGGTGACCAAAATGATGCGGGAGGCATTTGTTCCTCTCGTGGGTGTCCGCAGAGACGCGGGGCGTGCAGCTTGCTGAGCCCACGCTTTGCCCTGGGAAATGCAGCCGTGGCTGAATTCCCATTAAAAAGCCATGCAGCAGGGGCAGCATTCTCGTGCCACTGCGCTCAGACTAACAAAAATGTGATGAAATCCATGGCTTTCATGTGGGAGCTGACTCACACCCAGCTTATTCGCAGCACAGTGCGCTTCCTGCGCTTAGCTTTCTAAGCGTACCCTCAGAGGTGCTGCAGACTGCTCTTGTAAGCAAGTAAACACAGACAAGAGACTTCCTTTTGTAAGAGACTTTCTTTTGTAAGCTGCTCTCTCTTCCCTTATTCAGAGCTTTCTTCCCTGTCAAGCCCTGATGTCTCGCTGTCTATTCCTCAAAAGCCAAGAGAGAGTAAATTTAGATTCTCTTAGGGATAGACTTAGACTGGGAACATGCAGAGTTCAGAGGAAAGAAGAAAAAAAGCTTTTCCAGCTCTCGTAAAATTTGACTTTTTAGTTAAATACAAGTCCTCTGTGATTATTATTGTCTAGTATTTCAGCTGACTCAGCTATTGCCTATAAACACAACTGTTACCAAAGGATGCTCAGTCTCCAGAACAGCCAATTTAACAAAACGCCTGAGTCTTGCAAAGGCACGATCAGGAAAGCAGCAGCATTTTACAGAACCTAAGGGAGGAAATATAGCAGGAATGTAGTGCCAAAAGACTTCCCAGATAGACAGCAAGCTCCATTCACTGAAAGAAGGCAATCTGGTCTACATTACACAATTTGAAGAACAGGACAATAGGCAAGTGTTCCTCAGCTAACACTGAGTAAGGTCCAAGGTCTCTCTTCAGGATACAACCCAAGAGGTAAAAGGTCATCAATCCACATGTATTAAAGACACAAAGGACAGGGATCCCCTCTGCTCTTGCTAAGGCTTCTACTTGTGTCAGTGCTGTTTGATGGCTCTGACACCAGGCTAGAACAAGGAGGAAGGAACTAACAAATCCATCAATATTCACTGAAGATGAGCTCAGGTGTCCTCTAGTGAAAGGGCACTGGTTGATTCACACCAAAGGATGATGTTCTGCTGCAAGGGAAAATTAACTGTTTCTCTCTTCTCTACCACTGCATGTCACCAGGATATTTTTCAAGGTCATTTGAGACATGAAGCCAGACTCATGCACAATTTTTTTCCCCTCTTCTTTAGCTGTATAACAATATTGGACAGCTCAGTGATCTGACCAATATATTTCAGATGTTCCCCGAACTGGTTTCTTGCCAGTGAAGTTAAATCACCTGGATCATGTCAGAGGGCACTATACAGTGATGCTGTATTGCTTTACAGCTGGAGCAGACAGGCAAGGATGATACAGTGCCTTCAGGAATCTTGACATGATTGATATGTGCTCGTATTCCCAAGCGTAATAGTGCAAAATAAAGCTACAAGGAGGTAAGCTCTGATCGGGGTGTACAGTAAGCCCAAGAGTGGAGCTGGTTGCATCCCTGCTTTGTGAAGGCAGGAAAGATTGGCTGATGCAGTAGTGGGCACACTGCTACCTAGCTAGAGCAAACAAATCCTGCAAATTCTGCCATTAAATAAAAGAAAAAAAAAACCCACAACTAAACAGTCTGTCAAAGTACTATCAAGAGAAGAGAAATATTGAGGCAATGTCAGTCTGGTTGCCACCAGGCATGGCTTGATGATTGTGGAGAGTGACATTGTGAAATGCTTCTGAGAAATCTCCCTGTGGCTTGGGGAAGAGTTTTCACATTCACCCTAGAACCACTTTCTGAGCTATTTGCACTCACTGCCACAAGAGTTTCTGTCAAGAGGACAGCTGGGAGCTCTGGCAGGAAAACCTTTCTTAGGGTGCCATTCTCTAAGGAATGCAAGGTATAAGCAATCCAACTTTCCCAGGTTGTTTCAGCCATAATGGAAACGGTCCCCAGCCTGAAAACACAGAGATACTCTGGATGGAAAACAGAATTTTGATGAGAACAAAGGGGAGTAAAAAACAGTGAATATCAACAAAAACACACTCTCCTTTTGTCCTGCACTGCAAGGATGAGTTACTGCTTCAAGAAGCTTTCTCCATTCTGCAGTTCCACATTGTAGCACAAAGGAAGATAGAAATATTTTGGTGAGGGGGGAAAGAGAAGCCTTGGTTGGGTGCTTCATGTTTTAAAAAAATAAAATACCTTTTCAGATAAAAATCTTGGAAACAAGATGAAAGGTGCATTTCCAGAAACACTGACCTTTTAGAGACGGTTATGCTTGGTTTGCATAGATCCTAATACCTGGTAGCTTTTCTCTAATGCTTATCATCTGGAACAATGTTATTGATAATGGTAAGTAGCCAAGGTAACTAGTGGATAGGACTTGATAAGATGAACTCCTCAACCCCATCACATTGTTGAAAAGTTAGCTGTCCTTTGATTTCCTAAACTTTTAGGTAGGTCTTCTTCCAGAAATACAGGCTTTTAGGTATCATAAGTTTAAAGCATTGTAGCCCAGCTGATGTGTTTAGATGTTAAACACCTGCTTAAATGTTTCTGCTCCACTAGATCGTTACCTGACTGCACATTTCGTTCTCCAAGTGGCCTTTGGATGCAGAGTCAGGCTTCCAGGTCAAATTGCCTGTCTTCTGCAAAATTATTCTGCAGAAGTGGGAGGAGCATGGCTGGGCACTTTAGACAGAGCCTTGCATTTTAATGCTCTCTTTCCTTCCCAGTTCTTTTTCCTTAAGCAACAAAATCCTCCAGAAAACATGTTTCCTGTTCATTAAGAGAATGGTTTTGGCCTTGCTGCCCTCCCTGATTAATTGATCTATTGAAAGTTGCTCTGCTAAGCCTAATCACATACCACTTTGTGGGCAATCTGGCTGATCTGATTTCTGCTCAGGTAATGCACTTGCATTGCAAAACCCCTGGATTTCCAGTGTCTAGCACAAAATTCAAAGCTACCTGCAAGTTATTCACTAACCAGAGTGCTTCATCAACACAAGGTATTATTTAACTGCTCACTTATTGTCCTAGCAGAAGAGCGTCAGGTGATTGCTCTTTTGAGGTAGTCAACCCAAATCCTGTCTGCACAATTCACATGCCCACTGCATACGCAGACTGGATTTTAAAAGGTAAAAGCAATAGGGTGTATTTGCAGCTCTCTAACAGTTGGAATTAAAAGCATAAATCCTATCACCATGTACAGGAGCTGTGTAACTTAGTCCCTGTTAAGTATGTGGAAAATCTGAACTAATCAGGCCATCACTGAGAGGTACAATTTGCAGGGGGGCCACTCAGTATAAAACACGTTAGGACTTTTCAGATTCATTCTCTCTTCTATGTCTTTTAGACTTTTTGCCTCGCTTTGACCCTATTCAGCTATTTAAAGGATGTTAAGTGCTTTGTTCATTGCAATTTGCAGTCCATAGCTCCTATCCTTTCTTTCATCTCGGAATAGAAAAAGACAAAAAGGGGGGGGAAAGCCTCTCTGTCCTCTGTACAGTCATGTGGCCGATGCTAACGCTTGTTACAGAAGTGTCTCACCTGGGATGTTTTACTTGTTCCCCTTCAACTGATGTTATTAAAGGTCTTTGGAGATACTTTTGTTTCATCCTTCTCTTCTAGTTTAGCAAGGGTGATGACATACCAACTGAAATGTCTGGAGGCTTGTTAGCAAAACCCCTGTCACTGGGAGGGATCAAAGTGGTTTTGCGCTGAGTCCCTAGAGCACTGATCCTGGCAATACAGCTGGACTCGGATGCAGTCTCCACATGGCCTTACATGACAAGCAGCTGGATCCTCAAGCCAACAGACACAGCATTGCTTTCTCAGGTTGAATACTGTTTCCCAAAACCAAGGGGTGAAATGAGCACCATTTCCAGAAACCCTCGCTTAATTTATTTTGGAATATAAGGCAAAAAAATACTACTTCTTTCATCTCACTGAGAAGAAGAAACTGGTTCTTTTCTCTGCAAAAAACCAGAATGAGGATCTGAGCGAACTCATCACTGCACGTCGAATTTTTGAACCACAGGGGAGTTGGGAACAATTCACTTCAGTGAGTCCAGCCCTCTGTGTTGATAAGTAATGGTTTTAAGCTGAAAATAAGCCTGAGACTGACTCTCAAATGTATATGTAATCATTGCAGTCTAGCTGGAGGATGATCCACAAATGCAAGCTGGCTGTACATCAGTAATCAAATAATTGACTGGCTGACAAGTGAGACCAGTATTTGGCTTGATGCCCCTGACTAGATGGGAAATGGCATTTCCTGCATCTTGATAAAGCAGATGTCACTTGGTCCCTCCAGCGAAATACATGGCACTTGGGGCATCTTTAGTAAAGGTTGCTTCCCACACATGTAATATTGGTCAGTTAAAAAGTAATCCCCTTTTCTTGCAGTTTTATCAGTCAGTGGCTTTTAACAGGCTAAACATTTAGGGGAAGAATTCATACAACAGATATATCTTCATAGCCGAATACATCTGTTGCAGTGCTGCTTTCCCTAGCTGGTGTTCCTGCTCTGATTTCAGTTGTGCCCTTCCCTGAGGACACACTCCCTCCTGCACAGAAATGCAGCAGTCTCTCAGAAAGCAGGGACTCATGAGTTCAGAGAGACTTGTGAGTTCACCACATCTTTAGCACTCTGCAGTCCCAAGCAAGTGATTCTGCTGTCTGCCTTGGTTCCCATTAATTTAACTTACAAGGTTTCATTCTTTCTGTGACATAAATAGTAACTGTTACTGCAGTTAGTAAATAGCATGTGGTTGATGTTTTCCAGTTCGACCTTGTATTTGTGAATAATATGTGCCTTTCTCTGTCGGTTTACTGCATAGACACAGATTTAACTTAAATCCCTAAGCTGTCTTGCACATTGTTTATGTCACTGCCCAGCACTTCAGAAGGTCACATGGAAGGTAGAGTTGGCATCTCTGGGGGTAGCCAGAAACGTGGAGGAAGCAATGTGTAATATGTGCAAGCACCAGACTCCTCTGTTCCTATGATTACTTTTCAGTTGGTTTAATTCCCTGGACCAGCTCACCTCAGAATCACACAAACAACGGCAAGGAAGGAAAGAGGGAAGATGAAGAAAGGATAGGGGGTCAACTGCAATCCCAGCTGGCAGCTGCCTCTGTGAACATGATATCAGGCTCCCAGTAGACCTCTATTTATAGCCTTTCCCAGAGGGAAGGGAAGTTAGTTTAGTTCTGACCCTCAGAGAGAAAAAACATCACTGCCATCTTGCCAGAGCTCAGCACTGACAGTCTGTTTTGCCAAGAAGCATTTGGGACAGCAGAGTAGATGCTCTCTTGATTAAATATGAAGGATTTGCATTACCAGATTACTCCACTAATCCACTGGCTCCACGTTCTGCCCCTGACAGCAGCCAGCACAGGTTCTACAGAGACTAGAGTGAAGTTCTCATTATAGACAATTTTACAGCTAATAAAAATCTAAAAGCCTGTATGCGGACAAGTCCCTGCAGTTTTCACAGTGGGCATTTGCACAAGATAAAGCTGAGAGCTGACCATAGGGTTTGGCCTGGCAGAAAATGTCAAGTCCCTGTTACCCTCAGAGCTTATGCTACTAATAAACAATGAAAACACAGAAGCATTACTAGAGTTATCTGCACAGTAAAAAAGGACTGTCCTTAAAGAACATAACCTTTAGAATTACATTTAGAGGGAAGAAGGGTGCATCTTCCTGGGGCTGCCTTTTTCTTCCCACCCTAAGCGTGGGTGTCTGAAAGCACCTCTCCAAATGCAAAACGTAACCCCTGTGTAATCTGTCAGGCTGCTTACGGTGCTTGGTATGCTGCAAGGATAGCCAAGCTGAACTTAAGGAGGCAAAAATCAATTCATAAACAACGTTTAGATTTGATAACTGTCCAAATGTTTACTGCTTGGGTGAAGATGCTTGTACTTGCATGAATTTCTGAAATCTATGGCCAGGGTGAAAACAGGTATCATTCAATAACTCATCTCTCAACAGTAGCTGTAAATATACTGGCTGATGGTGGCTTGGATTATTATTTTTGCACTGCTTCCTCCACTTGTTCTTCATCACCACCTTTTTCTGTTACTCTCCCCACCTCTGTGGAATTAGTTTTAATTTGCACAGTCCCTGTAGAACAAGCATGTTCTACAAATGTTTATATGACAGCCTGTTACCATGCCACATGATAAAAACAAACTGATCAAAGATCTTATAAGCATTAACTCACACAAGCAGAACAAACACTGCGAAGGTCTGTTTGGATGGTGGAGGTGAGATCCAGGATGCTTTTCATTCTGGACCAGTGGGAGCAATCAAAATTTCTAGGCATGTCTTTGGGCTAGACAATTGTTTAGGCATAGTCTGTAATCAAGGACTGTATATAGCTCACTTCTGCAGGGCCAGAAGCAACATGAAGTGCGCAGAATATTTAATGATGCCACGATTCCTTAGTAGGTGGGGTTGATCCAAGTCAGCTGTGCCCTAGCCTGGCACTGCATCCAACAGCTCTGCTTCCAACTGCGTTCTTGCCCCCTCCCTTGCACCAGGATTGATGCTGACACAGCTGCATGAAGAGCTTGTTTGGGGAGCTGAAACTAATGGTAGGAAACTAAGAAGAAAAACTTCAGGAGCATTCAATCAGTTCAGATCTCATGCCATGACCTTACAACCAGCAGCAAAAAAAGGAAGGGTGGGAACATAAAACTGGGGTCAGAAGGGATGGAGGAATGGGAGCAGGTCTGTTTTAGACTAGTTTATGCTGCATAGCATTATGTTCTCACTTCAGGAACTTCCACTGCTCTCAGGGGGGCAAAGAGACTGCAGCATACACCAGAGCCCCCACACCTCACCACGTTAGGGTCCCGCATGTCTCCAAGTGTAAACAAATGTGCACCCTTGAGGCAAAAGTCTGACTTGGGCTGCAGAACCAGCGCAGGGCTTTGTGGTGGTTGCTGCCCCCAGTCCTGGAGGAGAGGTGTAAAGTAGGATACAGAACGTCACCTGCACTGGTTTTGCCTGTGCACTCCTAGTCCTGGAGTTCTCCTTGCTTGCATATACCTACCACCGTGGGGATACTTCATTCCTCTATATTTATAAATCCTTACATTTACTGACCTATCCATTAGGCAATTTGCCTCCCATGGTCTGCAGAAACCTGGCAGTCTGTATCACCTAGTGATAGTCCACAAGGCAATTGTGGCTTTAGGGCTTAAGTCAGCATAAACTTGTCTTGCCACCAGGTAATTATGACGGCAGCAGATCTGCCTACTTTGCTTCTCATTCCCATCCTCATGTCATTTCTTCTTTTGCATGGGGTGCAAGAAAGGAGGTGATGTAGGGGCAGGATCAAGTGGCTAAGCGTGGCACAAGCTTTATCTGGCTATGGTCCTGGTCTTACACTGAAAGCAAACATGAAACAATAGCCTAAGAAATTAGGCATATTGCTTAGGCTTAAATTTGCTCTCTGAGGATCTTCTGCTCCTCCAAAAACATTATCTAAGGGTCCACAGAATAGAGGAGGCTGTAACATCATGACATTACACTATCCTGTGTGTATCAGAGCTACTTCAAAGGGGAGGGGAACAACTGCCATCTGACACAATGCAATCAGACCTCTAGCTTCTCCTTCGTGCCTTTGGGATTTAAGGTCTTTCTCTTTTTTTTTAACCTTCAGTCCTCCTGCAAACCTAATCTATCTCTTATCCCACACAAGCATGTAAAGGTTAAGCTTGAGTGACACAAAGTTCATAGAGAGGCAAGCATCTGTTATTACTTCTAAGCACCAAAAGTCAACTTGCTTCTCTACTCTCCTCGTGTTAACGTTTCACTTTTGTTTCACACAAAAGAGTTCTGCGAGGCAGCAGGCAACACATGGTGGGAGCAAGGAGTATATGCTGAAGCAGGTGTGTTCACTGCTTGCCTCTGGGACACTGTGTGAGTTACAAGCAAATTATGGCATCTTTTCATGCATTGACCCAATCTGCAGTGGTACATGGGAAACAAAATAATTGGGGGGGGTGTGGAAATATAGAGACATGTCCCTTAACTCCTCTTTGACCAGCATTTGCACAGTGTTGTATTACTGCCTGGAGACTGCCTAAATCCTGGATTAAACAATCACGGATGGGGCTGCTGACTCCCCTGCATTCCTGTGCAGCCTGGTGCCACAGATATCCACCCTGTTGGCACTTCTGTTTAACAGTAAAAGCCCTTTCTGCTTTGTGTCATGCTACATGCAAAAAAAAGAAAACCACCGATGGCAACAGAACATTGTGGGTGCAAAGTCAGCTGTTCAAAGGGTAGGAAATGGCAGGTTTAAGATTTTCTGTCCTCTCTTCCACTTACAATACTGCCTTTAATTACCAGGCCACATGCTAGTGTTTGTGATGAACCCCTGTGCCGGGCTCAGTGCAATGCTTGGTGCCAGTGCACAGCTGTGCAATATATTGTTTCATTTCCTTCACCTACCATCTAGTTCCAGTCTCTGCTAAACTGTACACTAACCAAACCCCTTCCCTCTGGATAAAATAATTTATCTCTTCATGGACTCTCCTGTAGTGCTCCTTAATATGCCACTTGAATGCTTCAGAAGCAGAAGTTAATTTATCTTTAAATTGGAGAGGAGTTTATACTCCGTCCTTTTTAAAGAGGGGAAGCTGATGAAGTGAGGCTGCACTTAAAAAGCACAGCAATCCACCCAAACCTGCCCTCACACCCTGTTTCCTCCAGTCACCCACCCAGGCACCCAGGCTGGAGAGCACACCTACCTCAAAGTCCGCATGCAGGATCGGGTGCCTACCTATCACTTCAATAGCACCAAATTAAAAAAGCTTGTGCTTGTTATGCCCATAGATCTCTCTCCTCTCAGTCAAAACCCAAAAGGTACTTCAGATCTGCTCCTTTTCCTGAAAGCCTGTCAGGTGATGTTTATTCTGGAGGGAGGACTAGCTGCAATGATCTTCCTTTGGCAGCATTTACCACACACCTCAACTGGTTCCTACCCCAATAATGTGTGTGACCTGACAGCTCTTTCTACCATTCTTCTCTCATTCCTAACGAGTTTTGTCCTCTCAGTCCCTGAGAGTTAATCTCAAGCTTCCCATCCATTTCCATCCCCTGTTCCCAGATTTCGCTGCTGCTTTGTGAGCAGCGGAGGGGCTGCTGCTCACCCCCTCTCCACCGAGGTGCTCCCCAAGTCATCCTCTCTGGCATGTAGTGAATTTGTCGTGGAGCGTTGCTTTCTTTCTCTTCCTTTTAACTTCCTGTACTTCTAACATGAATGGTTGGGCACATTTTCATATTTCTCAGGTTTTCATTCGTTTTATTCTGCAAATGAAAAAAGCAATACTTACCACACTGCTGAAGTGAGACCTCCTCCTGCACTGCATCACTCATACCCAAAACATGCAGCTATTGAGCTTCCCAGAATAAGCCAGAAAGCCCAAAGAGGTAATTTTCTTTCCTTTTCTTTTCACCCTATAAACCAGCCTGCTCCTTCTCAGTCCCCAGCTGCTCCCAAGCCAGCTGCACCAGCAAAGGGTGCTGGCTGGAGGGGAGGCCTAAGTTTTGCTGATAAGAACAAAAGCAGAGAGCAGAAACGAGAGAGGAGGCAACCTCAGCAGGGAGGAAAAGAAAGAAAGAATTTAAGGGCAAGAGGCAGTTTTGGAAGGAAATAAAAAATAATGCCCACTCTTAATTTCTAGACAGTGCCATTCCCATCCTCTTCCGCTTATCATCTATCACAGCAACTAATAATGTCATCACATCACTCAGAAGGGGGAAAGGATGGAAAGCTAGAAAAGGAACTGCTTGAACCCTGAGAAAAAGTCTCTGCTTATAACCTGGATCTTTGCTCGCATCTCTGCTGGCTGCTGCTAGTGCTTTAAGATAGTAATAACCTTCCCCACATCTGTTTATGTGGAAACTGTCTAATCCAGTCACTTCATCACAAGGAACAGGCTATGGCACCCCCACTTTCTCCAGTAGGCACCTTTTGCTTTCCTCCTTCATGTGGCAGCAGCAGGATCTCAAACTATTCACTTAGTCCTCAATTCTCTACCCAGGTCTCTAAAGTCATATTTCACTGTATCAAATACTAAACATGGGATGACATTTAATTTTCAGCACAGGTTATATACTACTCCAAAGCAGCAATCTATAGATCTAACACTCTGATATGTGCTATATACCTATTCAGCATGTAACCATGCATTTAGAGAAATACTTTTGATGTGCCATCCAGATTTTTAAAGTGAATTAAAAGCAGCCTCAATTTTCACATTGGTTCCCAAATCTCCTTGCAAATTTGCAACTTCAGTTTCCTTTAGACACTTCCCCCCCCTTCTCACACATATCACCTTTCTCAGAGTACAAAAGATGCAACATAACAAATTAAAACTGCTATTCAGGAAGAAGCTGTGTGAGTGATTATTCTCACACATACCTGGCACAGCCTGACCTCCCTTTTGATGGGACACAATATTGTGTGGGGCTCACCTCACCACCTCTGGTGTATTTTAAACCTTCAGAGTCTACACAGAAACCAAACCTCAACTTAGCTTGAAAAAATGTTAAGCCCACTCCAGGGGTGCAGTCCATCTATAGTTTCAAGCCTCCTAGTGCATATGTCCTCCCTCAAAGAGTAAGTCTAACTTTTCTGGCCCCAGACTCCCAAGCTCTGTTGATTTACACAGAGGTGTCTGAGGAACTTGTGACAGTCAGCTCTTGAAAGTTGGGGGATTTTTCTGCTCTTGAGCATCTGCACTAATGGTTTGAGCCTTTACAAAAGCACCAGAACAGCTGTACTTGGGTCACATCAAAGGTCCAGCAAGTCCAGTACCTCATCTTTAACAGGAGGCAATAGCAGATGCTCATTATAAGGTGCTATCAGTTTACATTAATATGCCAGGCTGCACAAACCACAGCTGAAGCCTCTGACTCATCATCTATCTCGGAGTTAGCTGCCCTTGTTCCAGCCCTTGCTCCTGCTTTTGGGAGTACATGTGGTGGGGAGAAGGGAATCGGTTTAGCTGCAGCTATGTATAAGGAAAAGTGAGCCAGAGACTGTAGATTCTTCCGCAGGTTTTAAGTGTGACGTCTTCCTTTTCAGTCAGAAATTGAGCCAAGCCTCCAAATAGATGTAGCTATCTGCCCAGCCTCATTCTCCTGCCCCTGACCCCAAAAATGAAAGTATTCATTCCTTAGCTTTTATGGATTGTAGACTCACCTAGAAAATGTGTCTGAATATGTAAAATAAATTCTAGAATTAAGGAATGGGTTTTTTAACTTTGTAAGTCTGAACATGTAGGTACTACTCGCAGTAATAAAAGCTGGGAAATTCTTAGATAAAGGTGATATTTAAATGAGAAGTCATTCCTTAAATTTATCCCCCTTAGAATATAGTTGTATCCGTTTGAAGAGCTATTGAATCCCATAGAAATCCTTGTGGATTGTCACAGGAGGGAATGGCCATGGAGGTACAGCATCTTGTACAATCGGGCATTTTTGTTTGGAAATGCAGCTGGACAGAGAAAATTTGGACCAATGTTGCTTTGTATTAGATGACCTGGTAAATTTGCTTTGTTTAATGGGCTCGTATGTGTTCAAATTATTTACAGACTACACTGTTGCCTGTTGAAGTGTTGGGAAGTACGGTGGCAAGTAATAAAAATTACTCCTTTCAGAAGGAAGGATATGTAGGAAGAGACAATGGACAAAATTTGACCTTCATAATACTGCTATGGTGTAAGCATGGCTTGGTTACTAGCAGATGGCAGGAGAGGTTAATATTTTGACTTTAATCTCATGAATTTTATGGGCAAGTAGAGTATTTTTAGAACTAGTTCGGCCAGTTTTGTTCCCCTGTACTCTGGAAGAATGCAGTGCAAGATAGAAAAATGAAGTTTCAGTTAAAATATTTTCTCAGGAAGTACCCAGCCTCTTGCAATTATGTTTTTCATTGTCAAAGTACTGAATGCTTGGACAGCACGAAATCTCTCTCAATTTATCTCTGAAAAGTATTCCTTCCCCTCCTCTCCTCTTCTATACAGAAAAGCCCTGTACTTTTCCTTGCATGGAACTTTGTTTCCTAACCCAGCCCCCCAGCCAATAAAAAATTTTTACTACTTTTACATGTGTGTCAATAACTAGGCAAAGTAATGAAGATGGGGGCTGTGGGACTTCTGTGTACTCAGGTTTTTTCAAAACCATTATCTTCCACGGTTACAGCATTTTTCTTCTGTACTCTTTATGCCTTTTTTTTTTTTTTTTTGGTACACTGTAAACAGAAAAGAAAGACTAGTACTTGAAGGCAAAATTCATAACAACAGGTTGGAACTACTGCCAGCTTTTAAAAACCATTGTTTAATTGAAAAGTTATAAAGTAAAAGCAAGTACATGAATTGTTGAAATTGCCTGCATGAAACATTTATAGTGCAAAACTCCATTCCATAAAGATAGATGGAAGGACATCTTTTATGCACAACCAAAACAATTTATTTGCCTGCCAAGCTGGCATCTTGTAAGTGTGCCTCTGGAGAACAAACTGGAGCACAGAGCTGCAGAGAAATGCAAACCCGACTTGCAGAAGCATTCCTGCATCCACATGAGTGACCTAAGGGAGGGGATGGGGAGCCAAAGGTGGCACTGAGATGTAATGAATTAACCTGCCTCCTCCCATGTGAAGAAGTGTAAATAAAAATCAAAGGGATCTTTATCCCCCTGACAATACGGTATGCGAGGTCACATGGCCTAATATTTTAAGAGGATTAGCGCTAAATCTCTGCAAACTTTGAAATGGCCCAACCAAGCCTGTGAGCTTTTCAATTTAAATGGGTGCACAGCATGATTTCTAGGATCAGTTGGAATTTGGCAGGACGGGATGCAGTGAAATGGACTCTGAAACAATTCAGTCCGGCAGTGATTGGTTTTACAGGGTATCTGTTAATTTGGAGCTGTGCAGGAGGTGGAAACAAAGTGGATCACCAAAAGAGCTCGACACTTACAGAAAGTTTGTGTGAAAAGGGAAAAATCATTGGTATCTATCATTCACCAAATTGGGAACACCATTTCTGTAGCTTTGCTTTATTTCCAGAACTGCAAGCACGAGGGTCTAACTGGAGCATCACAACCCACTCAAACAGCACTTTCATCACTCTCAGAAGACGTAGTTCTCTGAAAACATGCTAAGCGTAGAGGAGAAAGCCCCACTCTGAACAATGGAGATCAGCCTTTTACCAAAACATCTCTATTTGAACCTCAGATGCTATCACATGCACGATGCATGCGGAGTGAATCTATTCACCAGATGGGGAAAATTGCTAATTGTCCAGCAGAATCGAGTCACCAGCTGGCAGGCAACTACCATCACGCGAACAAGAAGCAATCCTGATAACCAGACATAAAAATAGCATAACAACATGCATGTGACCTGAACTGCCAATTGTCATTAGGGGCACAGCTGATAAAATAAAAAAAAATAATTAAAAAAAAAAAAAATGCATCTGCTCTGAAAGCAAAGCATGTGAATTCATGTGCTTGTGTTTTAGGAGTAGTGCAGAACGTTTCCACGCTGAAAGCAGTGGTAGTAAAGCAGCTGGGGAGATGCGTTCCCTCTAATGCTGATGGCTGCCCTTTGGAGCTGAGACTCGATCCTCCACATGTGAACATCTGCTTTCTAGAGCAGGGCCCCAGATAAGTACTTTTCAGAGATGTGTGCCAACACAGTACCTGCGGTTACCTAGGAATTGGAACTGCTGCTGGTCTGCCAGAAGATGTGGAAAGATTCAACAATTTTGGCGTGAGCGCAGAGCCATTCAAGACCTTAAGAACATTCTTCTTTTCTGTAAAAAATGAGACCAACTTAAATTATTTATGGAAAAGAAGCAGCTGATGAATTCTGGTTAGGTCTGTACCTTTTATCCTTTCATGTAGAAGGGCTAAGGCAGAGATGCAGCTTTTCCTTCCCTTTGCCACATCCAGTGCTTTTTTTACAGCTCTGTCATGTCCATTTTCTCCCAGCCTTCCTTTTGCTTCTACTAAATGAATTCATGAGTCAACCAGGAGACTTTGGGGTGAAATGGAAAACTGCAGGAGAGACAGTGAATATTTCAGGGAGTAATACAAGGAGTTTTTAACCAACCACAAGACGTGCTCAGAAATCAATGTGCAGCATGTGTGGACTGAGACTCTCTCAGTAACCCTTCAGACAACAAAAAAACCAGTGCTGCTTCAAAAGTATTTTTTCTTTACGATGTTATTCAGTGCCAGTGTGTTCTCAGAGGCTTCCCTGGAAAAACACGTTGGAGACAACAGGACTGAGAGACTGCAGGGTGGGCTCAGCATTCTCCAGCTGCAATTTGTTAGACCAGACTCTCCCCTGTACCCCTGTGTGCACCTAAGAGGTCAAAACAGAAGCGCTGGGAGGGGTTAAATGAAAAAAATCCCAACAACGCCCCTCAAAACACTCAAGAAAATGGCATTTTTAGAAGCTGCAGTCAAGTAAGGAACATTCTACATAACAACCCAGTTTTAAGCACCTATCTGAAGATCTTAATTAGCCCATTCTGCTGTTAATTTCACATATCCCCTCTTTGCCTTCAGTATCTTTATAGAACAATTTGCAGGCAACTGCATCTATGTTTAAACCCGTATCCATCTAGGCAGGATATGATTATGATTATTTATGATTAGTCCTCCAAGCATTACAACTTGATCAGTGTAAGAACACTGAGAAATTACCCCCCCTGCACTCCTGTCCCTAAGTAACCCTCTGAACCCCATTAAAATAATAAACATTTTTTCCCAAGAAATCTTTTATGGGTTATTTTTCCTTTTCTAATACACTCTTAGTTGTACAGAACATTTTTTACTTGAAAGAAGATGATGATCTTTCTATTCTTTGATATTCTTGGGACACAATGCCAGCTTGCAATTTGAGGCCGGTGGTTTTATCTGTTCCTGTCCCAGGGAAGGTGCCCAGGACCGTGCCTGTCAGTAGAGAAGGGGTGGCAGCTGCCAGTGCTCTCCAGACACGGTGACACCGAGGTACCCCATCAATCCACCTGGGCATCGCCTCATGCTGATCCCAGAGGAGCACCCTTCTTTCTGACACCCTCATGCCTTCCCTTGCCTGCTGTAGCCTCTTCCCAAACAATCAGCTGCCCCTTTTCTGCCATGGGTGCCAGGTTTGCTAGCTCTGTACCCAAATAAAGTATTACTGATATGGTTACCCACGTGCTGGTGGCCTTGCAGGACTATGGACAAGACTCCCCGGTGGTCCCCAGCTCAGCTGCCTGAGAAGCCTGGACATTTCTCATGTAAATCCCTCTTAGCCACCTGTGACATCCTCTGTCAGCCTGTCACACAGTTATCTGCCCACATCCTGCAATTTCTTCTCATGTCCTGTCCTTTTCTGCTGAACATCCTGCTCTTTTGGCCAAGCAGCAGGGTGATCAGAGGACTGGAAGACCGGCCATATGAAGAAAGGCTGAGAAAACTGGGTTTGTTCAGCCTTGAGAAGAGAAGGCTCAGGAGAGACCTTATTACCACCTACCAGTACATAAAAGGTGGCTACCAAGAAGATGGAGACTCCCTTTTTACAAGGGGTCACATGGAACAGACAAGGGGTGATGGGTACAGGTTACTCCTGGGGAGATTCCAGTTGGACTCCAGAAGAAAATTTTTCACCATGAGAACAATTAGGCATTGGAATTATCTCACAAGGGAAGGGGTGGATTCCCCTACACTGGACAGTTTTAAGACTCAGCTTGACAGGTTGCTGGGCCATCTCAGTTAAACTATATATACAAATATATATATATATATATAGAGAGAGAGTGTTTACGTTAAAAAGTTGGACTAGATGATCCTTGAGGTCCCTTCCAACCTGGTATTCTATGATTCTATGATTCTGTGGTTCTGTGATTCTATGGTTCTATGATTCTGTGGTTCTACACTCTATGGTTCTATGATCCCATGACCTTGAACACACCTATAGAGCGATATGGCTCAAGTTTATCTGTTCAGTGAGCTGGGTGTAAAATGAAGTTTCATGTTGCAGGGAAGCTGATGGAACAAGTACTGAAAATTCAATCCCTGGTTTTCCCTACCTTCCTGCAATCTCTCCCGCTTGCATCATCTCTGGTTGTTCATCTGACCCCACAGCAGGCTGTCGCACGAGGGAAAATAACAGCAGGAAGCTCTTCGACAGCATAGACAGCAACTCACTAATATGAGCTTACATTAGGCTGCAGGCTCAATTTATTTTTGACTCGAATCATAGTCAGAGACGCCTCTTCAAAGTAAATTCAGTCTAGAAGACTCAGACTTCTGTGCCCACGCTAACAGCTGTGTGTGAAGCCAGTGGAGAAGACAACTGTTCTGGATGTGGAAGACCTCTCTTACCAAATGGGACACTGGGGTGGTGCTTCCATAAACTTCAGTTCTTCATGCATGGCTACTGCTGCTGCTAGATTACTTCTTTTAGTGGAAAGCAGATATGATGTCATGTTTCCCAGCTTAGTTTTGCTTTTCCATAAGCAAGGACGGAAGTTGTATTTTTCTAAAAAAAAACCCCTGTCTTCCTTCCAGATTTCTCTGGATAGTTACCTCAAAAATGAAAGCACTGGGGGAGGAGAAACAGTCAGTTTTTAAAGGGTCCTGAGATATATATTTAACTTAGAACTATAACTATCTTGGTTGACGGCACAACAAAATAACATCTGAAAGAAGGTAACATATTTTCAACATTGAAGAGTCAGAATACTTTACACTGAAATTACAACAGCTTGACTTTGCTGCCATTGCCTCCTTTCGTTTATAAGCATCTGATCCCCTTGTCTCTGCTGTGGATTTTCAGACAGTGCCTTTATAGAGCAGAAAAAATTTTCTTTTGTAAATTTACATGATATCAACATAATCCCACCCAGAAAATAAAGGCTGCAAAATTAGCTTCTCCGGGCTTATAAGTGCATTATGGGTAGCAATTAGAAAATGCCTGTGCTAACCATCAACCAAGCGAGCAGGTTTAGCACATCACAAAAATTAATGAGTCTGCATGTAAAAGATGATAGGAAAGATTCTTTCCTCAAAACTATCTCCTTGCTTGAAGCACATCGAATGCAATTTTAGTTCTTGAGGCAACAGCGATGGTTCTCACTGAAATGTAGAGAGAGGCAAATGCAGATGCCATGGGCCCTAACGCAGAGAAAGCAGTATGACCCTCTGCCCTAACTCGCTCTGCCTTCCTCCAGCTTATTCTTCTTGGCCCAGGGGCTCTTAGCTGCACTCCTGCATGTTTTATATGCTATGTCCCTAGCAAGATACATATTTGCTGAAACTCTTGGTCCTTTCAGACTGCATTTCTTCCTCCCCATCCTCCTAGAGGTATTTCTAGGTAATGTCTTTCTTTACTGGGGAAAAAAAAAAAAAAAAAGAAAGAAAGAAAAAGAAAAAAAAAAGAAAAAGGAAAAAAAAATTAAAAAAAAAGGGGGAACAACTTCTGTTTGGATGCTCAGCACAGGCTGGGACTTGAGGTAGGTCTCTGACATAAAGCAACTGCATTTCAAGCTGCTTTTCTCTAGTCAGGTAGTTGGGCATCTTTTTTGGTAGAAGGAGTCTGAGGGGTATCAGAAGGGACTAATACAGAAAAAAATGAAGACAGAAATGAAACGTCTGTAAAACTGTGATTTGCTGCACTACAAAAGCACACGCTCTTGTTTCTTACCTGCCATGAAAGAGACAACTGTCCAGGGAAGAAGAGAATTTCATCATCATAATACACAGGTCTTGACTAAGGAGTTACAGAGTCAAGAGTTTGCCTGAAGAATGATGAGTGAAGAACTGATCTGAATAGAAATATTTAGGTATATTTAAGAACTAAGATTTGACAAAGGAAAGTCTTCCTTTGCTTTCTTATTCTGTTACTCCGCTATCGGTGCTGTCATGCTCTGATAGTAGCTCTGTCATGAGAGGACATGTTTCTAAGGGTCTTTTTCCACAAGGACTCACTTTCTTTCCCAGTGTGGTCTTTATTCATCAAACACTCCCAGCCTCTCATCCCTGTCCCTTGTCTTGTCCCTGCTGATCGGCTTCACCCTTCCCTCAGCTCACTCTATGTGCACACCTTTCCCCATTTCCTACAGCCTGCTCAACCAGCCCTGCTTGCCCATCATTCAAATACTTCGCACACACAGCAGTCATCTTTCAGAACCATGAAAGCCAGGAATCAAACATGATATTCTTCAAAAGAGTGATTAGAAGAGGACTGTATGTTTGTTCATTCAGAAAAGGACTCCTCACTGTAATGTACCATTTCAACAAGGACAGGTGATGGCAGAGTTATGTGCACCCAACATATTGTCATGGGGATTGGAGGCCTCCCTCATTATAAGTCCTACTACTCAATTTTAAGAATAGTTTGCTAGTTTGCTTCGCTTCTGATGGAGACTACTGCTTGTCTGCCAGCTGTCACATTGTCCTTATCTGAGGGAGCTTTTATACTTGGAGCTCATAAAATACATTTCTGATGAGCTCTCTCTGCCTTTATAACGAGACAGGTTAGACTATGCTGAAGATATTTTCAGACATGTTCTCGAGGAAAAAATAAATCCAATACCCCAGAGAGAAGCTTCACCTTTAAATTGAAACTGCATAAATGGTGCTTATCTTTTCCTCAGAACTACATAGTGTTCTTCTGCAGCAGAGTTCATTGTGATATGTCTTTACCAGTTGATATGGCCTCCATAATTATGAGAGGGATGTTCATGTTTTGCTTCAGAGAAGAAAAAGTGTTAGCCCTTTCCCCCTGTCTGGAAATAAATGCTTTATGCAGAGCATGGGCCTCCAGTGGACTAGGAAAAATCTGTGAGTCCTCAGTATAGCAGAATGTCATCACCAAAATACACAACCCATGTGTCTTTACAAGCCATGAAACGTGTCATGCATTGAAACTAGGAGTTTACAAAAAAGTAGTGAAAGGATGCTTTTCTACTCAGTAGATACAGTGGGGCAACTATACCTACTTTTAACACCTCTTGAGGTCCTTTCCAACCCCTACCATTCTGTGAACTGGTTATATCCCAGTTCCATGTAAGGGGATAACCATTTTGACACACTCTTTCCCTCCAGATAAACTGATCTCCATATAAACAAAAGCACATGTGGGTCAAACAGGAGACAGAACTTGCTCCAAGAGGCAACCAAGAGGCAACCACTGTACCTCTTTTTCTCCAAATCAGGTTTTAGAAGACTATTCATAATCAGTTTATTCACATAGGTGTCTGTTTCCTCACTCAGATTACAGTCATCTGTGGTACAATTAAATGCACGAAGCAAGAGACTTTTCCCTGGACAATGCTAAATTACTCTCCACTGGAAAGCTGTTATGAAGAAATTCACAACAAAGGCAAGGCTGTTGACCTACATAGGCAGAAAGACATATCATGCCAAGTTTTATTTATGTATGTTTTTGTTTTTTCACTGTTTAGTCAAGCACCCTGCAGCACAGTTCAGTGATAGCGGGTACTGTTTGAATGAGTGGGTAAAGGATGTCAAACTGAGTGTACAAGAATGAGAGCATTGGCCTTGACTATAGAAGGTCTGGTTGATTTAAAAGTTAATTCAATGATACAAGCCTTCACTCAGCTGGTTTGCTGAAAGTATGCTAGCAGACTTTTTTTTCTCTTTTTTTTTTTTTTTTCCCTCCTGTCTTTCAAATGTTTGTTGCAGGCCTCAGGCATCTGTTCATGAGCTTTCTCTTTCTTACTATGGAAAAAAACCTTCTCACCTGCCTGAAAGATGGAGTTAGGACACCACACCATTCTAATTAGCTGTGAAAGAGTTTTCTGGCTTCCCTTTGGTTCTGGGCATGCCTTTTTTTTTTTTTTTTTTTGTTTCTCCTGCCTTCCAAACCTCCCTTAGCTACATCACCTCAGGACACTCACAGCCTGATAAAGCAAGTTGTGAGATGCTCAGCGTTTGCCTCTGATCAGTGCTGGTCGTCTGCGAGCTGGCCGCTGTGCCGTGGGGAGGATGAGGCAGGCATGAGGCAAGGACTGGAACTCTGGCTGCTCAGGGATGGAGCGGATCACCTCCTCATTAGCCTTGTTTCCAGCTCACTGGCCTGCAGAATGACAGTCTGGAGGTCACTTGCTGGTCTAGATCTCCAGCTGGGATTGTCGTGACACCTAGTTGGGAGCTGGAGCTTTTTTATCCTGTTATAATTGGATCAGTCTTCTGGCTTGTCTGGGCAAAGGAGGAGTTCTGTAACATTTTCCTGTATATTCCGATACTGTATGTGCTCATCTTGTCACAACTAAAGTGACTTAGTCACACAAGAAGAAAGGAAAAGAATAAATCCTGTAGATCCTGCAGGATAAAAATAACCTCCTTGAATCAATCTTCATCTGATGGTAGTGTAATTATGGATTATTTACCAAGATCCAGTCTCCTACTCAGAGTACAAAAAATTGCCAAGGTGCCTGGCGCTAGTAAATTAGATAACTCACAGGGTGATTTGTCATTATTACAGATCATTAGTTCTTTTCGTGTTTAAACTTGCCCTTTCCAAAGACAGACTTTTTCTGGGCGTCTGGAAGATACAATATGCTTCAATCACGACTCAACTGGTACGTTAATCATTGCGCTGGATTGATTCTGTCCTCTCCCAGGAAACAGCATCTAAAGCTTTATAAAATGGGAGCAAAGGCAGCAAGGCACAAATGCACAAGCGAGCCTTTGTCGATAGAGGTCAGGGATTTTATCAGCAGCCACAGTGTGAAAGTTGCTGTTCTGTCGCCAAGTCCTGGGACCAACACCATCCCCACTCTCTGCTCCCCAGCCCTTTAAGAAAAGATCTCTTAATGGGAGAGATGCGAAACTCCTGGAGGTCTGGCAGAACTGTCTGAACTGGACCACTTGGAAATGATGGCATCCTACCGAAATCCTTTTCCTCGCGGGTGGGAAAGCGTTGCTGTGCTGCCCTCTAATGCTCACAGCTTTGCTTTCACTCCCGGCTGGAGAGGTTTAAGGTGAATAGGCAAAACCCTGCTTTTTTGACTGCTCTCGTCACGTCAAATTGGCAAAGCAAGGCTTTATGCTAAATTCAGTGTCACTTTTCCTACGCAAGTACACTTGTTATTACAGAGTGAAAGCCTGAATTACTGAGCGCTGTGGGGCTGTAATCCAATTTGTGGATATTTCATTTAAAGCGTGCCATGAGTGAACTGTCCCACTGTGATGTATTGACAGGCCCTAGGCTGGTACTGTCACTGAGAGGTAAAATAAGGCAAATCAGCACAACTGGTAAAAATAGGGGAACTTTTCTTGAACAAAATCACGATAGATGTGTTAGGTTCCTGTTCCTTTAAATTTTAGAGCATATAAAAATGATGCTCCCTGGTCTATTATATCTTTCAGAACCATTTCACAGGATCACTTAATCTTTTTCAGGAGCTTCCCTACCCTGA
The DNA here is from genome assembly GCA_025345505.1 of Todiramphus chloris collaris. Taxonomy (NCBI): domain Eukaryota; kingdom Metazoa; phylum Chordata; class Aves; order Coraciiformes; family Alcedinidae; genus Todiramphus; species Todiramphus chloris. The sequence goes on along the minus strand of JANVCC010000261.1, from coordinate 7,559,288 downwards.
GTTTCTTATTGTTCTCCTTCTGAATGACCTAAACGCCCGTCAAAACTTAAAACCATTATCGTAATCCAAAATTGACCATCTGAGCTTTGTGCTTTCATTATTACCGGTTTGCACTTAAATAGATGCCAGCAGATCCCTCTCCTCTTCTTCCTTGCAAAAAGGCACAGAAAAGGAGGTGTGGGGGTGTGGGCAAGAGCTCCAGTTAAGGCTCAGCAGCATTCAGCTCCCTTCTAGCTTCAAAAATTGACCTTGGAGTCTGAGAGCTATGGCAGCAGCATCCTCGTGACTGCTCTCAGGGTAAGGGGCAGGGGGAGGAAGAGGAGGAAAGGAAGGGAAGCAAGCAGGGAAACACCTCCCCAGAAAGGCAGTGAGGGCTAGGATCTGGGCTAGCTTATTAAGCGGCATAAATATTAATTGTATCGTTTAAACTGACATTCTGCCCCATCTGCAGAGTTTCACTGTAAGAGATTTCTCTAATAGGGCATGATGTCTCCAAGTGCCTTTTATTAATAATTAAAGTGTTGTATCTTGAATTACGACCCGGTTTGTGGAAGATAATGCTGCGTTGGCAGTGTCAGGCAGAGGAGATCCTAGCGCATAATGCCGAGGTGAAGAGGTTAGGTATGCAGCCTTCTGCCTTTCTCTTCATTATTTACATTTCAGTGCTTCCTAAAAGCTGTGAGACCATGCCCTTCTTGTGTTAGGCTCCTGCTTCACACCAAAATGACAATGCTTTCGTTCACAAAGCACCTTGAGGCCGACCAACGAAAAGCATCACGCGCGAGCTGGCCTGTAAAAAACAACTTGTGTGCTCAAGAGCTTGTTTGTTAGAATATACCAGGCAGGTTATTCAACTCTAATGCCAACAAATCTTGCCTTGGCCGTGTCCTTAGACTCTCCAGGCACATAGTAAAAGGTGGTTATGGAGAAACAAAATACACACGAAGGAAAGAAATTACACATTTAGGAATTCCTTTCTGCTGAGGAAGGATGGGAGAGCAATGCAGAAACTCAGCAGCAGCTCAGCTAGGAGTGCTGGAGGCCACTAACAAGACTCAAGAGGTGGAGGAGGTGTCAGTGCCACAGACTGGCCAGAAAGGTGGAAGGATAAAGCACTGACAGAGCACATGGGAATGCATGTGTGACCAGCGACAACCCTCCTTCAGAGATCTGAGCCACAGGGAGTGGGAGAAGAGTAGCAATTAAGGGAGAAGATGCAATCAACCCAGATACAAAATAGTTTAATTGTGAGTTTGTTCTTTTTTTTTTTCCTTTTGGAGATGAATTTACAGCTGGCAACGGGCATTAAAGTCTGTGCAAAGGCTGTGGCTGCTGGTCTGCCACAATGACAAAGTGCAGAGCAGAAGTGGCACCGACAGGACTGAGTCCACACAACACAAACCAAGCCCTGGCACAGAAGTGTCTCGGGAAGTGTTGATCCAAGCATTATGGCTGAAGCGGTGTAATCCATACTGCATCAAGATGATGCGTTTAGCTCTGGATACGGTGAAGGTGGAGCAACTAGGACTCTACTGGCATGTGGCATTAGAGTGCATCGCAGCTCAGACTGGCTGTTCTCTGGCCAGCTGTGATGTCCCTTGGATCACCCTCTGCTCTGCTTTTGGTCTGAGATGAGAAGAGCAACTGAACTTGTGAGCACCTGCAGCTGGGTCCATACTTACAGGTCTCTGTGTTTACACCAGTGCAAGCAGGGCTTGAATCTAGTTGTGTTTGAAATTCCTTTTGTCAGGAAACTCTTTTTGCGTCTAAAACGGTGTAAGTGTTTCAGAGCTAGGCTCACATCATTTGCAAAACAATGTCTCCCACATTTTTAATCACTGTACAGATTTACTCTGTATGTGTGGGAGAAAGCACTGATGCGAGCTGAAGTTGCCAATGCGGCTCTGAGTGAGCTACCAGATTTTTCCAGAAATGGAAAGTTACTTGTCTCTAGTCATAAAATTATGTTAATTCTAAAAGGAACATGGATGCCAGATTTATTAGTCAACAAATCTGGACAAAAGAAAAAGAAACCCCTAAGCAGCAGATGCTGATGAGATTGTTTAGGAAGAGGTTTGTTTCGTATTACAGAGCAGACAGTGCAACAAGGCACTCACAGGAGTGGTGATGAACCTTTTGATTTCCTTTTTGGTAACTATTTTAGCACCCATTACCTTCTTCACTTTCCTTTTGTGCTTCATTTGTCATTGTTTTCTAATTCCGTGCTCTCAGGCTATCTGGCTCACAGGAGGCTCTTAATCTTTTGGCTAGGTGTTGTAATTGTTTGAAAACAAATTAGTTAACTAAACTGAGGGACAGGAGAATCAAGAGACCTGTCTGAGGTCACATGATAGGTTAATGGCTAATCACAGTTTGAATCCAGGAACTTCTAGTTATTAGACTTTTGCTGCAATCAACTGCGCTGTCTCCTGCAACTCTACAGTGCTATATCACTTGAAAATTGATGTAAGGGTTCCATAGGTGAAAATTAAAAATGTGGTCAGGAGGAAAAAAGAAAAAAAATTGAGTTATTGGGAATCACTAACAAGCATCCAACACTGATTGCTTCTTAAACAAACACACTGGACTTTGCTGAGATGTATCTGATACTCCAAGAGCAATTAATCAGCTCTCAGAAGTGGCACGTGTCAGTAATAATATCTTAAGTGTAGATCACTGAATACTCAGTGAAGGTTGTGCTTGGGGTGAAATCTTTCTTCCTTTTACTTCCTTGGTGGAATATTCTGGCACTTACTGCTCTGCTGGGAATGTTATATGGGAGAAATTCTGGAAGAAGGCATCATACTGCTCTCCTTCAACTGTTTCCATCCAATTAAATCTCCATGGATTTATGTCTTAATAAAATGGCAGTTATACTTTCTGTTTTCAGTTCATCTTTGCTGTTAAAAACCACTACTCCAAATATAATTGGTATTGTCTGCAATTGCTTAAATTGGGCATAAACATTTATTGCCTACCTAGCTAACAAATGCAACCTTGCTGCTCATGGGGATAAGGAAAATTCCACTCAAGGTCAAGCAACTTGATGTTTCCAGGCAGCCTCATTACCCACATTAGCACTGTAGAGATGAGGCAGAACATCTGGCAGTGCCATAAAAATGATAGAAATGTATGTATATTTGCTTTAGCTCTTTGTGCCAACATTGAGCCTATGCTCCCATTTTGGGTCAATGTTCTGAGGAAATGATACAGTCTCAGTGTTTAATGTTTAACTCAAAAGGTTTCTTGGTTTCTGCAATGCCTTACCTCTGAAAAAACATCATGGGGATATCAAAATTGGCATCTCTTGCTGCTTGCCAGCACTGTCAGATTTCAGGCAGAGGTGGCTTAGCCAATCTGAGATGGATTCAGTCCCATGCGTCTGACACCTGGGAGGTAGCTGTTTGTTGGAGAGCTATCAGTATGCTTCTGTCATCTTGTCTACCAATGAAGTTTGCTCACCACCATGAAAATGAGTTACAAAACTGGAAGGAGAGGATGCTTGGCAGTGTAACAATTTCTGTGCTCCTCTATTGCTGCCCTCTGATGAGTTTCTGCCCCAGTGGCTTTGCAGTATGCCTTTCAGACTCTAGGGAGGGCATGGAAAGGCAGCAGCATCTCACCAAGCCCTGCAGGAGGAATCCATCTATTCCATTTGAGGTGCACGAGTGGGGTTTACTCAGGTCCTTGGTTGTTTTTTTCCTGACTCCAACCCTGATAAGAGTAGTTCTGGGTCTATTTTGCATCAGTGGGTTATGATCACACACTGACAGCTGAAAGACTTGGCTTTCTGGCTTTGCATTCCTCCTGAAGTCTGACACATCTGAGGTGTCGAGGGAGGGAAGTGAAAGATCTGGCTCTCTGGTTCCTCGTCATATGGAAACTCTGCTGTTCAGAGTATCTTTAATACAGAACTTAGAGGAGCTTCCCTTCCCTTTGAGGCAGGGGAGCACTGCAGAAGAGTGGTGCTGGGCTGAAAAGCTGCCTGAAATACTTGTGTAGCGTGGTCCATCTACACGGTCTGACTGCTTTGTATCCCATTAGCACTCCTGTTCTGTCAGTACAGTGCAAATGTCTCTATTTAGCATTCAGAAACTCCTGTTGCACGCGCTATGATTGTCAAAAGCTGAATCTTTTTTAATCAAAATACCGCAGAAACCCAGACACTCCCAGAAGGTCCAAAATTAGGGTGATGAAAACAGAAGGTTTTCTACCAAAGGGTTGCTGTGATGTGTGCTCTGTTGGTCTGGACCTATGATATAAGAGGTAACTAGGAAAATAGGAAAGAGTTTAGTGTGGAAGTGTCAGACTCCTCCATGAACCTGGTCCTCTCCCACTCACACCCATTCCTTCCAGCTGAAGTATAGAAGGGATAGCAAGGTTGTCCTCCAGTGGAGATATTTCAGCCTCAGTCATCATACTGCAACAGCCAGGGATAAGAAACCCAATCTCTGCACGCTTTTGGTGACCGTTTGGAAACTGCTGCAGACAGCAGCGTGTAGGAACACCACAGTGATTAAGAGTGGGCAGTGCTGCTCTTACCAAGGCAGCCTTAGTGGAGTTCCATGCAGAGAAGTGAAACTGAGATAATCTAAACTCACCACTTGACTCCATGTGCTGTATTGCCTTAGCACACTTCCTTGCCTCTATTTTAAAGTGCTTGCAATTCAGAGTAATTTAAAACCTCATCAGTACTCACTAGAGGGTTGGGGTTTAGAACCTCAGTCAATTAAGTCCATGTAGATGAGTAATAGGAGTAAAACTCACAGAAAAAGAAAGAAATAAGGAGAAAAAAGGTTCTATAGCCTAGCTATTTAAAAGCAATTATATTTTTAGTTACAGGGAGAGACATTTTCAGGCTTCTAATTGCTCCAAATCTATCTGCTAAAGAGTCATTACATTCCATTTTAACCCCTCTCTGACACCAGGAACTAATGCTGTAATTGAACTGTGTCACCAGTGATCTCAGTTCAAAATCATTAGTAGAGTTGTTCTTTTTCATATTTGCTCTAACATTGCTCCTCATTGCCTACAGGCATGAGGCCAGCCTTGCTGCCAGCATCCGTGGGTACAACACCACTGAGATCGGTGCTGTTGTGTCCAATTAGGCCTGTGATGAGCCTGGCCCCATGTGCTACGAGCCTTCATTAACCAGTATATTCCCATTACAGCCTCTGTTCTGTTCACCCAACGATATCTTCTTAAACAAGTGGCAAAGCAGTAGAATAAAACTCAGGAACATCATGCTTTTGAATTCTCCTCAATCTCTTTTTTATGGGGAAGGGGGCAATTTCGTATCCACACAGGATTTGGATTTCACATGCAGATGATAAAGGAACAACACTTTTAAACAGCTTGGGCTGCACTGTGCTCTCTGATACCTTGTTGATATTACTGCGTGCATGTAAAATACCCCAGAATCATCTCCTTTCTCTCCACAAACCTTATTTGAAGTAAAAAGGAAGCTGAATCACAATATCATAGTGAACATGTTAACAAGGTTACATGCAGTTTACATAGTAAAGTATAGGTTTTGTTTTACTTAAGAGAAAGATACATTAAATGTCAGGCCTAGAAGGTGATATTTGAAAACATACAGTATGATAGTTCTTAGCAACAGAAAATGTGAGTCCTATAGTGATGCTTTAAATAAGATTCCACCCGCATTTCTACTTCAAACCCTGCCATAAAAATACGCTCTGTACTATAATCTGGAATGCAGATTATAGCACCACAGTGATTTTTTTTCTTAGTTTGTTCTGGTTTTAACTCAAAACAAAAAAAACCCCACAAAAAACAAAACAAAGAAACCACAAAAAAAACAAAACAAAGAAACAAACAAAACATAAAACCCAACAAAACCCAGTTCATTTAGCCATTTTATAGCAGAGAATGAAAGAAGAGTAAGCTGGAAGTTTCCAAGCCCTGAGTTATGATGCTATTCAACTCATCCCTGCTCAAGATTAACACTTCCAAGTGCAATAACACAATCTCTTTCCCATGGCACTAGACAGTTCAGAGTCAGTGGGTGCTGGAAGAGTTTGCTTGTGCCAGTGTCTATCAAACCATGACCTGCCTTACCACTCTGAGCACGTGTTGACCAGACAGATGTCATTATTTATGGCCCGAGTCTGCCTGTGCTCCCCCTTCATGGAGCACACACCAATTAGCTGTGTTAGCACATACTGCAGAGCTGTTGGCAGTTTAACTTACTGGCTTGAGCACAGCCAAGCAACTAACCTTTGCAGGACCAGAGCTGGCTATCATCTGATTAGTGCAGAGGACAGGAGAAGGTGGTTTGTGACCATCTATATGGGATTACGTAGACAGCATCTGAAGAGAAGCTGCTTTCTGGGCCAAACTGTGGCCCATGACCTGTTAGAAGGGTTATACTGAGATGAACAGCCCCATTTCCATTTTTACCTGCCTTATATTGAAACTGGGCTCTCCAGGGATGGAACACTGAGCTGGTATCTGGGCCAAGATCCTGGTTAACTGGGTCACCACAGTGACTGCCACCTGAAGTCAGCTCAGATCCCAGGGGAAGAGCAGATGCCAGGTGCTGGCAGCCACGGAGCTGCACACACTTTGAACACAGCTGCCGAAGGAAACCATCCTGCTCTGCCCTGACCCGGGCAGCTGGTGGCTGCATAGCTCTTTCCTCTCCGTGAAGAGAGCATCAGTGCTAATGAAGACACACAGTGGTATTGAGTGGGGAATGAATCCTGGGTAAAACTAACCCAGAGCAGGAGGAGAGAGAGAGAGAGAGAGAAAATGGTTAGTTTTAACCTGCTTGAGTTCCCGATCTTATTCCCCTCCAGCCACATCAACACTTACACAGCCTCATCCCCAAGCAGAAGCTGATGGAACAGAGCAGGGAGTGAAGCTGTGAAGGGTGCTGGGTAACTTGCCGTAGCAGCACTGATGGCCAGAGGCAATTTAAAGTGTAGAGGGAACTGTGGCTTGAAAATTCAGGTATGGTGGTTTACTGATGACCAGCATCACCCCCTAACCCACTGTGTTTTGAGAACTCAGTTTGTGACTCAGCCCATGATCGATGCATAAGAGCTTTCCTAGCCTTGAGGAAGTAGCAGCATTAGATACAACTAACTTCCTGAAGCTTTGGACCAGCTCAACACATATAGTCATGTGAAGCTTAAGAAGAACTGTTACATCTTTATTACACAGTTTTATCTACATTTACATCACTTTTAACATTATATTACTACCCAATCAATAATATGAGCTATTTTCAGTATTTACCTAGCATGATAAAAACTGAAAAAATAACTAAAAACAAAATGAAAAAGTTCCCCAAGCACACATGCAATTAAAAGGCTATAAAGACACTGTACACCCAGCTCCTTTCCCTTTAGGTAGATAGTAGCCTGAGCTTTTCTGAAATACTCAGTACTGCTTTAGCTTGGCTCCCCAGGTTCAGACCCGAGCCACATAAACATCCCTGGCCTTTTCATGAGAACGGGAGAATGGGGCTGTGTGAAACACTCCTCTACAGCATCTCACAGACCTGCTTTTCTCCCCCTTTCCTCATTCACCCAAAAGGCAGCTTCTCTTCAGTGGTACTGCCTGCATCCAGCTCATGCAGAAGGCAAGACACTAGTATGAGTGTTAATTATTCTTATTAGTCATTGGAAAATAATCATTATCATTATGTTTCCAAAATTAGGTTCCACATTAATGTCTTCCTGTGGTGCCCTTTACATTAAACCATAGAGGTTTAATCTGCAGCTACAGTTTTTCTTGCTTCTGTGAGATTATTTTATTGCCTCAATGTTCCTCTAATAGATGGTGGTTTTGGCATGTGAAACGATGACTATGTATTGTAAACCAGCTGGGCTTTATTTTAAAGAAAAAGCATTGTGATAGGCAATGGAAAAAGATCATGAAGCACCAAGAAATACTTGGATTTCTTGATACTTCCTGCCTCCAGGAACTGTGCTGTTTAGCCAATCTGATAAACCACTGGAATAGTTTTATTTTTAGATTATATGGCTCCTGCGCTAACATTTTTCCTGCTCTATAGAACTAATTGCCATCCCATACACTACTCTACATACCTTCAGTTTGAATCAAAAGTTAGATTTATTCAGTGATTCTAAAGGAATGGGAGACAAAGAGATGCACACCCTTATCCTGTGGAAAATTTCATCTTCCTACTGTCATACTTTAAAGAGTTAATTTTCATTTCGCCTGTCTTTTATTAATAGTCCACCAGAAGCTTATAAACACTTCAAGACTGTAAAGAATGTGTTTTTACAAAAATGACTAATTATGCAGTGTTATGGATTACCTCCTCTTTTCCATGGTTTCTGGACTTCTTGTTTGTTGTCATGTAGCTCCAACAGTTTGATGAACACAAAAAACTTTTCTTTCCTTGTTCGTTCTAGAAGAAAGTGTGATTCTTTACGAAGGACAAATGGCAAACTGCAAATCTACCACTCGCAGAGTCATGTTGCCCTGTGGTGCATGTCATATACAACTGGTCTACACTATTTTAAAGGCTAGTTTAGTACTTGTGCAAGACCCCAGACTACCAGCTGCAGGGAGTGACAAGATTAAAGCCAGCAGGGACAGTGGCAATCATTGACACTGATTTCCCACACAGTACAGACCAGATACATTTCCTCACTATTTCTTCCCAAGGAGAAAAATGTTCTTCCAGGAGAATGAGGTCTGTTTTATCTACGAGATAGCAAAGGGACAGTGTCACCTTCTACCTTGTTGCCTCTTTTTTTGTTCTGAAATAATGTCTGAATAGTCTCTTTACAAAAGTAATTCTTAGATTCTTTATGACCATGTGAACTGGAGCTGAGTAAATCTTGAAACAGGGATCTCTACTGGAGAGTAACAATTTCAGTTCTTAATTAATATAGACAGCGCGTCCCAACCCTCCTAACATAGACATACCATTTTAACTGTCTTCCTGAGAATATCATAGTGAGTTACTTTATTCCCAGGAATATTAGTGCTTTTCTCAGTACACAGACACTGCAGAGAAATTGCACTTTTGACTTAATTGCAAATTCCCCCGTCAGAAACCTGATCTAACAGGCTTCCTTCACACTGCTTGGAGGACACCCCTGCACTGCTGGGGAAACAGCTTTTCAAACGCAGACAGGGAAGAACTGATGTGCCAGGAACTGAGCACCGATGTTGCCTGTCTGTAGGGTGGTGTGATGGGCAAGTGCATTCAGGAGGGGTGCAGCCCGATTGAACTAATATTGCAGAAGGGAGAGAGCCGGAGGCCGTATGGCACAATCACCTGAGCGGAGAGCTGAGCAGTTGGGAACTATGGGAAGAAGTCCAAGACGGTGCTGGAAGTTTTTGTAGAAGTACAATTGCTCTCTTCTCAGGAAGAAGTACAGTTTAAACCCCTCAGATTATGTTAAACCCTGACACCTGTGAAAATGGGTTGACCTGAACTCAGTCATAATAAAGAAGGGGAACAGTCTGGGCAGTTGGTGGGACAGCAGCAATGCTCATCTCTGCAGAACTGAACCTACACTGAAGATGCATCTGAGACTCAATACACTGCAAGCTGACAAGGTAGAAATGACCTATTTTGTCTCTAATCTGGGAACAGGGGTGGAAGAGTTTGCAGGGACCTATAGTCTGGAGTGTCATGTACAACAGCATGCAGAGCTGGGCAGCCACATGAGGCCTTTCCTCCAGGGACACTGGGAGATGCAATCCTTCTCTGTCATCAATAGTTGTCATGGCAACAAACTGTTTACTTATTTTCGTGGCTAAAATGCAGCAGCTATGCTCATCAGCACCTCTCTGTTAGGATCTGACATACTACTTCATAATCCATCTTTGACTTTCTTTATGCTTTTCACCCTTGCTCTTGGAGTAGTTTGCAGACATCGATGAACTCTACCTTGCATGAAATGCAGGGAACAGAATCAACCCCATGTTACAGAAGTGAGAAACAAAAGTATGCTGACCAAAACAGTGTGGATATGTGTCATCTTTTACCTACACCCAAGCTGACAGGAGCTACTGCAGCTTACTCAGTGCCTGGGGCTAATCACCACTCTCCCAGCAGAAGCTACTGCTCCTCCAGGCTACCTCAGCTGCTCGTGGCAAAGCTCCCCAACCCCTTTCAGCCTAAACAAGTGGGCCTTGCTTAAGAGAATCTCCACTAACCCGTCTGGATTCAAGTCCATTCCCAAAAGCAGCTCAGGCTGGATTGCTTCTGGCAAGGATGGGTCGGGCTGGTGACCTTTTCAGGTGGCACTGCAGCAGCTGGAGAGAAGATGTGGGCTCACACGGTGACTTGCCCAGGGTCAGACTGTGGCATAAACAGAACTGCAGTTGCTTTAGCAGAAGATAAGCAGAGGGAAGGCAGGAAGAAGTTCACAGCACAAATTTTACAGTGCAGTAAAAAGAAAAGGAAGATATAAGAAAAGCCAAGGGGAGTAACAGCTTTCTTTGTTAAAGTTCCTCATTCAATATTAGAAGAAAGCACCTTTTCTGTGATTCTTCGCTTATTGCAACAGTCTTTACACAAACAGCTCCTATTTTTATGAGGCAGCAACCAAACAATGCTTCTCCAAAACTGCCAGACAGTGATAATTAAAGTTGATATTGAGGAGACTGGGTTTGAACCACTGCTTGACAGGGAGAGAGCATTATGCAGTACCCCTCACTGCCTGTGCATCATACAGCCTTTCTGTTGCAATGAACTCGCTACAAATGAAAGTTAAATCACATCAGACAAACACATAATGAGCTTGTGCTGCACTGCTTAATAAGTTAATCAAGTATGTTAATGATACATACTTACAAGAAAGGAATTTGACTGAAAATCAAGTCAGGAAACGACGAAGGCTAGTAATAAGAACAGCTTTGCATTGACAAAGTCCAGATGAATATGAGATAATTTGACCATCAAAAAGAGAACAGAGGAACTGGTAATAGATGGAGCTATTAAGAAAAGCTGAATTTCACAGCATATCCAGTTACAAAAGTTATTACTGATGAGAATAGCAAAACAGCTCGTCTATAGAGGATATGAGTAGAATTCGGTGGATTAAATTGTCCAAATATGTACCACATTTCATACTTATTTTTAAAAGTGTGGATACTGTGGAATTTGAATCTGAATCCCAAAGTTGTAGAACATCTGGAATGTCTCAGGTTTTTGGTTGGTTCCTTAGAAATCGAGACAGTTATGAGGTTAGGGTTTCATACTTTTATTTCCCCTCTACAGCATAGAGCATGTTTGGAGTTGCTAGGGCTGAACTTTCTCTTCTGGTCCATTCTTATGTCTTCAAAAATGACCAGAGTAGAAGCAGCCCACTGTAAATGTCCCAGTGTTGGAGAATGTGGTGGGTAGACCTTGGCTGGTCACCAGGTGCCCACCAAGCTGCTCTATCAATCCCCCTCCTCAGCTGAACAGGAGAGAGAAAATACAATAAAAGGCTTGTGAGTCAAGATAAGAACAGGGAGGGATCACTCGTCAGTTACTGTCATGGGCAGAACAGGCTCAGCTTGGGGAAATTAGTTTATTGCCAGTCAAAATCAGAGTAGGGTGATAAGAAATAAAAATAAAACCTTAAAAAACCTTCCCCCCCCCACCTACACAAAGCCTGCTCCAGTGTGGGCTGCCCACTGTGTCACAGCCTCCTTCAGGCATCCACTTTCTCCAATGTGAGGTCCTCTGTGAGCTGCAGGTGGATTCTGCTATACTGTGGACCTCCATGAGCTTCAGGGAGATAGCCTGTTTCACCATGGTCTTCACCATAGGCTGCAGGGAAAGCTCTGCTCTGACTCCTGGAGCGCCTCCTCCCCTCCTCCTACACTAACCTTGGTATCTGCAGAGTTGTTTCTGTGATGTGTTCTCATTCCTTTTTCCCGCTGCTGTTCCACAGCTGTCCACAGCAATTCTTTTCCTCCTTCTTAAATACGTTAGCAAAAAGGTGCCACCACCACTGCTGAAGGGCTCGTCCTTGGCCATCAGCAGGTTCATCTTGGAGCTCTCTGGCATTGGCTCCAATGGACATAGGGGAAGCTTCTAGAAGACTCCTGTCTGTGTGGAGAGTTTAGAGTTCCTAATTTCCAAAAGCAGGGGGAAAAGAACCAGTAAGCCACATTGCAATATTGAACAGGTTTAAAAAATCAGTATGTTTTTTCAGTGGCATCATTGTGCTGAGCAGATGAAGGGTGAACCCAGAGGTACTTCAAGGCACAGTGGCCTCCCTTGTTATTGTCCTGATGGTCTGCACTTCTACCCCTTCACCTGCTGTTGATTCAAGGTGGCACGTTCATAGGGTACCACTCCCTGTGAGGACACTATCTGGGATCAGAAAGCTCTATGGCTGCGTCAATCCACAGCATCTATTTGTCTCCACGCAGTGACATATTGATGCAGGACTATTGCTCCTAGTTCTGGTGCTGGCTGGAGCTAAGACTGAACAAAACATCTCTGAGCTCAGACATAGACCATATTATACTGTGTAATCCATTTATTTGGATGCATTCTGTTCATCTTCCTGTGCCTAAGCCCTTTGTGGTGCCTCAGCAATGTCTAATGTCTATTAATATTTAATGTCTATTTGGCTGACTCTGGTTGAACCTGCTTTGCTCGAAGGCATGCTCCCTAGGGTCAGCTGGAACTGGACCTTAAATGTTTATTTAAAGAACATGCATTATCCTTCTTTAAAATCTTTTACTTTCTTAAAATTACTTAGATTTATTCTAAGTAGTAATCCAAACTCAGAATTCAGCAGTTCTCAACCATTCTGAATTTTTACATATATGTATGTATTCCTACAGAACTGCATGTATTTTAATGTAGTAATCTGGTTTTGTTTTGCAGCATTTGTTGTCCATAAATATCTCGTATGAGTAATTCCCAGAATATGGGCTGCTCTCAGACAACATGCTCTTGTTTACATGAGTTTTGCAACTGGCTGACTGAATGGCAGAGCCTGCTCCTGCTCCCTCACTGGAGGGCAGCAATGTTGCAGTCTGGACAGTAAAGAGTAGAGCTCTTTGGACACCCAACATATTTATGCTTGGGTCCCCAACACTCTGGAGGACTGATCTGTTTGTCAAGGTTAACGCTTTTTAACGAAGTGTGAGTGCTAACTAATGTTTTATTGCTGAAGTGCAGCTTTACTTGTATTAGGGGCTGCACTAATAGCTACTATCCCTTCACCATCTCACTGCAGGACACAAGACAGTGTGGCAGTGCGTCAAGGGTTAATAATGCCTTCCTCTAGCAAACTTCATAACCTGGGTGTTAAAACCAGGCGAAGCTCTAAATGATGGCTCCTGTTAACTCGTTATGTGTCATTGGCAGTGGCTTTCAAATGAAAGCTTCATAAAATCCCACCTAAGACCAGCAGCCAGCAGGGTGACATCATCTGATGTCTCTGAAAGTTTTTGATTAGGCTGCTTTGATGGCCAGAATTCAGCATGGTTCAGACCCTGGCAGAGAGGGAGGCAGCGAGTGACTGTCTGAATAAAGGAACAGAAGGTTTCCTAGTGCTGCTTCCCTCTTCCTTTGTTTCTTTCCCGTTCTCATCTCAAGGGCTACTTACGCTGGGTCTTTCTGACAGTTGCACTTTTGCCTCCCAGTTCCTCTCCTGTCAGTTGTTCTGCTTTTTAAGTAAAACACATAGACCAGGTGGACCTCAGTGAACATCTTTTTCCTTCAGGGTTAACCACGTTGCACACACTGAGGTTTTCCTGTACGGGCCTTGGCTCCTTTTTTTTACTTTCTCTACACTGAAAAGCTTAGCTTCAGAGTGCATTTTTCTTTCAGCTCTTGCAGCGAGAAAAAACAGCTGTGCCATAGCTTTATTTTTTAAATTTCTTACAGTTGTTGGAGAGACTATGTCTTTTCCACAGCAGCAGATTTGCTGCCTATGTCTAGCTAAGAAAAAATAATAACAAAGCAGTTTAACACTCTGAATATCTGCGCTCCATCCTGAACCTTTTCTCCTCTTTGTATGCTCCTGCTTAGTCCTTGTTATTGTTCACTCAGCATTTTATAATGCCAGGCATATAAACATTATAGAACCATGCAGCTGGAGTGCGCCCGAATGCAAATTACCTCACACAGGAAATTGTGTAATGCACTCAGTACCTGAAAATAAAGATCCAGATAATGAAAATGCAGATAGTTCTCTAGATGTGAGAGGAATTACTCTGATTTACAGCAGTTAAGGATTTGCCTATGCATGTGCCTCAACAAGCAGGTGAAAAACAGCTTGTCCTGTTCATAATTGGCATCTTTCTCGGCACCATCCCTCCCCCTCTTCCCTTCAAAATTAGATGCAAATTGCCCCCCTTCCCTCAGGATTGAAATACTGAGGCTTCGGGGATTTGAATTGGACATGGTTTAGATATAAAATGGTTTTAAGAGCACAGACGTGTCAATCCAGCACAAAGGTTAAATTTCTTCAGGAAGAGAAAGTTCTACAGTCTTGTTCCTCGCCTTGAACTCATATGTCCTCCAGATAAAATGCCAGAGAATTCAGGAGATAAGGAGCAGATTTAGAAAATGGTAATGAAGGGAAGACAGGGTCTTTGGCAAGCAGTTGATGTGGAGTAGCTACTGGAGAAAGCAAGTCCATTGAACTATGATGATAGAAATTGAGTCCTTCTCAGTAATTCCTTTCTCTGCCTGTCCTTTACAAAATGTAAAAGGGATCATTATGTCCCCAGAACAACTAATAAAAGCAGACCTAAAATTTAAAAAAAATAAATTACAACATCCTTTCATAGAGCAAATGAGTTTTGCACCAAAGACCTCCAAACAGTTTCTGCTTTGGATGTGGCAAATGGAAGTAACAAATGTGGTAGAGAGAATAGATCTTGTGGAGATTTTGCTTATACTGAGTATGTGCTTCAGTGTAATTACTCCTTTATGAAAAATTCCAGTTGCCTCACATACTGTAAAAGCCTTATAGAGACATTTGTAGTGGGTTTTTTTCCCCTTCAGTTTCTCTCATGGAAAATGTTGCTCCATCTGCCTGAAAGAGCCACTGAGGTTTTGAATCAAATCAGAAAGGAACAGAGAATACCCTGTGCCTTATCAGAGAATGTTAGGGGTTGGAAGGGACCTCGAAAGATCATCTAGTTCAAGCCCCCTGCCAGAGCAGGGTCACCTAGACCAAGTGACACAGGAACACGTCCAGGAAGGGTTTGAACGTCTCCAGAGAAGGAGACTCCACAATCCCCCTGGGCAGCCTGTTTCAGTGTCTGTCACCCTCACACTGAAAAAGTTTTCCCTTGTGTTTACCCTAAACCTCTTGTGCTCCAACTTACTCCCACTGCCTCTTGTACTAACACTGGATGACACTGAGAAGAGTCTGGCTCCATCCTCCCTACATTCACCCTTAACATGTTTATAGACATTAATGAGGTCCCCCCTCAGCCTCCTCTTCTCCAGGCTAAAGAGACCCAGCTCTCTCAGCCTCTCCTCATAAGGGAGAAGCTCCACTCCCTTCATAATCTTGGTGGCCCTGCGCTGGACTCTCTCCAGTAGCTCAATGTCTTTCCTGAACTGGGGTGCCCAGAACTGGACACAGTATCCCAGGTGGGGCCTCACCAGTGCAGAGCAGAGGGGGAGGAGAACCTCCCTCGACCTGCTGGCCACACTCTTCTTAATGCCCCCCAGGATGCCCCTGGCCTTCTTGGCTACGAGGGCTCATTGTTGGCTCATGTCCATCCTCTTGTCCACCAGGACCCCCAGGTCTTTCTCCCCAGAGCTGCTCTCCAACAGCTCAGCCCCCAGCCTGTACTGATCCACGGGGTTGTTCTTCCCCAGATGCAGCACTTTACACTTGCTTTTATTAAATTGCATTAAGTTTCTCCCTGCCCAGCTCTCCACCCTGTCCAGGTCTTACATCCTGAGCGTCTTTTTGCACCTCAACGGAAGCAGACTAAATCCAAACGACACTTTTTGATACTTTGCATTATGCAAATTGGTCCACAAAGAGAAATACCAGCACAGAATGAGGTCCATGGACCCACAGGAAAAGACTTGCACGGCAATCAAAGGTTTGCAAGCTGAGTGAAAGCTCCTGGTAATTTGTAGGGTGAAGAGTTAAATGTCTTCACTTTGTGGGATGTGAAGGCACACTCAAGACCAATGCAGTCACTTACTTAGAGCAAAAGTCAGCTTCATGTAAACCTTTAAGGACATTTCACAGGCACTTGCAATGAAAGAATGATATGATAGCAGAGGATATCATTATACCATCTCACACACACACACAAAAATCTCACAACTTTTATATCATATGCATGGAGACATCTCATTGATAGGCAGGAATTCTGTACCAGTTCACCTGGAGCATGATCCACCTTGGCTCATTGTGACAGCAATAAAAAGCGTGTCGTACAGAAACACACACAACAAGCTCCTCTGCATGTTGGGACACATGATTATCTGTCAGCATAACACCCCCCAGCTCCCCCATGCATGTCCCCACTCTTATTTTCATTAGTTTTGTCCAAAACCATGAATTAGTCCATGGTCTAAGAGGGAGTTTCAAAGTAAATGCTTAAAAACACAATGAGAAAAACCAAAGAAAGAATCATATTGTTGTTTGGTATAGTGGTTCGGGGTTTTTTCCCTCCTTCTCTCTCTCCCTTGCTACTGTGCCCTTTCCCAAAGCAGGCTGGACAAGATTAAAGAGTGTTTCCATCGCCCCTTTAAATACGTTATTTGGAAACATATCATAGTGATAGGCCTGCTACATTCCAAGGGAAGTCTTTCACTTAAAACCAGCAATCTGTGACCTTTTTAAAAATGAAATCTCTTCCCATATCGCTCATGCTAATAGAGGGATCTAAGTAATGCTGGAAGTTATTTCTGCTGTGTAAAAAAACCAACCCTGTCTTTGCCCCAGTCCACTCTACTTTTTCAGATGAAAGACCAAGAAGCAGTGGCTATACAACAACCCAGTTCATATGTGCATATATCTAAAAGGTGGGAGTTTATTTCTGAAATGACCACCAAGCTTGATCCAAAGCCTAGGGAAGTCAAAAATCCGAAAGGTGTCTTTCAAATTCAAGATATTCTGCATGAAGATTTATATTTACACTGGTTTATACATCACTTGCAGTTCTAAATTCTAAGTCACAGAAACCTTAACTATGAAATATAGCACCTGAGGGGGAAACTACACTAGAATATAATTTCTTTCTGTATAGGCAATTATTAGTTACCAAAACCTTTTGCTGGTTAGTAGGCATTTGTAATAACCTTTAACTGAATTGCTTGTGCCAATAGAGAGTTACGTATGAGAATCAATACATCTGGCAGTCCTGGCAAAGATGACAAATCAGCAGGCAGAATAAGTCATCTTCCTACTGTCATGAAAAAGACAAACATGGAAATGTATTTTCTTGATGCTGATGCACCATCAAAAATTCCACATCAGTGTAATCTGAAAAAAGGCCCTTTTATTCCCTGCTTCCTCCATCTCCATACTGGTTTCAAAATGTGAGTGCTAATACTGACGACCTTCTCCAGCATTTTGCAAAGATGTAAGGCTGCAAGAACTTTCCTCTTTTATTAGATTTACAAAACAATTAGAGAAAAAAAAAAGAAGTAAATACAGACTTTGGAATTCTTTGAAGAGGTCTGGTAAGAAGCATAACATCAAAAAGAAAGCTAAAACCAAGTTAGATATATTTGCTCGTAGCTTAATCTGGTTTTGCTAATTGATTAGATCACTTAAGAGGAAAGCACTGCTGGTGCTGTGATACACATTAGCAGGGTGAGAGTTGACAGACCTTATGGAACAGACACAAAAAAGACATGATTCATGTCCATGAATAGGGTTGGACAACAAATTGTAATGGCACATGATGTAATATCTTCATTAGCCCCCTTTTTAGTATCCAGAGGAGTTACAAATTTTAATTCTACACTTATTATTGAAGGGGTTTGTAGGTCTCCCTTGAGGTTTGCTGCTGAGAAGTCAGAGATGTTGCGTGAAAAATACTGTAACTGAAAATTTCTACCTTTTATTGAATATCTCTGGAAGTTCTTATTTCCACACGATTATTCAGCTTCAGAATGACAGCACTGGCTGCTTGGGATATCACTTTGCAAGAAGAATATGTGTAAAATCAAAATATTTTGATGGGTCTGTGGGGACATCCTAGGTGTATATATTACATCATCCTGGAAGATTTGCGTCAACTCAGTAAGTATTCGTGTGTGAAAGGTTTTCACAAGTTTGTTGAGGATGATATTGTTTAAGAAGCAGAAATGAAGATTCTGGGAAGTAGTATTTATGTGTGTTATTTCTAAAGTCTTAATTCATAATCTTTGCCAATCCCTGGAGAAGCAGCAAGTACACACAGATCTTGCGACCCATTTTGCAGCAAATGGGGGAGTACTGCTCAAGCTACACCTGTGGACCTCTTCTATCATTCCTTTAAGGATACTCTTCTGTACTTAAGAAGTGAGACTGAGGTTCTCAGGGTGGCAACACAGATATATGGATCTGTTATATCAGTCAGGAATGTTTATAGAGAGGAAAAAGTAAGAAAAGACTGTGTTATCTCAGAAGATGAGAAGAACTTCAAAGCCAACCTTGAAGGGTTGGCCTTACAAGGGGGCCTAAGGAGGGGAGGGAGTGAACTGTTCCCCTTAGATCTGTCAGAAAAAAATCTAGTGTCAGTGTTGTTTATGGAGTACACCCAAGTCTGACCACTATCTGCAGTCCATTCCCTCCTATCCTACTCCTCAGCTTCCACAGTTGTTGCACCAAGTGTCAGAGGGTGCATCCCTGCCTGTTCTCTTAGCAGCTGTTTATGGCCCTGTGGTCCATGAATCACTCACCCCTTTTGAACCCATTGAAAATATCTGCCTCTACAACCTTTGCAGCAACAAATTCCAGAAGGTCTTTATCGCTGTATACAAAGTACTTTATTTTATCTGTCTTAAGCCCATCTCCTACTAACATTCCAGGAGTGCTCCTTAGCTCAAATATTGCAAGTTTGGTCAGTAGCAGTTCTGCATTTATCTTATTTATCCACAGCCTTGATGATTTTGCAAACCTTCATTAACCCATTTGTTATCCCCCTGTCCCATTTCTGCTGCCCGGTGCAGAACACAGTGAGAGTACCTAACAGCGGACAGGTAGATTTGTGGCTGGATATAAATTATATTGGCAGGTAAAAACGATACCTTCCTTGGTGTCCTATGTCAGTGAGCAGTTCTATCTGCAGATTGCCCCTTCAGTGGGGGCTGGGTACCTATGGGGTTTGAAGTTTTTCCAGGGAACAGCTGCTCATTCTTTTGTCTGTGGAATGCCTCTCATATTTGAAGCGCTGAAGCAACACAATTTTAATTCAGAGGTGTGAGTGCAGAACAAAGGGCAGTCTGAGGGCAGGAAAGCCAGGGGCAGCTCTCATATCATGAAGTTCACAGAATGCTCCCCCACCCCCAAAGCTGCTATTACTTGCATGGAGAAGCGAGAAAAAGCAAAGCTAAATGCTACACAGTACAGAAGTTCAGGGGCCAAACCCAGTCTCTGGGTATTCAACACATCCCCTGCAGTGAAGAGAGCTGCTGCCTGCAACTCGGCATTTCTGACACATCTGACACAAGACAGCAAACTAACCAGCTGCTCCCAACTGGTGTTGTCACTGGTCAGGAGAGAAGGAGAAAGGAGAAGGTGGTGGACAAGAGCACCTGCTGTGATAAAGACAAAAAAAAGGCGAGAACAATTAACCTCTGACATATGATATAACATATTACGGTCATCACCAGCTTCCCTGACTGTAGTGCCTGCGTCAGGAATATGCTCTAACATGTGCATAAGCCTTGCAAGGTTCATTTGCAAAATGCCACATATTTGCATTGTCTGGGAGTAATTTGCATTTCTGTTCCCCAATCATTTTCAGACAGGTGAATGCTAATGAAGCTCCTCAGGTAACAAAGCATAAGGAAGATTCAGAATGTGGAAAAAAAAACCCAGCCAACAGTAAAAACCCTTAGCCACATTAAAGTGCAGGGCACCTAAAAGTTTAAAGGAGGATGCAATTTTCATCATGTCTCCGGAAAACTTTACTCACGAGACATTCCAGTGACTGGCATGGGTCAGCACATAGTTTGCTATCTTGGAGCCTGGAGACTCAAGTTCTCTTTCTAGATCCATCACTTGTTTCATCTTCTTGGACAGGTTGTTTTGCCAGTTCTCCCGGGGGCAGGGAGAATAGCTGTACACAGACTGATTCTGCACCTCGGTGCACACGGGCTGTGCAAAGCACCTTGCTGACAGACTCTCAGCATACCTCAGCAAGCAGGGAAGAATGAGTGGTTTGGTGAAAGCAACCAGGAGCTGGCAGAAAATGTCTAATACCTGATTGGATCTGTCTGCAGATTCCTCAGCCCTAAAATGGAGCCATTGGCTCTTCATTCTATTGCCATACAGTTGCAGATCAGGGAGGTAAAAGCAGTATGAAATCACAGGATAGTCACAGTTGGAAAAGACCTCTAGGATCACCCTGTACAACCATCAGAAAAACCCAAACCAAAACAAAACCCCGCAAAAAACCCCAAACCAAACCCAAACAACAACAAAACAAGCAAACAAACTCACTAGCTAACTAACTAAATACCTTACACAAAAGAAACCACCTCACCATCCCACCAGGGCATGTCCTGAAGCGCCTCAGCTACAAGTTTTCTGAATACCTCATGTTTGGGATCACTTGAATTCTCCATATTAATAGCGTGATCTGCCATCTGCTTCCCTGCCCATGTTTATGGGCTGTGTGGCTCCAGGCTTAAGCAGCCGCTCAGGATGAGGAATGTTTGTGTGGCAGGCAGCTAGGACTCTACTGTAGAGGTCTTTGACTTATGTTTTCCCAAGCATTTTTAAATCTGTCTCCAAACACATCAGTTTGCCTGCGTCGTTTTGGTTTTTTGGTTTTTTTGGGTAGGATTGGGGTTTTTTGTGGCCTTTTTTTTTTTTTTTGTCTCAAAACAAATCCTACTTCTTAATGAGATACTAACTTCATACCTTCCAAATGCAGAGATACGCACGTGTGGTATTTTAATATATGTATAAAAGTGCAATGCCAGTGAGGTGGGATGAATATCAACCGTGGAATTAAATCCTGCTGTTAATTCTGACTGCAGAGAGAGACTTGTGGGACAATATATGTTATTTTTGCTGACAAAACTGCCTTGGAAAGTTTCCCTGCGCTGCCCTGACCCAGCTGCCACCCCTCTACAGCAGCTTGCTGTCTCCTCGAGGGAGGCGATGCAATTGTTTGTGGAACACTCTGTGTCTCAGTCCAGGGCAAAAAGTAAAGCTCCAGAAAAAAAAAGACTTTTGTCCTTGGTTTTTTGTTGTTTATTTGCTTTTTAACACAGATCTCCCTATTTTGCTCCACAAAATATTCCCACAAGCAGTTGTGCTGGCACATCTAAGTGAGTGTGGGAGCAGGAAAAAGGGCTGAAGGGTAGTGGAGGAAGGGCTCTTCATTTTGCCACCAAGGAGCACATAACCACGTAAATAATCCTAAACTCTCGACAACAACGAACCAGAACTTCAAGTCTTCTAAACTATTTACTGTATTTGATTCATGTATTTCACTCTTTAAATATTCTAGGTGTGGGTGTATTTTTTAAAATATGCTTTTCTTTTTCTTTTTTTTTCCCCCCACTAAGGCATACTGACAAGAGACTATTCATTTCTTCCAAAATAGAGTGTCAGACAGTGAAATGCAGCTTTAAGCTAAAAGAATTTTTTTTTTTTTTTAATGTAACATCTTTCTTGTCAGTGGAATAAACAACCAGCATGTATTTCCAGCTGGTGCTCAATTCTCCCTCGTATCTGAGTCAGCCCTCATACATTATTATATGAGTGCTATTGTTACTGTTTAAAGTATGTAAATTGCAGGGTATTTGTTCCTCAATGAAGCAATTTTTTCCCCTGGGATAAATAATTGTGGGTATTTTATTTATGGAAAGCTGCATACTGGACATCCTTATACCAGTCCAGCAAAGAATGTAAGTGTGTGCTTAACTTCAGGGCTATAATTTCTGCTGCACTTAGCAGGGACACGATTTACCTGCTAAGAGCAAAGCATGTGTCTGCTGGATTATAGCCAGGGTGTTCAGGACCTCCCAAAATTGAGCTCGTAGCTAATTGAAGTTACTACACGCACTTCACTAGGAGTTGGCCACCTAAGTGCCGTTGGAGATCTGGTATTAAGTCCTCTTTGGAATCCTAGTAATCCATTTTTTCATTCGTGTTTTACAGCAGTTAATACACAGCTGCATGCTATTTATGCTTCCAAACCCATCCTTTTAACAGTTTTAAATTGCTTTCCTTTTCACCTTACGGTGTCTCTGTATTTTTCTATTATGGAAGCAAACAGGTGCCCCTGTCTGACCTTCTCTGTTCTACTTGGTATTGGATATATTTCTGCTATGTCAAGATTTATTTGTTTCTCTCTAAAGCATTCAGCTTTTATAATCACCATGCACACAGTAGACATCTTGCTATTGCTCTGATACTTTTTTCTTGCCCTTCTCTGGACCCATTTGCTTTCTAGTGTTACCCTTTTTGGAGTGTTGTGCCCAGAATTGTAAACAGTGTTCAAGGTGAAGGTAAACTCTCGGTTTACAGTATGATATATTCTCATCAACATGCTTTTTCTTTCTTAACACAGACTCTTGTTTATTTAACTTGAATCTCGGCTTCCATCAACAGGTGTATTTCATGAGGGGACTATGACATAGCCTTTTTTTTCTGCAGGCACACCAGTTCAGAACTTACTGGTCTATAGGAAGTTCAGTATTTTGCTCTCCATTTGCTTGCCTCCAAATTCTTTGACTACCAGCATTTTGTCTTGGGTTTAAAAGTCTCCTTCTCAAGCCCTTCCCAATCCAAAGGTTCAGAAACCTGCAGGAACACTGGTATTCATCCCCACACCAAATCATGGATGAATCATCCTTTAATTCTTCCTTCTTTCACATGCTTCCTGGTACAGGTCATTCACACATCCATTCAAGATCCAGGCCCTTCCCCTTCCATCCCCGACACAATGCATATGGATAAGCAAGAAAACAAACAGCAGTCCTACACATACAGATCTCCACACCCCCGGGATGCAACTTCTTGTTGTTCCAGCAGCAAGTTCCCTACCCAGGAGTAAGGGCCTCCATTGTCCAGACACATGGCACAGTCTATATCCTTTCCTTTTGAGCTGTAACAATGCTGTTTTGTATTGTTTGCAAGCTTTACTGTATCCTCCTCCACTTCTACACGCAAAGGTTGATGAATATGCTGCACCCTTCCAGCCAAAGGTGTTTTAAAATTCATTTTACAAGTCCATCCCTCCCCAGGCTGAAACCAAACTGTTTGCTACAGCCAATGCTGCTGACAACTTAGCAGTTTCTAATTAATTATATGACCCTTCTTTCTCATCCCACAACTGCATAGCTGCCTTTATGGTCTCCCAAGGGATGTTCTCAGGGAATCTATAGCAGGTGGGAGAGCTCATGTGTCATTGCCTACAAATGAAGGCTGCGAGACTACTTACCCAAGCTCAAGCACAGATAACTATCCTAAAATTATCTGGGCATTTGGTGGCAGCAGCTGTATGCAGCAATGCACACTGCAAGACGCAGAAACAGATGGCGTGGCAGAAAATACAGGTGTTGTGTTTGCTGTCCAACTCGATGCCTCTCTGCTTCCTCCCTCTAACATCTTTGCAGAGTTTATTGGGGGTAAAATGGGATGCCCTTTCTGCTCTCCTTCCTGCCACTTTTGTAGTCAGATTTTCTGGAACTTTCCTCCATTCAGAGTTGGTCATTCTTACTGCTTCTTTCCTCATTTTGACTTCTTTCTACCAGGGCTGCCATTTGTTACCTGTACTCTTATATTTTTTACTCATTACAGCAAGTAAAATTTCCCCACTTGAGACCATTTTGCCCAGGACAGCTTCACAATGAAATCTGCCAATGGGACCTCCAGTTTACAAATACAAGCATAGACAAAGAGAGGGGCTACATTCTTATCCTTCATGCCTTAGTTTTCCCTAACTTCTTTTAAGCTGTAATAGCTACTGATGTAAGCCCTGTTCACTTGTAAACTAGATGCCAAACTTGTGTTCGCATACTCCTGACAAACACAAGCCACAAAATCCCCAGGCATTCACCAGCCTGCTGAAGATTGTTATGACCTTCACTCTGACATGGGGTAGAGTGGCTGGGGGCAGAAAGTAGTTGCTGATCTGTGATTGCTTTTGAGGCAGTGAATCATAGTGACGTTATCCCAGGACAACAGGGCTGCGTATCTTCCAAATCACTGAAAATTTCAATTTCAGTCCATGAGTGGCATTGTATGACCTGGTTTGCTAAGAGCTTCTACCTGTCTTTTCACCTATTAGAAAAACTGAACTGCAATTTTTAGACCCTTTGCAGTCTTCCTTTACAGTTGCTACAATCTTTTCTTGATAATTAATATCTGGAAATGAGACTTACATTGGATTCCAGGATCTTCAGTATATAAACATCACGTCTGACTCTGCAATCCAGCAGGAACACCAGGGGCTGCAGCGGCGAGGTGCTGTTTTCCTGTGAAAAGCAACTCTGGCAAATTTTGGAGCATCAATTTAAAAGTGTTTTCTTTCCATTTAATTTTGGAAAAAAAAAATAAATCGAGGACTGTTACTTCACAAGCAGTGTTAAGGGTGACACTGCTAACGCTTCGGCACATAGAAAGCAAAAATTTACATCTTCCCCAACTTCTGCCAGACTACACAATGAACGGAGAAGAAATATGCTTAAATTTATAAGTGTAGGCATACCTTAAGGAATTGGATATCAAGGTATAAATGCTTTCTGTTCCTTAGGAAAAAATATTGTTGCAATCACAGGCTGTAGGAACTAGCAGTTCTTCTGAAGCTTGAACTCGCTTTTTGGCTATAAAATATGTATTATTCATTTTGCCCAGGTTAACTTTATTTTGCTTTTAAGGGAGCTTTGACACTTCAAACTGGCGTTCATGAATTTAGTGTAAATCTTTGCAATATTAACCAAGTGACAAGCTGGCTGCAGAAAATGAGAAATAGGGCCTGTGGAATAGCCCATTTAAACAGAAGCGTGAGGCGTTAGGATTCAGTGTGTACTTGCAAGCACTAAACAAGGTGCTCAGACATCTTTGCGCTGCCTGTCTACAGACACTGCTCCATCCCAGTGTCACAGCAGGTCTTCAGTGGTGTTAAGATATTTTCTGTATAAATTCCTTTCTTTCTTTTTGCCACCTCTTTCGTAAGAAATTAAATTTAAAATTAGTAGCGCTAAGGAAAAATTTCCCGAGGATAATAATTTAAATACAAAATTGAGTCAGAGCTGGCGATGTTCTAACCCACTTTGTGTTTGCCTTTCACATGGCTCTAAGCAATTAAATTTTGCTAGCGTAAGTGCTCAAGAAAAGTTTTGAAATTCACAGTAGAGGCAGTGTATTTTAGGACATTTGATGTTGTTTATGCGGAAAGTGTCTGACCTTCCAAAATCCTTTCACACATCCTTAGCGTAGAGACCAGGCAATGATTCAGGAAATGTTTTGGCCACACCTTCTGATAATTAGCAGTGCAGCTGCAGCCATATTACCAGAGTGGTGATACGTTCACTGCAGAGTTAATTTTGGAGAATTAGCATCAGGAAGCATGAGCAGAAAAAGCAGCCAGGTTGAAAAGCCAGATCATGTCACTGTCTCTCTTGGTGATGCACTTGAATTATTGTTTCTGGATCATATATCACCATTTCTTAAGGCTACAGAAAAAGGAGCGCCTCCAGCTGATTCCTTCTCGGTGAAATACTGCAGAACATGTCTTTTTGGATAAGTCACTGAAAGATAAACAGCAATCTAGTGGTTTAGAGTTGGCACTGTAGATGTTTTCCAATAAGGACACTCTAGGTGAACCAATAGTACAATTACAAAGGGGGGGGGGGGAAATAGCATGGACACCGATGAATTCGGAGTTGCTGCTCTTCACTTGTGGTAATGAAATCATATATCTCTCAGATAAAGCACATCTTGCTTTCCAGCCATAACACAGATCTCTCTGCCTCCCCTCAGAAACAGGAAGATGGAGCCACTCAGATATTTCACATGGCTGAGTGTGGCTGGTTCTGAGAGGAGGTATCTGTGAAACAGCACAAGGAGAAACACCCATCACTTCTTTTTTCCAATAGAAACACTGCCCTGAGGAAAATCACGTTTGAAACTGAATGTTGACTCACCCACTTTGAGCTGTGAACAAATACATTGCCTCCTAGTGTTTAATCCTTCTTCTTACATTAAGGGCTACATGAGTAGAAAGATATTACCTCAAAGATAGGACCACAGAGTCACGGAATGTTAGGGGCTGGAAGGGACCTCGAAAGATCATCTAGTCCAACCCCCCCTGCCAGAGCAGGACACCCAGCTCTGTCATCCCTTTTTACTCCACAGGGCTCTGAGGCCCATGAAGTTTGTCAAACAGCACAGGTCAAAAGGGTCTCTTCATATACCAGTTGCAAAGAGAACAAGGATAGGCAAAGGACATCATATTTCAAATGGTGAGAGTAAGAACAGTGAATGGGTGAAATTACCCACCCAAGCAGCTAAGGCTGGAAGGACATCTAGGGAAATACTGAAGAAGCCAGACAGGATATCTCAGTGCACATCAGCACAAGAGAAAAAAAATACAAAAACAACTCCAATGTGAAAAAAAAACTTGAAAAACTGAACTCACACTGTGCAGGAGAATGGGATTAACATAATTCACTCACCTTTGAACTCGCAGAGTCAACAAAATGAATGTACCAGTCAAAATGTTAGAAGATTGTTGTACCCACATGAGCTCTGCATTTGGTCACCATGTGTTCCCAACAGCTGGCAGAAGAAGGCAAGGCATCCGATGGCTTTGTAACAGCCTTTGGAATATCTTTTATATCGATGTTTGACCATGCCGTAGAAGGAAAAATTTCTAATGGAATTATAGATGGGTTTAGAAATGAGGAGAGTAAGGCAGAGATAAGACAAACTAGAGCAGCTATAATCTCCATAAAGGGCGTGGAGGGACAGCAGGCAAAGAAAAATCCGTGCATGGCACAAGAACAAATGCAAAGGCTGACATAAAATTGCACAGCAAGCTCTGTTTAAAAAGAAATTGTGTGATAGCAGATCAAGGAAACAAATGCACTCTTGTGTTCAAGAAAGAGAATGAGCTTAGGCAAAAGTCCCCAACAAATCTCAGAGCTGTGAGCAGCTAACAAAATCCTCATAGATGACAGCTTTGAAGAAAAACAGTTTTACAGGAAAGGCACTGGGCTGAGCCTCGGGAGGTTCATGTCCCCATTGCTACACTGCTGCACATGATCTCTGGGACTCTGGAGAGGGGAAAAAAGATGGAGCAAAGCTTCCCTTTATAAAATGGAGAAAATATTTCCCTTCCCTGCCATCCTTTGCCTTATCTACGAACAAGGCAAGAACATCTCTGCGCTCACTCTCAGCTGAACCTGCCAGGAGTTACCGTGGAAAACAGCATTCCAGGAACAGCTTACAAAAGAAATCATGTACCGAAAGAACCATTCTGAAAACCTGCAGATTCACAAGGAGAACACAAGGTCATAAATGCCATTTACACAGAGGACATCTTTCATAGGATGGCAGGGAAGCTGAATCCACTTGCTTCCTTTCATGTCAGTCTAGGTACTTTCATGCTCTACAGAGTGTCAGCAGGTAAATCTTACAACCAAAATGGGGTGTCTTGAAGTCCATTGGCACACATTCAACCAAAGGGACCTTTAATGGTCCCTTTGACCTTACACTGAGCAGGCTGAAAGACATCCTGAGGGCTGTTCCAGCCCAGCTGATTCAGAGACTCTGTTGTTCTATGAAACGCTCAGACTAAACAAAATTAATGACACGATTTCTGTACAGTGCATGGTCAAAATTAGGAGCTGACCTTATCATATGGCTTGAGCTATGCTGAAGGAACAGGTCCAACTCCATTCCCAAATATTTCCATCACTCCTGCTCCTAGGCATGCCCTCCCACTGCTTACTTTGAGGTGACTCTCATGCTTGTGGATGTCACACAGCAAGCCACACCAGCCCAGTCAGATGTCAGAAAGGGACAAGAAGAAGCAGTTTCATCTGAGATCAGATGAGACATTGTAAAGAGATCAGGAAGGAAATCTGGTGCCTAGGGACAGAGATAGGGAGTGGGAAGGGGAGAAAGGAGGAGTCAGAAGAAAGGTTACCGGAGTTTCCCCCTTTTGTCAGTGGTGAACTTGCACATCAGCTTGGCCGTGTTGTGGAAACAGATTGTAAAAGCAGGGTTAATTTAGAGCTGCGATTGATCTCAGAATTATCCCGCTCTACCCCTTATCCTGTTAAGCTGCCGTGTGATGGATGAGCACAGCAAGGAGGGGCTTTTGGACCTCGGCAGAACTCTGAACCCAGGAACGAAGCAGTAGTGACAGGGCCTGACGCAGCACAGAGAAAGCTGCTGCTCTTGTGCAGGGCCTGCTGTCACGATGGCACTGGAACGGGGTGAGGGAGAGGCTGGGAAAATGAGAATGGTAGGGAAAACATGGTCTGAGGGGCTTGATCCTTTACAATACAGACACAGAGTTACGAGCGCGGATGGAGGAGAAGCAGAGCTTTACATTCAAGGAAAGGACAGCTCTGTGCCTGGGGGATAGGGCTGGCTCACAGCTTGTCAGCAGCAGGGGCAAGCTTCAGCGGCAAGGCAGCGCGGGACGGACGGGTGAGGCCGTGCGGAACAGGCAGGTGTTGGCACGAGGGAAGCAAACGCTGTTGCCACCCTTGCCTCTGCTCTGCTGCCTCCCTTCTCGCCAGGCCCAGCTAGCAAAGCCAGCCCGCCCGTCACTACCGATTACCTCTCACCGGAGGAACATTTACCTTCACACCCCTAGTCCAGCCAGCGATGCTTCTTTCACCCAAACAGGGCACAGCTCAGCCCCTTCTGAGCCTTGCTTTGCTGTCTCATACAGGCAGTTGCCTGCTTTATTTTTGCCTGAAGCCAGCCCTGCTAGCAAATCAACTCCTACCAAGTAAGAAGAGTAAATCTGAAGAGGAGGGTACACTCCTACTCACACTACACGTCCTGCAAGGCTTTCCAGCATCAGTGTCTGTGCACAGTCATCTAAATACACACAGGGCTCCTAATTATACGCTTCCCTCTCAGATTTATTCGGAATGGAGCAACGTGATAACTGCAGTGCAATGCTCTGTAACCTCATAACAGGGTTTGTCACTCTTCAGTGACCTGCCTGTTGCAGGCAAACAACGCCGGGTGTCTGTGTGTCTTTGTTCCCAAGGTAGCCAAAAGCCCCCAACCCCAAAATGCACTGGAATGGTCATGAATAGAAAACAAACAAGCTTTTGACACGGGAAAATTATACACTCAGACACTCAGAACAATGATTCATTCCCAAATAAAAGGTATGGCTTTAGATCACTGTGCTTGCTTCTAAATTTGAACTTCCTCACAGTTCAGAGGCGTTTAAGACCATGTTTTTAAACTGGATCCCCTCTACAATAAACCAGTTACAGTTAACGCCACACTAAAGTGGGAGCAGAGGTTGGATCATCCCAGCTCTCGGATGGAGAAACACATGCAGCTTCTAGGGCTGCCTAGGAACAGACAAGACCCAATGATCACATAGTCCGACCAAATGAAGCATAGCCTGAAGGACACTGCATGATTTAGGAACCTTCAGAAGAGAGAAGAGCTTTGTGAGCATCTCTTGTTTACATCTGGCGGCCGTGGGGCCAATATAGCTTGGCACTGGGAAAGGACCATGTTCTGGGGCAGTGAAAGGTGGCCTGTCTGGGGCAAAGCAAATTCAAATCAGCACAAATCACATCAGGGCTGCACGTGGGTTGGGTGTGCTGATGGCTGAGAATAAAGTTGTCTCCATTCTGATTGCTTTAGTGTTTTATACTGCTTTAGTCTCATTCCATTATTTATCCATTGTCCTCAATTTCTTCTTCTCCCCAACCTGAGCACACGGGATAATGCTTGGTAAGAATACAAACCTTCCTTTGGTTCAGAAAACCTTACTGGTTCCTCAACTACCACAGTCCAGTTGCTCCGTTTTCTTCACTGTTTCTGAATGACACCAGCTGGTGCTAACAGGAAAGAACAACCCCATGGGCAGCACCACTCTAGCCTCCCAACGTTCCAGCAGATGAACTGGGACCAGTTTTGCCACAGGGTTGCAACTGGTGCCTCCAGTTGCCCACCTTACCCTCCAGCTGTCCACCCTCAAGGCCTGAGAGGACATTCCTGTGCCTCAGTGGCACCCACGTCACAGTCCTACTTGTGCATCTGATCCACCAGAGCGGAAGGGTTGGACTGCTGGAGAGGGGTGAAGTGGCAACACCCATGGCCCTTTCTATTTTGAGGTGAAAGCTTCCAACGGATGGGCTACGATGAGCAGCTGGGGCCACAAGGGATTTCCCACAGAAGGAGCTTGAGCCAGACCAGCGTGGGGTACGAGGACGGGGTTGCTGCTTGAGCAAGTGATTTCTGCAGAGCAGATCCGCGGCTCATCCTTGCCAAGAAAAAGCACAAATGTGACTTTGCAAAGTTTCTTCCCTCCTAAGGTCAACTCAGAGAGGAGTTCAGCAAGCGCAGAGCTGCACTTCTTTTCTCTGGATGAACGACTACCCTAAATTGTTAGTGAGGTGCAATTTAAAAGAGGTAGTAATAGATTTGCCAAAGTCTCCTCTGTAGAACTGATATTAGCTTGTACTCATAATAGCATTTCAAACCATCATGTACTGAAGTCCTGACCATCTGGGCCAGAAAATGGCAATGGGAATTAGCATTTCTCCTCTGCTAGCCCCCAGTATGCTACCCCATGGCTATTACAGCCATCTATTTTGCATTCTGGTTCCCCTGTGATATCAACAATGAACAGTAAACAGTGCACTTGGTAATAACCTCTCTGAAGGAAAAAAAAACCAACCAAAAACCCCCTCTGCAAAAAAGCATAATGTAGACGCACTCTGTAGGAGTTTCCAAGATGGTTTGCAGCAGCTACTCAGGCATCAGTGCCAAAGAAAATTATCTGAGTGGTAGAAAAAGGTCCCCAAACAGCTGCCACCAGCTGTAGCAGGCCAAGTTAGAAATAATGAAGGTTTTTTTGTTGTTTTTTTTTTTTAACGGAGCATTGCAAGAAATGGGAGCAGAACTGTGTAGAGAGCCTGCACCTTCTGAAGACTCTTTTGTTGCACATAATCCTTATAGCAATTTACATATGCCACCATCTGCTGGTACCCTCCATTACTGCAGTGCAATAATGATGTTACTTTACAGCTTCGAGAAGGCAATTCATAGAATTCCCACGACTGTGTTTAGAAAGGAGTGCATTGATGATACCAGTGTAATAGAAATGGACAAACTGGTGTGAAAAGACCAGAGCGTGAGATAAGTTTGCAAAGTTCTGTCCATGGTTTTACCTGGAGAGCCACAGCAGAGGTTTTAGAAAGCCATGGCTGGGACTGGGGAAAGGGACTGCCACCCAGAATAGCTTGCCACAGAACGAGAGAGGGATTTGTTTGACTGCTTGTTACAGATGAGAGAAAGGAAAAGGTCTACAGGCAGCCAGGGACAAGGAGCACTTCAATCGGTTTGCTGCCTAGTCCTCAGGATCCTTGCTTGTGCCTTCCCATCCTTTTTCCTTTACTTCTGCCTGAGTTCTTCTCTGAACTCCAGTCCTGCAGTCCCTTATTTCAATGTCTTTTTTTCTGTTTTTTTTTTTTTTCCTCCGAGTTTGTTACAGTCATCTTTGGCTTTTTTGGATAATCTTGAAGAACAGCTGACAGCTCCACCTCCTAACTCTTTTGGACAGTAAATCTGCCTAGGAGTGCTTGCTTTGTCCAGAGATGAGAACAGTCCTTTGTCCGATCCTTCACCATGCTCACAGGCTAACATTGTGTACAGGTGAATCCATGGTGTTTTACAGACTTTATAGAAAGTAATCTTCCATTAATTAGACTCTGTGTGAAAATACCGTGTGAAAATAACATGTAAAAAAAAAAAAACCCTGTAAAAATGCCTCACGGCATCTTTGTTCTCCTGCATACACAGGTTTGATATGTCCATCTACTTCAGGGCTTCTTGTCACAGCCAAAAATCATTGCATTTCTGACTGCAGGAAATGAATATAAATGGGCCACTCTGAGCTGAAAAATACAGTGAGGACAAGTTGTGCTTTATTTCCTGCTAGGTAAATTTACTCCAAGCTTAACTTCAGGTGGGAGTGGGGTTGGCCTAGGTGAATTTACCTTTATGTGAAACTTTGATACACTCTTTTCATTATGCTTTCTCTTTGGGATAGCCAATGCTTCTTAGATCAAGGTAAAAAAAAAAAATACCAAAAAACACTGTTTGTTTAACAATGAAGTCCAGACCTCAGAAAAGCACTGAAGAAAACAGATGAATAACACAAGAGAAATTGCAGAGCACAAAATGTCAAAAAAAAACCCACCACGATAGATTGGTTTTCACATCTTCCTCATCTTCTATCACCACCTCTTTTTTGTTCACAAAGCAGATAATTGCTGAGGTTCCTGGCAACACTTATCCAGGTTATAGTCTCTGAAGTATAACCGAATTAAAGACACACACAGCTTCTGTGTTTCTAAACAACAACATAAATAAGAACACATTTTAGTCGCAGCGCCTTAAAATGTCAATCTTTGCCCAGAAAAAAAAAAAAAAAAGCCTAGAATTATTCTTTGGGACAAGCCTTGAGTATTGGCTGCAGGTGCTCTGCTTCCAGCGCTGCTGGGGGCTTATCACCACCCCCCAAATGCACAGCAAGGAGCCTCTCAGTAATAAAAAAAGGAATTTGGGGATTATTCTTTGGTAACGGGTCATTTCTCTGTTGATGTGGATTGAATATCCAGCCACGTATTCCAGACCTGAACTCAGCTGTTAAAAACTGTGACTTTGAGTCATCTGTTTACTGTAGACTCCAGTTCATAGACATTAGGTTGTCACTGTCCAGGTCTCTTTCTATGAATTTTACATGAATAGTGTTTTTTTTCTTCTTTTATATAATCTGTTACATTTGGGAGACACACAGTTTTGGGTAAGATTCATAAGATAAGAGTTAAATGCTGTACTTTACTTTAACAAACGTTTGAGAAACAGCTTTATCTAGAAGGAATTTGAATTTCTTTTTTTTGCACCTTATCATGTTTCTGTTGTGTTCAGGCAAAATGTCACACGTTGGCATCTATAGGGGAGCTATTGTCAGTGACCTTTACACTACCTTGAAAAAGCAATAGAATTTATTTTTATTTTTTTTCCCCATTTGCTCCAAGAAAGAAATAGGGGAAACAAGTCTGAACCCTTTCACTAGCAGCTAAATCTTCACTTTCTCCTTAACAACAGTCCTTGTCCAGAGCAGGTAACGAGGACATTATGAGAAAACTGTAGAGTAAAACTGCATTGGTTGTGGTATTAGAAGACCCATGTATTTGCAAACTCAACTATTATTTGTTTTTCTTCATGAGCCTATGGCTCTCCACACAGGGAGACATAAACGTGAGTGCTCCACTGTTCAAAACAAAACAAAACAAAAATTAAGACCAGTTTGCACAGCGTTGTAGATTAAACAAGAGAAAATGTTAGGTAATTAAATGCTAATGATTCAAGCTGGGTGCTTATGTTTTGGATTACTTGCCTAATAATGTTAGCATTTAAATGGTCAGCTTTGAAGTTAACAAACAGCCCATTAAGATGCAACCGGGGAGTTGTGGGCTCTTTGGGTGCCATTGTTTCAGTCTGGCTGGCTGCAGACTCAACAAAACAGCACTGATGGGATTTACATAGCGAAGACTATTTTTGCAAGTGGAAGGGCCAGAAGTTTTTTTTCTTTTAGTGAAAGCTTGCATTATTGAGAACCCAGCATGTGGGAAAAGCCTAAATCTACTCATTTCTTCTGAGTCCTGGGATTTCTGTTGTCCCTGCTGACTCCTTAAGTACAAGTCACTTGGTTCCCAAGCTATGGCTCTGTGCAGAGATCATCCCATAGCAGCCATTGAAACTCTACTGGTTTGTTGACTCCTAGCTGGTCTTGCTGAGCACTTGCAAGGGTTAATATAAAAATGCATTCCTGCCAGTGAAGGTTAGAGGAGCATAGGTGACCAAAATTGCATCAGATGATGAAAAATTCTCAAAGTAGTGGCTATTTAAAAGAAAGAAGTAATTAAGAGATAATTGTCAATGGAACAGAATATTCTCCAGGATAATGGACTCCTGCAGTTGCAAGAATAGCATGGCAAAGCCAAAGTGGTTATGGAAAATAAATGGCATGGTGCAGCTCAAGTTCTTTCTTCTTCAAAGCAGACAACACTGATCCTATGACAATGGTCTCTTATTCCAAACCATTGATGTAGACTTAATTATTTCATCTAATGGAGGTTGGTGTGGGAGTTACTCACTGTGCCACTGTAGACCTATTGCATTTTGAGTGCCTCTGAAGAGAAAGGCACTGTGGATTTCAGTGCCTGGGTTTCATCAAACATTTTGTTATCCCCACTGTGACTGCTATTCCCTGTACTTACCATGTGGTGCTAACCAAGGAGAGCTGGTTTTGCATTATCAGAAGGGGAGTGCTGTGACAGCTAGATGTTTCTTGGTGGCAACTGTAAATATTGACATTTTAGTGACTACATTTTAGTGACTACCACAGTGGGAACTTGATGTAGCTCATTAAAGGTAATGGGTCTTTTTTATTGAATTTAAAGTGAATAATTTCAGGCCCTGTTTGGTGCATTAGGAGGAGGAGAACGGTTCTTAAATTGGCTTTGCTTTCTGATGTCTTCTACTTGATATATAAATGCCAGAACAGCCTCCTTGCAGAACTGTCTTCCTTGTTTGGTTTTGGTATTTTGTGGTCTGCTAAAGTATTTATTAAAAATACATTTAGATGTCAGCTTTTAATTGAAAGAATAGGTGTTCTGGATGTTTAACAAAGACTTCCTTGTACCAAAAATGAGAAATAGTGAAACAGTTCTTAGTTAGAAGCATAAATCAGTTGCACTAATAACAGTTTATTTCAGTTATCACTTGCTATCTTCATTCTGGTGATGTCATTTCTGCAATTTATTATAGTTGTGTTTTTTTTTCTTTTTCCCTCAGAAATGTTAGCTGGAACTTAACTATTTATTTTGGTCTCCAGTTCCACCCTTGTTGACTTAAGGAGAATACACTTTAAGAGATATTTCTACATCTTACCACCCACACACGACATGCCCAGCAAAATGATGGCTGTTTTAATGCTGCGTGGGCTGCCTGTAGCTGTACAAAAGGGCACAGACTTGGCCCTCTGTATTTCACGCAAAGACTGAATGTAAGAACTCAGCAGGTTGTGCAAAAAAACCCACAGAAAAAAAGTGAATCCAAAATACAATGCTAACATAGATAAAGGGAGAGCAATGGTATGATTAAAGTACTGGGATCACACTGAATTTTTTCCACGTCTCTACAGCTGTTAAAGTGAATGTCTGATGATTTTTTAACTAGCCTGGTTTTAATTGGGCAGGTGGCTGAGAAAGCCACGTGAAGCCTGCCTTGCCTTCTGACTCCATTTCTGTTACAATGACGTTAAGAGCCTATAATCAGCTCTGTGACCTGACACAAGGACAGCCAGAAAAGTACCCCCCTTCTGACAAACCTTTCCAGCTATCTTCTTCAAACAGATTATCTTCTTCAGAGATATCCCCATCCTGACTCTCAGGTAATTAACTAGGAGCTCACTACAAATCGTAGGTGATTTTTAAGCCAAAACACATCTCTTTGTTATTCCTCAGTAGCTTGATCCAGCTGTTAGTGTAATAACAGTGCCTATAAACATCAGTTAGAAGTACACAGAGAAGTTTGCTACACCTGGTTTAAGCCCTGTGCGTAAGTTTGGCTATTGATCTTTGTGATCTGCATCTTGCCTTTAGCCTGGATTGCTCCTAGAGAGTCTAATGACCACTTTGTAGTGCGATGTATGTTTTTGTGTTTTGCCATATATGAGAGTTAAGAGTGTATGGACTTGAATTCTGAACAACTTGGCAAACGTGTTATATATTTACTATAATTTCTCTGGCCTTGTGAGTGTCTGCTGTATGGATGATGCAAGTAATACAGATTACTGCAGTTCTTCTGTACTTAAGATTTATCTACACTTAAGATGTGTTGCAGCATTTTAGAATGGCAGTCACAACCTGGGGTCTCCTCTGAGTGCCAGGAAAGGCTGATTGCAAACTATCTCTGTCTGTCCACCGGCTAAAAACAAGTAATGTATTTCATGTTGAGGCTGGAAATAAGCACACTGGCTTCTGTAAGCTTTCCTCTTGAGCATACTTCATTCCCAAATCCATATTCCAATGATGCAACTTCTTTGTTTTGCAGCATCTTGAGAGGGGGACTGCAGAGCTTTGTGAGGAGCTGCAGACCACCTGAGTTCTTCTATTTTCCTGGGATTCTTCCCAGACAGATGATTTTCAATGCACTCCACTGCTGACACATTTATCCACTGAACGACTAGTGTGCTCCACACCGCCTCTTCTTTGAGTCCTTTATCTTGTGGTGGAACACCAGACTGTAGGATTTACACAGCTGCTGGGGGGAAGTGATAAAACAACACTCCAAGGAGCAGCTTTCAGGTGGGAAGGTAGAAGCAGCCTGTGAGAGTGTGGCTGCAAGGTAGGCAGAAGCTTCTCTTGCTAAACATGGTGCTGAACACACTCTTAGATGTACCTAGCTGAGGTGGATGCCATACTGTAGCTAGAGAATTTACAGTTCAGAAAGAGACCCCACTGTCCTTTCTATGCCTGAAAGTCCTGCTTTGAGTGTGCCCCTGGCTCACTTCAAGGTTAGTCCTCGCAGTCTATGATCTCCACGCCAAGAAACAGTCAGTCTAGGACAGTATGACTCTGCACCAGTTCCATTACCACGTCCTTAAATATTCACACCTTGGAGAACAACCAGCTCTGATTATGGTGGACACAGAAAAATTGCTTCCCGGGGAACAGTTAACATTTGTCACATAAACATAGACAAAGTATTTTCTATGGAAACTGTCCACCATCACCAGCTATAGATAAAAGCTATATATAGACATCTCTTCATTTGCCTTATATTACACAAGGAGGTGCAAAACAATTCACATACAGTCAGAACTTGCCAAAAATGTTGCCCCCAACACTGCAATAAGCATAATATTGAAGTAAAAAAATACAGCTTTAAAAATATTCATGTCTATGTTTTCTGGTTTACTCAAGGCAGAGAAATGATACCAAAATTATCCCAATGTTTTACAGTCAACCTAAAAAAAGAAGGTAGCCATAGATCTCTTAAGAGAAACCTATCAGTGTTCCGGTTTTAAGACAGCTGCAACCCCAAAAGATGCAAACACAGACTGTTCATCCACAAAAGACACTTTCAAAAACCAAAGTGCTGAAAAACATTACTTCCTAGGGTAAGATTTTCAAATGTGCCAAATATCAGCCCAGCTCTATTCTCACTCACGGCAATGAAGTGGTTGGCAGTGGTGTCAGTGGAAATGATTTCATAAGTCTAACACTGGGTATAACAGGTTAAGATTAGTTCAGAAAGCAGAAGATTGGAATTTCCAGTGCCTCTCCCACATCTCCACTTCTGCAGGTGCTGAACTGCAGCACTTTCCACTGGGGTATCACTCAGCCCCTTCACCTTTGTCCTGGTTTCAGCTGGAACAGACTTAATTTTGTTCCTAGTAGCTGGTACAATGCTCTATTTTGGATCTAGGGTGAGAATAATGTTGATAACACACTGATATTTTAGTTTGAGCTGTTGCCAAGTAGTGCTTATCCTAGGTCAAGAATTTTTGTTTCCCCTGGCCTGCCAGTGGGCAAGTGCACAAGGAGCTGGGAGGGGGCATGGCCAGGACAGCTGACCCCAACTAGCCAGAGGGCTATTCCATACCATGCTCAGTATATAAAGTAGGGGGAGTTGGCTGGGAGGTGCCAATCACTGCTCAGGGACTCTCTGGGCATCAGTCAGTGGGTGGTGAGCAGTTCCATTGCACAGCACTTGTCTTTTCCTAGGTTTTATTTCTGTTTCTCTTTTTGCTATAGTTATTATTATTATATTTTAATTAATTATTAAACTGCTCTTATCTCAACCCACGAGTTTTAATCTTTTTTTTTTTTTTTTCCAATTCTCCTCCTCATCCCAGTGGGGAGGGAGGAGTGAGCAAGTGGCCATAGGGTTGAACAACAGCAGCCTCTTTGGCCAGGTCTCTCATGGTTTCACCACCACTCTTTAATTACCATTAGTAGATTTTGCACCATTTTCTTTCAAAAAGGCCTCATTCTCCAGGTGTTATTTGTTTGGAACCACCAGTTGCTAGAAGTTAGTAATTAAGCTTAAAAAAGAAACCTTAAGATCAGCTTGTTTACCAGCTCAGTAAGGTAGGGGTGAAATGGGAGAGGCCACAGACCCACAGGAGAGCTGTGGTCTTTGGAAGACCTGTCGTGCTGATGTCAGAGGAGGAGATCCCCCCACTGCCATGGGTGAGAGCTGAGGGGGGCACCAGCTGTGCTGGTGGCATCAAGGCCCCTCTACAACTGGACAAACATGTCAAAGGGCTGCATCAGATTCTGCAGAGCAGAACGACTCGAAGCAAACTCACTCTGCTGCTGCCACTCTCTTTTGATTGATATGAACAAGTCTTATCTTCAAAAACACGTATAGGTAACATGAGTATTTCTGTAATCACTTCAGATTGCATCTTGGAAAGCAAGACGGTTTTTCCTCCTGCCTGCCCCTCCTCCTCCTCTCTTGTTCCCTCCACCCTGGAAAAGTCTTATGCATGGTTAAAGCATATGCTAAATGTGGGAGGAAAAAAAGAGTACCTTCCAAATCTTCCTGTCTTTGACAGCACAGCAGCTGTATAGAGCCCTCTTCTTTAAAGGTATGAATTAGAACTGAAGAGCTGCTACTCCAGAATCTCTTACCTTTTGACAGATCCTTTTTGTGTGTGGTGGCTATGGTTGTCAGCAGCAGTTTGTTAAGTTTGTTAGAATATTTGGTACTGGAGGAAAGGCCCATCATTTTTTTTTTCCTTTAAAGAGGGGGGAATCCATGAGGAGAATGACTGCACTGGCCATGCACAGCTATGTTTTCAGTTTGACTCATCTGATCTTCTAGTCCTTATTCAACAGCACAGATCACGCAGGCTCTAACAGGCAGGGCTGTGCACTGAAGGATGAAATCCCTCATCTCTATTGATCTTGGTGCAGATACTCAACTCCTGGCCCAGATCTGGCAGCACTGTTAGGGAATGACACAAGATTTTTTAAAAATGCCTTCCTCAAGATACACTGAACGTGACTGCAGCTATAAAGGGAGTTAATCCAGTCCTGTGTTTTCTTCATAGGTATTACACTGATTTTTAGGACCGTTAGCAAAGATTTTACTTTTAAAAGCTGATTCATGCAAGATAAAAAAACCCACCTCTAAATATCAGGAGCTGGCTACAAAAGATTTGGGGAGAACAAAACAAGAGAACAATAGCTACAGGAGGATAGAAAAAATGCAGCAGATTTTGATGAAGACAGAAAAAAAAAAACCCTAAAAGGATAACTGTATTTAAAAATAAGGAGGAAGAAATTAGGCAAAGAAATAAAGAGAACTGACTCTGGGTTAGAGTGAATTCACACAGGCTGACCTACCATAATCAATTGCCCTGTTGGTGGTCTTTAAAGGTCAGACAAAATTGTACCCAAATCCACATGGGGATTATATAAGTGCTTATTTAAGACAGTGGGTTGCCTGTGGGAGGCAGTGCTCAGTGCTAGT
The DNA here is from genome assembly GCA_025345505.1 of Todiramphus chloris collaris. Classification (NCBI taxonomy): domain Eukaryota; kingdom Metazoa; phylum Chordata; class Aves; order Coraciiformes; family Alcedinidae; genus Todiramphus; species Todiramphus chloris. The sequence goes on along the minus strand of JANVCC010000261.1, from coordinate 7,519,398 downwards.
TTCACTGTATAATAGTGCTTAATTAGTTTATTATTGCATTTGGAATTGCTCCTTCCTTAGAGACTTTAATGTCTTTTTGTTCTGTTCAAAAACTCCTTTCCATCCACGTATCTCCCCAGAGCTGCAACAGAAACATTTCTGAGTTCAAATTCTATACCTTCATCTTTGCACCCTATCAAAGTTCTCAGGCCTCACCAATAAGCTCCTATGCAAATGATCAATCAAAGTATCGCCCTCGGCTCCATTTGTCAATGCTCATCTTCTGCCCCTGTCACTGAAGCAGCTTGCCATGCACTCCATGCACTTGAGGACCTTGTCATTCCAAGATTGATGATGAAATCATGGCTGTTTACCCTTTGGTAAGCTTCGTTATCAAGCACAAGGTAACAAAAATATTTATCTACAATGGTCTGCTGACCTTCTGTTCCCACCGAAGTTGGGTAATTGGAAAACATGTGCAGAAACATAGTGTGTGTGGTTGCAGAGGCAACAGAAGTCTGCACAGCTTCTGAACGTAGCCTACATAGCCTGAAAAAAAGCTTTTGGAGCAGGGACAGCATTGCTGTATAGTCCCCTTGTTTCTGTAGCACACTATGATGCTTTAAATCAGCTACACAAGCTGCACAGCTGCCCAGGGGTTGAGGTTTTCCTGCAGGAAAACATGCTCCTACAGGGGTTCCTCTCCATGGACAGCAGCTTTCTTCAGGGGACGTTCACCTGTTCCACCGTGGTCCCCCATGGGCGGCAGGGGGACAATCTGCTTCCCCACGGTCTTCTCCAGGGGCTGCAGGGCAATCTCTACTGTAGCATCTGCAGCACATCCTCCCCCTCCTTCCTCATCTCCTTCCCTACCCAGAGCAGAAGTTGGAATCTTCCAAAACACGGTTCTAGGTGTGACTTTTGTACATCCAAAATAATTTTTGTTTCTCTCCCAATCTTGCAACTCTTGCCTCTCCAAGGCTTTGCAGCTGCACCGTGAAAATGCCTCTAGATGCAGTATGTGAGTGTAACGGTCCTCTGAAAGGCTTAGGTGGAAAACACTGTACTCCTCAGAGCAAGCAGCTTAAGACCAGTTGCTTTTTGAGACTCAGAAGGGATCTGTGAGTAGCCAGCACAGGTGCCTTTCAGAACTTTGCTCTCATGTTTGTGAGCTGTAAGCCCAGCGCTCTTACCAGCTAAGAGCAGCTCATCCTCAGAACCCAGCACTGGCAGCCAGCTCTATGGAGCTGGAAGGCAATATTGAGAAGCTCTTGTCCCTGCCAATCTGACATGATAAAAAACCAGAGGGAAGGAGCACGACATGAGAAAGATGGAGCTAGCTGCTACCTGGCCACGCTGCTATCTCATCGTTGCGTCCGGCATCACGTTGTGTGTGAGATTCTGGCTGCTTGAATAGTGTTGTTTCAGGCAGCTCATCTTCTGCTCTTGGCAATAAAGTTTTCATTCCCTGAAAAGCTTGCAAGTAGCAGGCTGAACTCTTCCTGAAGGTGCAAAGCTAAGCTTACCTCTAGAAAAATGTGTAGTACTAAGGAGAAGATATTTTGTAGGAGTGTTGGTGTGGAAAGGAAGCCTTGGTTTGTGGAGCAGGAAAGCAGATTGACCAGCACTCTACGGTGGAGCTGTGAAGAAAGCACACTGAGAGAGGTAGATGCTCGCCTTAAGCTGGTGTGTGTACTATAGGGGCTAACTAGAAATCTCAAGACAAAAATTCCCCAGATCTGAACATTCCACCACCCGTTATCGTTACTGTGAGTTTAAGGCTAATTTTCCACAGGGCCTGAAATGGGATCACTGTTGGGTCCTTCTACTGCTCACCATGATATAAATATATTAGGAGCACAGCAACATGCAGACTTTCTTTAGGACTGAAATCCCTCTGAAAAAATGTCCTTTAAGGCAAAATAGATTGCATTATAGGTGAGTAATGTAGGGTTCTATTGTTCTACTGGAGGGAACATTTTCCACTCTTTTTTTACAGAGAGCGTTCACGTTGGCCTCTATGTTTCACAAAATGGTACTTGATATGAACTCTTATTAGCTGAAAAAGATAATCTGTTCAGTGAAACACATTCATTTTCTGGTCTGCGATTGTTTCTGCTCCCTAAAAGCACCAATCCCACAGTAATTCAGAACACAGGCTCTGCTAATGTTATGCTTGATGTACATATTTATCAATCTGATCATTTTGCCTAAAGTAAGGGCGGGAAACAAAAAAAGGCTTAGAAAGAATTCTGATCAAATGCTAGAGGCAGACACTGTTCACGTTTGTTAGCACAGAGGTCTGCAAGAAAGCAGAAAGATAAAATGCAATTTTACATTTTATTCAGTGCTGTTTATTCAGCTCTTTTTCCCTAAGAATCATTATCAATATTCTGCAGTTATTTATGCTTCCATTTCTGATGGAGCTTAGGCTTGGTCAGCAAATCTTTTCTAGAATAAAGAGTTCTTTCTGGTTTATATCTGCTCACAGATGTTTTAGGATGAGGTATTGATTATCCTGTAAATGGACAAGAAAAGCAGTTGCTTTTGAACCAGAGGCTTGTTTTCCTCATTACAGTTCTAAACCACTTGCTGTTTTTTCAAACCTATTCAATCCTCTGGTTCTGTTTCATCAGCTTCCCTTCAGGGCTGGTTGTTGGTTTGGGTTTTTTTTTTTTGGCCTCTCCTCTATCAAATCCTCCAGGTTGCAAAATTCCTGGGGCATTTCACTCTTCATGCTGCACAGAGCTGAGAAAAGCAAGGGGAGAGGGTGTTTGTGTGTTTCTATACATGCTTTGAAAACTTGGTGATACTGCCGCTCAGATATTGTTGGTTACACACTGGTGAGGTGGGCTGACCTTGTCTGGCCACCAGCTGCCCACCCAGTTGCTCCCTCACCCTCCCTCCTCAACAGCTGGGGGAGAAATAACTCTGTACAGGGATACAGACAGTGAGATCACTCACAAATTACTGTCACAGGCAGAGCAGACTCAACTAGGGGAAAATTAGTTGAATTTATAGCCAATTAAAAATAGAGCAGGGTAGTGAGAAATAAAGCGAAAACGTCGCCCTCCCACCTCCCTTTCTTCCCAGGCTCAGTTTCACTCCATCACTCATGACTCTTCTAATGCAGGAGATGGGGAGCAAGGAGTGAGGGTTGTGGTCAGTCCGTAAGGTTGTGTCCCTGCCGCTCCCTCCCTCTGCTTCCCCTCCTCCAGCGTGGGATCCCAGCCACGGTCTGCGGTTCTTCCAGAGCTTCTCCAGCACAGCTGCCCCAGGGGCTGCAGCCCCTGCCAGGAAACTGCTCCCGCAGGGGTTCCTCTCCATGGACAGCAGCTTTCTTCAGGGGACGCTCACCTGTTCCACCGTGGTCCCCCGTGGGCGGCAGGGGGACAATCTGCTTCCCCACGGTCTCCTCCAGGGGCTGCAGGGCAACCTCTACTGCAGCACCTGCAGCACATCCTCCCCCTCCTTCCTCTCCCACCTTGGTGTCTGCAGGGCTCTTTCCTTCACATTTTTCCACACACATCTCTCTCTCCCAGCGTGCTGCACAGTGGTTTTTTTTACCCTTCTTAAATATGTTATCACAGAGGCGCCAGCAGCGTTGCTGAGGGGCTCAGCTTTGGGCAGCAGCAGGGCTGCTTTGCAGCCAGCTGAAAACATCTCTGCCTGACGTGGGGGCAGCACCTGCAGCCCCCTGCTACCACCAGAACCGTGCCATGCACACCCAATCCATTTTCTTTCTTTTTCAGACTTCAAAGGGGTATGTAGTTTAGAATGTAGTGGCCATCACGTACACCTGTGAAAATCTTAGAAATCTGACTTTTTGTCATTGGCATCAAAATACTGTGAGCTGAGGCTTAAGAGAAAAGTATCAGGCTAAGAACAAGAGCCAGTTCATGAGTGTCTTGCTTTCTTGTTAAACCAAGAAGGACTGGCCTCCTGAGTAATTCACAGCCCTACCAGCTTCCTAAAGCCCTGGAAGTTCATTAGTATGAAAAGCAAAGGAATAGGAGGCAGAGAAGTGAGGGCTGAAACACTGGAAGAGTAACCAGGCAGCAGAAGTGAATGGAGGAATCCTGTGTCTATCCGTGCATCGTCGGCCTCACAGGAAGATCTGAGTGGCCACAGAGCACATATGAGGCAGCAGTAAATTTCTGAAGCTTCTCAGTTCATCATAAGCATACTCAAATTATTTGAGTTTTACAGTCTAACATCTTTTTGTTTCACTAGCCCTGCAAACTCCTGCAATAGACACCCACGTTTTGAAGTGAAAATGCGTGAATGAAAAGAAATCTTCTCACCCTCAAGCTGAAGGGTAATTTGGAGGGTGAGGCAAGAGCTGCTTTGAGAAGAAAAAAAAAAAAGAAGAAAAAAGAAAAAAAGTTTGAACTAGGAAGAGATTTGACATCCAGAAGCTGATGTTATAATAACCCACCACAAGTGTTGTAACACAATATCACTTGCCACTTAAGTCTTGAGTTACCATCATTGTCTCACATGGACGCTCACGGGCTCAATTCTGCCCCGCAGTAACAAGCATGAATATCAAGGTCTGTGAAGTTACACTTGTGTAAAAACTGTGTGGCTAGAGGTTTTTATTTAGAAAAGTGATGAATGGAATCACAATGATCTTTATAAACATTCTTGAAGGGAGCTTGAGGCATAGCAACTCCACGAGTCAGCGCTGCCTAAAATGACACCGTTGATGAAACAGTTGACAAAAGCATTTCATGTCACCCACATTAAAGAGAAAGCGTTTTGCATCCTCTTGCCTCTTCCATGAGCTAGACTCATAGTCTTCTATCACAATAGCTTACCACATATTTCCAGTTGGTGAGAATAAAGCACATTCCAACTCCCACGTTGAACTAAAGCAGCTCACCAGGGTGCAGCGTGGAGAGCTGCTTCCTCTCCTGACAACTGCTAAGAGGCAACACCGAGCCTGCTATACACCCATCAGCTTTACACCTCTCCCCTTTCCTTTGCTCTGTTTACAGCGGGGCTGTAACTGACCCCTACCACTTCACACCTCCTTTCCCTGCCTGAGAGCGCCTGAACAAATTCCAGGCTCTGGTAAGACCCCATCTCCCTGCCAGGCTGACACTCATGCATCAAATTCTTTGACAGAGTACTTCATACCCACAACTGTTGGAAGAATTCGAAGAATTCGACCAGCAACAAATGACTGGCGTGGTTAAGCTTTTAAGCTGGGAATTATGGTCCACTAATGTGTTGCTTGGAAGTTTTGGGGCTATTCCACACCCAGCACAGGACAAAAAAAAAAAAACAGCCCACAAAAATTCATATCCATTCCCCTCTTACTTCTTGAGGTATATTCCAGGCTGAGCTGTCAGTGGAAGACAGGAAGAAAAAGACCTCTCAGAGAACATGATAAGATGCAGTGGGGATTACTTTGCTTTTGGGGGAAAAGCTTCCTCAGCTGAAGAAGAGCCGTCAGATGAAAATTCTGTTTTGCGTGGAGTGTCTTGATGGCCTAGAAAGCACTTTGTGTATTGGGGTGCTCATGAGAGTCTGGAGGGGCAGTCAGCCTTCAGAATGCTGACTCCATGGGTACCCATCATTCTAGGGCTGGGCTTGGTTATGGGGACGGCCCTTCCACAGCCAGCATCACTGAAACCACACACTCAGAACTACTGATGAATTGACACCTGTGAATATAAAGCAAATTAAATCCATTATATTCTCTGTTAGTTCAAATGAAGCCTAGCCTGAATGGTTTCAGCAGCCATGCAAAACTGAAACAAGATAGGGGAATCTACCCCAATATACCAAATATTAAATAGGAGAACATGCTACATATGTGTGTGTGTGTGTGTGTGTTCACATAAATATAACAAGAATCCTCTCACAGCATTTTGTTCTAACCTTTTTTAAACTCAACCTCAAAATGGACCAAGATGATCATATTTTGAGGATACCAGGTATTATAAAAAAATAAAAGGAGGGGTGGAAAAAGGAATGAAGCTCTATCTTAGCAAAACTGTTTCCGAATTATGGTAAGAAATCCGTGCAGCTACTGTTCAGACATGAACTGGAACAGATCTGAGGTTGGGTGGTACCAACAAGCCTCTGACAAGATGAGCCATTCCAAGGTGGTGTCATTAAAAAGAATGCCCCATTTTTCTGGCACAGCTGAATGCAGTATTTTGTGTACCAAAAGAGATAAAAAATGGTGTTTTACGTAGAACTTCTCTCATTTCTCTCAGAACTCCAACAGAAATACCGATGATTCCTCCCAGCTACCAAATCATTCTTGCTTTTAAAACCTTCCTTTTTCGCTTCAGCTTCTGATGATTGACTCTGCCTGTAAACTGCTTTGTAATACACTGTATGGAGGACAGTATATAAAAATAAACTGCATTGAGTTTGATCCAAACATCATTTAACTCAAATTACACTGAGGTTTTGGGCTGCTTTCCCCCCCCATTTCTAGGTCTGACTGGCAAGCCAAGTAATTTCTATTTGCTATGGTAAAGGCTAAATAAAAGGGCAAACAACTCATTGCTGCTTCAATAAAATTCATGTTGTTATTTCAAAATGTAGCTCTCCTTCGTCAGCCCCCACCCCCATAGGTTGGTTCACACCCAGTGCCCCTTGGATTGCTGATGTGTTTGCATGTTGCAGAGCCTGCAGAAATTACAGGATCAGGTTATACAGCTTTTGGTAAACCTGATCACTGGAGAAAGGGTCAGCCCATTGGAAAAATCAGCCTTTATTTACAACACTGACAACAGTGAAAAGATGCAGCGTCTTGCTGTTGTACTGAGGTTATTACCTTCCTTGTAGTAAATCTCAGAACACCCAATTAAAGTTAAGTCGCAGCTTGCAACAAGCAGCCTGTAAAGTTGGCTGGGAAGAGCTGCCATATTGTCATTCAAAGTACTTTACTCTAACCAGCACAAGACAAAACATCTAATTACCTGATTATGCTGCAAGAATACTTTCTTACATGTACTGAATTCTGCACACCATCAGCAAAGACAGACTGTGTTCATCATCGACTTGCATAAACAAAAAAGGAGAAAATAAGATAAAACAATGGCTTTCAGCTACTATTGTTCCCAAAACCAGAAATATTTTTGCTAGTAACAGTGAAGTGGGAATTCTGAGGACATCCAGCTCAGGAACAGAAGTTTGTTCTGCTCCCGTGGGAGGTGTGTGGTGGCCAGAGACTGGCCATCTGCGTGGCCAAAACCAGGGCACTCCAGTGAGAGCTGTGCAACAGCTGCTCAGCAGATGTGGTGCTTCTGGGAGTGAAAAGATTTTCTGTGGGAGGGTGAGGGAAAAACCATCACCCTTAGGCTTGTTATTCCACGTTTGCCTGCCCGCTCCCATCCCCTGGAATAGTACAAGGAGCCTTTGGGAGGGTGGGTACACAGTACACAAACTCCTGTGGTGTGAATGAGGGTGGGAATTAGCAGCTACTTCATGAGAAGGGCTTGTGCCTTTGCTCTTACCCTGAAGAGACCTCATCATAACAATCCGGGAGCTGTGGTGGCAGCTCAGACCCAGGCAGTTAACAAAAATGGGCACAGTCCAGTTTTATGCCCAGGTTTGTTCCACAGCTGCTCATTTGTCTGAGCAATACAACCCGTGACAAAGGCAGAAGAGCATCAGCAAGGAAGCTGCACTGTTTTCCAATCAACATAATATTTTCCAAACAATTAAGGCTGGAAAATACCTCCAAAATCATCAAGTCCAACCATCTACCCAACATTATCATGGCCACTAAACCATGTCCCAAAGTTCCAGACCTCCACATTTTTGGAACACTTCCAGGGATGGTATTCACAGTCCCAACTGTCACACCATTCATTAAACAGTAATCATGGCCTCAAGGGACCCTCTTTTCCAGAAGGGAGAAAAATTTAGCCTCCATAACATCATAGTCTCCAGTCTGTCCTGAAACAGCTGTCAATTGTGCTGAATAATGTACAGAATCAATGCAAGGTGCTGTCCGCCAGAGACGGGTTGACAGCAGCAATTTCATTTTAACTGAGTGGGGGGGGGGGGTTCACAAGTCCCAAATCTTCATGGCCACAGAGTAAGTGTGTGTTCCATCTCTGCTTCTCTAGCTCAAAAATTATGCCCATTTTGTCACATTTTTAGAATTAAACAAAGGTCACAACCAAGACGATGCTGTCATGAAACGCCTCTTTGTCTGCAATGGGCAAATGTATGTACTGTTATCAGTGGGGTACTATTACAATCTGCCCTTTTCCACCTTCATTTCATTATACTCATTATTAAAAGGACATTCACACAGTGTTAAATTCAGGAACAAAACCCAGCATTCTTAAGATTCACAAGGCTTTTCAATAGTGGAGAGAAAAAAAAATCTCACTTGCAGTAAGATGCACAAATATGCACAAGTACAACGTATTCATGTGAGTTGAGAGGAAAAATGACTTTGTGACGATCTTCAGGGAAGCCTGATGTTTTACTTGACACAGATTCTGAATCCTGTCCTTGTACAATCACCATCACTGTGCCGGTGTGTTGAATGAACATGGGACTGCAGCCCACAGACCTACAAGAACTACGTATGCAGCATATAGCTCATTAACCAGCACATCACTACATGCTTTTTTACTACTGTATGTATGACTGGAGCAGTGTTGAAATCTAATTTCATGGAGTGATCTTTTCCTTCTCCTCTAGAATGGCAGCTGATCTGATATTCCCGTGGCAGCTACTAAAGGGCCGAGTGTCTCGTGGTCTTTTGAGACCATCAACCGACAAAACTGCCATCAAAATTCTCTTCCAAATAGTTCTAAAAAAGCTGTAAAAGCTCATTTAAAAACAGGATCACCTGTCATCACAGGATGGCCCAGAGTTCAGTGAACACAGCACTTCAGTGAATATGGTGAGTTGTAATAAACGGAAAGTCGTTAAAGGACATTTTTTTTTTTAAAAGAAGTCAGCTGACAACTGATAACAACTTGCAATTATGTCAGTCTATTTCTGAAACAGCCGTGTTCATGCCTGTTACTGGTATTTCAAGCCATACACTATCATACATGGCTGCAGGAATATTACAGACACAGATGTTTTCTCCAAGCTGAGTGCTGCTTTGAGGGCATCCACAATGGCACCATCTCTATTGACTCAGGAGCTTTGTATTGGAACCCACTTCTAAGGGTCTGTATTCTGCCACTCTTAGTTATGTCCTGTTGCTCCAGTAGGTGTGTTGACACTACTGAATTTCCAGTTGGCAACATTTTTCATGGGGACTTAACCTGATGGATGGCTATTCAGCAAAAAGGTTTGCCTTCCAGTCTTTGAAGGACAAGCCTGAAGGCTCGTGCTCAAAATGGTTCTTTGTGGTCCTTGTCCCATATGAAAAGTTCAATGCCATTGGAATCCTGCCTTCAAAGAGCTGCAGGCAGAGTGGGGATGCTCAGAAAACAATTTATTTTGCAAACAAATGCGATGGGTTTGTGATCTGTTTCCTTCACAATCAAATCTAGAGCTTTCTGGAGGTTTTCATGGCAAAACTCAAGAGGCTGTTTTCAAACTGCTGATGTTCACTCAACATGTAAAACAGCAAGGCACAATTCCTTCTTCCTTAGCACGGACTGGGGATTCTCACATCCCAAACAGTAGTTTAGGACTTAAAGTCTTTTCTCAGGAACAGCAAATATTTAATCAGTCATACCAACACGGAACAACAGGGAAGACCAAAGCAACTAACTCAAAGTTAGAGCTTGGACTTAAGACAGTCTACAGCCACATTATTTGGGTTCTAGTCAGTGTGGATTCTTACCACACAAAAAATAGGAAGATCAAAAAACTTGGCAATAGCCTGGAATTCTTATGTTATGAGACACAAGAGCAGAGCAGGTCTTTGAAGCTGCCTCTCCTCATTCCATGAGGAGTTTTTTGGTCATTTTTCTTGGTTGCCTTCATTCTTCCCAAATGAGGGAAAATCTGTTCTCAGAAAGATAGGGCACTGAATATTGCTTCCTGACTAGGTCAGGCTTAAAAGATTCATTTTTGTTTACTTCTCAGCTTATGTTAAAATAACCTTGCTGAGCAAACTGCTCTTAATTGACTTCCAAGTCAAAACATACCAGTAATGATTCTACGTTTTTAGTGTAATTCCCTCTAATCATCCTAGCACAAAAACTCGGCTTGTTTTTATATCTGCTTTATACAATGCCACCAGTAATGAATGTTCTAGAATTGGAACATAATTTTGATTATCTGGCCATTACTTTTGATTTATGGAGCACAGAGACAGCTGGGTTTTTATAAGCTTGCCCTGCAGTACTGCAGATAACAAATGTAATGCAATAATCAAACTTCTATAGCATGGAACACAGAAGGGGTGTGCCCACAGATGTGTCTCTCTATATATACCCATACCAACAAATTTTATCTCCAGAAGCAGGAGTATAAAAGTAATTTGCACAATGCTACTATTCATTATTCGTACCCAGAATGAAATATGTTGCTTTCAGAACCAGTATTTCAGCTCTTTGGGAAGGGGTAAACCATGCAAAGGTGGTTTCAGGAAATGACAGAAATGCGTACGGACCACCACCAGATTTACAAATGCATTAGTGTTTAAAAAAATGAAAAGCCTCTCAAAAGAAATATGTTTTAAGAAATAGTAATAAGTACAACCTGTTGTGAAAGAAGCATTTGTTGTTGTTGTTGTTGTCCTGGGTGCCACACAGGAAGACACGAAGTCAACGGGAACGTCCCCCATTAGAAGGAAAAAACCAAGTCGGCCACTTAAGGAAGAACAGGTCGACCATTTGGTTCAGCTACAGGAGGTGGATCAATGCTCTGAAAACAACAGTAAAAGAGCTGGTTACAGAAACTGAAAATGGGGAAGGAGAAACCAGAAACACGGTCTCAGGCTTGCCAAGGCAACTAGGAAAGCAGAGTTTGGTAATGCAAACCAAAAGGGTTTTACAATTATATAGTGGGAGTGGGAAACAGTAATTCATAAACCAGAGAGCATTCCCTTTGTTAAGGGACAAATGGTCCTAAATACTTCCCAAAAATCAGTCTCTCATAAGGTGGGGGGAGGGGAAGAAAGGTGGAAGCAATGTCAAAATAATGACCATTTTGCCCAAGCAGTGGCTGATTGTAAAGGTGGTTTAGAGAGTGGTGAGGAGGAGCGAGATGAGATGCGGGGGTGCCCGTGAGCATCAGGTCCTGCACTCTAGGGATGGTATGTGGGTGACTTTTGTGTGCTCAGGGGAGAGTGGCAAGAGATCTGTGACTACACTTCAATCTTCTGGGCACCCAGAGTGCATTACACACACACAGATGGATTCTTTATAGGCAGGGCTATGGGGAGTGCAGCTCCGAGAGCCCGTGGCCGCTGCCTCAGCCTGAATGGTCTTCCAAAGAGCTCTACGGGGGATTGTGACTTCACGTTGTCACCACACGAGCATATGCCTGTCTGTGACAGAGAAATCAAGACAGCATACACATATGAAATCTGATTCCCAGTAGCTACTATATGAACAGCAATTGCTGCGTTTTTAGATGCTCTAGAAATCCATAGAGGTAGCAGGGGTAAAAATACTGTTTGGGACAGTAAACTTGGAAAAGGCAGACACAGCTATTGCTGTGTTGAGAATACATCCTCAAGTTAAAGCAAAACAATCAAACCAAGACTAAGACTTCTATTCTTTGGGGCTCTGCATTGAAGAACATGTAGAGCTAGTTCTGAGATTTGGCACCAATTCAACTCTCGAGGTGAATTGAGGGGGAAATGGGGAAAGCTCGGGGGTGGAGTGTACCCCAGGAGGAAAGGCAGCAACATGACACCAGCAGGTCCAGAGAAGAGGCATCCCCAAGTTCTCCATTACACCATTACATTTTCTGTTTGGCCAGTACAGAAGCAGCAGGTTGGCTGGAGAATGCCTTACATTGATTGATGAAAGGGTCCCTGACAAATGGGATGCTTTTTCCCTGTCCATATGATAGAAGGTACCTTGAGTCCCCGTGGGAAGCACTGCACCTTTTTTCCTTGCCTGTTCTTCTATTTCCCAGCTGGGCTTTGTAACTAAGGAGAATTTTTTTCATTATTCCTGTGACATACATTAAGTAAAAGGCAACTACCCTGTGCTGTAGAGAAACTCCTAGCAAAGAACCTTGCCCCACAAAGGATGAAAAATAAAGCTTATGTAAAGAAATGTAAAGAAAATGAAAGAAACCCAAGGACATAATAGAAATCTAGATCATATCTGGATGAGTAAGGAAAACAGGGTATAAGACACCATTGTGGATTAGGTATTAAGGCATCTGCATGACTTTTCTGCATTTTATTTCAATAATTAATATTGACTGAGGCAAAAGCAGGGACTTTGCTTTCACATTTCTGATCCAGAAAGGTAAATCTGCCAAAGCCATGCTGCTCTCCTGCTAGAAGGAAGGTTCCTTAGGAAGGCAAGAGCAGTTGTGTAAGGTATGAATTGGCAGAGGCTTACCTGAGACATCTTGAATGACTACAGACAGGTTTGAGAGATCCTTTTGGGGATATGTGTCCCATCTCCTGTCAAAAGACATTTTTCCTTGTGTTAAGGTGAATGAGGAACATGGCAGAATAGATACAAATGTTCTTCAGGGTAAGGAATTAGGTAGGGTCCCAAAAAATACTACATACCAAGAAAGGGAACTTCTAAGAAGCAGATTTCATGTGGCTTTTAGCATCAGAGCTACTTTGGCACCAGAAGAAAGTAATTGTCTGCATAAAATACATTTGCTCACACTTGAAAAAGATCTTCTGTTTGCAAACTAGTACAATACAGGCACAAGTATCTTCCATTTAAAATTTGTATGAAATTATAAGCACTTTGTAAAGCTGAACCAAGTGAGACAGTAACTTCGAGTAAGGGGAAGAAGTCAGTGCTCATCATCTACCCCAAACTGCTTTATGTGAGCATTTTGTATTCAGAAAGATCACAGTGAGCTTTATAGCCAGCTTGTAACAACGCTACAGCACAGCCAAGAGCAAGCACATCACCACAACTCCAATGTCACCTGGGGTTCAACTGCTTGGAGGGAGACTGGCAAGTATGATTTAGACAGTTGTGGGATGAGTATTAACATCCTTCACCAATACTTGGCAACTCCAGGGGAAACACAGGAAGCCCAGATCCGCCCACGTGGAAGGCCTTGTGTATCAAAGATGTTTATTCCCCAAACACACCTTTCTCCACTTTTTTTGACCCTGAAGTTCAGAAGGACATAGGCAGCTGAGGACTATCACTGAAAGAAAATACAAACTGTAGACAGGCTGAGCTGGGGAAGTTCCTGAGGCCTTATTTCTTAGCAGGAACATCCCCTGGATACAGTGTCTACGAGGCAGATATATCACTGCCAAATCCCATTTCCAAGCGAGGCTGCCAGGATTTCCCAAGCCAACAGCAGGGTCTAAAGTTTGGCCATCCTCTTCCCTCGGTGCAGCCCTCTGACAGGGATTTTAGCATTTATCACAGGTACAAAACCCAGTTGCACATTTCTAGAATAAGAACCAACCTGAAGCTTGATGAAAGACGAGCAGTTCAAACGGGGTTTTTTTTTTTGTCTTGTGGAAGCATTTGAGATGCATAAAAATGATTTATCCTTTGTTCTGTTCAGTAGACCTAATGCTGACCTAACACTGGGTTTGAGAACCATTGCTGCCATTTCAAAGCAGCTGTAGGTAGAGCTGGAAGAATGATGAAGATAAAGCTCCTATTGCTGTGCAAAAGAGCCGAGTGCTCATAAAAGATGACCTCTACCCCATTATCACAAAAAATATCTCCTAGAGCCAAAACTGGAAATGCTTCACAAGTCTTTCCCCCCCCTCCATATCTGTCAGCATTCAATGTCAATTAAATAAAATTCATCAGGCATTTCCAGTTTGTTGGTTCCAAGTAACCATAATAGAACAATCATGCTTAAAATACATGTTTTTGCATAAATTACAGGAGATGGAAAAATCAATCTGCTAAAAGAGGCCTTTTGCTTATTTAACATTCATTTATAGTTTAAATCCTGCCCTTTATAAAAGTTTCCTTACTTAGCCACACATAGTCAAGGTTTTCATTTTTATATCCCGCTCTATGTCTTTTTTTCCCCCCACACAAGTAATATAGAAATAGCTTAAAGAAGTTCATTGATAATTTTGACACACTGCTGAAAAATCATGGCTGAATTAGAGTTTGAGAGCCAAGGAAGCACTGAAGTGGCACCAGGCTGAAGAGCATCACCCACAGACCAGCTCCCTGCCCAGCCTTCCCAGCATAAAAGGCTGCTACACCAGTCCCAGGGCCCAGATCCCCTCCTGCTGATCCAATTCTCTCAAGTCTGAGGAACTGGGACAGTTCTGCTGAGCTTGAGCTTCATGCTGTTCACAGTTAGGGCCTTAATGAGTGTGTAAGTGTAGACATGAAAGCCCAGCAGATTGTTGCATGTGAAAGGCAGCAGAAGTGCTGTACCTACTGGGTTTGCTTTGTTTGCAAATCAGTCATCGTAACAGGTTAGAAGCACACTGAGTAATAATGGCTGACCTAATGGGACTCTCTGATAAAGCTCCATGACCATGAGCACCTCCTTGAAGGACACAATCTGAGGCACGCTCAAGTTAACAGGGGCTTGTCTTTACTTCGGTGTAAGTCCAGGTGGTCAATGACTGTCATGATCCACAATTTATTTATGCAGCCCACAGCGTAATCACTCAATCATTCAACTGCCAGCCTAGAAACGAGCCAAAAATGATCCAAGTTCTGTTATTTAGATGATGTACAGTAGACCAAAGAGCTTGGCATCGATGTGGAACTGAACATTTTGAATTTCCAGAAATGGCACAGCTCACTTGGCTCTTACCTGGGAATGTGCCTCCCAAATTTGGGCCCATCTTCCTTCTACGTGCAGCTTATTTCCAGCCCAGCAGTATGGAATGCTATGGAAGTGCACCCAACTTCTCACAAAACCCAAATGCACTTTGTGTTCTCTTTATTTGCTATCAGCAGGGCTGCCCAGGTAGGAGAAAAAAAAAAGCCAAACCAAGCACCAGATCCAAAATTAGCATTTTATTCAGAACGTTGGGGTCAGAGGTGTATCATTCGTATTCTGGTACACAATACAGAGGCAAAGCTGTTCTCAGAAGTCGCTCCAGTTTGACAGTTCCTTCCCCCTCCCGGCCCCCAAAACATACTGTATATTTACTTGTGCCACCAGTATCAGGCCAACTCCCCTCCCCCCCCTTTTTTTTTTTGTACAAATTATGTAAAACCTTTTGTGCTAAGAACTTTTCTCCCTCCCCAAACCAAAAAAATAATAAAAATAAAAATAAAAAAAATATTGAGTACTCTAACTACAGTTCAACAATTGAATCAATGTCACTTGTTTGCAACCTGTTTTGTAAATACTTTATCCATAACGAAAGATATAAACATGCAAAAACCTGAATCCATAGTCCAAATAATACATACACGTGTTCTGAAGTTTCTGCACTTCTCCACAGACTATGCCAATAAAACATTATGTACACATACCATTTTTTACAGTGAAGTGGGAAAAAATACTAAAAATTGAGAGAAAAAAAAAGTGTACATGGATTAAGACCAAAATGTGTCTAACATTCTAGCATAAGGAAAAAAAAAAAATCAATTCTGCTACAAACTGGTGATATGAAAACTCCCTTTATTTGCAACCAGCTGCATAAGTTTTAGAATTTTAGTGAAAAAAATCCCCTAACATCTAAAACTAGAAGTAATGTACATTGTTCCACCTCATGGTCTTCCTTCCCAGATAATAAAATCGTTCCATGAGGATTTTTTTTTTTTTTTTTTTTTTTAATCTCCTTATTTTAATAAAAGCAATGCAATGTAACAAAAGCATGTTGAAGCATATTGTGTTTCACCTTACTCCTCCCCACCCCAACATATTTTGTCTCTTTAATGCATCATTTCATAAATCAGTACCATTAAAGCCTTAAACATAAAACTAATTCCGATCTGAAAAAGGTACAAAAAGGCACATAAAATCCCAGTGCTTCTGTACTGTAAAATTCAAGTGTAACTGAGCTCAATATTTTTTTTCCAAACAGCATTGGATCACTGATATTCCACGGAGCCCAAATTGGTTTGCAGCCTAAGCCAAAGCCTTCAGCAAGCACTTGTGCTAGTAGACTACAAAGTTAAAGCCTAGCTTCTGTATGCTTTTGGGGAATATCAGTTGAAATGTTTGTACTTGTCCAAAAACCAAGTTCACTTTGCAGTTCAGTCATCACCTCCGCCATACATATCAGCAAGTTTCTTGAAACGTGGGCCCCAGTCATTTAGGTAGTCATAGTCTTGCTCACCACCACTACTTGAGGAGTTCAGAGAGCTCAAGGATCCAGCAGTGGAGCCACTTCCTTCATAGTCAAAGACTAAGAGGGAGTCATATGGTGGGGCTGTAGGGTCGTTGTCAGCTGCTTTAAGTCCCTGCAAGAAGAAGGCAAAGGAGAAAAAAAGATCAAGTTCTGTAACTCGGAGAGAGAGGCAAAACGTAAGTGGAATATCACAGTGCAGTCATCTATCAATCATCACTTGAGAAAACCAAGTTCTTGCTCTTCTGCAACCCAATTTGAAACAGGATTCACGTTTTTGTAACTCCAGCAAGAATTTATTTCAATTCCTTTCTGAATGGCCAGGTTTCCAGCATTACAGCGCTGTAATTTTGAATGTAGCTGCAAATAAACCTTAAGAGAACATCACGAGAGTAGGACCACTGCTAATAAACAGTTTCGGAGCTACCCAGCTCATGACCTGCAGCATGAGCAATATGGGACTGGTTAAACAAGACAGACAGGGAAGGAGAAATAGGCATGTTTGGAAAGATTCACTTTAACAGCCATCTCACATGGCCAATAACATATCCACTGCCATCGCTGGCCAGCACTGTATCTGCATGTGCCAAAAGCCATATTTAGTTAGTCCTGTAAAATTCATGTACCTCTGGAGGCTGCTGTGAGAAAAGACACAATACGTTGGCTTAACCCTTCTGTGCTTTGCCGTAACCGCCCGTAAGGTTCCACCTGCTCTTCAGGAAGCACACACACAATGGCATGAAAGCTCAATACAAGATTAGAACCATTTCTGTTCGCTCATTTCAAAGTATTCATGTTGCCAACACGTGAATACCCAAACTAAACCCAACACAAACTGAACAAAAGGAAAGTAGGGAAAGAACCACACTTCTTCCAGAGAAGGGTCCCTCCCCTCTCTGTTCTCTTGCACAGGTCCAAACCTAAACAATAAGTTTAATTTTAGAATGTGAGACTATTGCTCTGTGCTTATCCTGGGAAGATTTACAAGTTGAACGTAAAAGGCTGAAGCCTGAAGTTAAAGTGCCCTCTTCGTGTTTCGGATTTTGCAAACTCCGTTTTCTCCATGGGATTAGCAATGCTTTTTCAAGATCCTCCACTGTGAATAGGATCTACTCGGGCAGCCACTGACAAAGGCTAATGTATCTTCCAGAATTCTATATGGCTGAGCTAAGATTTTAAATTGCTTACTGTTAATTTTAACCAGTGCTATTTGTGCTGGTTTTCTTTTTTAATGTTTATTTCTTTAAAGAATGGCTGAATTATATTCATGATTAAATAATCACGGATTTTTTCATTTCACCAAGGACTGGGTGAGCCTCCTTCCAATTATTTAACATATTCTGCTGTTAGAAAAGCCTGGTTTACTCTCAATTGTGTCTAGTCTAAATGTGACAGAATGGAAACGGATGTTATTTTTCTTCTAGAAATACATATATAGCTAAACCCCTTAATTAAAGCGTATGGCACTGATAAGATAGAAGAGAATCCTGGTTCTTTATTGCCTACCTGAAACAATTCAGAAGCGTGCAAAATGTACCTAAAATAATTTTGCAAATCAGCGGTGGAAAGGTCCAGTGTGTTTATCAAACTAATGACCTCTAATCAAGAACACATTTTGGGCTTAAAACGATCATTTCATGTAGCACAACAACATCAAGCAGGTTATTAATAGCCTGCATTAGAAGCACAATTTGAATTATCTGATAAGAATAATTGGTGATGCTTGTTATCGTTCTATTTGGAATTTTCAATCCTGATGCCCATAATAAGAACAAAAGATTTGAGATTCCAAAAAAGGCAACATCAGGTTTTGAAAGACTTCCCTCATCCAGCTTCAAAGTTGGAAATAGTTCTAAGGCTTTCTCACTGTTTCTGCTGCCGAGACAGAAATGCAACTTTACTTCTTAGGCAATTAACTGGCCTTATGGTATTTACATCTTCCCTTAAGTCTGCTTGGAGTGGCAGACATCCATGCTTGTTGAACACAGGTAAGAGGGAAGAAAAAATACCACTGGAGCTTCAAGAATGCTGAGGTATGAATCCCAGTATCAGCATGTGAAAGTCATTTAGAAAGCCAGCTTGGAGAAGAAATGCCATTTCCCTGTAGTTCTGCCTAGTAACAGCCAGCCAACCACAGGATACTAATGTATTAAAAATCAGTAAGCAAAACATTTTCCTCCATCGCTGCAGAAATTCTGATACCTATCAGCTATCCGTGGTATGACAACAGATAGCCTCTTTCCATCTTTTATTTTTTTTCCACAGAGGAAGCTGGATTTTCTTTACAACTGCTGCTGGTATCGTGACAGCGTTTCAAAAGAAAACTAGTTCTGAGCTACTGACTTATGAGATAGCACCTCACTAACAAATCCACTGTTTCAAAGGTTATGTTTACTGGGTAATTCATCTCATTCACAGAACGTAGCCATGGGCCGTGTTACGGAGGTGCTGATTCAACTGCACAGCCCAAGTTACACTGACATGTGTTCTGGTTTAAAATTCCTCAGATTCATGGTATAATGACTGAACTTAGTCTCTAACTCTTCAGAGGAGAAGCAAGTTTTCTGCTGGTTTTGTGTGTCAAGTAACATACTAAAATGACAAAAAAAACACTACCATTTTTTCACTTCTCATCTGCTAATTGTATTCCCTCAACCTACTGCTCCACTTTGTTGTTGGGTTCTACAGTGTGTCTGAAGCTGGAGTGTCTGGATATCAGCCCAGCAGAGAAATTGGCTTACGAAGCTCTCTTTGGTTTCGGTATTGCCACCTTTTTTGCTTATTGTGCCATCCTTTCAGTGGGTGGCACCACAACCTGCTGCACTGGCACAACTGAAAAGGCAACAAAAGGCTGCCAAGAACGGCTTCTACTGATCCTGCTGCCATGGCGTTGTCTTGTCAGCCACCTCTGAAGAGAGCGCTCTGTTCTTCCCAGATGTGTTCAAGAATCTCAGAGCAGCAGAGTTGTTATAGTTTACAGTTTCTTGATCTGAAACCCCAAAGTTTTTCCTAGATAGAGAAGCTTATTCAACGAGAGAGTTGCTGAGGCTCATACCTGGGATGGGGTGATCCTGCTGGGAGGTAGTGAACCGAGTCACATCTCCTGGCATTTGCTACACCACCAACGCACAACGAGCGGTCACAGAAGAGCTCTGGCCATACAAAGGCCAGCTGGAGACTGAACTCTTCCTGTTTTTTATATATATATATGTCATGACAACTGTCACCAAGGAGGAGATAAGGGGCAGAAGAGGAGAAACTACGGGGCCTTGACTGAGGAACAGCAGTAACCTTAAGCTAATCCTTTCCATAGTAGGTGTACTATGTTCAATTTGTCTCAAATCAAGGGACAGCAAAACCCTCGAAAGCTTGAGCCAACATCAAACAGTACAAAATCCAATTCTTTTATTTTCATTAATTCTACTACTTAATCAGATTCAGCAGACTTTTGACGAGAAGAAAAGGAAGAACAGAGCCTTACGGGGAAATAGAAAAGATTGTTTAAATCTGGAACCACTTTTTTCCTCGACAAGAGAAAACAGAAAATATCGAGGGGCTGTGTTCTGCTTGGAGGTGCCCTGTATCAATAACCATTAACTAAGAACGTATTGAGGGTCCTCCATGTCCTCATGGGATGAGGCCTGCAGCCTGCAATTTAAATTTAGTTTACCTCAGGCTGTGTCTTCTCTATTGATTAGAAATATATTCTTAGTCACAAGCTCTCCACCACAATATAATCTGTTTAAGATTTCTAGGGACAGCATAGGTGGTTCTTGAAAACATGATTAACAAAGCTACTTCAAACAGGCCTAATGTATGCTGTCCTGACTAGTAAATCCAGGCTATTCTAACTGTTAATTATGCTCCACACTCTGCAGGTTATGTTTTAAAAGGCTCAAAATGGAAAATAAGGTCTACAGAGTATTCTTAATAACACATGACTTATTTCACTGACTTGTTTGTACACTGGACTGGAAGAAAAGGTTTTTTCCCTCCCCTCCTTACATTAGAGATTCATCTGCCCATTGAAAAAGACAAAACAAGAAAGTCCCCGAGGTCATTTAGCTTATGCTTGCAAAACATATTTTAATTATAAGGCACCTCTGGAACCTTCTTATTTTAGAAAGTTCGTATGTGTTATCTTAACTTCTTAAGTGTTATAAAAATACTTTATCATACTTCTAATTTGTTTTTTGACTGAGGAATCAATAGAACACTACAAAATACTCACACTTATGCATGTCTCGTTGAGTTAAATAGATTTAATACAATGGATGACAGCTAAAAAAATAATACACCAGAAGAAACAGAGTACTGCCAAAAGGAAAGAAATAAATCAACCCACTAGGTCTTTTTCACTTTTACTTTTGTTGTTTCCTATGGCTCTGTAATAAAAGTAAGAATAAAAAACCCACCTCATGCTTGCATGGCAATGGTAGTTAAATCCTTCAATATCTGAAATCAGTGACCTACAGCTCTTTTTTGTCCAAAGTTGAAGCAATTCAGAGGCTAATCCAAACAATGCTGGCCACATGCCTGAGGTGTTGGTGAACGGTGAACAGACTAAATTGATTCCCACACATGGGCCAGCATCCCAAAGGCTCATGCTGATCATCACCTCTGGGATTAGCGCCAAGTTCTCCAAAAAGACCAGACCTATTGCCAAAAGTGTTGCATCTCTGCAAACCAATGGGGTGATGCAAACTTTGCTACCAAGGTACTGACAACTCCAAGGCAACCTCTCCCTGCTCAACTAGCAACTGGGCTACTGTTATAGGCAATTTGACTTAGAGATACCCAAGGGAAAAGTTACACCTAATAATACTGAAGCTGGATGCAGAGAGATATGAACTTTGCCCTTTCTTATCTTGCTATGCTGTTTTCACAGCTCAGCATAGCTTCTGTATGAACTGTGCTAAGAAATGCCTGGTACAGGTTTTACCCAAGAGACTTCTTTCATTTACTCTCAAGTAAAATGGAGAGGAACTTACAGCATTTGTTTGGGTATAACCTTGCCAGGACCGCAGGTGGAATTCTCCAAAGAAAGTCTGAAAACCTGTGCAGACTGAACATTTATTCTCTAGACGCTGATAATTTGGGAATTTGACTCTAATAGTGAGCAGTGCCGTGAAAGACTGGTATGTTGTTTTCCCAGTAGACTTTTTAGAATCACATTTGCCATGGGAAATTTTAACACAGAACACAATTTAAGATTAAAACTGTTTTAGAGGGATGAAATCTCCGCTTTGCTCAGACCTCTGGCAAAACAGACAAGAGTATGGACAACATTTAGGTGGGCACTGTATGCTCCAAAGAAGGTTAGGTGGAATGCCCCACAGTAAAATTGATACATTGCTGTGAAGTCTTAAGAAAGAAAGACCTTATAAAAAAGAAGGTAAAATATATAATGCTTAAAACACAGCAACTACCTTATGTAGTTCCTATCAATCAAAAGATACAATTAATTCTGAGCCAACCTGGAGACAAGAAAATTGTCATGTTTTCTTTAATTTCGTATATATTTCCAAGGTCAATTTTATTTTAGAGGTAACGATATTATTGACATTATCTTCCTGTGTAAAGAATAGCTGGGAGAAACTTTCTCTTTTGGTGGATGGCAAAGAGAAGCATAAAGAGAGGTACTGATCAGAAAGAAAATGACTTTATGCTTGTCTGTACTGCAATATAAGCATAGTGGCTTAAATCAAGACAGCATGTACTGTTTCTACAGCTCCGTGTGCAGACATTGATTCTATAATCTTCAAGAGTGATAACCTCCTGAGAAATAGTTCTGCAAGAACAACTTGATAAGTAATTTAAAAATTGTAGGAGGCTGGATAAACTCTGTTTTTCCAGGAGAATCACACTCATTCCTTGTCTTGGCTCTGTAATAGAGCTTGATAGCTGCTTGGAGGACAAGGAAAATTGTGATGTTGGGGATCATGGGTTCTTCTCGACTGTCTGCCAGGTGGGTAGTGTCTGGTCACAGCTGTGTGACAACGGGATGGGAAACTGTTCAGAAGAAGAGGAGGAAATGCAAGTTCTTGTGAGCATTCTGCCTTGGCCAACAATATGGGCCTTTTATTGTCCCACGTCTCTGCTATTTTCCTGAAGCCAGTTATAACTGTAATATTTAGAATTGCAAGGCATGCAAAAATCCTCTTTATTTGAGAAATCTCTTTCTAATATAGCTCTTTCCCAAACCTGGAGTCTCTTAAAATAGAACGTTTTATGAGAATATTTATATGCTTTCTGCTGGTCATCTCCCCAGAGGGTTTTTAACAATTGTATTGTTGTATACCTTAAAAGAAGTAAACTCAATTTTCTGCAGCTTGCTAACACAAAAGACTTCAGTACATTAGCTTGACTTTTCTTTAAAGCAAACAAGAATAAATAACATTTGCAAAAACAGCTCTGCAATTCTCTGCAATACTCATCCAGCTCTAAATGCCAAGCAAAATACGAGAAACGTGGAGAAAATAATTAAGTACTACTATTCATCTACAGTTTGAGTAGTAAATTTTGGGTTAGTATTTGTTTTCCTGTAACCAGCAAGCACAAGAAACACATTAAGTTCCACAAAAACTATGATTTAAGACTGACCAGTAATAGAAATAATGAAATTAATACTTGTAGCAGCATTTCTTTCAGAACTGTTAGTAATCTGTTACAGCCTGAACCTTTCTTACATTTATATTTATTAGATTGAAAAATCAAAGATAATGCAAAGACTTTTAAAGCACTATGACAAGCATTAAAAGAACTTACGTAACACTTAATTTAGCTGCCCTGCTCACTAATCGTATTTGATGGAATTCCTTTGGTCTTATTGAAAGTACTGAATTCCCACTATTAGCTGGATTCAAAGAGTAATGCATGAGGAAAATGAAAATTAACTTCTTCCATTATTAAATTACTGTGAACTAATAAATGAATTTAGGCTAAACTATAATTTTGTTAGTCTATTTATTACTTGGAACCCATAGAATAATCCTGCTTGGAGATATTGTGGTTGCAGCTGATAACGTATTAAGAATGCAATTAATACAAACGCATAGAAGTTAATTGATATATCTTCCCTTTCTGTTTGAATGAGTTAATTAAATTTGTCTGCACTTTAAAAGAACATATTTACTTCTATCTAGCAAGACAATTTTAATTGTCTAAGTAAGTTTTAGAAAGTTATTATGTTCAAACATTACAGCTACTCATGCAGAGTACGATTAACAAAACAAAAAGCTTATCAGATCTTAGGATGAAACTCTTTTTCTCTCCTTTTACCTCATTAATGAAGTCCCCAATGTCCCCAGGATGAGGAGCAGCTGATCTGACTGGATACTGAGGTTCTGCATGGATTGGCCTTTCATCAAGACGTCTGATTCCAACAGGTTTGATGGCATCTGGTTCCACAGTGTCAGGTTGCTGGAGCTGGCTCAAGTCATAATCCTGCAAAATATGAAAACAAAGCAGTATGTTAGGAGATTTTCAAACAATATCTGTCTGGGGGAAACACAAGCAGGAAAAAAGGGAAAATGCAAAGTGTCATTTCACTTCCAAGTCCCATTTTTGGGATTGTAATGCTTAGTGAGAGTAAGTCAATAACATTGCTATTTGCACACCAACAAGATGTTATTTGATTTACACTCCCCAAATCTACTGTTTTGATTCTATTCCATCAGATTTGTAAAGCTTCTCATAAGTTTTCCATTGAGAAGCAAGGATTTGAGTAGTAGTATTAAGAGACTAAACACTTTGCCTAGTAATGATGATTTACTGCGTAGAGCAAAGATGCCAAATCCAACTCTTATTTTTCTAAGCAAATAAATGCCAGACATTTTCATTCTGAGAAAGAGGCAAGTGCACTGCTCTGCAGTGCTTTATAATACCTTCAAAGAATGAATTTTAAGACTTCTTGCTGATTTCATGTGGCTTCCTTAATATGAAAGCCAAAGGGGGAAAAAATGTCATAAGAAGTACAAAGCTCCTCAGATTTGGCCTTAATTCTAAGCACTTTCTGAAGATTACTTGTGGATCCGTTCATTAAGTACTTGATGCTGCAGTCTCAAACTCTGGCAGAGTGATGAAGGGAGCACAGCACCATGAATTCCAATAAGCAGGATGTATGTACATAAAAATTTTAATTAGAGGAATGTTTATGCATTTAAGATAGATATGCCTCAACACTATTTGTGCAGCGTGATGCACTTCAGCATTATCATTCACCTCACTGTTTTCACGTCTAGAAGGTTGTCATGCTCTAGGATGCCTTTGCACGAGGCACTTGGTAAAAATGCAGAACAAAGAACTGGGCTTAAAGGCTTAAACTACAGCCATTCACAAACCACCCGTAGACTGGGGCTCATGCCAACTCTACTCTATGCCAGATACCCTGCCCCACAAATAATCCAAGCTGTTGAGGGACATCCTAAATAAGCTCCTTTATCATCAGTCTCTATTTTTCATCAGTGTTCTTCTCATTTATAATCTCAATTTGCTGGAAGCTGTCTGCCCAATTACATCTGCACTGGTTCCTTACTGGCTGCTAAAGAAAGGAATGCAAGCATTTACTTTTGCTCTCACCTCACAGGATGCAGGTCCCTTTTGAGAGTATTACCTACTGTGACTAAAAACCCAGACTCTTCACCAGGAGGAGAGGTTTATGGACAGCAGTGAAGGTAGTTTGCTGGGAGAATTGTGACTGACTATCAAATCCAATACACCTCCTAATTTGTTACTCGGATCCTCAGCTGACTGCACACAAATATAGTCAAAAAAGGTGGAACAGCTCCGCTGAGATCTGAGAATGCAGTTTCATATGCTTTAATTAGATTACAAGTTCCTTGGGGCAGAGCTTTAACTTCTACCTTTTGGTTCCCCGTGTACCAAACAGAATAATAAGTGATCTCCGTGAAGTGGTATGAATTGGAGGAAAGTAAACAGAACTTTTTATCCTTTCCCTTTCCATTACATAAAACCAACCAAAATAGTTTAGAGACATGCTATAAGAAAGTCCTATCAAACAGAGAAGAACATATGTTTTAGAAATTATAAATAACACAAGAGTGCTTTTCATACCCATCCAAAAGATGAAGGTTGAAAACACCAAGAAATGAAAAACAGCGGTTTTCATTACGGAGGTACTGAAACAGGTATGGCTAAACAACAATCTATTAAAACCAGGGGAGTCTCTCTTGTCAGTTCTGTTTTATAAAGATGAAATGGTTTTTCCACCCACTCATATATAGACACAATTCTTTTTCTGCTTAGTGGTCATACAGAAAGGCAGTGTGAACCAAGTCAGCCAGTCTAGTGTCGTCACATCTAAGGCCATCCTCGGGAGCGTATGTATAGTCTGAGACATCTCCAGGCTCTGCAGCTAGAACCAGCAAAGACTGCCATCTGCAAGGCAACAGCAGTGCAGAATGTGTCCTTACGTGGACTCCCACTTCCTTCTTTTTTTCCCCTAGGATAATTTATGACACTGCCATCCAGCCTTCTATCAGAGGAAATTTATTTTGCAGGTCTATTAGTGTTTGGACAGGAAGAAAAGAACCATTGTGCTACAGGCTCTCCAATCTCTCGTATCATTAAAATCAATACTAACTGTCCATCAGGCAGGTATGGCAAGTCATCCACCATCTCCCCAAGCTGGCTTAGTGCTGTTCCAACACAGCATCACGCAATGACTCGCGCTGGCTGTTTCAACATTCTGTCTAAAGTCAACTCTACTCAATTATTACAAAGTAAAAGAAGGAAAAATCTTTTAAAGAGACAGGGGTGTAAGCTGTTAAGGGCTGCTGAAATTCCAGCACTTCTCTCCATGCTGCATTCACAGCTATAAAAATGGGAAAGCTTTTCCTGTACTACCTAAAATTTCTGACCAGACTTTAAGGTTACTCTCCAGCAGAAATGGCAGCTAAATGGAAAAATGTGGGACCTCAGAGAGAGAAAACAAGACATGCTGGGATCAGTTGGGACAGCCAGCTTGGAGCAACATTCCAGGTCATTATTTTTATTCAATTTCAAGACCACAAGTCTTTGCTCCAGTCTTTTTCCATATAACCTGTTCATAATTACAATCTGCGCAGGGACTAAAGAGGAACAAGACGAGGCTCTCCATGGGAAACATATTTGAGCAAAGGTTGTGAGTATTTAATTCATATGGCTGCCAATTTTTGTCAGAGGTATTTATTTACTTATTTATGCTGTTTATCCCTAACTCCAGCAATTTCAGAACAAATACCTCTCCTTTCTTCCTTCCCTTCTGTTTGGATTTAAGTAAATCAAACTCAGGGTTTCGGATTTTTTTTCCTCTAACTTCTGGACAAGCTTAGATGGTTGATGGGAGAATCCAGTATTAGTTTTTCTCTTGTTGAAAGGTTGCTGTAACATAGCTTGCTCCCATATTGATTCTAACAAAAACTCAGACTATTAGAAACCAGGAATGTGTGTTAGTTTGATTGTCCAAATCTACAGTCAAGAAGGAAACAGAAACCCCCCCCCCTTCTATGACAGAGATCTAAGTGAAACAAGCTGAATGATCCTTTGTCTATAAAGGGATCTGGTATCACTGGTGAGACAGCTATCTTTTAGACAGCTGGTCATTAACGAGAGAAAACCTTAATGCTTTATCAAGGTAACTCTCTTGGTGTAACCAACAGCACTTCTGTCTCTTTGGTCAGCATCTCTAGCATCACTATTTTCTCTTGCAGAAAAAAAACCTCTGACATCTGGATTGAAGCAGAAAAACTTCTGGTTTTGATTTGCTTTTATCAGAGAAAAAGTCACAATGTACTAATACAAATCTCAAAAAAAACCCTTGCAAAACCCCACCAGCCCCCTCCCCTCCAAGCTGATTACAAACATTGACCTTATTTGCTATTCACTTAGTTCTAGCAAAGCCTAAGACCATTATGAGCTCCCACCTCCCACATTCCTGCAACATGAGAGCCCAGTGAGACAGTGCTCAATGTCAAAACCACCCAGCCAAGCCCTACAAATTAACCACCTTACCAGATGTGTAAGCAGAAGGGTCCAAAAACACTTTAAAGACATCTACATAGCAGTTGGAAGCAGAGTCCAAGTATCTCAACTTGAATAGAAGAAACATCCGGAATAGAAGAAAAGGCCATTTAATTTCCTAGTAATCACTGCTTTACAAAGAAACAAGATTATGAAGCCTTCAAAATCTCTTCCCTTAAACAACTCCCTCTCGTGCAAGGCAGCTATTCATATAACAGCACTTAAGGAATAATCCCTCATACAGCACTCATCACTTAGGGTAGTAAGAGAGAATTTTTTAAGAAGTACCTTGCTTTCTGACTGACAGTTACCACATTCTACAATCCCTGATAAAAAAGGGGGGATAGGCCAAGCAACAGAGTTTTTCAGATGCTTATGGTTTTATAAAGTTAACTTCTTTCTCCTGGATTAGCTGTTCTGGTCGTGTTTGCATTTTGAAGATTTACTGAAGTTCTTGGCAACAACAGAGTAAAAATTTTTACAGGAACTAGACCTGCTTTACATGAATGCATCCTGGAACATTATGAAACAGAACTGCAAACAGCACAATCAAACCACAGCTAAAACTATAAATTGCTATGCATAGATGGGACTTTCTTCCAGACAGGGAAACTCTGAAAATATTAGAATACATTTCATCTACATGGAGTTTTCCACTACTAAGTTTTCTCCAGCAGTAACAGTGATACATCCTAATACATGCAACCTGACATACTCACTAATGGTTTATTAATCTGGCTTCTTTGTTATCTCACACCTCTCAGTATATTTCCTGGCCATTCATTAGATCGTGTTACACACTTTTAGGGATGACTTGTTTTTTTACCTGGTACTTGGTTTTTTACCTAAAGCTTTGGCTATGCATGAATAGAGAGGTCTGGATACACAAGTAATAGAACAAAACCACTACATCTGTTTCTCCTTTTCAGAAAGGATGTAGCCTTTGCCAAGAAATACAAAAGTTCAGATCTATCATCATGCAAGAAGTAATCAATTTAAATATCATCAAACCAATTAATTTGATGGTGAGAGCTTTAGCATCATTCACTGAATGAAATCAGCTGCCGTGGCCCTAAGCGCGTGTAAAGCAGCAATCAGCAGACATCTGTATTTCACCCACCCCTTTTACAGGATGGCACCTCAGCAGAAATTCAGTTTTACTGTTGGCTTAAGAAAACAGAGCAAACTATGACTTGAAGTACCTATGGATAAAACACATGTTCTGCTTTGCCTTTGTGTTCCAGAGACAGTTACTGTCCACTCCAACAGAGAAATGGGATGGGGAAGCAGGGGAAGAAGTGTTTTATGCAGCTGAATGTTCCCATCTGCCAAGGTCTTTTAAAAACAAAGGAAAAGGAAGTGAAAACCAGTTCTGCTATATCTTACCATTCCACCCCCAAATCCACCAAAGCATCACTCTACGAGAAATTTGCACATAAAATATTGCCTGAGTTCTGCAAAATGCTCCAACCCGCCTAAATCTTCCATCTGCTGAAATAATGGGACTCCAAAAAAAGCCAAGAGGACTGACTAGATGTAGGCTGCAGGTGGGAGGCTAGTTAAAATGCCTGCACTAACAGTTGCTCTTTATTTGCCACTCGCTTTTTGATTACTTTCTGCCATACTGCTTTTCACATTTGTTTTTATTATAGATGCATCTGGAGTATTACAAGTTAATCATTTTTAAGATAACCAAGAAGCTAGCTTATCTTTTTTTAATAATAAAAAAGGTGAAAGTTAAACTCCAGCTGCAGATAACACACAGTAACAGGCATGGGCTCTAGACAGGCTAAAATAAAACACAAACCGATTGTGTAATGGAATTATGGAAACATTACTTTTTGTCTGATGAGATAAAGATTCACCAAGGAATGACAGTAATTCCTCCACAGGAGCACTGCATGAGTCACTCATTCAAAAAAATGAAGTTAATGTCTTAGTAAGCAAATATAATCCCCAAAATAACTACCTTCTAATTATAGTATTATATATTCCTAGGGATGTCTTAGCAACAGTTATTTAATTCATTATCGTTAAAACTTCTGAACACAAAGCAATGCAAAATGAAGATTAGAAAGTGAGAGTAAATGATCTGAGTAACACGCACAGTAGTGAGAATAAAATATAACCAAATGGATCTATAAAGTTCATCGAGAGGGTAAGGACCACTGCCATGTTTACAATAGAGGTTATGACAAGATCCACCACACAAGACCAATGTGATACTAAGATGCAGGCAGACAGAAGTTACAACAATAAGAGAAAAACAACCCAAACAAACAAAAAATCCGAAGGATCACTCAAATTGTTTTTACCAGTGACAAGCAAATGCTGGAACAAAGCCATGCTTTCTAGAAGGGAGCAAGTTCTGCTTAGAATTTAGATCCTACACAGATAAAAAGAAACCATTACTCTTTTATTTTTAAGGCTATTATCACCTTTAAAAGGAATGCTGCTGTTTGCTTTCTCTATATAAACATGCAATAAAACACAACAAAAAAGCAAGCTATTAACTGATGTCTGAATACAATCATAAAAAAAAAGGTGATGAAGGAAGGAATATGCAGAATTCTCAGAAGAAAAATGCTTTGAATAACAGTATAATCACTGCAATAGAAACTCTTGCCCACTGATCTCTTCAGCACAAGATTAAAATACAGGCTCAAAGCAGCTGATCTGCAACACTTGCATAGCATACCATCCACTGGCTTCGGCAACCTGCTTCAACTGGACCACCAGCATGAGCAAGTACCACTAAAATCCAGAAAATACTACAGAAATGGGCTCAAAGGAGAGGAGAGGATCATCTTGTGCAGTGAGATGTACACAAAAGCAATTAAATGGGGGGAAAAAAAAAAAATATCACAGTTCTCAGGTTGACATATGCTGCACGTATCCCAGTTAAGCACCCACTGCCTTGATGTAAATCACACGGACAGCCCAAGATAGGCGATGAAAACGGATTAGCGATGCTTATGGGTTGTGATCTGCTGTCCGCAGGAACTATGCTGCAGACGTGTGCTAAGGGCTTTAACACTCAGCCAACATGAGGTTTTGGAATTTAGAACTGACAATAGTGTTGCAAGTGGAGAGCACATCGTGTCAGGTGAGAATATTTGTCATTTGTATCTCACGACACCCATTTGCTAAACCATTATGAGCTCTAGATCATGTGGGCCATTAATGATCAAGACAGTCACTACTGGCTTCATAATTTGTACCTGAACTAGGGACATCTAGTTCAGAATAGAGCAAACTGTAGTGTCCCCCACCCTTCACCCCGATTGCTTAGTTAATGATTCAGTTACAATAAAAAACATGAAGTAAATTAAAAGGAAACAAAAACTCCCACAACACTTTCTCCTTCCCCAAACCAGTCACCAAACTGGTCCCACTGGCTTTTGTGAACAGCTCTGCTAAGTCAGGTAGCCAAACTGTTAGAAGTAGAAAATATGAAACAAAACTCCTGAGAAGAATCCCAGATGTTTTATCTGGAGTACCTCTGACTCTCCTTCCTCCCGTGTCCCCAGCTTCTGCCAGTACAATGATCTTTCCTGATACCAGGAAAAAAGCTTTCTGCATGGAAGGACAGGAATGCTGTGCAGCTTTCAGAGACAGTTTTTCAGCCCACATTTCTGAGAAACAGAAGTTCAGGTGAAAAATTCCAGAGTATTTCCAGTGCTGACAACACTCTTCAGTAAGGAGCAGCCTTGGAGTTCAGTTTTGACCCACAGCTCAAAAGCTTTTCTGGCTTAGGGAATTAAAAGCATTTTTCTCCACTGCTGTGGAGATCAGATGACCCTGTGTACATCATGCCAGGCTAGAGGAAGACTATGAATCATTCAAGAGCCACAATTTTCTTTACAAGCGTTCAGTCTATCAAGAGTGAACAAAGCAGGCCAAGATGGCCTCAGATGGGATTAACCAGAGACCTTCACGACAGAATAAACTGCTCTTTCATGACAGACCTCACATCATAATTCCTTGGAAATGCTAGCACAGGAGAGAAAAAAAAAAGAAACGAACCAAACAAACAAAAAGACCAAGCAGGAATTCCACCTTGTTGGATACAGTTGCTATGGCTCGGAGGAACCAGCTGGAATTTGGAACTCATCACATTTGTTGCAGCAGACATTACTCTGATGGCATGTACAGAGCCTGAAAGGAACATGCCAAGCATGCTGCAGGAGTTTCTGTGTCTGCTGTGACAGCTAAGAAACCCAACTGCATAGCTTCCAAATAAATAAATAAACAAACAGATAAACACATTAATCCAAGAGCAAAATCGCACATCTGAAAGTAGTTTGGTTCAGGATGCAAAGAGTCCTAAGTTCTATGACTTATTTCAAGCCCTACCAGCCATATCTGCAAGTCACCTAAACATCTGTGATAAACAAGAAAAATAGGAGGCCACGCAGGGTAAATCTTCAGGTATTCAACCACAAAAGCAGGTGGTTTTAAAAAGGCCTAAGTAATTTGCTTGCTATAAACAGAACTCAAGTCATTTTAAAAGATAGGGATTATGAAAATATCTGAAGCTTTTAAGATAGTGTTTTCTGTGAGATTCATGTGAAGCTTTGAGCACTCACTTCTGTTTTGCTGCCTGAGATGCACCCGGGGTTGGATGGCTCTGTGTTTCTGAGTCACTTTGTGCACTACCTTCTACCAAAGCTGCTTGTGGAATCCATCTTGATGGTTTGGGGGATAGCACACCATAAAAAGTTCATATTGATGTACAGCATTTCCATCTGTCATTTGCCAATGACTTGTGGGTGCAAGATTGACATGAAAACATTTTTCTCTGTTTTAATAGAAAGTGGTAGCTTTACCCTGTGAGGCCTCATTCTGAAAATATTTGATGGCAGTCTCATGCTTTTTTAGAACACTGACATTTTAGTGCTTAAAAACTTTAAGATCAACAAAAATACAAAGATTTCTGTATGTAAAATGTTCTGTACACAGCTTTGCTTGGGCAGTATTTTGCTAAGCCACGGCTTGCAAGAATGAGATTACTACTTGCAGGAAACTTGTTGGGATATTTCAAAAGCCTAGCGTTCTGAGTTCTTTAAATCTCACATAAAATGTGCACAAATAAAACCCAACCAAATATAACTCTCCCTCTTTCTCCTGGGCACAGGAGGTGAAGGGGACAAGGAGAGAACCAAAAACAAAGGAACCTAGAACAATTATCATCTAGTTAAGCACAGGCAGAAGTTAGATTTTACAAGATGTCCAGAGTGTTGTGGGTGAACAAGAGCTGGAGATGTGTGATTAGTTCTCACAGGACTGAGTGTTCTTCATGTTTTTTATGCTTCTAACGCTTCTGTGCGATAACAGATGCACAAACAGGATGCGACTCTTGTATTCCAACTCTCTCTGTACAACCAACCAGAATACATACATAGACTCAAAGGGTTCTCTTCAATTTACTTGGTAACATGAGCAATTTTCCAAAACTGAAGATTCCTTTGCAAACTGCTTAAAAAGGAAGTTGTGCAGAAAAGCCAGGAAGGAGGAACAGTACTTGGGGAAATGCAGGAAGCATGGAAATTACTATGGGGAACACAAAATTCAGACAAGTAAACAAGAAAGCAGAGGGAAGCTATAAATGTCTGTACCAGCAAAGGGAGACACTTTTCAGATAACTCAAGGGCCGGATGACTGTGACTGGGGATGTGTGGAAGAATTACACTTAATTTTTCAAGCCTTTCTGCTGGAAAATTTCTTAGGCTCTATTATATGCACTGTTCCCTTCGTAATTATCACATTCCTAACACTAATAATGTGCACAAATCTACTGTTTGTCGTGTTCATAAAGCACTTAATAAACCTCCTCTGAAGGAAGGAAATCGCACTGCTTGGAAAGTCACTAACTTCGAGAGAGAGAGGGAAAAAGAAGCTATTCTTAGCATATAACACATCACTCCTAGTCTTCTGACATATCAGCAGTGGTTCAACCAGAGGTGACGTGAGAGTAAATGCATATGGCACCTGCCTGGAAAGGTATCTGAATAAACACAGATGTGCCCTGACAGCTACTTGAAACATAAATACTTTCCAAGCTGAAATCCCAGCGCTGGCCAATCTGTCAATAGCCAGCGTTGCTGTGTATCTAGAAAGGCATTCACCCACCACCAAAAAAGGGTCGTATTTGGAGCGGACTATATTAGGCGCTCTGCACTGGTGATTCTGTACAACAGGACTGCAGAGAAGGAGTGAAGAAGGTTTACAGACTGCAGTGGAGAGTGGACGTTAATTTTCGTTTAAATATAACAGGCTTCTATTGGAGTATGGTCAGAATGCCAAGACTTTTAAGTGGACAAGACACTGGTTTTAGATCTCACTCAAAAGGTAAGCAGTTGGTATTTCTGGAACTGCAAAAAAACCCATGAGAAATCAATGTTATGTTTCAGGCTTTTAAAATATTACTTCAGTATTTAATGCAAAAATTAGCTACCTATCATAACGTGTCAAGAGAAACAAATAGAGGAAGTGCAGAGTGAAGTGCAAGTCTATATTGCAAAAACCATTAATCATTCCTCACCTGATCTTCTTCTCCACCACCTTCTTCATCATATTTCAGAATGTTGTCTCTCACATCATCTTCTGGATCAATCAAGAGCTGCTTTGCCTGGCGCTCTTTATCACGGCGTTTCATCCACACCACGAACATTAAAACTAAAACTACATTGCAAAAAGGGAAGACAAAAAAACCCCACGTCTTGATTCTGAAGTACATACATGGAAGCTTTAACACCAAGATTCAAAAAAAAATTTTTTTTTTTTTATAGTAAAAGACAACTAAGTTGTCTTTTACTATTCTGGATGAGATTTGTTTGTTTGTTTTAAATAAATAAAGTGGCAGCTTAAGGAAGAGATGTTTAAACTCAGGCTACTGTAGGCAATTTGATTTGGAAATCAATCACATATTCAGGGTCGTAAGTCAGAAATCCATTTCACATATGAAAAATAAACTTGTCATGAAAAAGAAAGACCAAGTTTCATAAACCACTATATTCAGAAGCGAGTCTCTTCAGTACTGGAAAAACTTCTAAAAGATGCTATTACTGATACTTTTTCTACTATGTCCTGAGAACATATAGCAATTTATATGACTTAAGTCATTCTGATGTTTGAACATCACCAAGCTTAGGCCATTTTGGCAGACGGCTCAGCAGGCCATGAGAACAGACCATGCTGTTGCCCAAGTTTAAATTTCTGTTTACAAGCAAGAGGAGTTGTGGTGGAAAAAACCACAGTGGCATTTGTTACATTTCTAATCTTTAATCTTAACAATTTCAAGTTATACTGTTTACAAAATAAAGGTGTTAATGAAAACCAAATGAGAAACAAACAAAGAAAAAAAAAAGGTGAGTAAATGAATTTCTAGTACAGCAGGCATGTTTCCAATGAATCACCTTCGTGGAAAGAAATTCCAGTGTATCTAGAATGTCAATATATGGAAAATAGCTTAAAGGATTTGACAGTTTAAAAAATGCTCTGTTAATTCAATACCTAACATTTTAAGAGTATCTTGTATTAAGAAAATAATTTTACTGTGCTTGTGTAAAGCCATGGGCTTAGCCAGGCTTAAATAGTCTTTTTATTTTACTTTAAGTTACTCCCTTCCCTCATTTTTTATGTTCTTGATTGGTGCACAGTATACTCTGAACAGGCTAATGCCTTACTTGTGTTCCACCACAAGCAGAAATCAGTTAACCATAATGTGTAGAAGAGCTACCATCTAATTTATTGCACTGGACAGACACTTAGTCATGATGTTTAGTCATTTCCCTTATTGAATGCACTTGACACAAAAATAAAATGCTAGCATAGCTTTATGTAATATGTAAACATACACATCTCTGTTCCTGCATGGCTGCCAGCTTGTCAGGCCTTATATGAAGGGCTGTGATGTATTACCTCCCAAAAATCATTAAAGAGCCTACTTACATTAAGCACAACAGTAGCAACACCGGAGCACTCCTTAAAGGCACTGTTACCTGCTGGGGGGAGTGTCAGACCACACAGTACCAGCAGCACCAGAGAGACTAGAGGTCTGAGGGTGGATCACACCTTCAACCTGGTCACTGCTGACATAACAAGTACCCATGGGCAGTAATGGAAAACCTCTTTCACAAACCCACTGTGAGGCTTGGCTGCCGTGCAAGTGCTAGTTAAGATCTGCCTCACAGACTCCTAATCTTTTACCATCAGAAAGTTTCCATACTTGTCCAAGACATGAACTTAAGCAGCAACGGTTCTTGGACTTGAGTCTTTAATCACTCCCTCGTCTTTGTCAAGGTACATGGAACTAAAACATAAGATGGTACGTGCAAAATGAGAATAAAAGAGTTAGGATTAAAAGATCTATCTACTCACTGAGCAAGATGATGATACAAAGCAGAATTGCAATGATGGCACCAGTGCCCAGCCCTGCGCCAACGATCCGGTCAACGTCAGTGCAGTCTCCATTTATGTCACATTGGCAAACTTTCACTTTCAGCACAGAAGTGCTAGATGCATGTGGGTTTCCAGAATCTGTGATTACTATGGGCACATCATAGATACCAGCCTCCAGAAACCGGATCCTTAAAGAGAGCTGGGCGTGATCACCTGTGTGTGAAAGTAAGGCATTTGTTAAAAAGTAATGTACTGCTCATCTGGGTTTAAAACAGGCTTGGCAAAAATGGTTCATCTTTCAGCTCTGCATTAATTTACTGCTCAGCCCACTACGTGATGCTTAGTTGAACAGCCTTCTTTATTACTGTGAACATTTTTTCTTCCTTACATTTCTTGTTCTTTGGGGCACTTACACCAAGGTGCTTTCCTATTTGTATTAGCCAAATTCACGTAGATTGCAATAGAACACCGAAGCAAAATACAGAAAAGCATGAGCAACAGTTTCTTTTGAATTATTAAGATTTCTAAAATGTTAATTACCACTAATTCGAACAATGGTCCAATTTCTCTTAATACTAGCAGGTGTGTCAGGTAGCTCAAAGGCAAACGGGCCGGCATTTGGGTCTATGTCAGGGTCTACAGCAGTGATGTTAATAGCGTTGGGCTGCAGGGTTTCACAAGTCGTGGCTTCTTTTGGATTCACTTGGGGGGCATTATCATTGATGTCCAGCAGGTATATCTGAAGTGTGCCGGTTCCACTCATCGGGGGAATTCCTTAAAGAAAAGAAAATGGTACTGAGCCTGTTTCCAGTTGCAAAGTTACTTAAATGAAGCTATACCAACACTTTTCTGTTGCCATACATGTATATTCACTTCAGTTCCTGGATTGTGTCTTTACCAGGCCAATCCAACACTGTCTTTGCTCCTGCTAACACACAAACTCTTACGGAGTCTGTTCTCAGAAAAAAACTGTCCTACTCAACAAAATTTATCAAGTAACTACAGATCCACAGATCAGGGACTCAACCACTTTACTGACCAGACAGCCAGTTCGTCTCTAGAGATGTTCCACATCAAATACATCAAAGTAAAATGTGTAAAATTGGATAGTTTATCCTCTGGAGAAATTACTTTGTAACTCTGAACTTACAATCACTCTTTACCACAAGTGTGCTATTTAAATTCTTTCTAATACTGACTTTCAGCATGCTGCTTTCAGGCATTCTTGCTATCCGTATCAAATGTGTGATGCTTCCATAAACCTTGCTAAAATCACACATTTATGTGAACTTGTGGCACTGAATTTCCCAGTATAATTAGCAATGGTTCTCATTCCGCACACCCCCTCCTAATCTTCCAGTTCCAGTTAATTTTTTTCTCCAGAGCAGAGCCAAAAAGGATAGAAATAGTTGATCTATGTTTGTTATACTGTATCAGTTCTCAACATTTTACCAGTTTGTCTTCTCTCCAAGGTAAACAGCCCCAGTGTTTTAGTTTTTGCCTCTAAGGTGAGCATGTACCTAACTTCACTGTCCATCTTCCTGGTGTCAGCTCTGAACTGCACAGCACTCTAGCCGAGATCTTTCTGAGCAGAGACTGTTAATGGTCATTAACAAGCTGACAATGAAAAGACACTTCTCCCTCTGCACTGCTGTAGATTGAATGTGGAAAAACACAATACCCATCCCCAAGACGTTACTCCCCGTAAAGCCCACCCATGCTGTGCATTCTCTCACAGGCTGCTTCCCTCTGCTGTAAACTCAACTACAGAATTAAGCCTGTGACTTTCTCCAAACTCACAGAATTATTTTTCAGCCTATTTCCTGAGTATCTGGGAAATATAAAAGTCTGATACTAATACAGGCTTCCGACTGGATGTATTGTAAGCATATCTTGTTTTCTGCCCCAGTAACACTGAATGCCATCCAACCACAAAGAAAGCTTTCTGAAAACATGAGCAATGTTGATACATACCATTATCAGAAGCTAGAAACGTTGCATTATACATATTGTTTTGCACATATATTGACTCTCTGTCCAAAACAGCTGTAGTAGTTATTTGTCCATTAATGGGGTCAATTTTCAGCCAGTTTGCAGGATCTGAAAGTTTTGAGTACCTGTGCATTTGATCACAAGATGTGTTATTTATCTGCCAATGTAAATACTGACAGCAAAGACAATATTAGTATTTTCATTTGTACTCTGAACACATTTTTGGAATTTGGAGACATTTCAATAATTTTCCATTTATTAAAGCCTGCTGCTAAAATTCTTGCTAACACATATTAAAACCAGTCTTACATTTAGATTCTTAAAGTGCCCTGCCACGTAAGTTATTGTGTAAGTGCAGGAAATCATACAATTACCATGAACTATGCAACATTCATTTTCAGACTCAAATATTTCATTAAAGATCCCTCTTGCTTCTTCTATACCTACAGAGCTGTTCATACTAACTTTTTTCTCACCAGATCACTGAAAGCAGAAGAGAGGTAGCAATGGATAAGAAGTTAAGAGTAGCACTAATTCACATTATTCCAGTACTTTCAGTAACACTTAAAAGTTAATTTTTTAGAGGTCCTGCATTCTAATTCATTTTACTGCATTCTATAGAATCTTTCAGAATCATCCTTCTACCTGATAAGTTTGCCCTTTGACATTAATCGAGTGCAAGCTATCTTATTAAAAATGCATATATCCTTAATTCCTCACACTATCGTGACTGTGATGGTTATGTCCAAAAATGAGCAAAGTATCAACAACAGATAACCCAAAGTAAGAGAAAACAATATTTTAAGAACCTTGATTTTGGAAGGAAAGACAGAAAGCAAGTTCTGGGGTTTCCTCCATACGAGTGAACTAGGACTTAGCACTAGAAGATAATCCAGTTTACAGATCTATGAGTTCTGGTCAGGTCATCTTCTCTACAGCAGAAGAATCCCTTTTGAGATAGCTGCACAAAAGCCACAGGAGGTACTGGCACGGCTGCGTGCTATTGTAAATTCAGCCATTTCATACACACTCTCTTTGCTTCCCACCCATTCTATAAACACAGATGTTGCATTCCAATGGTTAAATAACTGCAAAATGTTTATATAGACCTTAGAGAGGTTTGCTGCATGTAACGATCTGGGTCCTGAGCAGTGAAAGTTGTCAACACGTTACCAGCAAGTAGCCCTTCTTCTTGACGTACAAGCTTAGGGTTTGGGACAAAATATGGGCTCTCATTCACATCAATGACTGTAATGGACACGGTTGCTGTTGACTGAGGAGGATGCTGAATCCCCTTAGCCAAAGGCACTTGATTTTCTGCAGCTACAGTAAGTACAAACATCCTGTTGGTCTCGAAGTCAATAGGCTGGGAAAAGCAAAGAGCAGTCAGTGTTAACATTTACTCACAATAGTGACGGACAGACAATAACATTTTTACTTCAAAGCACATCTGTAAACATTCCTTGTGCTGATCTTCTCAAAAATGAGCACAGAGTCTAAAGAGAACACACTAAATGTTACATCTCAACATGAGACTGGGTTGGGGTTTTGCTTAGCAGCAGCAGTTTTAAAGTCAGAACAGATAAACATCTTGTCATTCCTGGATCTATTTTACTATGGTTCTGCCATTAAAAGTAACTGAAGAAACAAGTAGTTTCATCAGAAAATGATGTAAAAACTCCCAGCTTTATGCCAAGAAATCACATGAGCAGATATACCTCCTGAGGAGCTCTCCTGGGGAGAGAAACCTGCCTCTCTCTGTTGCAAGGATGAAGGTTTCCTTCAAACAAGAACATCACCATATCTAGCTCTGTATCAGAGATTCCCATGCTCTTCATGTTTGACTAGAAAGACTCTTTTTAGCCCAGCTAATCCTACTTCTGGCATACCTACAGCTCCCATCTTCACAGTCTAGACAACCTTCAGTTCATGGACTTTCTCACTGAGACAGAAGTCCAATTTAAGGAGGAGTAAAAATATTTTGAGGTGAGTTCCTCCATCCTACCACACAGGGTGCGAGGCATTCCCTGAGACTTGATCCACCTTTGTACTACTCACACTCC
Organism: Todiramphus chloris collaris; assembly: GCA_025345505.1. Lineage (NCBI taxonomy): Eukaryota > Metazoa > Chordata > Aves > Coraciiformes > Alcedinidae > Todiramphus > Todiramphus chloris. Next base: position 7,479,591 of record JANVCC010000261.1, on the reverse strand, counting down.
TCCTAGACTCGAAGCAACCCTGTACCTTACAGGGGCATCCGGCACGTGACAGTATGAAGTCTGTGACAAGAGACAATCCAATCTTCATTACAGGTTGACAGATCAACTCATCGCACTGCCAATAAAATCTGAAAGCAGGCTTCCAACTCTTCCCATGTCTGGGTGCTTAAAGGAGCACTACAAAGCACAGACACTCACGTAATTCTTGCTGGAAGACTGCAATGTAATAATCAGTGCCTCTGGAGAAGTGCAGTTATAAACCAGAGACAGTTCTTAAAAAAAAAAAAAAAAGCTAGTCTGAATTACCACTATAGCTGTACAAAAATGGTTATCATTTTGTCACCTAGATACTGAGAAGATTTTAAAAAAAAAAAATAAAAGCAGAGGAAAAGAAGGTGGAAAAAACCCTGCATGTTTAAATTTCCAAATGGGAACACTGGCATCTCACACTTGACTTCGTTAAGTGGATCAGCCAAAACCAGAATAGGCCAACTCAGAGATGACACACTTATCAGAGGGCCATGAGGAAAGGTGGCTGCTGCCTGGCAGGTTTAATTATAGAACCACATTGTTATTACCACTTGAAATAAGTCACCCCTCAACACAGAGCAGTGTTGGCTAGAAAATGAAGACAGACAAGTTATTCCATAAAAGGTATTTAAATGAGGTTTTAAAAATAGCTACTCTTTAAAAACCTCTTCTAGAAGTAGCCTCCCACCTATCACTTTTTCCTCTCTGATTGTTGCCTTGACTGCCTGTATCTGCTCCTTAATGGGAACATGTTGACATAAAACCCGCAGACAAGTGTGACTACTAATGGGGGCCAGGAGGAAGGAAGCTGTTCCTTTATACTAGCAACAAATAGTAAGCAAATGGTTTTTCACAGACTAATCCCTATCTTTTGGCAAACAAAGCTTTAAGACCTGTCATTTTCATCAACCTAGACTAATTTTGAAAACTGATCAGTCGGAATACCCCTGGCAGCATGAGCAAGGAAATGCTCCAGGAGATGGGTGTTCTACTTCCACAAGACAGACAGTGCCCATCCATTTTACTTACCCGACTCGTGCTGGCCTCAGTTGTTCACATTTTCCCCCCTCCTCAGTGTTTTCCCACTGACACCATCTCTGCTTAACTCTCGGAAGCGCGTGAGCATCTCTTACCTTCACGACAGTCACCAGCCCGTCGTTGCTGTTGGGATCGGTCAGGATGGTGAATCGACCCGTCGGGTCTCCGCCGGTCATTCGGTACAGCGCGTTCCACGCAGGCGTGTGGGGCTGATCTTTATCCGTTACCGTCAGATTGGCTACGATCACATCCACCCTGTTTTCCGGTACTTCCCCATAGAACTGTGAAACGAACCCAGGGAACCACTTCACCTCGACTGCGGAAGCACGCGAGAGCCACGTCACAGTGAACAATCACCCAGGTTAGGGAGTGCATCTCTCTCCACTGCAGCTCTGGCAATTTATCTAACTAAGTTTACCTGAGGCCACCCAGAAACCTGGTGGTTTGATTCCCTTGTCAGCTTTTGCCTTCTGGCCTCAGCAGAATACTGTATCTGAGGCATATATATTCTGCATGTATTTCACTTCTGCCTGCCGGTACACTGTTAAATAAGTAATAGATATTTACTGTCTGGGAACATAAAGAGAGGAGTGGGGAGCGGTTATAAATATGCCCATCCTTCAGCAAGTCCTGCCCTGTACTTACAGTCATGGCGGTGAACTCTGGAGGATTGTCATTGACATCTGTCACAGTGATGACAGCAGTTGCTGTGTTTGAAAGACCATATGTTGGGTTTCCTTCCATGTCCGTAGCTTGAATTATTAACGTGTATTGTTGTACTTTCTAAAACACAAGATGACACCAACATCAGTTTTAGACAAAACTAACATTGCCATAGGACAGCAGGTGCTCCCAAAACTGCACTTCGCTAAGCAGTGGGGCCCATCGCGCTGTTTCTTCTAGTTAGCATCACCCGGGATGGCAGGAGCGAAGCTGGTGCCACAGGGATACAGCCCCAGGCTGCACCCAGCCGGGCTGAACCGCTTGGTGTTCCTCAGATACCCCTGAGATGAGGACAGGCTGCCTGCTTCCACTCAGAAACCAAACCCACTTTATGCAGTTACTGTTATTACTGCAGATTTAACACTTTTCAAACATGGAAAAAACACAGAGCGCCGTTTATACTGTAACAGGCTAAGTCCTCAAAAGCATTTAAGAGCAGAGAGCCAAGAGAGGTTTGTTGGCCAAACGGCCTCAACTGCCAAGGTTTTGTTGCAGCCAAGCCCAAGTACAAAACTGCTGCTGCAGCTTCTTGCAATCGCTATGGAAACCCAAGATGTCAAGGCTAACAGAGACGCGTCAGGGCGCTGGGAGAGAGGGGGAGGGAACGCCCGCCCGGGCTGTTTCCATAAATGTTCATCACTCCGGGGGAAGATGGCGGCCTCCTTCCCGCCCTCCCCCTGAGCCAGGCCCCCCTGAGTGCTCCCCGCACGGCTGGAGCGCGGCCAGAGCTCCCTCCAGCTCGAGAGATACTCAGCGGAGACCTGACCTCCAACTAGTCAGCCGTTTAAAACAAAGCTGACAAGGTTGTATTACCAAAAAAAAAGAAAAAAAAAAAAAGAGATGGGCTTTTATGTAGAGTTTTAAGAAGTTGATTTTAACTTGTTGGTGGTTTCTGCCGCGAAATGCAAATATCGCGCGTGCTTTGTCGTTCACCAGTTCAGTGTCGTAGCTGGGAGAGCTCGGTGTTATCACTTAGTTCTTTCCAAAGGAAAATGTACAAACACAGGGAGTTGCTGTTACTTTGAAATATCACTTTCATGAATGGTTTACCAACAGTGGCAAAAAAACCTTCTTGCAAAATAAAAACACTTAAAGAACAGCATTCTTTTTTTTTTTTTTTTGTTAAAATCTTAATTTCTCCCACTACTTCAGACTGGGGTATATGAGAAATTACTTCTCGTGCAAACACTTTCTCATGCAAAAAGGGACTGGGGATATAGTGGCATTATCTTTGCTTATTTTTCTGTCTGATAACACCTGACTTTCAAATTTTGGCCAAACACCACAAGAGACATCAGAGATTTAACAGCTATACACATGTCCAAGCAGCAAGTATGAGTCATTGAATAAAAGTTTTTAAAATGAGCTGTATGGCTCTTTATCTCCCACTGAAGATATTTCATGCTCGTGTCCTTTTTCACAAAGTAACCGTAACAACAAATGTCCATGGCTCTTTAAAAAATCAAGACTAATATTATTTATGCAGAAATTAAATATCTATATGTTTAAGAACGTATAAATAAGTATATGAGAATACTTTCTTGGAAAATACACTTGTGAAGTGACCTTCAAAAGGCTTAAATAAACATCCTAAAGGTTTTCCTCATAACACCAACAAGAAAAGCAGTCACAAGGGCATCAAGGATGTATTTTTACCACTTTCATCCAGGGGGAAAAAAAAAAAAAAAGGGTACTTATTGTGAAGCAATAAAATCAAGAGCAGTATTGAAGCAAATCTTGCAGGCAGATGATTCTATGTTATTGAAACAGCAGGTGCTTCGGATTCACCTGGGTCTTAACACATTGATCCCAAGAAGCGAATTTCATTAAGGAAACTCCATTATTATTACACAGAGACTCACTCAACTTCCGTGCAATCTTCTCATTTCATTCCAACAGAAAAAGCACACTGAAAACCTCCTCCAAAAACTGCCCCAAAAGACAGCGTGTCTGTGTTTGTGTGTTTGTTTTTCCCCTTTCCCAGCACTCGCAGCGAGAAGCTCAAGTGCTGGGAATGAAATTTCAGAAATCAACAAGCACAAAGCTTTCCAAGCATGGGGGAGCTGGGGGGAGCTGGCTCTCCCCTCGATACTGGGGGATGAGAAGCAGGCAGGAAGAAGCTGCGGAGCACGTGCCTGCTGCCTGCACGGAGACTTTGCAGCAACACATCCGAAAATGAACTGGCAGCTTCGAGACAGAACGCAGACCTCACCAGGTCACATCTTTCCACTTCAGCACTGGCCAAATGGAAGAGCACTTCACCGAATCAGCCTCGCGTGAGGCAGGAACGCGAGTGTGTAGATTGCAAGTACCCTGCTTGACTTTTTCAACACCTCCAGCAGTAAGGCAGATGTTTTAATGCTGAAGTGAATTTCACAGCAATACTCCAATGAATAAGAACTGCTGGATCTCATGAAATAGCATCTTTTGAGATGGCAAATGAAAGATTTCTTCTGTCTTTAGCCAAGTTCCCTTACCTAAGCAACTCCCCTCCTGTGCACATTAGCACAGATAATGCATTGTGCATGCTAACCTAAAATACTTGGAGATGAGGAATGCTATCAGAGGAACCACTCTTTATTTTTTTTTTTTTTTTGAGCCCTGACAACACTTAAGCTCCCAGAATTAATGGCTCATGTAATTTAAGAATTGAAAAGTGTGTCCAGTATTTTATGAGCCTAATTACAGCTTTACAAAAAGAGTCAAGACTCACAGATAGGACAGAAAGGCAGCAGTGGGTAGCCCAGCTGAGGTTCATAGACAGCGAGGAACTTTGTGCAGCAAGGCACTCCCCAGCCCCCTGTCAGAAGACCTGTTTGATTCAGCTCTGGCTTTCTAGACTTCTGGTCATTTTAATTTAATTGACTTTCATAAAACGACTCAGGAAATGAAGGAAGCAAAGCAATGGCTTGGGAAGGAAACCATTTTATCTCATAATAGTCTAATTTAATATATGAACGATTTAACATTAATCATTAATATTCAATATGTGCAAGAAATGTTTATAAATACTCATTTGGGTATCAGCGCAGTGATCCATCAGGAAGACTGATGGCAAATGACAAGGCTTCTCCAGCTGTTAAAGTGCAGGTCTAAGCTCCAGACAGCTGGCTTCTTCCGAGTTAAATCACAGCTAGTCACTAAGCAATAAAACTCAAGAGTTATCACTACGTCCTTCTGAAGGTTCACCTGTCAAAGATGACCAGGGGATTTTAAAAACAAGGGCAAAGCTGCCCATCATTCTTTTAATTTAATATGGCAATACTGTAAAGTTCACAGTTTTCCTTTCCTCAAATCCATCCTCTTCAAAACCAACTTTAATAGAATGAATGTTGATAAAACTTCAAAAATTAATTGCAATATATGTCTGTTTAGTTTTTCAAATCTTCTGATTGCCTGTTTCAAAATGAAATGCATCAGAATACTAACAGCCAACACAGAGCACCAGAAAGTGTTTCTGTTCTCCATCTTACGTAAGTATAACTAAACAGCTAAAAGCTGAACACAGATCCACTTTAAAAAAACCTTCAGATTTAATGCGCTGAAATGAGGTTAGTAAAACAGAAGCTGCAACAAGATGTGTTGAAATAAGATTTGTTTGGATTTTATAGTTTGTTTATAAAATAATGCTTCTCTCTTGTGAAGTTTTCAAGTGGTTCAAAAGCACAGTTAGTCCATGTGACAGATAGGAGTTAGGAGGGAAATATTTTTATTCCCACCTCACAGATGGGTGAACCAGGGCAGAGGTTCTGGCACCCTCCTTCTCTGGTGGTGGGCACAGTGAAGAACTCTCTAGACAGAAAGGGACTTGGCTGGCATGTAGCAGGGAATTATTGATGGAATTTACTTTTTTTTTTAATCTGCATTGCTCCGTTTCATTGAGTACCTGTTCCTTAAAAACAAACAGGCTTTTGAGACAAGATCCTTTCTACGATCCCATGGAACCAGGAGGGACTACACGCACAGAACATTTTGGGGTCCAGTTTTCATCCCCATGCTAATCTCCTCTTTTCCAGGGAGAAAGTTCAGACGAGGGAGGGAGAGAAGTAGCCGTAAGTTACTAGTAAAAAAAAAAGTGCTTAGCAATATTAAGTCAAACCCAGCCTATAGGATTAAGACCTGCCATACCTCTCTGTCAAGCCCAGCTGCTACAGTGATAATGTCACCAGTCTCGTTGTTGATTGTAAACATGTTGGGAGAGGGGCTGCTCGGGGCCTGTGACAAGATCCTGTATCTCAGCATCCCATTCTGTGCATTGGGATCATCGGCATCGATGGCAGTAACAGTCATCACATAGGTTCCTAGAAGCAGGATAAATAATTGATGTTATATAAACAGTTTACTCAGATTACACAAGATCACTTACAAGCAATGGTCAAAGTATGTATTTCTTTTGGTAAACTCCGCACATTCCTGCTCTTACTAAAAACAAACTGGTTAAACACAAGACTCACCAGCAGAGTAATTAAAATACATAAGAGGAGATAAAAATACTTTGTGTTTATAAAATATCAGATTTGCTTATAACTGAAGAAGCTCCATAAACAACGAAATCCTAGAGTTCTGCCATAAATAACATTTTTTTGTAACAACAGAGCTCCTCACATTTAGATAAAAATGTTATTAATTGGGCCAAAGGAAATACATTTAATTTTCAGAATTGGTGCACATACTGATTTAAAATCAATGTAAATAATACTCTTTCAAAGGCCTTTGAGACCCACGTTCTTTCCATCTCAAATGCTAAGTCAACGCTGCGAAGTGAGAAAATACATTTCTTGTGCTAACCTTTCTACAAAATTCATTATGCATTACCGACAATTTAAGAAAGTGGTTTCAGCCATAGAGCAAACTTTAGTCTGAGCAGATTAGAATTTTAATGAGATGTGAACAACATTTAGAGTTTTCTCAAGAATCCAAATGCAACTGTTTGATTTCAAATCCCAGTATTTCCAAAGCCTCCGAGATTCAGAACGAGAACTGGATCTGCTGATATTTTGGAAGTCTCTTATACCCTGAGCTGTCAACTAGCAAACGTCAATGGCTATCACCAACGTAACTGTAAGAACTGTGACACTATAAATAGGATTCTCAAAAGCAGGAACCCAAAAGGCGTGTTCTTAAAGACTTCTCTTGTTTCAGTTTAGGTAGATAATACTTTCTTATTTTAGAAATTAATCCTAGCATGCTAAAAAGCAAATGAAAAATAATGTGAAATAGTAAGACAGTATCTGAGATTGTGCTCATCACACTAATAAGGCACCTCTGAAAGTCTTACAAGGTCTGAAGGCACCCCCTTCATCACCTTCAAAATTCATAATTTTCCTCCACCCCCCCACTTTGAAAGCCCCCATGTTACCTGGCTTTGATCCTTCAGGGACTGTCCCATTCCAAACCTGGTGTAAGAATTCAGGCCTATTGTCATTCATATCAATGACATTAATAACAATGTCAATAGGATTTTCCACCTGGTTTCCATTTACATCCACTGCGTGAGCTCTCAACTGCAAAAATAATTTAAAGTATTAGAATTTGCACAATGTACAGGCACAAATAAATACAGTCATGGTAATGGGAAGTTTCAGGCCAGACATTTTCAACTCAGTGTTTTTTTGTTAGCTGCCACTGCTCCCTCGTATCGACAATTTGAATTTTCAGGCTGCTAATGGAACTCCTGTTCAGACTTCTAAACTATTCCAAGGTGCAGAATTACTTCTTTGATTTACTGAAAATTATTCTGAATCATGTAATTTCAATTAATACCAATGCTAGAAAACTGACTCTATAAATATTTATATCAAACAGCAACTCATTAAAACTCCATAAGGAACAAATGCTGGCATCACTTTCAAAAATCCTTTACTGGTATTACAGATATTGAACAGACATGAATGCATAGGAAAAGCATATAGAATAGATGAGTTACCTCAAACACCAAGGTAAGGTTTGCAATAAATTACTGTCAGTAAACACTGAAATTCCAGGTGAAAATTAAGCTGAAGTTTATGGACTGAGTTTCAGAGATACTGAGACACTTAAATTTAATGTCCTGGTTGTCGAAGAGGACTGAGTAACTAACTTTGACAGGAAGATTTACCTAAATCATCTTAAATTGGACAGCCAATAAAAGTGGACACAGAACTTTCTGAAAATGTAAAACTATGCATCCAGGCCTGAGCTGGCAATTGCTACACTGAAGAGCAATCTTCTCCTATAGCAGTCCTGCTGAAGCCTGTTCTATATACATAGATATATAGATACAACCCCCACACACGCCTTCTAGCTACAAACCTACTAGAAAGGAGCAAGAGGACATTATTAACTCACCCTTCTGGAAATGACTCATATAAATGTAAATTCCTAAGTCAGAAAATCTTGAATGCCAACACTAGATTCTCAGTAAAAATCTTAGGGATGCGGGAGCTGTTCTGCTTTGACAGAACATCCTCCTCTGCCTTCCCCCAGATGCCTCCTGCTGCCTCCTGCTCTGTTCAGGAGCAGCACTCGAAGGGCTTCCCGGAGAGAGCGAGGCAACAGAGTGTTTTAATCTACGACATGCTGGAAACTCCCTCTAGGACCCGAGTGACTTCTGTAATGATTTCAGCGAGGTCTTTCAAATGCAGAGACAACTTTAGGTCACAGCCTGGTCTCCCCCCTTTCCTTCAAAACCTTCTTTTCTCCTAATACTGGAAATCCATGGTCTACTTTGTCAATTTTTTTAGAGCAAAGAATATCATTTTCATAAGCTGACAGACCTAATTTACAATTCCATTAAAATGCTTAGATTTGCCCCTGAAAATGAAAATTGGTAGGTTATTCTTCACATCCATTTCTCAAATCACAGCTGCTGCAATTCTAATAGCAGTCACGTCTTAATTTGAGTTGCTGAATTAAAAGTAAACTTTGGAAAACTATACAATACAGTGCAGACTGTGATCAATGGCCTGTATTTGAAATATCAGCGACAGCATCCATATTTCAATCTTTTAAACTTACTTTATCTAAATACATTTAATCACTGTTTAGGTATGTTAATGTATTTAAGCTGCTTAAACGTAGTAAGAGTCAGCCTTAGTGAGCAGAATAAACACAAATCTGCTACAAACTCTTCAAACCGTATCTCACAGACAACTAAATGCTGGCTGCTCAAGTCATGTTTGAAGCAGATGTTAAAACTTCAAGTTGATAATCTGATTTAAGGTAAATTAAACTCTTACATGAAAAGAAGCAATCTGTTCCCGGTCTAAAGGCTTTGTCACAGACAGCTGTCCTGAGATGGGGTTGATGATGAAGATGCCCGTTGGAGGTTGGTCAGCTCCTGGGCCGGTCACACTGTATCGCAGCGAGAGGCTTTTGTCACGATCGGACCTAATCTGTGTCAAAAAAAAGGATAACATTTACATTAGCTACAACCAACCAGCCGAGGGGACTGCTACTGAGAGAAGCAGCAGCTCTTTTTTTTTTATTTTATTTTTATTTTTCTCCCACCTTTAAGCTAAACTTGTGAAAATAATTATTGTGGAAATGGTATAAACTTCGTATGAAGTTTGGGGTTTTCAGCTGCACTCTGTTTGTCAGGAAGCTGGTTAATGAATTTTCATGAACACAGAACTATTCCTGCTTACTTCTCCTAATACTATTCTAAAGAGAGTTGTTTAGATCCTAGAGAAAATATCTACTATCGTAAAATTACATAAGAAATAAAAAGTCTGTTTTGTTTTTTTCCTCCTGTATCTTCCTAGACTGCAGATACAGATTCTTTCCAGGTACTGGCAGTAGCCCTTCAGAAACTCATTGGTTTTATTTAAAGACTGAACTTTACTCTCATCTCCCAAGTTAAAAAAAAACCTCAAGGGCAATGAATCTGTGAGGAGCAGGGGAGTCACCAACGTGCACAACAAAACTGAGCAAACCTATATTCTATCAACTTGGGCTAATGCTCTACCAACTTCCAATAAATCCTTGCAGGAGCTGATCGTGACCAACCAGCACCATGGTTGGAAGCCCTCTCCTGTGCTGGGCTCCTGGCAACGGCTGCATCTGTGCTGCAGAGTCCTGTGGAGCAGCTGGTGCCCTCACCCCATCACATCCCATCTCCTCCCTCCTTCTGGTGCACTCCTCCTCCTGCTCTCCCCACCACCCTTTCCCAAGTGGAAATCTCCAGCACAAATGACTGGAGAACTCCTGAACCAGCAGAGATCCTCCTTAATCACTTAACAAAGTCATCATGGCACTTAGCACTCAAACCAAGGTCATCTTCCCACCAGCAGAGGAACATAGGGACAACTTAAAAAAAAAAAAGCACCCTAGTAAGTGCAGCCCAGCCTGCTCCACAGAAAGGTCTCCAGAGAAACCAGCCCAAAAGACTCAATCAAACATTTGGACTATGAACAAGACATCATTCACACAAAACCTTTCCAAGAGCTCTCCAAGGGACACTGAAACCACGTTTCTATTAAGTTCTTTACCCTAACTAATTCCTGAGGAAAAGGTCCTCTGGAATTTTCTGGTAGGTTGATTGGAGGAATAACCCAGTCTCTCTTCTGCCTCTTCAGAGGGCTGCTCTGCTTGTATTGTTGCCATGGAAATATGATGTCTTCAATTTTCTTTTGGTCCTTTCCCAGGTACAAGATAAAATTAAGCACACGTTAGAAGGCGAGTTACTAGCAGACATTATAAAATAAACTGAGATGCAATTACATAACTGACAGAAAGGCTGTCTTCCCTCGGAGTTCGTGGAACTGTTTTATTTGCATTCACAGTGAAGTATGAAAATAACCAGTATTATTTACAACTGCACTGCAAAATTTTAAGAACCCCTTTTCTTTTTTCCTTATTCAAGTTGGAGAAGGAATGGAATTATAAACTATTTATGACATGGCACCACTGTGTAAACTGTTCTGCACTTTCTGAAAAGCAGTTAATATTTTGCAGAATTTAATAGTATGCCTTTATGTATTTCTCATTAGCCAGAACTTCAGTTCAGATAATGTGCTACTCTACATTAAATTTAGATCTCGGTGTGCTAAAATATAATTTGAGTTCCAAGATAAGTTTAATACATACTGGTAAGGAACGTCTCAAATATTTATGACCCTATTAAATCCCATAGAATTAATGCTGTAATTATTTTAAACCTATGTCAGCCATGATGGATGCAGTAGATGACCCACTTTACACACTGGGCATTAATCTCTGCTGGATGTCAACATTCCCTTCCTATTACCTCCTAGATCTGCTCTCATTTCGGCCTTTGGATGCCACTACACATACAGCCATGCTAGCTTGCTTAGGGGTGGAGACAGGACAGTTAAAAAAAAAAGACAGACTATTTACAAGTCTTTTAAGAGAAAAACTTGGGGGAAAAAAAAATAAATTTAATCAATATGCTGCTGTAGAAATAAATGCTCAACTAAAGTCCACGTTCCTCCAATGGCAAGGGCGTCTGAACTGGATGTGGAAAGAACAGGAAATGCCCCGGTATATACCTAAGCATCTGCTCTTTTACTAGACTTTTAGAGACAAAATAACAACACTTCCTTTGTTAAAAACATGCCTTAGAAAAAAATGATTACACAGCTTTGGTCTTGGGAAGAATGTCTTGCATGACCACACTATTTTGATACTATGCTTAAGTCCTTTAAAGCATACCTATTACGGGTATGTTCATCTGGGAATAAATTTTGTTCTTTATTTGTAAATGAAGCACTTTACAAGAGAAAGTAAGAAACAGCAGGCAGCAGGTAAATACATCAGCAAAAGGTAGTAGACCTAATCCTGTTTTCCTAAAGGAAATGCATTGTTATTTGTGCACTGCTAGGTTTGCTTTTCCTTGCAGTACCCGGTTTATCCCATGGCAGCTTCCAGCAGAGGGAGACCATCTTCCTTACCAAGTGCTGCTGGAATCATGAATAATTTACAATCTCCAATTTGATTATGAAGGAACAAGACAAAGCCAATATTCCTTGCCAGAAATGCTTTCCTACTCCTGCTGTAAATCTAGAGCTCCCATCTAATAAACGTGACTGATGCATTCTAGCACGAATTTGTATTTAACCGCTCGAATAAATACTGCAATACTTTCAAGAGATTGGAAATAAAGAAATGACCATGTCTGACTTAAATTCAGGCACAAATCTCAAACTATACAAACAAAAAAGATCAACACAAATGAATCCTATACACTTTAAAGGGCATGTCTTTCCATACCTTAGCAAAGCTACAGAATAAAAGATTATAGAAAGGTTCCTTCTAAAGCTCCAGCTTTGCCTGCACTGGGTGTCCATTAATGAACTGCCTCATGGAGAGGTGCACGACAGACAGAATCTAATCCCTATTTTTAGTCCTGTTTGCAGAGGTACATTTATGCAGGCTTCATTTAGTGGTTTTACCTTTTCTGAAGGCCCTGTGAAGGCTGGTTCAGGGGTTAGCTTCACTCTCATCTGCCATTCTTCCTGGGTTTCCTTGTCTTGAGCAGACACAACGAACTCTGTGGGCTCTGCTGAAAGTTGGAAGCTTCGCTCTGCGTAGACCACACCATCTTCATCTACTCTGAAATCTTCTGGCTCACTGCTTCCAAAGTGTATTTTTTTGTTTCCATGACAGCTTCGAAACCTCACTGCAAAACAAACACAAAATGAAGAACAAAAAATGAAAAAGCAGTCCAGCTGAACTCAGTGTGAAATAAAATGCATTAAGAACAAATACTCAAAAGCAGAAAGACTTGTTGCTGCTACTATCACACGCAATTACGAGTTAGGTCTTGTACTTTAGGGTTGAGTCCACATAACAGTGATATCCTTCTGTGGACTGCTAGGCAGAATTTCTAATCCTAGATAGACTGACCACCTTCCAAAGACCTCCCTCCTGATATATTTCAGTCGGTCTCCAGCAAAACTGCTGCAGGGATTTGCACTTCAAGCCTCACAAAGATCCAGTCACATCAATTCATTAAAAACATTCAACAGATTTAATTATGCTGCAACCACAATCACAAACACAACTGTACATCCAGCGCCTTCTCCACCAATGGGTTAAGGCAGAAACCCACAAATCAGTTCACAGATGAACTTCTGTGCCCAAGCTCAGCCTGTGATTCAGCTGTATCATCTCAGGGATGTCACTGAGGAGCTCTGGACCTGAGTTTCCTCACCCCTCATCTATAAGATGGAGGCAGCAGTAAATACTTACCTTAGAAAAAACAAACAAACTCCTCTAAGTTAATGATAACACTTTGGTTTTTTTTTTTTTTTTAAGCTGTTTCATGTACCACATGTGAACACATACCACACATGTCCATGGATCTACTCAGAAGTTACCCATTCTTGTTTAATCCGCCCCATCCCTCAACACCTTCCTTTTGTCCTGTCTGAAAGATGCACATGGGAACAAGTCAGTAAACCTGGTTGTATAGAAAATGATGTGAAGTGCACAAAACAGAACTGATAACAGGTTGCTGCTTTCTTTACCCAATTGCTTTCACTACCACTTATCTTCTGGGTTACTGCAAATAATAGTAGGTTAAAAATGAAAGTGTGCTTTTATAACCAATGATCGTTCTTTAATGTTTCCAAAGCTTTATGAAATATTTTGATTGTATAGGCAATAGAAGTGCAAAACATCATTATGAAGGTTGTGCTGAAATGCACATGCTGAAGATGAAGATGAAATGAGGCTTTATGCCTCATTTCAGTTATTGGACTTTTTATACTGTGCTAAACCATGCACAAACTATTTAGCTTCAAAACCTAAAGGTCCCTCTCAAGAAAAATCACTACTAAATGTCATGCATCATATGCTTTCTTCAGTAATGAACTGTTTCCAGGAAGGTACTGAGCAGGAGAGTCATACCTTTTTGTATTTGAATTTCAAGGACCAAGCTGATGTTCAGATGACATATAAAATTTGTTTCCTTACTGGACCCTTTCAGTTATCCACAAACCCCCATTTGCCCTCTCCTGACAGAAAACACTGTACTTTAAAAGGGTCCATCATGTACAAAAAGAAGACAAAATGCAGCACTCCTCCAAATAAATGATAAAACATCAACCTTCTTAATAGTGGTATTGCTGGGCTGGGCAAGGATACTGCTTGCAGAGCTTGAAGGTCTCCCTCCATGTAATGCCAACCTCACCTTGGGAGAAGAGCTTGTCACATCCACAAAGCACTGAACCCAGAAAGAACAAATCTGCCTTGGTAAGAAGGCTGAAGGCTCACCACCAGAGCTCCCGTGGTCCTCCTTGCCTCAGGCTTCCTCATTACGAGTGAGAATGGTCCACTGAAAAGCTAATAAAACACTCAGCCTCTCACATACATTTTCATGTATGTCACTCTCTAGGCAATTACCTATTGCTCCTCAAGTCCATCCTACCTGCTACATAAAGTACAACTGACTTCCATTCCTCTGGGTCTATAGACTACAGGTCTGCAAGATTTGGAGGTGACAGAACCTCTGGTTTGCTCTTCACTTGAGTGGAGAAAATTGACAGGTGGAAAGCCCAACTCCCAGATATTGACCATTCCACTGATGTCCCACTCTTTTCAACAACAAACCTTGCAGCTTGAGTCAGCTATTGAGATGGTAAGCTGAAATACAAGAGACAACTGAGAAAATGTCCAGATCTAAACCAAGGATATGAAACTACCAGTTTAAAACAACAATAGCAGTACTAGGAAATCATCACCACAGTCCTAATTCTGTAATTCTGGTTAGTCTACCTTCAAAGCTGAGTATTTTGTATTATTTAGCACAAAAATAAAGAGTTGTCCAAGAAGAGTTTACTTAAAAGTCACTACATCTAATGATTTAAGAACTTAATGGCTGGACTACCAAACAAAGATGCTCATACTTGGGTTCAGAGGCACAGACCACCCATACCCCAGGCATGGAGAAAGCTGGGCCCCCTCCAAGCATCCTCTCTGCTCACAAACAAAACTCTCAGTTAGAAACAGTTCACGTTAAGAGAACAAGGAAAACAACAACCCGCAATATAACCCAAAGCTCTGTGCCTCTGCTGACCTCTCATCTCTGCTACAGCTGCTCTCAAAGTCGGCTCTTTAAAAAGTGTCTTGGCCAAAAGGATGAAGACCAAGCCATATTCACCTCTGGCTTGTCTCAGACTTACTTCTGAAAAGTGGGGAGTGGGAACAAGAATGACTATTAATCTAAACATTGATCATCACTGCTTTTCAGAAAGGTGAAATTTAAGATGAATATTACTGTCATTATCATCCAAAAGGCTGAGATAGCGCAACGGTGTTTTTTTAAAACATTATTTCCCAACTATCACACAGGAGCATAATATATTAATTTTTTATATATTCAAATTCATAAAGAAGATAATTGCTTTCTCCCTATCTTCTTACATAGGCTCCAGAAGCCAAAAAAAACCCATAAAAAACCCCAAGAAGAAACCTCCCTGCTAGCCACTTCATTGATATTCGTCCTCCAGGCAACTGTATATTATGAAATTCAATGAAAATCCCTTTCCTTTGACAGAATCCTGGTAAAAATGTATAAAATTGTCAATGCTTTGTGAGAATTATTCTCCCTTTGCAAGGGGCACACATTAACAAATTATACTCAAGTATAACCATCTATAATTAAATTCCCTTGACAGAGTACAGGTTGTGCAGTAGCTGCTCTCCCCCCAGTTGCATGGTTATCGGTCTTGTAAATTCGATTTAGATCACTTTGCTTCATTTTTCAGTGCTCAACTGGTATGAACAAAGAGTGATTTCAAACTGTAGATCTTTAGGCAAAGATTTTTGCAGAAATGCTGCAGGGTTTTCCCCCCCTTGAGAAGACTGGCTGTTTACACCAACCCTGTTCTAACAGCCACATACATGGGAGGCTTGCTTTCCAAAAGTCACTTTATGTTGACAGATCAATCACATGGCTTCTTTTCATTTTAAAAAAGGTTAACCAGGTATACTACTCAGCATCTTAGTCACTTTTTATACAGAAGAAAGAGTAAGCAAGTATCTGATTTTGCTGGTTTTTAATAACACTTCTACATAAATGATCAGATGCATCTCACAATCTGTAAAAACAAGTATTTCTCTTTTGTGTACCCTCTGAAAAGGATCTGCTTTTTAAAAGTGTATTATTTGAAAGCACTAGGGAAACATTCAATCATAATCTGAAATAAAACTATTTTGGTTTTAAAGAGACTGCCTTTGGTTATATCAAAGCAGTGGTATATAGCATGGGAGTAAATGCAATTAGTTCACATGCTCAAAATAAGGCTGTGTGCAAGTATCTACGAAAACAGGGTCTTTAAACAGACGAAAAATTCTACTTAGTACTAGGATATGATTATTATTAAACATAGACCCTAGGACAAAAGACCATTAGTACCTTAATTTGAGAATCTCTTCTTGTCCTAGAATCAAGACAAGCATAGTCTATTAAAAAAGAATAAAGGAACACAACCTCTGTGACTGTAACATTCTAAAACAAGAATCTACAGCTCCATGTTATTAAAGTAAGTTTTCAAGTTAACACTCTTGTATGGGGGTAATTCCAATTTCTGCATACATGTGTTGTGTACAAAACGTTTAGAACTAAACATGCAAATTCATTTAAAGTGCACTAGAGAGATACACCACTCATGCTCGGGTCTAATGAGATGAATGATTCATAGTACCTATAAAATACATGTCTAACCTCATGTACCTCACTAGTAATCTTCAGTGAACTAAAACCATTACTCAGACAATAAAAATCCTTTCTCAGCTACTCATGCTGGTTTGCACTCTACAACAACCTGCTTCTGCTCTTCTTGCCTTGAGCAAATAACATCAGAATTACCCGACCCAAGGAGTGACCACAGAACAATATAAGGGGCTGTATTTTCAACATCATTCTTTCATGAACGTATTAATGTACAATATAGAATATTAATACAGAATTTTCATTACTTGCTTTGATCCCGAGATGGTTGTGTGGAGTTTGCACCTTGAAAATGTGCAGTTCACTTCTAGGTAACATCCAAATGCGTACAAACCAACTAACAAAGTGTTTTTCCTTCTGTAAATTTGTTTGAATGCTTTTCTCAATGCTTAAGCATCAGCCTCGAGGTGAAGTCTCCCTTACAGTGTATTATGGAAACTGCAACAAATTCCAAGTGCCAACAACACATACACTCCACTAATACAGCTAAGAGCATGCACAATAACATGGATAACCCAGGTGTATTTAACACACTCAAGATCACTCTGCAGCAGATAAAGTAGAGCGAGAAAGTAGCTTACACAGAACCACCTGCCAAATACAACTTTTACCTTTTGACAGAATGAGAAATTATATGGAAATGTGCTTGAACTGCCTGGCTATCTGCATACTTTTGATCTGAATAATACTTCCTCCAAGAACACTTGGTATTTAACAAGTCTTCTTGCTTTTTAGAGAGAAGCTGGAGAAAATGACACTAAAATGGAGACAAGAGAAAAACGAACTACTTTATAAGTCATTCATTCAGACTGGTTACTTCTGTATCTGTAAGGTGATCTGTTATTTCTACTAAGAGTGCACATGCTCGTATTTCAGCCCATGACTTTCTGGAGTGGCATGTGAAATGCCCATGAGACATCCTCAACTACAATTATAGATAACTTTCCAGAGAAGTGGGTTACTGACATCGTGGTGTACTGTTATAATCACAACAAACTGAGCTATATTCTAACTTGCCTCTTCCATCACCAGCAGCACTTTTAAAGTGTGTCCGATTTTAGCACTTTGAGACCAGCTTAAAAACATTTTTTGATTTTTTTGATACATGGGTGGTCTAGAGAAGCCAGGAAAATGTCTTGTTCTCACCTATAAAGTGAGAAAATTAGCTACAGAAATTGCTGATGTGAAATGAAGATGGAATATAATGAGGTTATTTTAGATGATGGCATTTTCCTGCCTGTATTATAATTCAATTTGTCATTTCATCCTTTAAAGATACTGCAGTACACAGTGTTGTTTCTAATAGGTTCTTCTAGTTTCTTCTCCCAATCCCCTTTTCTATTCTACTTTTATATTTATACACTGTAGTTCATCCCGTACTCCAGACAATCCAGACAAATCTCCAAGTGCTACCCATTTTGAGCCTCCCCGGAGTAGCCAACCCATGGCACCTGGAAAGCAAGCCTGGCCCTTGAAAGACAGCCCTTCACCACCTTCCCCTGGCACCACTTTCCAAAAGGCAAAGCCTCCAATTCAGCAACTGCTTTTGAAAACCTCTGCCTTTGTGCTGAGCACCGCGTTCTGCCACCCCAGCCCACGCCGAGGCTCCTTCCCACGAAACCAAATGGAGTTTTGCCACCTAACTGAAGGCCAAATATGGCCATTTGCTTCTAATTCCTATTTTCACTTGACTTCACAAGCTTTACCAACTGGTGCCAAGTGAAAGTCAGGCTATAAAGCTCGCAAGAGGGAGGGAAAAGGAAGAAAGGAAAAAAAAAAAAAAAAAGCATCACATCAGAAAGTTTCAAGAGATAAAGCTGGAGATACATTCAAACTATTTATCAACTATAAGGGCTTCATGATCTGACTCACAGCAGCTTAACTTTCCACCATTTGTTTAATCATTTGTCTACTCAGTTAGGAAAACAATAATTAAAAGGGAAAAGCGATTTGCACGAGTTATGATCTAATTCAGACCGTACACTTATATCATTAGCCAAAAGCAGTTCCAGAGTGATCTGCAGTAGGCATTAGGTAAAACCCAGTACTAATAGATGACTTTACTGATGCTAAACGAGTAATCTACCTCAGGAATCTATAAAGATGTATAAAAAGTTGTATGATATGCTAGTAAAAATAATTTTTGCAACTTACTGCAACTAACTCTCATTCCACTCAATTCTCTTTCCTTCCCCGCTTCCCAGACTGCTACTTCTAAGCAGACAAACATCCATATTCCCTAAAATAACATGCTTTCAAAGCGACATGGCAGCCTACACAACGGGAGGGCAGCGGATACAGACCCTCCCCCCTCTCCTTATTTCTGCAGCATTTTCATTCTTTATTTGTACAGTTGCTTTTTGAGATTCTTTTTGTTTTCAAGGACTTTGTTGCAGGGTGCAACTGGGAACTATTAAAGCCCAGCACTTTAGTGTGCTTTTATCTGTCCAAAACTGCCTCCTCATAAACTCTACAAACACTAAAGTATTTTCTTTCACAGGTAGGTATCGCCAGACTGTCCCGTTCCTGCATCCGCAGTGAAAGGCTCACACAGTCCTTTAATAAAATGCCATCCAGTTTCCAGTTCCCATAATCCTCTTTGTTTACAGAACAAAGTCGTAACAGGCATGCCAGAATGAAAATGGGGATAATGTTCTTTCTATTCGATAGAAATGCCTCTGCAGCTTTTCAGAACAGGAATACCAGCCATCAGCAAAACACAGGACTGGTATCTTAAACAGAGTCCAAATTATATCTGATTCACTGATCCTTTTCAGTCCCTGCCTCTACCACTCACTGACACAAAGGTCTTTTGCGCTCTGACACCCCTTTTGTCTTTATTTTAGAAAAAAAAATAAATAATAAAATGCAGAAAAAGAGAATAAGCATCTCTGAGAAGGGGAAGTACTTCTATTTCGACAACTGCTTTTCTTTTAAAACACAAAAAGGTTCTCTCTTTCCCTTTGCCTCCATTCTGTATTGTTTAAGGCACTTTCTCTCCAGACGAGCCTACGGGCCCCTGCAGAGTTCTGCACCAGCTTTTTTTTTTCCCCCTGAATTATGCTAGCTGAAAGAAAACTTGGTAATAAATGTCATTTCTGTACTCTAGAGTATGCAATGCACCTTTAATACTTTCCCGAGTATACCTATCTACACAGTAATAAAAAGAAGGATTAAATACTAATCTCTTATACCCATAATGCATCAACGGGCTACACCTGCTAAAATCCAATTTGGTAATTAAAAATTGTATCTCCTGAACAGTCAAATCAGGAGACTAAGAGGAAAGTACTGTCTCTGCAGAGAGCTAGCAGGACACAGTTTCAAAACTCAGGCACTTAACGCAAACCTATTTTTACCTCTATTCATTTTTATGTGACCTTAAGCAGTGCAAGAAACAAATACCTACAATTATGGTGCAGCAATTAAAGGGCAGCTTTATTGCTACAGTAATGACTTAAACATCTAGTAAAAACTAGATAAGCAGCTTTGCCTTTTAGTCTATCTTTAGAAAATGAAAAAAAAAAGTTTAGCTTCTTTTTTTTTTTTCCCTCCCCTTGTTAGCAATAAGGAGAACAGAGAATAGATGGTTTTCTACGTTCTCTTTGCTAGTTACTCCTGGCCCAAAATCCTTTTAGCCTTCAGGTTTTATGCTTGGTTTTTCCATAGCTTTCTAGCTTTTCTCCCTTTCTTCCTAGCTTTCTAGCTGTCTCCCTGTCTCTCTTTCTTTACTCCTCCTCCTCCAGATCTCTAGATTTCATTTTATTTTTTATTTACTTTATTCCCTGATACTCCCACTTTTCCTTCTCCCTCTTTCAATGGATCTGAAGAATAGAATAGGTCTTCAGCAGAGGTGCTGAAGCTTTACTCATGTCAGGCTGAGAACCTGGGCTGCAGACCTCTGCAGAGCAAGCCTGTCACTGGAGGGCTCTCCTTAGAAAACAATAAACTAATTAATTAACTAAATAAAAATGCAGGCTCTTGAAGTTTCTGTAAAGAGCCAGGACTTGCTGAAATATCAAACAGGCACGTACTTTCAAATGAGCTGATCATCTGTTTCACCCATTCCACCAGTCAGCAGTTTTCCACCGTGGCTTAAGCCCCCACGCTAACAGGGGTTTGGGAACAACACTGCAGGAACAGAGGGGAGAAGCAGGCATATATCAAATCTGGGCTGTTGGTCACTTCTTACCGTGAAGAGACATACAACAACATAAAATTAGGGATTGTTCTCATTAAATTAAAGGCCTGGACAGGCAGAAGCAACTGTTGTTGTATTTGAACTGCAACAACCAAAATCTCCCAGCCCAGACAAAATGGCAGTGATCCTGCCAGCTCCCCTGCTTCCCATCTTAACAAAAGAAAAAATAAAGTGTCTTGAAACAAATAGGGGACCTTTTAATATTCTGTGTTCTGCTGCATACCCCAAGGTACCACCCATTGCTTGGAAGCAATTTTGCAGTCCCTCCCATGTGGCCATGGATGCAGCAAAGGGAATGGGGACAACTTTCCTTAAAATTGCTCTTCAACTTCATAAACCAGGGCACCTTTGAGTGTGAAGACCCTCTATAAACATCAGTGCTGCTTCTCCTTTCTCCTCTCCTTCCTTCCTCTGCCTGGTCTGTCCAGCACTGGGGCTTTTGTCTCTACCCTACAGGTCAGGTGCTGCAGCAGCTCTGTGCCACTTCTTTCCAAAGAGATGAATTCTGTTATCTCCGGGCAGAACCTGGAGAACCTCAAAGCCAGCGAAGCTGGACATGGACACATGGACACAACTGCACCAGTGTCCCCACAGCAAACAGCAGGCACAGCCAATCTCAAGGCAGAACCACCCTATTATACAGGGATGCTCATTACCTTTGCAGATGGATAATGGTGCAAAAATACCCTATTTGCTTGGACACTGTGCTTCTGTATCAAAAACGGGCAAGAAACCCACCAGTTGCCAAATGGGGTGGAAGAAGAGCAAGACAGCCCTAGCAGTATTTACACTGATGTATTAGATAGCAATAAAAATCATAAATCCCAGGGATTACATGATCACTGGATCATGGCCAGCAGGCCTCAGGCAGAGAACTAGTTGCCATGGCAGCTTAATGTTATCTAGTCACACCTCACTTGTTGTTGTTCATTATTAAACACAGATATCTGACCTTAAAAATCCAAAAAGCACCCGGTGACTGGTGCAGGTTAGTACAGGGTATTTCACAGCCAGGATGCAGTAGGACAGCCCATAAGGACTCAACCAGGGTGATAGGTCTGCCTCACTTAGAAGGGAGTGCCTGTGGGTGAAAGTAACCTCTAAGTGGGTGTTCCCTCCCACAACGTATAGCTGTCATCATTTAAAATGGCAAAGGTGACATGCTAATTAATCATTACTTAATTAATCACTAAAGAGGAGGGGGAAATAGTAAGAGAACTGGCAGGAAAATGCCTGATTTCAAATACTTGAAGGCACATCTATCATCTGGGGTTGTTTTTTCATTCATAGATTGTTATAGCATCTGTCTGAACACACCTTATATTCCCCTAATATACAACAAATGCATGTAGGGATCTTAAAAATAAATGTAGCAGTAGCCATCCTATTTCCACGTATTAGAAAAACGTAAGGAGAAAGATAAAAGGGTTCATATGACACCATGGAAGTTCACCTACAACTCCACCTACAGTGCTACACATAGCAGCAAAGAGTAATCGGTACATATTCCACATGTTTCTCCTCTTGAGTTAAACCACAATGGTCAGAGGAAAAAAAAAAATAATCCAAGGCTGGATTATAATAATACAGTAATATTAAATAATAATAATATTAAAATAATCTTAGTGACTGGCACTAAAAATGTTCCAGAGCATTATTAATTACTTTTACCTTCTCAGTTGACCACTTAAACCATATTCTCCATGAGATGAAAACCAGCCACCTTTGCCACGTTAACTAATCTCAACAACAAGAGGAAAAACAAGAGGATGAGAAATCTGCCTTCCTGCAGCCCAAGTTACAGCCTCCATACCTCTGAACTTGAGTCTTTTCAAATTACTCCTTCATTTCATGTAAGATCCACCTGGCATTAGGTAAACTAAACACTAGCTACAAGCAGTAGTACCATCATGTCATGTCCGATTGCACTGTATAGTCCAACCTCTTTAAAATAAGCAACGTGAGGTCACTTGTACACAGATGACACAGTTTAAGTCAAAATTCCAGTGATTCTATTTTCTTTCAAGAACTTTTACCATTTTTTTTGCATGTCTTGCGGAGGGATTACAAAAGTACGAGGCTCAAATAATCCACTTAAATTCAAATTGACAGTAATAAAATTGGCAGTACTAAAAAAGGAAAAAAAAAACCAAACCAAGACCAAACACCAACCAAAACAAAACTGCTAAACACTGTTTTCTTCACAAAACACAGACAAGCATGGCAACATGCACCCTGGGTTGATACAGGAAGGAAAAAAAAAAAATCCTCAGATAGAAAATGCAGATAAATGAGAGGGCTACACAGAGACTTCATTCAAGAGGCAACTTTCAATACAGCCACTGCAAAATTAAGACACACTTTAGGATCCTCTGCCAAGACAATGCTGTGCAAATTTATGCAATTTATTCCAGGTAGGAACAGACAGAGACAGACCCGGCTGAGCAGACTCTCATTTATTGTGATTCAGAAAAGAAAAAGAACAGATCTTCTGATATATTTGAAGATATGCTTCCTATGATAAATGCAGTGATTTTTTTTTTTTTTTTTGGTGCATGTCTAGACTTTCCTGTGGGCCTTGTGAGTGCAAAACACAAGACACTTGACATTCAAATTGTATTAGATTGGAATAATGTCTGAAAATGGCAGGGGCTTGACTGATTGAACTAGAACTGAAAATTCTACTTTTAGCAAAGCCTAAGGACGGGAGCAGGATATTACCTTTCTGAACCCTTTTGCTGGGTTGAATGGTTACATGAGCTTCGAGACCAAAGATTACAGTTATAAATATTGCAATGAAAACCCCACGTGTGATAATGGCTCCTAAAGGGAATCATTAGGATTCATTTCTGGATGTGGCAATTAACCTATTACTGTCTGAGTCAAGACTATTTTGCTGAGAAGCAGTGAGGTATTGTACTCTATGCAGTCTTTGATTTTTCAATTATTAGTCATGACATCCTAAGTTTCTTAGTAAAGATTATGCAGCATCACCCTCCAAACACCCAGACTGCAAAGTGTCTGGGGATTACAGTAATCAGTATAATGGGACTGATCCTTGACTGAGTCCTAGGTACCGGATGAAAATAGTAATAACCTCTAACATTTACATGAATCAAACATGGTCCAAGCACCTGAATAATGGAAACATTCAGTGGTAACTTGCAGAATCAACGCATCACAAAGACAAAACTGAATTTGCCTTTACAAACCCAAGTATTGTCTTATTTCAATACAAAAGCATGCCTTGCTTTGCTTACCAGAATACTAAATATTTGTTTCAAAAGGGAATCTGAGAGGAAAAGCCCCATTGTAATAAACATTTTAACATTCCAATGGCTATTTCAACTGCCATCTGTATTCCTCTCCATTTGCCCCAAATGTTTGAATTCCCCAAAAAGACACCTGTGGCATTCACTCATGAGAACATCTCTTTTCACTCCCTCTCCCCCAAAACAATGCCAGTTTCCAGAGGGAATAAAGAAAGCCAAGCTACACTTGCTCATACTTCAGAAAATACTACCCCAGTGCATTCCACTGCAATGACTGCTGATGTGGAGGCATTTTTCCTTAGGTTAAGTATTAACATTAACATCTTGTACAAAGATCACCATAAGGCTGTACTCTGACAGTTAATATAAGCAGATTCATAATCTATCTAAGTGATTGTGAAAGCTACTCATGGCAAAATTCTTCCCTGTCCTGGTACATGATGCATGGTTCCTCTCCAATAAATCTCAGACACTTACTATAACCAAGACGTGTCTTTGTATGCATATGAAAACGCTTTCAGCCCATAAATGCAATAGTTTCACCTATCGGGATGAAACAAAGTCATCCAGCGAGACAACATACTGAATTTCTGTTGAAACAAAACTGTAGAGCGTGAAATAGCAACCTGTCATCAGATGTTGGGAGGCTGATGCTCATCAGTGGCAGCTAAAACCACTCCTCCCACCTATGTCTGGGGGAACTGACAGCCATCTGCATGCAGGTCTGGCCAGCCCGCATCCTGCAGGCAAAGACTGGAGCTGAACTCTGCAATGCTGTTCAGAATCTATTTCACTAGAGTTTAGAGCTGTTCTAGGAAGTCTAAAAACAACCAACCAACCCAACCCAAACAAAGAAACAAACCCCACAAGAAACACAAACCAGCAACAAAGAAACAAACAACAAACAAAGCAAAACATCCCCCAAAACCTCAAAGAACAGAAACAAATACCAAACCAACAAACACTCAACAAAAACCCAAACAAAACAAAAAACACCCCACAAAAAAAAAACCCAAACAAACAAAAGAAAAACAAACAAATAAAAAAATCACCACCACAAAACCCCCAAACCCAAACAACCAACCAAACCAAGGCAAGCCAACAGAAAAAGCCACAGAACCCCCTCTATTCACATTGAGTAACTTCAGTGCAGGGTTTTCCAACACAACACGCATTCTGTCCAGGTGTGCACACTGTCACTGGGGATGGACCTGCATCCACATCACCATACCCCATTCTCCATCAAGGGTGAGGAATCCAGTACCCCTCAGGAGGAGGCTCCCAAGGAACAGAGCCTGAGAGGCTGTGAATGCAGCTCAGCAGTTGTCTGGATAAGGGAAACAGGGACCACTTGGGACGGGAGGCATCGGGAGGCTCCAGCTTTGTTGGGACAGGCTGCTCACAGGGCTGGGCTGGTACCACAGACCCTCCTGCCCCGCGGCGAGAGCCCATGTGGCTGGTGTGTTAGCACTTTGACAAGGTAAGAAAACAGGTTAGCAAGGAATATAGCCCATCTGAGCAGCCCTCTCAGCTGAGCACTCTTCAGTCTATTAAGTTGGGCAATACCCATGGCAAATGAGTGACGTGTTATTTTAATTTGGCTCTCCGGGCTCAGATCGTGGTATCTAAAGCTCACCTTCCCAGGAGAAGGGCATTTCTGCAACCTAAAAGCCACACCTCCATCTGTAGAAAGAGACAGCGAGTGAAATGGAACAGATATGACCTTACACTAAACATCTGAATTGCATTTTAAAATATTGGCACCAAGACATTATTACTTTGCTTTGATTTGCTGCCAAGGGAAAGCAAAGAGCCGCTGACAATTGAACTCCGTTTTGAAGTCACATCCATTTTTCAGTAAGCCATGTAATACTGTGTACATGACTTATGGATGTGACAAAAGACAATAGGCTATGATGTCATAAAATAATAATATTCATGTGAATGTCTCAAAACGTATTCATGCTTAGGAAGTGTAATAAATCAGAAAATTTACCAAGGAACACATAAGTGATGTCAGAAATTAATTCTGAACGATGATGGGTACAGATAAAGACATTTGGGTAAAATTAAGACTTCTGGCTCACGAGCACACGACATGGCTGCTGTTCTTCATTAGAAGTTAACATTTTGGTGAAGTTCACTACAGTGCTTTAAAAATAAAAACTAAAAAAATGCAGAGATGTCATTTGTACTGTGTAACTGCTGGCATTTTGCCCACTACAGATACAACTTCATGATTTCAAAAAAACTGGTATCACCAATCTACAAGCTTTTTTCCTTAACTCCTTTGTTGCTGGATGTCTCCAATACAATTCAACTTTTTCTTCGAGGACCAAGGAAACAGGATCACTTGAGACATCTGATATTTCAGTTACACAACTGTGATTTATCTGTGGTACTCAAAAAGCCCTCAGGATAAAAATCTGTAACTGCATTCAATCTATTTACAAATCACATTCAGCTGTCTCATGTACAGCTGCAGAGCTTTGTTTTACTTTAGCTTACCTTCAGATCTGCTAGATTTCTGCTCTTTTGCCAAGCACTGCAATGTTAACTTGTTTTAGTAATAATTAATCTGCCTTTCCTTAATCCACCTTGTCTCTACCATGGCTTTTCTTAACCCACCTTCTACATCTGACACAACCCGATTCTCTGCCTTCACATTTTTCATCTAGATGTCTCCAAGAGGTGCTTGCCATAAAACGTGTCCATGTTGTTCAGGGCAATACTATTGCTGCATAGGTCCATGTCTTTCAGGTGCCAGTAAGATCTCTTCTATCATTATCCCAAATGGGGAAGATGAGCAGAGTGAAGTCTTAGTTCCAAAGGTAGCAGGCGTAATGGTCTTCCCAAAATCTTGATGCAGGGTGGCAGAGCCAAGACAAACAGCCATGCTTTAAGAAACAGATTTCACTCAAGTGGGTTGGCTTACTGCACAGCATTTTAGGTGATAACAAAATGGGACATGTAATTTCTCTATTCCACCAAACGTATTCTCCCCATCACAACTAGAGATGCTCTTATCTAACGATGGATGAAGAGTGAGCGTAACTCATGCTACCTTTACAAAAGATTCAGAAACAATTCTTAAAACCATTCTAACAAACAGGCAAGACCTAAATTCAGCAGACTTCTACAAAGGAACTGGAAATCAACACAAAGGCCTGTAATGAAAAATTGTAGAGTAATGCTGAGTAATTAAAAAAATGAGTGAGAAAAAACAGACCATCACTCTAAAAACACTGTCCTGAAAACACTTGAACTATGTATAGAGGTCTTGTTGTCTTATTTAAAAAATAAGGAAAAAAATTAAAAGGGTATGATTCATGTAATGTTTCCTCTCTTGTCAAACAGGACCATTCTTTGCAGACTCATCAGGTCAACAGCATAATTGAGCCTGTGGTGCTCACTCACCTGAAGGAACTCTGAATGTTTAAGAAGAAAGTGATGTCATTTCTCTAGATGAAAAAAAAAAGGATCCATCTTTCCACAAGTGACTTTTCAGTCAGGCAGCAGTTTTTATTTTAACAATATTTACTAATAATATTTGATATTTTTCTTGGTTTTGGTCATCAGCTGCAAAAGGCTGAGATGTGGGAGGTTTTAGTAACATAAGAAAAAAGGCTTTGTCCTTTACTTTCTTCATCCTGGCCTTCTGAATTTCAGGCTTAGTCAACAAACTTTGAATTAGAAGACCGGCTCATCAATACTGAATGCAGTGTTGATACTATTTAATGCCGTGCCATAAAATATTGCTGCTTTCCAAAATGAAATTTACTGCATTTTTAAAAGGTGTATTTATGTTTCCTGACATAGTACTTTATTACGTTTACTGGACCAATAGCCAAGTCTGCCTTTCTCACCTGCCCATAAACATCATGCACACATAGTAGTGATCGAGATGCTGGAGCAGGTCCAGAGATGGGCAATGAGGCTGGTGAGGTGTCTGGAGAGCACGGCTTATGAGGAGCAACTGAGGGAGCTGGGGCTGTTTAGTCTGGAGAAGGTGACAGGAGACCTTCTTGCTCACTACAACTGCCTGAAAGGAGGTTGTAGTGAGGTGGGTGTTGCTCTCTTCTTCCAAGTAACTAGAGATCGGACAAGAGGTAGTGGGGTTTAAGTTGCACCAGGGGAGGTTTAGTTTGGACATTAAGAAAACTTTCTGTACTGAGGGAGTGGTGAGGCGTTGGAACAGGCTGCCCGGGCAGGGAGTGGAGTCACCATGCCTGGAGGTGTTCAAAAATGTGCAGCTGTGGCATTTCAGGACATGTTGTAGTGGTCATGATAATGTTGGGTAGATGGCTGGACTTGATGATCTTGGAGGTCTTTTCCAACTTTAATGATTCTGTAATTTGACTATTTCCTTTCCTTACAATGGATGATAACTTCAAAGAACACCACACAACAAACTTCTGGAGGGCTTCAAATGCACCTACTACAGAACAAAATCTAAGGTTAAAAAAACCAAGCCTGTCCAGTACAGAAGGCAGGGAATGAGGTGTTTTGTCTATATCTGCCCCTATTAACAGTGCTTTACTGGCTCACCCTGAGGGATGTTCCTCCCTGGTCAAACAGCAGTTTCCCTGCAGAAGCAAAACAGAGGCTGAGACATGAGAGCTGAGGAGGATCCAGGGCTACAGCATCCAGGGCTGAGCGGGGCAGTTGCACAGGGCAAGCACCATTGGAGACTAACAAGTTGTTTCTAGTCCTCTCACAATCTCTGCAGACCTCTGCCTTTCCAGACAAGAGCGCTCATCTGAGCCTCTCCTCGATGGAGGAATTTCAGCTCTGACACACAAACACACACCGAGAACACAAGATCAAACGACACAGGAACGCCGCAGCCCCAAGTTTCCCAGTGACGCCTCTGCAAGGGCTGCTCTGGACAAGGGGTCACACAGGTCAGCAAAATATCAAGGGCAGCAAATTGTTTAGTGACTATTTTGTTTACTGTGCAAGTGGCTTCTGACTAGGAGGGGGAGTAATTCTTTCCAGCTTGCCTTGGGCAGTGAAAGCTGTAAAAGCGTTTGTTCTTGACTGGTGGCTGGGGAAATCAGACCGAGTCCTAGGTCTGTTTCCTTATGAAGTTTGCCAAGTGGTACGCTACATGTGCCACGCTTTTATATATTTTTCCCTCTCTCCTCCTGCCCCAGTTATTCCACATAACATGTCCAGAAAGAATATTAAACATGCCAGTCCAAAAGCAAATAAAAAGCGAGCAAACAAATCCCTCTGACACTCAGTATTTAGTGAGCTGCTTTTGCAAAGGTTTACAATCTGAGCAAGAATTTGCCCGTATCTCTTTAGGAGAACACAATGCCAAGCAGATACTTCATGAGAGAAAGCTCTCTCAGGCTAAAGATTTGCACTGCATGTTGAAGGAAGCAATTAAAAAAAAAGACAACAACGAAAAAAAACCCCAACCAAACAAACCCCAGTATTTACAGCTTGGCAGAAGTTAAGTGACAGTGCCCACTGCAGGCATTACCAATGATAAAAACAGAAATATGGATTTTTGAAGTTTATTTATGGGCCATTATGTAGTTTATGCTGCATCGCTACCACATGTTAAATGAGAAATTACAAAGCAGCTGGTGACAACAGGGAATTTCAGTAATAACCTTGAACAATGATTTTAATCTTCCCATACCCAACCCTTATCTAAGTAAAAGTGCAATTTTTATTGAAACTCCTAAAACTGAAGCTAACTGTAAAATATTACATTCTTTGAAGAGTAAGAAGGTGACTTTGGTTAATACTGAGCCATGTATAGAAAGGAACAATCCACCTTTTAACATGAAACACTAAAATGATAAAAAATTTAACAGATTATAGATTGTGATTATTAAATGCATCTACCAACAATAACTCAGAGAAAAGTGCTCTGTCTTTTAGGTTGTTTTGATAGAACATAGTAGATGAAAACTAATTATAGTTTCAAGGTCTTCATCATTATGTAACTCAATGCCCATATCAGTCAGTTTACTAAAAACATTACATATCCATGAAATAAATGATTTATGGTGCAAGTGAACTAAAGAAGAGCAGCCACAATATTAGAGGGGGGATGTAAGCAAGACCTGAAAAGCCTGAACCAACCATCCATAGCCTGCTAATGGAGCATATCCAATCAAACCAACCTTAAATTCTTGCAAGTCTATCTAAAACTCCAAAGCCTAGAGAAGTTTCAGTAAGCCTCATTTTCCCCCAAGTTCTAGGCATTATTTACTGCACTGCTGGATGGCATCTACTGGAAATTTGAGTTCATGCTGCTTTTCAAAAAGAAAAACCAAACCCAGAAAAAAACCACCCCAAAATGTTACAGTAATCCCAGTATTATTTATACTCATTTTAAATGAGACAAGAGAGGACAACATTAACAGCCTGTTACAGAGAAGAAAAATGCATGAGTTGTCACTTGGTGATTCCATTTGGAAGCTAAACCTTCCTGGGCTCAAACTGACACTTAATAAATAGATAAAACACCAACAACCAAAGACCAGCTCTTCCAGAGTAGTCACTGTGTTTGCAAAGAAAGCACTAAAGGAAAACAAGCAGATACCAGAAACCTCCCTGTACTGCACACTAGTATCGATTTGGGGAAGCTTGGTATGCACGAGACCTGCAGGGCTGTCTTTTAGGAAAATGGAAAGGAGCTATGACACAGTTCCTGACGTCTGGGATCTCCGCACCGAAGGGAGGATGTGCTGCTGTGGTTTGCCTAAAGTTTCTCACGGCTAACAGAAGAGGAGGGGAAAGAAAACCCAAATAAACAACCCAAAACCAAACCAAAGCTGACAAAGCATAAAGCATGTCCTAGGCTCCCCTCTCCTTGGTAGTATCTCCCCTCGCCCCTCAATTAGGCTGCTCTGCAGAGATCCTGGTAGAAAAAGAGAGGAAATGCTTCTAAGTAGCCACTGCTAAGGGAACAGGTAACTGGGCTCAACCAGCTCACGCAGGGAAGGGTGAAAATGCTTCTGCCACGTTAGTTACAGCCCGGGTCATGCACATCAAAGCTCCCTTCTTACTGTCTACATGCAAGTCCTTACTTACCCTGTCAACTCTACCAACACAATTCTTGCAAAAATCAATGTTAAGATACTGGATTCTGACATAGAAATAAATTCATGGTCTACAACAAGCACTAAACGGATGCAGCATCTTCAGGACCTGAGATGGATTTGAAGGTGTGTATATATATATATATATAAACATAAGCAAAATTGACAAAACATCCTTAATAAAGATTTCCCAACATATATAAATGTTTCCTGTCTAGCTATTTATCTATGTATTTTTACAGCACATTGCAGTTACCAACAGAATAACATTTCAACCACTCGGGCTGGAATTTGCCGTCAGAGAACGGTATTTTTTTTTCTTTCCCTCTGTGCAAGGGTCTCAGCCATTTCTGAGCAACAGAAGGAAAAACAGTTGCTTTACTCCTACAGATGCCCATGGTAACTACCAAGACCAGGCCCATCACAGGGATGGGGTGGTGTTCTTGACAGCAGCAGCCATAAACCACAAATAATTATGTTATCTTCAAGTACTCCACACTGTAGCCAAAAGAGACCAACCAGTCTTGGATCCAACTTCTCCCAGACAACTGTAAGGCAACAGAAGAACTAATTCCTAAAGAAAAACCGTAATTTTCATCAGCCCAAAGGCAGATGAACACTGGAATAGGACTGTGATGTTGCTGCTCATAAAACACATAATATGAATAATTTGTGCCCCCACCCCCCCAAATCCCCTTGCTTCAGATTCTGCAGATCTGCAAACTGCCAAAACAACTATACAGAAACCCTAAAACTCTGAAGTATTTTGATTACATAAACTTAAGATTTGAAAGCAGCAATCATCCAAGAAGGCAGCACGCATGGGCACCAAGGAGCAGGAAGGACACGAAATTCAGTACATGGGCACCAGGGAGCAGGCAGGACACAAAATTCAGTACATGGGCACCAAGGAGCAGGCAGGACACAAAATTCAGTACATGGGTACCAGGGAGCAGGCAGGACACAAGATTCAGTACATGGGCACCAGGGAGCAGGCAGGACACAAGATTCAGTACATGGGCACCAGGGAGCAGGCAGGACACAAAATTTAGTACGTCTCTATTCAGTGGCAGGAAGGCATCTATTATCAGATGCAGAATGGGCTCGAACTGCAAAGAAAGCCAGCATTGTTGCAGGCGTTACTGGGAACATCCCAACCGCTGCAGTACCATTATTCACAGAAAGATGAGCTGGGACAACCCCAAAATAGTATCTTTACAGACGATAAACCAGAGCTTAATTCTTGCAGTAAACCTGCGAGCAAAGCAAGCGTGTGAAGTGCGTCCGTACTCCCCAGAAAACTCTTGGATAAAAACCACACACGGCTCGAGGTTGGCTGTCACAGCCCGGCTGGGCGAGCTCGCTACAGAGCAGCAGTGAAAGATGCAGTCACCCTTTTAGACATGGTTGTCTTGGAGACACAAGAACACACTGTATGGATGACAAAGGAAACAAAAAGCTAGATGCACTTTCTAAGGCTTTTTAGTCTGCTCTCTTTCACGTGGAGTTTACGGAGGACAGCTGCCCTGGGACGGGTATGTGGGGAATGCTGGCAGCAGGACCAGCTCATTGAGGTAGAAATCTCCACTTGCTTCAGAGTTTCGGGCAGCCCCAGAGCACCCTTTATCCCCAGGAACATGTGCCATGGCAGCTCCAGCAAACGAGACTCTCGTTGGCTTGCTTGGCAGATTTAGCTCTGCACGAGTGTTCACCTAAGGATCTCTAAGAGAAATCAAGTGGTTTCCTCCCGGTTTGTGCAAGGGCCCTGCAGCTGCTCAGGGGGCTCTCTCCATTTATCCCAGCAGCCTTCTGCTAGGGTCCTTCCAAACTATAGGCAGGAATCCAGCAACACACTTTGAAGCAACAGTCATACAATTTCCATTAACCAGCCAAGGAACGGCTAGTGGCATTTAGGCTCTGACTATGAAAACAACAAGTTCTATCTCAGGATAACTGAGATACACACAGAAAGAATTTCCATGCTAGTTTATTTTTTTCAAGAGGCCATGATCAGCGAATCCTTCCTGTTCCGTTTACCGAGTAACTCTCGCGACTCTGCAACGTGTAACTTCCACACCAAACTCTGTCAGATCCAAGCTTTGAAAGAAGACAAGCCAAGCATGTAATTTTTGTCCTCCTTTAACCTGCTTGGAGAGGAAGGCTATTACCATGAAGCAGCACTCGGCTTGAATGGACCTCTTCTCTGCTGCACTGTAATATGCGCACCGTGCACAAGGCTCTTTTCAATCTGCAGTACTTTCCATGGATAATGTAATTCAGACCCACACCAGAGGATGCCATGACAACAGTAGTAACTACTGCCTTTAGACACACACTGTCACATGTACCTACCAGTCCTTGAATGAAGCACTAACACTTTGGTCTAGCTGGATAGCCTGACAACGCAGGTGTACATATATATATATATACACATATATATATACACACACACATGCTACAAGGATACTGGCTCCCTGTCTCCACATCTAAACCTCTTGTAGGACAGGCATGGTACCAACTGTTACTCGCAAAGAGAGCACAGGGGTTGCAGCTATTTCTCACAAAACCAAGATGGAAGGTCTCACCCTGCCAGAGGTTGTTGGTTTGCATGAATGTTTATATATTTCCTGATTTCACAGTCTGCTGACTTATATATGCCCACTTTCAAATTCTGTGAGTACACCGAAAATTGTGCGTGATGCGTCAATATTTAGTTCTGACCGACAGCAGGACAGGTGAAGATGAGATGAACAAGGAAAAATTGATAATTTTCCACATCATAACCTCTTCTTTCAAGCCGCTTCTCTCTTTCCTCTGTACAGTGGATTGAAAAGGAGGGAAGGAGTCAGGCTATGGAAAGAGAGCTGTTAACTCCTTGCCTTCCCAGCCTGTTCTGAAGGGTTATAAAATGGACAGATAAGAGGTACCTGACAAAGTGATATTGGAATAATCAGCACCACCAAACCTTAAAAGATCTCTCAACATCTTCTTATGAAACTATGTGTCTGTAGCATACGACTCCTACCCTCTCAGAAGTATGACCAGCAGAAAAACCCAGGCCAAATGATGCAGAAGACACTCAACCTGATGGGATCAACCGCTGCTGGTGCATTTCCAAGTCAGAGCTATCTACATAACAAAGCAGTGTTAAAATAACCACCTCTCTTCATTTTGGCCCATCTCTTTTGCCACTAAATGCAAAACAGTACATTGCATTCACTGAATTGCTGACAGCAGCTCTGGTTTCTGGGACTACTGAAAAAAAATCAAACTCTCTATAGATACCACGATACGGATTTTAGAATCTCAGTTCTGGCATCACACAGCTTAGGTATATCCAGGCCAGGCATCATCAAGACAAAATAACTCTCAGTTGGAGAGCCTGTCATTTCAGCAAGATTAAATTAATAAATAAATAAATAACTCCTCAAATCCTGTCCCCTCTATGAAGTGTACCTCAAATGCCACCCAAAACACTCGCTGACTGCACCCCTTCCATGGGTCAGTCTGTTAAGGCTTCAGTACCCTCCAGTATCTTCTTGAAGAGGTGTGCCACAAAGAGGACATTCTGCCATCCTTGCCTGTACCTCTTTCCACTCACAGCACCAAGCTTACTTAACTGGTTGACACTGAGAAGTCCCTTTTTTTGTATGTCTGTAATGTCATGGATCCACACTTGCAACAGACAGGATTCTTGGGTACACGCCAAATATCCAGGGAATTTGGACTGACCACTTATGGCTGCAGGAACTTAGTGATCAGCACTTGGCTGTTCTTTCTGAAGCTCAGTCTTCAACTTGTCAATCACCTGTACAACACAAACGTACCACTATTGCCTTGAAAAAAAATCAGCAAATGGGAAAACTGCGTTAACTTTCCAGACTGAGGCAATCTGTTAGAAAGAAAAAAAAATAAATCTCTTTGATGCATCATGTAGAGTTTCTTTGATGAGTAAATCAATACACTCCCATGTACAGATGACCTATTCCTTGGTGTAGATACCTCAGGTAGCATCTGTGATAGTAAAATTCAGCAGGATTTATGAGGGAAAAAATATTCCATTCCCTCAGCAAATTTAAAAATCTGCCTATCCAACAGGGTACGCTGGTGATACAGTGCAAGATCTTGCCTCCCACAGAGGGGTCCTCTTATATGGATACACATGAATTTTTCATTCATGGTATCATGAATTCTGCTGTGAAGTTTATAGGAACTAAAGCTGTTGCTTTCACCATTTTGGACGTTGATCTCCACAGTAAAAGCCAGGCTCAGCAATATCTGAGGATGTTTGGATAGTGATGCATGGAGCAGAACACACTGTACAACATTCTTTCTCCATTCACTTCCATGTTTAAAATAAACACAATAAATGTTATGTGAGATTCATATGGTAACCAACAGCATCCATTCTGCAATGCTGCACTAGAGACGCATTCCCACAGGCAGAGCTACTGGAGGATGAACAAACTGGGCACTGGCAGGTGATTCTCCATCAAAAAAAAAAAAATCACTTTTCAGGTTTGATGCCCATCCTCAGCTACCTCATTCTTTTCAAGGGTGCTCTCAAATGCTGCTCAGAGTAGGGGCACAAGATAGTTTTACAAATCGAGGCCATGAACATTTGTAAAGCTATTACACAACCATAATGTACATCCATGTTATGGAAACTTTTAGCTAACCCTTGTTTCTTTCCCTAGATCCAATTCAAAAACCTCAAAACCACACACAAAAGTCTCTTCCTGACTCCCAGAAAGAAAAATAAAACCCCAAAGCTGAAAGTTCTAATCCTACTTTTCAAGCAAACTGTAATTAAGATCTTCTACCACATCTGTTTATAGCCAGGTGCAGTTTGAAAAGATAACATCCTTTTACTGATAGCTGAATTGTTCCGTTGTGCCCATGCCATAGCAGATGTCTGTTAAAATTATTTCACCATAGCAAAGCTGGGAAACAGCAAATTAGAGGTTATTCCCATAGAATGCATTCCTCCTTGCCACAGCTCAAACTCTAGAGTATCCCTGACGCTCAGTTTACCAGACCTTTTGAAAGGGTCTGTGCTCCATGCCACTGCTGGACAGAAACTGCCAAACTGCAGAGTTACCACTCACCCACCTACTATATACAACAAACCCTAAAACCAACAAAAAGGGATGTAACTGTAAGAACTAGAACCTGAAATATTTCCTTCCTTTTCTCAGAGGAGAGGATGAAACTCTGAGCACCTATGAATATCCAGACAATAAACCTCTGCGTGTTTTCTCCATCAGGAATAATCAGCCAATGGACTAGATTTTCAGAAGATTGATGCCCAGAATAACTATCTGGAAAGTAACACATAGAAACTTTCATTACGAAGTAAAACAGGTCTTCACATTCTTTGCCGCAGGAGCTGCTTGCTTCCATTACTCTGCTCTATGGGAATGCTGGTCCTTATTTAGACTTCAGCGCCCAGGGCTGTACAGTGTATGGTTTATGGATACAATTCTAAACACAAGGCTGCATCCAATTTTCCAAAGCCAAACCTTCGTCTTAACAGAGAAATCAGAATTACAGGAACAAAAGGTGATCATGGAGGAATGACAATTCTAATGTAAACATACACAGTATGATACCACACAATTAAAAAAGCATATTTAGCAGCCCTAGCTAATACAAATTACCATGAGGTCATTTGTAGGATTTGCCTGATTGACTGGAAAGCAAAGCCTGAACCAGTAAAATCGTATCTGTATTAACATAAGTACTCTCAGTCAACACGACTACTTACATGCTACCAACTGGACATATGTATAAGTCCTCGTGGAGATGCAGTCTGGGATTGTTAATGTATCTCCGTATTCATACAGTAGCTGAAATACAGAAGTTTTATACTCCTGCTGCTAAGATCACTTTCATAGCTCTAGCTGCTATTTACATCCAGGCTGTTCCTGTGGTGGAAAGTGGCAGGATAAAAAATCCGGTAGGAGAGGATAGTAAAAAGGAATCTATGACTGACTGCTTTTATTTAGTTATCTGCTTCCAAAACAGCAAAAAAAAAGCCACTTCAAAGCCATGAGAGCAGGCTTTTAATACTATATTTTAACATTGTTTCCTCTAGTTCATTTTCACCTTACTTTTTAAAATCTCTGTATTATATCCCTTCCCCATTTTCCCCAGCTAAATCCCTTTTCTACTGTGCAGATGCAAAGGAAAAAAAAGCAAAGCGAGCCTGTATTCCTGCTGTGGGATTGTGTCAGCCAAGCAGAGGGAAGTTCACTAGAATTAAACACTGTCAGCTCCGCTCTACTCCCACTGACGCTCACAGAAAGTCTTACTGTACAAGAGGGGAAGGAGATGCAAAGCTCCAGCACATAGCAAAAATGTTTGGGAGGGAGAAAACAAAATAGGAATCCTGGAGTATAGTAAATATTAGAGATGCTGCCTGTGCGCAGAACAGCTTGCTAAGCAGGAGCAACAGGAACGCTGGTTCTGTAATCAACACTCTTCCAAATTGCAGGCGTGTATAATGCATGGAGTTGGGGGTAAATCACTGCTTAAACTCAGGCACGTCAAATAAACTGTACATTAACAATTAAATGTTTTTCCCCATCGAATGCAATATTCATAACATCAAGTCTGACAAGTTCCTTTCCAGCCAAAGACACCGCTAAGTACAACTCACAGAAGAGGGCTGGTTGCTTGTGAAGTTGTTAAAAAGACGCAGAGCCGCTTCAGCTCTCACAGGAGAGTCACTCAGGTTTCTGTTGGATGGGAAGCTTATTTTTCAAAATAATGTCAACATTTAAGACTTCAGGATATGTAAGTTATTGTTACATTTATTCCGAAGTGGTCACATTCAGTAAGAAATCCTGTGGTAAAGAGTAAGAGTTTGCTAATCATGCTGCTGAAAAACTATGATTTTTCAGAGACTGGAAGCGATATTAAAAGCTCAATTTCTTAATTTCCATTTTGAGAGCAAAACAAAAGAATAACAGACAAACAGCGAATTGAAACTTATGTTATTTCCATTTTAAAACGTTTTCTCTGACATTTAGCCAACGACAAGTACCAGATACATAAGAGAACCTCACACACATTCAAAAGGACCATCAACAAGCGCATTTTCAGAATTGCAGCTTACCCCTGGAAGACTTATACTGTACATAGCTGGGGATACAGAACAATGAAGAATGTACTCAGAATGTATGTAAAGCAACAGGTTTTGCTGTATCTTCAGACATTTGCATTGTGTAGGTATACACACAGGCTCTACATACGTGCACTAATAAGGATATATGGATGTGTATCAATGCATTAGGTCACGGAACGCTACTTATCCCGGCCTTAAGTGAACTGTGTAATTAAATCCTTGATACAGGGATGCTGTTGATGTCATAGTATGCATGTAAAGGCTCCTGTCTTCAGCTGATCCTCCAAAGAACCAGACGTCCAGGAAGTATCTGGCCTATCTTTTAACCCCGTTTTCTACTCCATTTATCAAATAAATATAAACATTTTAAAGATGGCAATGACTGGTGGGTTTCAACCAACTGTAGTGAGTTTAAAAGTCTCATCATCTGGATGCTTTCTGTACTCAACTGGAAGACAAAGTGCTTTCCTAAAGGGTTAAGACAGGCTGGGCAAACTGCCATCTAAAAATAACTCCCTCTCCACTGGAGAGGCCAGAAGCCCAGACAACATACACTAGAAGCTTAACAATCAAGCGTGAGATTTATATAAAAGAAGCATCTTTCACTAGGCCAACTCACATAGTTTTTAAAAAAATGACAAAATATTTGGAGCACACAAACCCGTTTTTGTTTTCAAACCCTCACAATGTTATCCTCGGCTGGACTGGTATTCTTACTTTGGAGCTAAGGCAGGGAGAACATGCAAAGTCAAAAGATTTCCTCAGGGCTACTGTGCAAATCATCAGCTAACTAAGATCAAAGATCAAGTGGTTCTAGACATACATTTGGAGGGGGCTCCTTCCCCAGATAACATCACTTCTCTGATACTTCTGGAGTGCTTGCACTGAACAAAGAGACTCCTGAAAGTCCCTCAAGGGAGGTTTTGCAGGGCACATTCAAATCACGAAGGTACTCTGATGTCATCTGCCAAATGAATACGTAGGCTGCTAATAATAAATGAACCAGTTCAAGACACAAGCAAATCCCGTGCCCCACCAATACTGTGTGTGTTTTTAAAATGGTCTAAAATCCACCTATGCAAGCACTGCCACAAAGAACAGCCACTGCAAGAGAAACAAGGCTTCTTTAGTTGGTCGGGTTTTTAAAGATAAAAATGATAACCTCACATCAAAACAGATTGCTTCTTAATAAGATTAAACTGGACTGAAACAGGCCTGGTTTTAGGCACTCTTTCTGAGAAGGAATGAGTCAGTACAGATCAGAAGTGGTTTATACACACAGACACCCCGAGGGAAAAAATTACTGCTAAATTTGTTTACAGTTGCGAGGTTGAGACTGCCTACAGGTCAATAGTCCAGATAAGAACTGCTGTCCGAGGGTGACCCGTCTTTCAAAAGTCTCCAATCTGATAGCACCCTTCCAGTGAGCTATAGCTAGATAGCTGCGTACTCACCCCTCGGGGACTCGGATACAAGTCCTGACCTTGAATGGATACCAGCTGGACCAGCCAAGGCTTCTACCCCCGGATCTGAAACAGCCCCGACGATAAACCCAGGGCGGGTCGCAATTAGCACTGCCACTTGACGAGGAGGGACATCTCCTCCAGTTTGGGTTGCAGTTGACGGGCACAGACAAAAAGCTTCCCACGAATTGTTGAGCGGTACCCAACTGAGCAGGAAGAATCCGGAGGGAAGCTTTAATAGGCCATTGATGGAAACTGTGATGAGCTAAGTATGAGACAGCAATAGAAATAATAGCGGAAGACTGCAAAGCCAGGGCACCAGGCCTAGTACAAGAAGACGTGCCAGTTGGAAAAAGGAAGAAGCTAACGCTGGAGAAAGATCACAACACAATTCTCAGAGCAATAATCAGTTAGAAACACCAGGCTCCCACTGTGTTTAGCCTGAGATGCAGTTAGCCTCACCGTGCACATAGGGATGCTGCCCCATCATCTCACTGTGCTCCCTGCCTCGTCCTCGGCACACAGCAGCACACTCCAGCTCCCACTCCCACTGACCTGCGCTCAAACTCGCCGAGGCTCATGCAGAAACACACTGCCGATTGCTTTACCTTTTCCTCCTCACTCCATAACCTGTAAGACGCATCTCTAAAACCAAGTCTGAAGTCTAAGCACTGGACAACACACCAGCAGGCACTGCAGAACAGCCTGGGAAGAAACACCTCCCCGAAGAGCACTGCCTACACTTTGCAGAAGCTCTGCTTCACTCCTGGGACAACCTCACAGTGCTGTGCTGGCAGGGAAGCTGTTAAGACCGAAGGGCATTGATCAAATCTCAGTTAGAAGATGGTGCAAAGTTCCTAATTCATACATTTACCATTTATGGAAAAAAGTGACTTCTGTTTATTGAGAGAAATCAAGTACAACATAGAAGAGATGCTGTAAAATTTTTTCTAATTTTCTAAACCTTTGGATGTACTTCTTCCTTCTGTGTTGTTGAAGACCTTATGTAACCATTGGAGCTACTGAAAACACACCATTTCTCTCAAAATGCTGAAGCAGCCAACCAAAACTCCAATCTGGACAAGTGTGACAAGGCACTTCCCAATCAGGACTCATTCAGGTCTGAAAGTACCAGCTGCTGAATGCTGGCTACAACTGACACTCCTAGTCTTACACAAGCCAGTCATAGGGAAAGACATTTCCTTCTGCAGAGAAGAACACTTTATTCTCTTTGAAAATTTCTGAGAATTTAGGTAAGAAATGTACACAGACAGGAGCAAAATTAGCAGCTGGAAGCTAAGCCCTCCAGACAAGCTGGCAGAAGAGATCACGTAGTTATTCGTAACAAATATCTAACTGCAGAAGATCCATTGCTTGGAAGGAGGTCTGTCCAAGTGACGTTATGAGGGATGTGCCCCTGTTGTTTGTACTTTGAGATTAAGAAATAAATCATGTATGTTTGAATACCTCCTCATTTATTCTGTTCAGATTTTTTATTACTTTGACTCAACCTCTTCAAAAGTCATTTTTCCACCCACTAAGAGGAGGGAGAGAAACATGTGCCAGGACACAGGAGTAAGTACCATGCTGGTCCTTCCACAGACAGAAACCTGACAGCTACAGACTTAACTAAGCTCCTGTGTTCTGTACTTCAGTATGCTGTTAGAACAGCATTAGATGATGCAGAAGGTGGGACATGTGGGACCCAAGCTGTTACAGCAAGGCTTCTAGGTCTGCTCCAGGATTTGCTTTTCAAATTATTTATACAGTTCATAAGAGTTCTTATTTAATAAGCATTTGACACTAAACGGCCTCTACAGTAAATGGATTGACCAGAAAGAATCATTGCAGAATCACATCCTGCATAAAACAAAAATCACATCAACATCTGTAAGGCTGTTCTCAGATGGAATCATTGCAGTGAGGGGGAAAAAAAAACAACCCATGCTTCCTATCTGTAGAAAGCATTCTCACAGTCTGGATATATGAAACATTTAACACTGGAAATGCAAAATTGTTATTAAAATAAATATCCACTATTGCTTCTGCACTCAGAAGCGACCTTTAGTGGCAACAGTTATGCCCTTACAGCTGCATGGACAAACACAGCATCTCGCACGATGATGATTTAAGAGTGACCACAGTTAATGAAAAAAGATTGGATAGTGAAAACCAGTTTCCCTATCAACTTGCTGAAGTAACTGATGAGGCTACAGTGGGATTTACAAGCCAAACAGTTTGAGAGAAGAACAAAATAATTCACTTTGTTCAAAGAAATCACTTTGTTTGCTTTTCTAGGACACCTCAGAACAAGTTAAGGGTTTGCAGTTCTACAACAGCATGAATGCAAAGGCAGCTGCTTTCAGAGCCAGCCTTCCAGCTTCCCATAGCAAATACGCCTGCAGAAAAGCGTGTGCCTGAGGGTTTGATTTGCCTCTCGAGTATGGAAGTTTGTGAAACTACTGTTTCTGTCCTTTTTAGGCTGTTACTTCAAAGGTAGTTTAAGGGTTAGAAAATGACTATCGAATAAAAACAAACCCAGAAGTAATCCTTCGGAGTGGAGCAGATCATACTTTTCCTTTAACATCAGCCTTCACAGAAACATAAAAGTTGTGTTTCCTATACTTCAAACAGTGGTATTCCAACTGCTAAACCCTTTATTTTATTATTCTGTAATACATTAGGTAGTTGACCAAATTGACCATTTCATTGTAGGCTTTAAACTCTGACCCGTTTCCTTTTCAAGAAAGTCTGGAACTTTACATTTCATTGATATTTACTTACAAGTCCATCTGTGTCCTCCCCTTCTTCCCCCCATGCCCCCCTGCAGATATACTGGCTTCTGAATGGTGCTGAGGAACCTGCTGTTTTGTTTCTTTGTTCATACTTCAACAGCTTTTTGCTGAACAAAGAAAGTCTAAAAAGCAGGAGGCAAGACCACAAATCCCAGTTGCTCTGCATATAGCCAGGACAGTTACTTACCAATATTTTTATCCTAAGAACAGAAAACTACTCTTAAACAGCATAAAACTTACAGAAAGATTTACTGTTTGGCCCTAAAAAGTGTAAATTGAACAGTCGGGAGACATAACAAAGCAGGAACAAAAGAAACATTCTCCATGCCCATCTTCTGGCAATAAGCCTGCCCTGTGATTTTGTATTCTTTCTCTACAACTAGGTTTTCCTCATTAGATATCAACATTCAAAACCCAAATCAAACGCTACTTTAAGTATTCCTTTTTCTTTTAGTTTCTCAAAACTGACTACTCCATTCTCTTGCCTCTGATCACAGAATTCAACTTAAGAGAGGGGGGACAAAAGTACAAGGACTGTTAAGTGCAGAAGGAAGAGACCTGGTAGTGCTACCACAGGACAAAATTCCTAATGAAGGAGTGCAACCACTCTTAATCATTATTAAGGAGAACAACAAACATTCCCGTGTTTACACTTTGGAAAACAAGCCTTTCAGCTCTGAATTTGAAGCAACCAACAAGCAAAACTACACTATGTTTTTGTAGCAATCCTTTCTAATGGATTAAAGCATCTCTTTAGTCATACATTTTATATATGGAAGGAAAAGTATTTAAGGGTTGTTAGCTTCACCTCAAATTATTACATCTTCTTGAATAGAGATACAGGTATGTTCATTTATTTCCTTAATGATTTTGCATTTCTGCTACTAAAACAAAATTTTCAGGACAAGGTATGCTAGACAGTATGTAACAGGCGTAGTATCTTTTGGCCTATACATTGTAAAGAGAAGCTAAATACTACGAGAAACTCAGGGCTATCCCAGGACCATGAGAAATCAGGAAATATTTTGGATCTCCCTTTGAACTTTTACGAATTAAAGGCTAATCTCCTTTTTAAAAAGGAAGATTGCTTAAAGCTTTCCGCAGTAGATAAAATCTTTACTAGATGAACTACATCTGTTCAGCACATCATTTAGAGTCAGCCACACCAGTCGTCTCGGAATAA
Organism: Todiramphus chloris collaris; assembly: GCA_025345505.1. Classification (NCBI taxonomy): domain Eukaryota; kingdom Metazoa; phylum Chordata; class Aves; order Coraciiformes; family Alcedinidae; genus Todiramphus; species Todiramphus chloris. The sequence goes on along the minus strand of JANVCC010000261.1, from coordinate 7,436,019 downwards.
ACCAAAACAAATCTGGGCGGAGGATAAAAAGTGATTATTCTGACTTCAGTCCTTGCACACACACAGTTCAGTGTGAGCTCCCCGAGCTCAATGGGGGCTTGTGCTCAGCCACCCTTTCCCAGCCCATGCCCTCATCTCATCGCAATTTCTGTCCCCTCTGGTCCTGCAGAACTCCCCTTACCTTCCCTTGTGTTAAGGAGCTAAGGACAGTAATTTACGTCTAATTAACGGAACTGAGTCATAATGAGCTTCTTTCTTTTACACGACTTGAATGTTAAATGTCCAAAATAACCAATGAAACCCGGCTTTTAGTCCCGCTCCCTGCGTTTGAGTTTCTGCAGCACAAAGCTGTTATTCAGGCCTCCTTGCTTTGCATACAGTCGGAGGGTCGGGGTTATTCACACTGACAGGTTCTGAAGATGGCAGCACAGAAGGGCTTCGCTGCCCACCACCAGCATTAATAGTTTAGTTTAACAGCCACGCTGAGACAGGCTCACCCATAGGGACCTCTAGATCTCCGGCTTTCCGATGGCGTCCTTTTACCCCTGGCTGAATCCGACAGCGCTCGTTGGGAGGGATGGATTTCCAGGCCAAAGAGACAAAAGGCAGGATGGAGGTTGGAAGGCAGGTGTGCATCTGCCCATAGAAAAGCGTGGTAAAGCAGTTCTACTGCTGATTCGAGATGAACCACCAAGAGACACCAATAGGTAAACCAAGGCTATCAAAGAAATCAACTAAAGCGAGAACAAAAGTAGGTACAAAAACATAACAAGAACAGAACTGAGCTTCTCAACTGCAGGAAAGAGGAAACTGTTGCTGATTCAGTGACTCAAGCAACAATAACACAAAACAAGTAAAAAAAATGCTGAAGATACGGACCAATCACCCCGAAGACAGGCCAAGTTCTTCTGCACTGCACTGCTTACATTATTGTGTTTTAAGCTCTACAGACAATGCTGGGTGGTGCACACGTTCATATGGTACGATGAAAACCAGCCTAGGAAGGACCAGGTAGATCACCAACCCACAACCTCAGACAGCTTCCTTCTTCCACACCCTAGTGAGGTACCAGAACTTTGGAAGAGAAGTCAAACAGGTCGTTCAACCTGAACAGCACAGATGCCCCCCACATCCACTCAAGTACAGATGGAAACAAAAGTTTAAGAATAACAAGACTCAAAAGCAATAAAGTCTCAGAATTGTCTTTTTAACCATTCTTCATTCAAGTAATTCTGTGTGTTAGTTGTAACATTAGAACTAAACCTGATTTTTTCACTAGTAATTCTAAGAATATCTTCTTTGAGTGTTTAACTGTCATGCCTGATGTCAAGTTACATGTAAATAGTTATACACCCACCTACTCATTTCTATCTGTAGTTCACTGAAAGTGCAAAGTTGTGACAGCAAAAATAAAACATCAGACCGAAGTTATTAATATTAAAATCATGTTAGTATGGAAACATTCAGAGATTAGGCTGTGCCAGTGTGGTCACCTTACCTGCAGCAATCTGCATTTCCATACATATTGTTGCTTAACTTTGCAGCCACTCTCTCCACAAATGTCTTGGAGCGAAGAATGGCTTAAGAAGTCATGGTGTTTAGCTCTCAACTGTTCTGACTTAACTCCCTGCTCTTTCTCCATCGTTATTTTTACATTACCTTGTGCCAGTAAGGCAAAATTATAGTTTTTATACTATGAAATTAATGCAGTATGATTTACTGCAGAAACTTTTAGGATTTTTTTGGTTGCAACAGATTTATTAAATCAGACCTATACAGCTGCCTCCCCCCCATGACCCCCACTGGTCAAAACAACTGATGCATATTAAGCTAATAATCTAGTTGCTTGGTAAAGTTATTTAAATTGCTTAATAGAAAGAAAAAGTGATTATTTTTCCAACTGGTTAAAAGCACCATTTGTGGAAACTGAATTACACTAAGAGCACTTTTAATTTTATAATCATATAAAAGAAAAAACAATGTACATTTAAAAAAAAAAAATCATGCTTCTCAAATATTCTTTTTGTTAATGTACTATTCCAGCCTTTCATGTTAATGGCTTACTAAATGTAGCTTTCAAAGAAATTTATCATATAAAGAAAACAATTTAAGTACATCACAGTATATTAAAACTAATCCTCATCTGAAAAAATACTGGTAATGAAGTAAGTTTGTAAGTGGAATTACTTTCAGAAACAATACAAGTTCTCAGTTAAGGAACCGGTTAATCAAACATGAATATTCTTAGTAAAATTACTGCAGTCTCTTTAAACCCAAGCACAGAAAGCAAGATATGTAATTTCCCTTTTTTTTTGTCGTGTATTATTTTTCTTTGTATGAAAACATAGAAAAAAAAGACATATCAAAACCCACACATCACAAGTTTGGCAAGGATCTTCCTCTATCTTCACTCAATCCAGTTCTGCTCCTTTAAAACTGAGTCAAATGGATTTGCAAAGGTTGATTATCAGCATTCACATGTAAAATGCATTTTTACTGGAGGAGTACCCAGGGCAGACAAAGGGGGAGGCGGAGGGGATGGCTGCTAATAAAAAACCTACACCAAACATGAAAAACTATTTCCAGAATCACTTTTTCCCAACAATCCAGATATGCAGACAGCTAAAGCCCAGAAATGGCACTTCGCTGGGGAGCACATTGTTCAGGCTGATGTGTAGCACCCTTTCTCAGAAGTTCCCAGACCACAGTTGCCTGGAAGAAGTATTTTGGAAATCATCCACACCGTGGTTCTACCCACAAAGCACAATGCAAGGGGCATCACTGATCATATGAATCTTTCCCTGAAAGAACGAATGCAAAGCCTCATCAAAGCTACTACACATAATTTTCTACTCCAATATTCGCCAAGGACTTAAAATACTATCACATTCAGTTGAACATTCATTTCACCTGCATTATTTGCTACTCTTGTCCACTTTAACAACTTTTTAATGTGGTTTATGAAAATAAACCGAACCACGAAGAAAACCTTGGTTGACTGACAGTGTATTAATGGCTGATAGTGTTGTGCTACACTCAGACTGCTTCAACACGTGCTGTACTAGACCTGAGAGCATCTCGCCTTCTCCTCCACTATGAAAGCCAAATGTGAAAACCTCTTCCCTCATAGAGCCAAACACTCAAGTGTGTCTAGTAAGAATTTACTCCTAAAATTTAGCAGTGATGGACAACGACATTTTAATGCTAGACAAAGACAGCATATAGGATTCATTTCTGCAATTCCAAGTCTTGAATTAGTTTAATTTACGTGGCAACGGAGCCATCCGTTTAACAGTCTGCCAAAGCACAACTTGCAGGTTCGATTTCAAGGCAGGGATAAAGATGGCTGGAACAGTGCTAAAAAATGTGTGTGTGTCTGTGTGCTTTGTTTCATTAATAGATGTCTCCCAATAGGAAGCCTCCCGCATCTTCTGCCTCTGCCAAACACCAGGTTCTTAATTCTCAGTTACTGGTTCCACCTTGTTAGAAACTCTATTCTTTACTCAGATAGAAAAGCCCTTTTGTTCCTATTCTTAGAGAACAGACCAACAGGAACAATAACAGTGACAAAAATTCAGGCTGGAGAGTTTGAAAAGCTTCATCTCTCCAAAGGGCCTTTCTAATTGCTGGATGAGGGGGTTCTATTCTTTCACCTTCTACTGCTGCCCAGCTCGCCCAGCACGAGCAGAACGCGCGCGTCGCTACCGCTGCAATGGTGCGGGACCACGGGACTTGCAATCAACTCTCAGCGTTGCCTCCCACCCTCTAAAGTTTTTGCTTTTATAAGGCTTCTGTTTAAGAAACATAAATCACGTTAACTAGATTAAGTGTTTGACAAAGGCTATCTGTTCAGGATTTGGGGTGGGTTTGTTTGTTGTATCAAGAGTTTATCTTTGCATAATACAGTTTCAGTGGAAAATATGCAAACGGTCTGAAGAGCAAAGCTGTGCCTGATGTGTGTTTCCTTCTTTGGGAAGAAGGAAATGTGCTTCCTTTCCATGTGAAATGTTTCCTTCTTTGGGAAGAAGGAAACATGCACTTTTCCTAAGCACAGCAAGGTAATACCTTGCAGCTGTCTACCTAGCCATAATAAATAAAGACCCAATATAAAAGAGCTGGACACCAGATCCAACTTTTAAACATTACACCTCTCAGTTCAAGGGTAGTTAAATTTTGATCAAAAGAAGTTTACCATCACAGTTACATAAAAAAACTAATTAAGAAATATGGAATTTTGCCAACCCCAAATATTGCTTTAACATCACTCATCTGAGGCTTTTATTGAAGCCAGTGATGATCACTGAGCTACCCAATCTTCTCTCCTCTGGAAGGGACTCCAGCTTATAATTGGAAAAAGTCCAAAATATAACACTAAAGGCATTTAAAAATACATTGCTTCAACACCTTGGTACAGAGTGAATCAAAGGGTTGTGTTTTGGTTGGGGTTCCGGGTTTTGGCTTCTTTTCGTTTGTCTGTTTAGGTTTTTGTTTTTTCCCATTTCTGAATAATTATGTGAACAGAGACAAGCTACACCTCTTTTCAGAACGGCAACATACTGTTCACTCCAGGGCAGAACTCCCATCCCAGCACACACGTCTTTATGAGCACAGGACTCCTCAGAACAACATTCCCACAGTAGTACAGACAGCAGTATAAAAACCTGGCTCACAACGAAGTGTCCCATGGCTCCAGCACAACAGCTAAAATGCCTCCCGGGACCTAGCACTGCACAGGTATGCGCTGAAGGGACAGGCAGAGAAACACGCTGCACGATCCGTGGTTCTCACTGGTGTTCATTTCAGAAGAAAGACCATGCAGACCAAAAAAAAAAAAAAAAAAAAAAAAAAAAGAAAAGAAAAAAAAACACCTTTTCATTTTGGAAGCATTCCCTCAGTATTTTCATTTGGAAGGATTTCATTTTGGCCAAAGTGAAGCATGACTGACACCAGTATGAGAAGAAGAGCATACCAATAAACTACTAGTAAAATTGCATGGCTGTTTTATAGGAAAAGAATTAGGATTCCAGGAAGATCCTTCTCTAGCTTACATTGTTATTATATGTTTGGGGTTTTTAAAGCCTCTCAGAATGCTGATTTCATTTGGTAAGCAAGTTTGTCTTGCTGTTAATTAGACCAGCTGCATATACTAGAATTTAGTCTGCAACGCAGAAAACAGTCTAAAGTTCTGCTGAAGGTTTCTATCTTTGTAATTCTTCAGTTCCCTGCGTAAGACACCAGCTCTGTGCTGTTAGAGCAGAGCAAAAGTGATGCACCCATCATTGTTATAAAGAGAGTAGAGAAAAACTCTCGTCGTGAAAATACTGAACTTAAACTATGAGCTTTCAGAGCAACCATAATGATTTGTGTGATCTGCTGCTTGCCAGGTTTTCTCCCCACAATTCCATTCATGCTATATAAATTATTTCCCTAAGTATGGTATCTTTCAGGTATGAACTGATAGAGAAGCCAAGGTTAATGGATGAAATAATTTTAAATCTAACCAGTTTCTTACTGTAAGGGACTTCTCTACTCCACATGTGGTAGTCAACAAAATGTTGATGACTTCCAAAAGGAAATAATCAAGCTGGAGAAAGCAGAAATATGGTAAATGTGTTGCATACAGGAAAAAAAAAAAAAAAAAAAAAATCTCCTTTTTAGAGAAAATGGGTGGGCTTGCAAATAAGCCTTTTCTATCCTGAACGCTCCTTGTTAACAAACAGTATCTGCAGGGATTATTTCAGTAATAAATAAATATCCACCATCTAACAGCCAGGCAGCACAGGGAGAAATATTTCCAATACAACTGTGGCAACTGGCAATTTACATTAAAACCCCTCAACAATTCTCTAATGACAAACACAACGTTACCAACAGTAATACAATTTACCAACAGAGTTGTCAAGCATTACACCACCCACTGAAGCTTGTCAGAGGGAAGACTACCTGTCAGTGATTACACATTCTCATGAACCCTTTAAGTCACAAGAAAGGAAACAGGATTTGGAAGGGGCACTACTTCCAGGAAGGAGTGAAAAATTCGTAAAGAATACCCACAATGGCAACTGTGTTTTTTCCCTTCATTTTTTCCCCTCCTCAGTCCAAAAGCAATTTTCCAGATAGAGGAAAAAAAAAAGAAAGAAAAAAAAATTAAAGGGCAGAGTCCTTATCCCTTCCAGGACACCCAAAAAGAAGAAGGAACACATGGAAACAAGCAGCTGCTGCATTTTTTTTCTTCTTCTTCTTCCCTTTTGTGGAAGACTAAAACATTTTCCACTGGACATGTACCTCTCCATCTAACAGACTTAAGTCTCCTGATACTAAAGCTTCCCTTCTTACTGCATCTCCAGCAGACCTTCCAAGATAGACAAACAACAGACAGAAAACATGGTAATGAAATAACTATCTTCACTACCAGCAAGATCTAGGACTGACACGAGGCAGCTGGCTGTAGAGACAAGGAAGACATGCTTGGCTCAATGCATTTCAAATCCTATTATATTTGTTGTTCTACTCTGCCACAAGATGGTTTTGAGGAAACAATAAAAAATCTGCTATGCCAGAAAAACTGTTAGAGATTGCGAGACTTTACTTATTAGATAAAAATTCTGAAGGACAATGATCCTTTTATTCGCTTCAGTTTGGAGATCTGTTTTTCCCCACTGGTGCCTACCTGAACCTACTGGGGACAGTGAAACCCAAACCAACATTATTTCTTAAGATTGCTGTTGAATTTGGGAAAGCATACATTATTTGGAGGAAAGAAAAGATCTTTCTTGCTTGCAGTGATCTCCTGCAGACAGCTGCCAGATGGGACAATTCCCCAGACTGATCTGCTTTCTGATTCTGTTTCAGATACCCAGCTTTCCTAAATAATTTTAATTGTCTGACATAAAATGTCTGGCAGTAATTTATACATATTTCTTCTGTAACTTGCTGTGAAAATTCTACTAGTTCGCACTAGAATAACAGTTGTCATCACTGCATATTGTAACAACCCCCTCCTTTCTGTCAACTGCTCCTTGATCTACGTTTTAAAAATACCATTCAAACACACATAGTGACTAAGGGCTACCAGGTCAAGAAAATATAGCTACAAAAGGACTACAAACCTATGCACGCACTCACAACCAGAGCTAAGTTGTTACGCTTCTTTAAATCATCTTCCCCTCCACCAAAAAAAACCAACTTAAATTCATTGCATCTATTTGGCTCAATCTGCTTTAGCATCTTCTCTTACTAGTCCTCCAAATTCTTTGTCCGAGTGTAAGAAAGAGAAGAAAAGAAGACAAACCAAATGAAGTTAAACAACAGACCTAAGAAGGAGCCTGGCAAGAGCAGTTAGTATTGGAAGATTAAGCATGCTGTGTATCTTGACTGAGCTAAACATAATGTGTATCTTGACGGAGCAAGAAATGAGGGAGTCATGGTAATTATCCGGAGAGTATTTGAAGGACACAGAATAGGTAGGAGGAGGAATTCTGTAAGGCTGCACAACCCATCAGGGTACCACAAGAGCCCCAGCCTACGTAGGCAAGGACAATGGAAGGAGAGTATCAAGAAAAAGAAGTCTTGGAAAAAAATCACTTACTCCACAGCTGCATTTAAAGAAGTAACACTTCCCCTAACACTCTTAGCATCCAAAACCCTGGACCATCCCTGAGAGAACCAGCCTCTCATGTAGGAACAGCTCCTGGCACTTTGCAAGACCGGTGACAGCAGCCAGCCTTTGTCATTCACCTGCAGATTTTGTTTTCTTCTCTGAAATTTTGGTCTTTTCCCACATGGAATTATAAAACACTTATTTGGAAAGCACGATCATTGGCCAGGAGAATAAGAATTTTTTTTTTAATTATTATTATTTTTAAGTAAGAACCACAAAGAGGAACAGCAAAAGAAGAAAAGCCCTTGGAGAACCTTCCTCAAACACAAAAAGAATCCAAACTTCTGAATAAAAAAAAAAAAAATCCACACCCACAAACCAACAAAAAATACAAGCCAGTTCCCCGAAATAATCTGGAGGTTAATACTCCAACATGCTCCAGACATGAACATCTTACCACAGACAAAGGGCTGAAAGAAATAAGCAGCACATCCCTTTTTCAGGCTTGAGTAAGATTTACGAAATCTTAGTCCATCTTTTTTTCAGTTACATCAGCATCTGAAAAAGTGCCTGTAAAACCATTTTATGAACTACTTTCCAGAGACAGCACTGACCAGGGCAGAGGAAAAAGAGTCAGGCTGCTGAACCTGCATATTCACACACCTGTCAAACCAGCGTTAGGATAGAGCAGATGAGAAAGGTTTAAATCCCAACAGGTCACATACTTCTATGTAAGAATTTCCTCACATCAGCTTTCTAACTGGTATCACTTTAGAAAAACTGTCATGGGAACAGAAAAAGAGTGTTTCTGTCTGTGTCTCACTCCTGAAAGCCTGTATCCAACTTCACACGATCAAGCACAAGATATCTGCCAAGGTTCAAGGTTAGCAACAGATACACTCTAGCAGAGCAAATTTAGATCTAGTCTTTGAAAGGGTCTGTGGTTCTCAGATTTACTAAAGAGGGAGATGCAAAAATAAATCTGTAAATCAAAAATATCTGGCAATAAAAAAAAAAGTTACCTAATTGTCCAGGAGTAAAAAAAAACAACCAAAAAACCCAAAAATGCATCACTGGATACATACCTCATATGGATGAAGCAGATGCTTATATTTATACAGAAAAGACAAAGAATGGCATTACAGCATCCTTTCTAGAAAGATGCTTTCCTGAGCACAGTAACGCAGTGATTATGAACTTAGACAAATGCAAAAAGCCAATCCACCTATGAGAGTGTTAAGTAAAATAATTTTTAGAGGGTGGTGGGATGGTTTGCCTAAGTACAAGGAGAAAGCAGTTTATTTCTAAGCATCCAGCCTGTCTCTTAACGGTACAGCTGCACCAACACCACTGGGCAAACTTGCCAGAACTCGAGCTGTAAAAAAAAAAGGAAAAAAAAAAAGATAATAAAAAGAAGAAATAAGCTTCGCTGAATCCACACAATTTTTAATACTGAAGATGATGAAGAAAAATGCACTTTAAACTTAGGTTACAGACTGAAAATGCAAGGCTAGCAATTAAACTTGTGCAGTAAGCGTATTTGCTGCAGAGCTCACCAGGCGAACAATACACTGGGAAGCACAAAGCCATTTTTACAGACACGCTTTCCAGAAAACACAGATTTTAGGGCGAGAACAGAATACAGCATCTGTCCTGGTCTGAGTGAGAACAGATCCAGTTCTGTTCAGTGATTTCACCTCTCAGTCTGTTCGAACTCCCTGCGCTGAAGTCAGCAGCGTCTGCACAGACCCGGGCTGCTTCTGGCAGCGATGACATCCCACGTTCAGAGTTAGTACCAGGGACTGGGGTGCAGAGCAAGGCCACTGATGGATCTTGTGCACGATGTTGGGGGGTGCAGAAGGTGAAGGCTGCACCTGCAGGAAGAAGTGGACAGGACAGGGGACCCCAAACTGACCAGTGATGGATCCCAGCACATATATGTCAAAGTGGTAGAAAACTGAGGGATCAGGAGAGCCACTCTTGGTGCAGCTCTTCCAGCTTCTTCCTCATTTCTTCAATGGCTGGCATCTGAGGAGGACTCTGTCCATTCTGTCTTTGATCCTCATCTGTGTGTTTCTGAATGCAGTACCAGAATCCAGCTCCTGAACACAGTTTCCATCTTCCACTGGGCCCAGTCTGGGACCTTCCCAGTGCCTGCTCCACAGCATCAGCGGTGATGGTGATGTAATTGTCATGGGTGGGTGTGTGTTGGATTCAATATTACTTTTATATATATGTATTTGTATATAGTCCGTGTTATTATTATTTTAATTAAGTCTGGTTTAGCTTTCTTTTCTAATCAGTAAGTCTCTTGCTCCCTTACTCCCTCTCTTCCCCTTTGGGGAGGGAGAGGGGTTAACAGAGAGCATCTGTTATAGGTCTAGTGGGCTGCCCTGACCCGAAGCCACTGACAGCATCCTCTGTTGACTTTTTGTCTGAATACTATAGTTACCATGGCTTTCAATTCAACTTCTGGAACAAGTCCCATTCTATGAAATGTTACTCTTGTGAGAGCCTCCAATTTTATATAAAAAGCCATTATAGTACCTTTTTGGTAGTTTCCCTCCACCCTAAGGGGTTGTATTTAGAAAACAAACAAACAAATAGAACAAAAACAACAAAAAAAAATCACACACACAAAACTAACAGAAACAAACCAAAAAAACCCAAAGCAAACAACAAAAAAAACCAAACAAGAAAAAAACCCACACAAAACTAAAAACCAACCACAACAGCAAACCACACAACCAACACAGCTTAGGTAAGGGATCTAGTCTCCTAATTGGTAATAGCTTGTTCAAATATCCTAAAGAGTTTTCTGGCAACAATTTGCTGCTTACAGTAATTATCTTTTAGAAGGAGAAGAGCATCATTAGTTTTCTGAAACATGAGAGCTATCTGTTAACAGATGTAAATATAAAGAAGGGTCCCAAACAATGTCAGATTTATATGATGCTTTTTTAAAAAACAAACCACCACATAAAATTCATTTCTAAACTCGCTTTTGTTTTAACAATGTAAGGTAATCATTTTTTTGCCTAGCACTTCTACAACAGGGTGCTGGCTCGACAGGCAGCTCCCGCAGCCCTGCTGTCAGTCTGCCCGGACTCTCCCTTCCCTCTGATTCTTCCCTGTAATTCAGGCACAGTTCACAGAATTTACATTTCCTTTCTTGGAGCCTAATTTTAAATCTTTATTCAATACAGTGTCCCTTGGCTCCGCACGCCAGACAGCAATTAGATTTTACCCTGTTTGAGGGATGGCACTCAGACTACCACGTGATCGTGCCTTAATTTGACTGCAGTCGCCTTCAATAACTACATTCTTAAGCAAAACCCAGATTATTTGCTTTTCTTTCTGTTACTCAGGTAATATTTGCTTGCAGTTCCCAGAACAAACGCAGAACTAAGAGAAAGAAACGCACCCAAGTTATCTGATCCCCAAATCCTGGACAGGTTGTCAAGGAAGTTGTTTACTCACAGCCTGTCCTTTCAGACGGTGCCAGGATTGCATTTCATCCTTTTACTGCTCACCCTCCAACACAGGTACCTTTGGCAGAGGGTGTCAAGTAGAAGAACCTTAAATGGGCCATCTGCATGGAGTGAATTTCATCCACAAACCCCATTTACTGCTACTCACTATTTGTATAGTTTGAGCATGAATCTACTACTATATAATTTATGCCAGCAGTTCAAAAGTACACAGAAGTCATTAGATGAAGCTGAACATTTAGTCTACTTGGAATGATGTTACGAACTCTCAGCTGCATCAGAAATGAGATCATCTGATTTGCAGTGGGAAAGGGAAGAAAGCATAGAGGGTCTTGGGTCAAACAGACCCTTGCTTTCCTGAGCTAACATTATGTATTTCAAGGGTGCTCTTTGAGAAAGGCATTTAAAACCCAGTAATTGAAATACCACATAGCACAGCATTTCGTCCACCTCATTGTGGATTACTAAACCACTACCTTAAAATGATCAACATCTCAAAACTTCATGGAAAGAAGAGAGAAAATTTAACCTGTGCCCCAACAGCTGATTTAGATGTTTGGGAAAGCATGGTTTGGTGTCAAAATTACCATCACAGAATGCAAATAAACTTCAGTTAACAAAAAAAACATCCCGGACAGTTTTGTAGATGCAAGCCATTAAAGAAATTACAACTTTCTATCTTTTCTCAAGTTAATGTACCAGTGAAAAATAATTCATACAGGAAACTCAAGAGGAATGCCATGCTTAATTTTGTTCACTTTATGATTTAAAAGCAAGTATAAAGAAATGAGTATAAGGACAATTATCTTTTACAGTATTAGGAATGATGTTTAAAGATTTCTAGTTCTCGTATGCACATAAAAATGTGCCACAGACAATTACATACATATATTGATTAATTTATGTCCCCAAAACTGCACACAACTTACAGCTTGCTTCTTTAGCCTGCCTGCACAAAGAAAAAAAAAATAGTTTTTGCAAATAGAATCACAGAATCATTCTGGTTGGAAGAGACCTCTAAGATCATCGAGTCCAACCACTAACCCAGCACTGCCAGGTCACCACTGAACTCTGTGCTTCATTCTGAGGCACCACTTTCTTGAAAAACATAAGCAAAAACTCTCTTCATCCATTTGGGTTAGCCAGCTTTCAAGTCAGAAATGAGACGAAGACAAACCATTAACAGCTTCTGCAGCTCACCCTTTACTGCCTACCAAAAGAGAATTCTCCCGTGTTGGGCCTTAAAAGATTGGTTTTCCTTTAGTATCACTCTATTGACAAGAATTATCTTGAAAGAACTTTTTTACAATACAGATATTATTCTTGCATGAATTAAACCCAATTATCCAGATTTTTTTAATTGAAACTGTTTAAAAATCCACCAGTGCTGTCAATAACCCACAACTGGTGGGGAGGAGCAAGGTGGGCAGTTGGGGAGTAAGAAAGATAGGGGGAGAGGGGGCTTGCAAGCCAGTTAATTAGAAAAAAAATAAAAATCTAGATGTTCAGCGAGCATGACAAATGGCAAAGAGATAAACAGACTCATTTTCTAACACTTTAGTCTTGGCATTTGACCAAGAGGTCCCTTCCTGGCAAGGAAATAAAGCCCTGCAAGCTACCGACCGCTCAAAACATCTGCAAGTATAAACTTCTGGACATTTATTCATTCTTAACATATGCCCTCATTAACTTCTTCTAATTGCAATCTAAGTCAGTGGATTTATTTAATTTTTTTCCCCAGCCAGTGCTGGAGGACAGAGGGGTTAGCACTCAGCTAAACCGGTGCAGCTGCTGCAATAGCCAGCAGCCCAAACTCAATTGCCCATGCCTGGGGCTCTGCCAGCACCAGTGCACCCCAGTTGCCTGGTGCCCCTGGCTTCACCACGCAGATGTTGACTGACTCTTCCCAGCTCATTAGGAGAGTTGACCTCAGCAGCAAAGCCAAACCCACAGCTACTAAAATGTGGGTTCGCTCCGAGCAGGAAGGTGGCTGGACTTCTGCACTTTGTTTCTGCTTTAAACATGTACAACATTTATCTAAGAACTTCTCAAAGTATGTCTAGTCATCTCTGTAGTGATATCAACCAGTCACACTTTCCTCCCTCCGAAAAATCACTAACATAAAATACAGGCTGACCTCAAGGTCTAGTTGGCCTTATCATTGTTACAAAGAAAGTTTAGAGAGGGAGTGAATTTGCCCCTCTATTTTTAAGCTGACACCACCTCTCCCCACCCTGTAATCTCTCCTGGAGAATGCCCACAGCCCTCCGAGTCCTGAATCTTGTGGAACAACTCCCTACAAAGCAAAACCACAAACATTTAAGTAACTTGACAGATTATGGGGTTTATGAGAAAATAAGTTAACTTTAGTCGTGCACCACATCCCAAGGGAGCAGGAGACAACTGCAGCATAACTTCTCATTATTTCTGCACAGCCATTTATGCCTCTTTGCTGCCTAACCCCTTCGCTTAGGGTCTTTCATTACACTCCTAAGAATGAATGCCATCTCTTGTTAAAAATAATTCCACTATTCAACTCTTGAGAAAGTGGAGTATGGACTGGCTTTTGTTCTGCGAGATGATCAGTTCCTACCACCCAAACCTCTCGTGGGCCTGATCTCCCAACTGAACCAGGCTGTTCACAAAAACATGAGAAGGCTGTACAGGGGAAAGGTGGATCTGCAGCATGATCTAGTTAAAGCCAGTAGCACTGCAATCACCTCGTATCTACAAATGTTTTTGCCATAAACTAGCAATGGATGGTAGCTTTCCTCTTCCCACCTTCTGGGTGTGCCACCGCTGACGCATATGCACGGAGAGATTTGTCAGCTGCTAAGTGGCAACAGGAACCTGTTCCCATCAGAATACTGCTCCTGCAATGCTGAAGCAAAGGTGCATTTAGCTTTTGAGGTAGGCCTTGAAAAGATGAAGCCTTTTTGCTTTGGTAGGTTGGGTATAAGGAGGAGGAGGTCAGGAATGGAGGCAAGAGCAGTCCTGGGGTCTGCATTTAGAAAAGCAGGACGAGAACGTGCAGAAGGGCAGGGCTGTGTCCTGCTCTCAGAGAGGTAGGAATATAGTGGGAGTACAGGGAAGACAGATTTGAGAGTCGTTCAAGTAACCCAAGCCTCTTGTTGCACGGTGCCAACTTAAGTCAGAAAGTTAATTTACTCAGAAAACAAATAAAGAGTGGAGGAAGATGACTCTATCAAAGAGGTTTAGGGCTATTTCTGTAACGCTGTCATTAGTTCTTACAAGCAGAAAACCCTAGAGAATGTCTTTCAAGGTTTGCCATGAAGCAAAGCCAGCTTTTTGAAGATAATTTAACTAACTAGTAAAAAGGAGGGAATGAACTTTACGTGGCATTTCAGCAGCCCTGTTCTTTCAGAAGATTATAGCCATCACAAACTAGGCGTACTGCACAATGGTTAGACCACAGATAGAGCTAATGACAGCCTGTGCTTCACAGGGCTTTTCATTGTCAGTGAGCTCTGCAAATAAAAACAAAGCATCACTACTAAGGTCCTTCCTAACAAAATTTTGCCTGGAAAAATATGAAAGAGCCTTAAACACTTGACATCATCCTCCCAATTTTTCTTCTTGACCACATCCCTCTTTAGACTTCAGCTGGCAAATAAGTACACCAACTCGAGTCTCTGCTTTCAGGACATGTAACAGATAACAGAAGACCATCTTGCTTTAATGCAATGGCATATTCAATCTCAAGATGGTCTTCTATCATCTTACCACCACCACCACCTTAAGGTTATGTCAAATCCTTCAACAGTTTCGGGGTTTTTTTCTGTCACCTTTGCGTATTTTACTGTCGTAGATGCAGCCTGTGCTAGTAGAGAAACAAACAACTTCTCCATCCAGCACGGCAGAATGTGACCTCAATTCTTCCTCTTTCAGCTGCAAAGGGATGCTCACAGAAACAGGAGACAAAAGTCACCTTGGAAATGTATGAAGTGTTATTAAAAGGATTCATCATTTAAATCTGCACTACCTGTTTCCCTCCATTTTTTCCTTCACTTTTGACTGAAAATTTCACTTCTACATTTTAACTTTATGCATGAAACAATGATGACCACCAACTAACAACACGTCTAGCAGAGGACAGCAAGTATCTCTAATGCTGAGGTTTATGGAAACCCTTGTCACCTTCAGATAACTTCTTAAATCACATCCAGTACAGCCCTGTGGAGGCACAAAGTCCTTCTTATTTTGTTATCTCTGCTCTGTGGCCAGGGAAGAAGTCACTGGACAAAAATAAGGCACAGTCACTTTCTGCTGGCTGCGTGAAGATGAAGAGAGGGGCCTTCAGCATCTGACCTCCACAGAGCTGCAGCAGGACAGTGCCGGGTGTAGGGCACACGCGCCTGCACACCCATCCGATCACCATCGGATCTGCCACAGAGGTGACAGATAAAGGCCATCAACTCACTGCCACACCACTTACATCATCTGCTTCAAATAACCCTGGTATCTGCACAGTTTCTGGTCTCATGCTGGATTCACTCAACACTTTTTTATTTGTCTTTATTTTCTGTGACTTAGGAAAAAAAAGTAAGAACTGTATGAAAGAACAGACACTAACTGCTAGCAACAAAAACCTTCTCCAATATGTTACAGTATATTAACAGAGGCTACAAAAAATAGAGGGGAAGAAGAAAAACGAGGAGGAAAAAAAAGGTTAAACCATCATCTTCAGCTTTCTCCATGCTAAGCAAAAGGTCAGAGTTACCAAAAGCTGTCTTCTACGAGAAGTTCAACCCCGTGCCTCTGTTGACATGGGGGGTTGTTCCCCAATTTTTCTTACTATTTTGCTTGAAAAAGGACTATTTCTGACAAACATGTAAAAAGACTTTGTGTCACGGTTCGTTAGATTGTCTCTTATGGCAAACAGACTGACAAATTACAACATTTCAGGAGACAAGGATTCATCTCAGAAAAGGCAACCAGATGACTTCCAACTAGTCTTAAACCTACTTTGAGTTAGGTATTTTTTTAATCCATCGTAGTCTCCAGCATGCACAATAATCTTTTAAGAGCAAAGGCTGCACTATGGGAGATAAACTGGACTCTGCATCACAAACTGCTGTTATATACTGAGCTGCTGAACAGCATGAAACAAAAGGCAAAGGCTGCACAGGCAATTCCATAAACCCAAGTTTTTTGGTTGTTTTTTAAAAATCAAAGCCTTTATTACACAGCACATTTACTGCATTACTGGAAAGTCCATCCACGTTTCTTGACACTTCTAATAGGAAGTTTCCAAACATAACTGCTCAAAACTGTGAACACTGCTCTGCGTTTTTAAAATCGTTCTTAGGATCCTACGCTAGAAATCCTGTTCCTCCCAAGTTCTCTGACGTTGTGCTTACTGCCCATGTCAATGGCATACAGCTTTAAAAGCAGTCCCACATACCACTGCCTTTGAAATTGAGGTAGTGAGGAATTTAAGTGTAAAGATAGACAATGCTAATACCTGTGCTTGATTTCTGGGGGAACAGAAAAAAAAAAAACAAACCCAAAAAACAAACCCCAACGAATATTTTCACTAGTTTATCTTGTTCTGTTATACAGCTATCAACGACATACATCTTGACAGCCAAATGAACTCTGAGAAGAAAAGGTAAGTGGCAGCTCCAGCACTACATACATGCTCTGCAAAGCCCACGGATCCTTTACAGACTTGGTGAGATTTTGGAGAGACAGAGAAAGCGGGCAGGAGACACTCCTGAGGGAGCAGGGTGGCTGAACAAAGAAGAGACCTTTCTTTCTGGGAGGTGACATCTCCCAGCCCAGCTCTCCTGCAGCGAACACAGCAAGTCCTGCCCCTCCAAACCACCCCCAGCCCACTGACATTTCCACTGACACACAGCATGGTGTGGGCTCTTGCTCCCTACAGCAACAGCAGCTGGGTGGTGAAGGGGTTCCTGCAAAGGAGCGTGATGTTCCCTGTAGTTCCTACATTAGGATCAAGTGACAACGGGTTCTGCTGTTCAGCACAGTATGGCAAGATTCATCTTCAGTGTTAATCACAAATTTCTACCAAGTAAAGTTCTTGTTAAGCTTTGAACGCAACTTCTGTGCTGACTGTAAATGATGAAATTTTATTATTTTCTGCTGCTTCAAGAACATAAGTGAGAAATAAAATGAATCAACGCATCTATTAAGAGCTGAGCCTGTATAACTTAGCACCACAAAGGTACTGCATTTATCAACTGAGAAAAACAGATGTCCCTTGTTTTTACATCTACTGCAATTTGACAAAAGTATCAAAGTATTACAAAACAAACATCTAACTATTAGTCCCTAACTTGTAAGCATGCAGGAAAATACAGATTTCCATATTTTTGTCTCAGCATGAATTTCCCAACTTGTGACTTAGAATAAAAGAAAAACCCATGGTGAAATCAATCAAATACATTGAGACTTGTCTCTCAAGTCTGTTTTTCCCTTGTGCTTTCCTCCCTTCTCCCCCAGAACACTTGCTGTAAGGCTGAGATGCATGTTAATCATCACAAGCTATTTATTGATCTCTGCTTAATAGGTGCACAAATGCAAATATATAAAAAAAATATTTGTTTTTAGACCACAATATTCACATCCTATGCCTTGCACAGTATTCCAGAAAACCTAAACATTACCAAGTTTCTAGTACTCCTTGAAACTGCTCTACTTTTTCCACTATTAGTCTGCTTCTGAAGTTTTAGACCATGACAAGTACTCACCCATGCAAGGCAGGCAGGCAGTCACTGCATTCAGATGAGGAAATCATTCTGTACTACTTCTGTCTAAATACTGCAGATTTATTTTCACAATGTTCTCATAAAAGCACAAAATAATTCAAATGTAAAGGCAAGTAAGAAAAAAGAAATGCCTCCTCCATTAATTTTTTTGGCTCACCAGTGAAGGCCCCTCCCTCCTTTAAAGTCTGTTTAGGAAATTAAAATTATTGGCAAAGCCACACTGTATTGCATCGAAAACCCCCCTCTGGCCACAGCTGTCAGCTTTTCCTTTTAGAATCAGGATCTGCCCATGGGCACAGAGATGGTTTGCAGCTAACAGCCTCATGACGAGTCAAGGGCAAATACAAAAATACATAATCCGTGTAAACTGGTATGAAACAGAAATGTAACTTCGTGTGTTTAGATTATGCAATTGCACATCACTATTCTCCTTAGAAAGAAAAGATACTATCAAGCATCCAACTTACCAAACATCCAACTTTTAAGTGAAAGCTCATTCTGAAAAAAACATGTAAGTTGTAAGAAAAAGTAAGCACCAGAACTCCTGAGCACTGGTTCAGATAAAAATAAAAAGCAGCTATCAAAAGCTCCTTATCTGAAGAAACACAGCTATGCCAGCAGATACATTCTGTGCTTCATCATACACGAAAGCACACTAATTATCAGTCTCAGGAGTCATTCTTATTCCCATTCATCCCTGAACAGGAAACCAGCATGACTGTCATTCTCTGTCACATTCACATAACATACAGAAAAATAACTTGTAACTCTTTTCCAGAAGGTAAGATCTACAGAAGGCTCTGAAGAATCTCCTTCTTCCAGTTGAGATATTACAAAAAAGCAAAAACCCAAACTACCAGAAAACTAGAAACTAAGTTTGTGGTTGATTTTAGCCCAGCCAGATTTGCCTTGAATTACAAGTATTCTCGGAAACTCTGGAACTGATTTTCCTCTTTCTTATACCACATTCATACTTATGTAAATTCTTGGGTTCTGATGAATTACTTTTATGCTGACCACTAATTTAGGAGAAGTAGACTGTGCTATATAAAGATCTTTCGAGTAGATGGTTTAAAAGGCTTTTTTCTTAATGGAAAGCTTTACAAATGCTGTCCAAAACATCACAGTCTTCAGCTTAAAAGGAAGTATTCCTGTTGTTTTCAACCTGAACTTAATTAAACTGATTATTACAGGGAACAGTTCTTTTTTTAACCTCCACTGCCAAGTAGAAACACCTGGAACAAGACTTCAGGCTTAGCTGAAAAGCAGCAAGCCCTGGCAGCACAAGAACTTACTGCAGAAAATAGCCTTCAATCACACTCTGAAGAATGCTTCCCAAGTCCCTGTGACCAAATGGGGAACCCTGGGGTTCTTCTGCCCTCCCCCCACAAAACATCACCACTTCCAGCCACCCATCTTGCCTCTCTGCCAAGGACAGTACTATGCAAGACCTGACAGGAGGGCATGTGTCTGGCCTTGCAGTAGAGCTGTCCCTCCAAGCTCCACACGCAGAATGAGTTTGAGGAGCAAATGTGATGCTGAAGCCCCTGGAGCAGCCCAGGTGGACTGTCCTGTTTCACATGAACTACAGAGTTCAAAAGGGTGTGCATGCAAAAATGGCTTATGACTATGGCAGTCAGCTTTGCTTGCTTCATTTTGCCTCACAGA
Organism: Todiramphus chloris collaris; assembly: GCA_025345505.1. NCBI lineage: Eukaryota > Metazoa > Chordata > Aves > Coraciiformes > Alcedinidae > Todiramphus > Todiramphus chloris. Next base: position 7,416,508 of record JANVCC010000261.1, on the reverse strand, counting down.
TTTGTGGTAAGATCTACAACTTTCCCCTCCTGAGGAGACTGCATTTTGTTCAGGGGTTTTGTTCAGGGAGGGAGACTGGATGGAAGGAAGGAAAGATTAAAATGCTGCACATCGTTCTCACATTTCACAGAAGGGCTTGAGTTAATGGTGAAACAGCCATGATTTATACATTCATAAAAAAATGTAATCATAGCGAAAAGGTCATCTCATTTGCATACTAGATGCTCAAATCAACCACTCTGGTTCTGCGGCTCTAAAATGACAGCAAAGCAATACTGCTGGCCAGCAAGAGACACGGGATGAAGACCTCAGGATGAGCAATATCCACAGACACAGCCAAGATGCACTGCTGGTATGACAATTAAAATGATTTAGGCATAAGGCACAGGAGGTGGTCTTGCAGCCCATGGTCCCGTCTCTCTCTTCTCCCCTTCCCAGAAGTCGCTGCAGCGCAGCTGAGGAACAAATTGATTCGTCTGGCTGCTCCAAGGGACTATCATTCCTCCTTCACTCCAGGGTAGGCCAGCCATTTGATCAGCCCAGTGCACTGATTCACGCTGAAGCTGCACAACCACTAAATCCAGTGCAAAAGAAGCGTTTGGACCTCTGGGTATGGCTAGGAAGAGATGTGGGACTGTCCTCTCCAATGGCAATTTACCCTTAACATCACTTTAACTGTAATACAGAACTTCAGCCTTAGGCATGAGAAGGCAAATCTGTCCCAGCTCCTCTGTCACTAGTGAAGACACATTGGATGGTCTCACATGACTCACATCAGGAAAGAACCATTCAGACCTTCACCAAACCAGCTCTTTCTCCCCACCCCCAGCCCACCACCCTTTGGTCCTGCTGCCTTTTACAGTACAAAACCAGAGGCCAAGCTTTAATTCAGCCACATCACCCACAGCAACACAAGTGCCTCTGCACCAAACTGTTTGGGAGCACAAGGCACCAGCAGGACCAGCACCAGCAAACCTGGTTTTACTGCACATCTGGTTTATGTTTCACTTCTCTATTTGAAGTTGCTGTTCTGCAGCTCTTGGGTGCTCTGCAACTCTTATATACTCTGAATGGGGGTAACTGCTCTTACTGTGAGGGAGCTCAGGGCAATCAGCCTGCTAAATTGGCCTCCTAATCTTCCTGGCCATTGTCAATAACCCCACATGACAGCACCTTTTAAGTCTTTCAATCACAGACAAGTTAAGTGGAACCTGTGACATCCATTGCAGAGTGCTTTGGACACCCAAAGTCACAGACCCACTAAAAATTCTGCAGCCTGCAGCAAAAAAACATTTTATAAGCTGGAATTTAATTTTCAATATTCACTGTAGCCAAGAAAAAAATAACTTGAACATTTTTCAGGAGTTCAAAAGACTAGAACTATCACCACTACCTGCATGCACATGAGTTGGGAAAGGCAGGTAAGAGACAGTCTACAAACATTAACCCCCCAGTCAGTTCATCAGAACTAAGCAGGTATTTTCTGAAGTAAGCCAAACCCAGTCGCCTGTCCCTTACTGAGCATGACAGACCTGACTCTTCTCTTGACATCTCCAGCTTTTCTAAGGACTTACACAGTATTATCATTTTGTTAATAAAACACTTTTCCTTTTGTTGCTGGTAAAATTATCGAAGTTAGCATAAAGTACAGGAGATGAAACGAGTAACAGTACCAACACAGTCTGCATTTCTCACATCAAGATGACCTTCCCCCTCCCCAGTTTATGGCACAGCACACTCAGAGTTCAGTTTATCCTGTGTCAGACCAGTGCAGGGCGAGGAAAAATTTTAAAATCAAAGGCAAGATTCTTACTAAAGCAGCAACACAGACTTTAGAAGTCTAGCAGCAAATAAAAACAAAGACCTCTAAAGCAAGCAAACCACGTTCTGACCTTCAGTGACATTTTGACACTATGTATAGCCTGCAAAATGCTCTGCATCATAAATGCACGTGGCTGACAGTTAAATTCAATTAAAACGCTGAGATAAATGGTTTGATAAGCTACTGCACACCTCTATACCTTCTACAAAGGCTTCAGCCTTTACAAGCCGTCTACAAATTCCCACAAAGCACAGCCTTTACAAGAAGGTACTGCAATTAAAAAGTATGTATAGGGAACTAGATAAAACCCTTCCCAGACTCTGCTCATCAGCTAGGCTCACATTCACAGTATATTAATTGCTTGCAAATTAAAAACATCAACTCTGACCCAGAGGAATAAACAGATCACCTCCAGCAACAATCAGGAAACAAACTGACAACACAGTCTTCCAAAACCCTTTTAGATTTCTTTCTAACCAGAGCAGTTATTTTATTTCATGGTATTTTCAAAAAGATACCATCATAAACAACATGAAGAATCCAGTTTATCAATAACCTCCCGAGTTCACTTTACAGGATGTTCAGATTTTGTGGGGTAAACTAAGAAAGTTTATTCGATACCTAAGTGAGGGGGAAAAAAACCCAAACAAAGAAAAAGAAAAAAAAAAAAGAAACAAAAAAAAAAAAAAATCAAACATAACTTCTCATTTCATTCACTCCAGAAAAACAAGCACCTTCCTATCCCTGCTATCCCTGCACCAGTGATCCTTCCCTGAGCACTGAGTTCATTACAGCCTATTGATCAACTGAACAAAGATGCCCACGTCCATCGATCGGCTCCAGCCAAGCCCCGCGCTGCGGGTCGCTCAGTGGGACAAGGCAACACAACACATTTTCCTCCCCAAGTGGACCCTGACAAGAGCATCCCTTCTACAATATCCTTTAAGCAGGCAGCAGGAGGTCTTCCAAAACAGCTTTTTCCAAGATCTTCTGTGGTTACCCTACAAAAAGTTTAAGTACCACGTGAAAGCTGATAGTCACTTACAGCAACTCATGTTCCAAGCTTGCTTTTCTCAGTCTATTACTTACTTCTCATCAGTCTGTTACTGATGCCCTGCATGATAAAAGGAGCCTCTAAAAATTAAGAAGTGACTTTGGGTACTTTTACTGGTTTGCGGTTCTGCTGGTTGGTTGGTTTGGTTTGTTTTAAGAGGAATACACAAGTCAATACTACATGACTCAGTAACTCTCTTCTTTCACTTGAAATCACCTGGAATAGAAACCCCACAAACTCAGAGATGGTGCCCACCTTAAGCCAGGCTCCATCCTTGCATTACCAACCTCCTCAGCAGGCAGGGGCAGCCTTGCTGAGATCACAACACATTTCTCTCTGGCAAAACTGGGTCCTAAAGCCAGGGGCACCCGGGCAGGCTTTGCTTCCTATAAACAACAAACCCAGTGAAGGCTAACGAAATCTTTCATTTTAGTGACTACTTTGGCAAGCATCAGGAGGAGAAAACTAACAGATCATTTGCAGTTGTAACAACTGATAAAAATCACCTTCTCCGAGAAGAAACCGATCAGTTTTTTATAAATAATTACATGCATAGTTCTTTAAATATTTATCTGCACAGAAGTATAATCACACAACTACTTCAGTGAGACCTGGCACAGTCAAGAGTGCAGGCAGTGACACACAGTGCAAGAATGAGAGGGGGTTTCTTCTGTTGTTGATGAGATTTTTAGGTTTCAATAGGATGCTGACTTCATTCTGGTTCGGGGAAATACTCTGAATCTATCACAGGTAGGCAAAAATCACCTGAGATACCTAAAATTCTACATGTGCTGTTTGCCCCAAGCTGCTGCCCTAATCCATCTCAGCTCTGCATAAACACACTCCAGGAGTTAAAATTCCTCTCCATTTCACTGCTCCTAGACAGCTTGGATACTGACCTTCTCTAGCTACCTTCACACACACAAACGCTCCCTGCCCGCATGTGCTGCCCCAGTTTCCACTAATTTCAGCAGTGCTTCTGTTCTTATGTAATAAATACCACTGCAACAGAAACTTCCTCAGAAGAAATCAAACCAAACAAACCTCTTTTTGCATAACCTGCCATGCAGGCATTGGTTAGTGGCTGCTGGGTGCAGTTGACAGACTGGATCTGAACCAGTGACCTCCAAGGGACCCACACTCCCCCATTAGCCATCCCCTGAGAACAGAATTAATCAATTTTTTATAAAAGCACAAATGGCTATTAAAGCACTGTAAGGGGAAAACTGCGGTTATCCGAACAGAAAAGCACACCATGAATTGTAAAACCAAAGGCTTTCACCGAGGCATTATTTCTATGGTGTAAAAAGGATACCAGCTGTTTTAGACAAAGCACGCAAGTATTTTGGGGTTTGGTCTTTCTTGTTTTCCCCTTCAAGAACTCAGATGATAACCAGCACTGAAGGATAAATCTATGCCAGCAATAATTGGATTTAAGGAATGCACAGCGATAAGAATTACATTTACGAAGGTACATTCAAAAGAACTTTTAGCATAAGAGATGCTGCTGAACAACAAACACCATGGACAGCTGATGGAAGAAGAATGTGGGGAGGATAAAACAACAACTGACCTGCTGATACAGCCACACTTCCATCTGGCAACAAATAACACGCTTACAGAGGGTAGTTAGCAAGTTATCAGTGTGCCAATGACCGAGAGATGTTTTCTAGATTAGAGAATAAAGAGTTTTAAAAGACCCTGAAATCCAAACTGCACAGCTAGTTGACAAAACCTGAAAGAAATGAACACAGAGGGAAAAAGACCTCTTACACACTCTGTTGTGTTACTAAAGTTTAACAGTCACTCACTTTTCACGTGCTTGAACCAAAATACTGTTCTAATGCAACCAGTGAGGCACCATTAATACAAGCTGCATGCTGAAAAACAACTGAGAGCTTGCCCTCCACCCACACATCATTTTGATACAGGTATGCTAAATGCAGAAATCAAAGCCTATTTACATAGATGTTTTGCTTGTATTTGATTGCCAGTTTACTTGTATTTGAATATCAATTTGCAAGCTAATTAGAGAACATTGCTGAGCCCATTACAGAAAAATAGTGCTCCACCATTAACTGCAGTGCTATCTCACCAATGCCTTTAAAGGCTGGCTTCAAACACCATCTTCATCTCCATTCAAAACAATTAGTGTACATTTATTTCACATCTTAAGCTGCAGAGAATCAAATTTTTAAACACTTTAACAGATTGCGCTGCTATTTTGATAGCTTTTATGTTACAAATTATGCTTTTAGGGATTCATAACTTTCCTGTTTAAGAGAATGTTAAACTGGAACTCACAGAGGGAGAACTCACTTAAAATACTTCCTCTCTACAGCCTGAGAGGCAGGTGCTATTAACTTTCCAAACCTCCTTCTTAAAAGGCAGCACAGCATCTGCAGGCGAGCAGACAAGAGCACAGTATCTGCCACTGCTAACAGACCTGCCAAAACACAGAGGACAGCAAAAGGGAAGAGGAAAGATCCAGAAGGGGCCAGTTCCCGGAGCTGTGCGGGCAGCTGGGAGCTGGTGGCATTGCTGGGGCTGCAGCGGGGCCAAGGCGGGCAGCTGCGGGCACCGCTGGGCATCCTGGCGCTCCGGGATTATCTGCAGCCTGGGGTGCAGCGGGCACGAGAGATGGGCAGGGATGCTCCTCAGCTGCCTGGTCCTGGAAGAAACTACATCAGCAGGAAGAGAGCTCCCGGTTACGGTGCTGGGAGAGAAGGGAAAACAACAGAACCAACCCAAAGCCAAAGAGAGAATCTAACCCAGCAGAATCTCATGCAGCTGTGACCTGGTTTTCTCTCATCACCCCTAACACACCACTTCTCTCATCTCCCATTCCACAGCAAGACCCAGGAAATCAGCCAAGCAAGCTGACCCAGGGGAGAGCTAGCCCACCACAAAAACCAGGAGTAGTTTAGTGTCAGATCAGCTTACCGATCTAACCCGCTCATGCTGCGGCCGAATCGCTGTGATTTATTTATAATGCAAGGAAAGAAAGGTGCATTTTTTGTATAACCTCTCCTAGGTTTTTTTTACTGGAGGCTGGTATTTTAACATGCACTGAAACTCTACATTCATCATCAAGGTGAGAAACAACAAAAGAACCCTTTCCCAGTACCAACTCACTTGCAGCAAGAAGCAGCGTGTTTCGAGACCACTATAGACACCGATCATGCACTCAAACCCAATAAAGCCAATGCTGCCTCCAGAACAGTGGACAACCATGATGTGCAGCTACAGGTACTTCTTTAGGGAACCTCATATGCTAGCTCATTTTATCTTCAAAAGGCTCATCTATGTTCTGATGCTGGCTGCATACTCTACTCAGATAATTAAGTTTCTCAGCATTATTATAAATTGGGAAAAAAAAACAAAACCATGTCATTACTATGTCAAAAAGGCCTCACGTTTCTCCTGGAGAAGCTTCTCAGCACTATCTGCTCATTTAATTCACTTTGGTGAGCTCCAGTGGGTCCTTGGAATTTCCCTTAGGATGGGTATCAGATGCCCACTATTAGCTCAAATGGGATGTCATGAGGAAATCTGAAAGAACTCAGAGATACCTTTCTTCCCACCTTAGGCTGGTTCTGCCCTCTTCTTTCAACCAATGCCAAGTTTTTCTATTCCTCCTACAGCTGTGAAGAACCTGTGCTTTCCATTTCCCCTTCAACTACACCAGGGTCTCTGTTGACTCCTCTACCCATTCTGGCATCTTGTATCACCTGGATTCTTCTGCTCCTGTCCCTTCCCCAGCATCAGCCTCATTCTCCATTCCAGTTTCACCCTACTCATCTCCCAGCATTATTCTCTTTGCCCTCTGGAAGACAAATCACCCAGCTGAGGTATATTGAGAGGAGTAGAAAAAATGCCTGTGTTGTGTTAAATTGGAAAGATACCAAGGTACCAAAGGCCAGCTACTCCTTCTACAGCCTAATCAGAAGATAATAGCAACTCTAGTCATTTCCCTTCCACCCAAAATCTGACACTATCCCCTTGTACCCTCCTTCTGCCTCTCCTATCTTCTCAGTTCAGCAGGGCTAACTCTGATGCCAAGGATAAGCCCTGAAAGTCTAGAAATGAACTTGCAAAACTTCTAATTTCCAGATTGAAAACTGCCCCCGTATTGAGTGTCGTGAGTTCAACCAAAAGCAATGAATCTGCCTCACTCTGCATTCAGCCAAAATGTGAGCAGGTCAAACTGTAGTTGGATTTTTTTATTCACATCCAGGTCTCCAACAGAGTAGTATTTGATTTAATGTAGTCATTAGGTGTTTAAATACTACTGCAATTTATCTCTATTTAGTATGGTAATATATTCTGTAATAAAGGGCATTTTCCTCTAATACCAGTTCAATAGGATGCTCTAGTAAATTTGTCTTCCTGATTGTTAGAAAGATGAGAAGTCAACAAGAGATGTACTGGAGTTTTAAGTGAGAATCTGAATGCGTAGTGATACAGAGCACGTGTCTCATGTCCTGCTAACACAGATGGCCTCACCTGAATTTCTGCTCCATGCATTCCATATACTGACCTACCCACATAAAGAAACCGTTTGTTTGTTGGGTTTGTTTTTTTTTTAATGCAGCTGTTTCAAGCAACAGCAACTCTTCTTCCATCATTAAATAAATCTCCCTTACCTAAGGGCACCTTTGTCCACTGGAGAGGCTTTTCTGCACAGCCTTGCAACCACCATTCCTCCCAGTCTCCCCTAGAGCAAGGGTCAGCCTTAAGGAAAGCTCTAACTGCAGCAATTCCAGGAGAAATAATGGCCCCTTGGGAATCAAGGCCAGATGGCACAGTTTAAAACCAAGCTAAGGCTCCACTAAAAGGTGTCAGAAACAGTGTAAAGCTAGAACCAGCTTCTGAGGCAGAAACAAACATCTCCTTTGCCGTGCCCCATCAAGCCGTGCCCAGGGCTTACTGAGGCAGCTGACAGCTCAGCTCTTGAAATTCCTCTTTCTGCACACAGAAAGGGCCTGACGTTTGAGAAGCTCCTAAGTAACCAGCTGAATACAGCAAAGGGGACTAAGTACTAATTAATTCAGCGAGTTCCAACTAAATGCACCATAAACAGAAATTACTATCAGAGCTGGACTAATTAACTAATATAGTAATATAAACATCCCAGAACACTGCAACCACTCTGTAATTTCATTCTTCTCTTCATCAAGATATAGTTCTAACAGCCAACACTGGAAACAGGAGAAGCATTTCTTCTGCAGGGAATAAGGGCGAGTCAAGTTTCTTCTCTGGAAAAAGTGGATGGAATACTGCATTTAGGATTTTTTAACTACAAAATAGATTTCCACTTCTAATCCAAATATTCCATAAGATAAAACCACTTTGTTTAGTACACATTTGTAGGTATGTTTCAGAATAACTTCTCAAACTAAAGTGATAAATTCTTTGATACTAGATAAACAAATGGATGCAAATACTATAATTCTGTAACAGCTTTAGGGTCCACCAAGGGATAATGGGAATTGCATTTCTGAAATGTCTGTCCTTTGAACACATCCAAAACACCAATGGATTTCATTACTTACATTTATTCTCTGTTTATATAATGTTCTACATATGAGCTTGCAATGCAAATATAGTATTAAAGAGTAAAATTGGGTACCATGTACAAATCAGATGTTACAGCAAATGAAGTTAGGAAAAAAAAAAGGAATCACCACTCAAATGTGTATTTTGCCACTGTTCAGCAAGGTGAGCATATGTTACGTATACTCTGGGATATAGTCTATATTTAAGTAATGACTAGGGAGAAGGGATTAAGGAAACCATGTCTCAAGACAAGCAGTCTCATACTTCACTAAAAGAAAACTGTTTTTCAGGGCACACATCTGAGAATACATTAAGCACTTGGTACATGAATAGACAACAGGCATCATAAAAAGGACACTGTCCTAGGGTCATTAAATCAAATAGCTCCTCCAATCCAGGACAGTAAGCTTGATATTGACACAGGAAAATCTAGGATGCTGTGGGGTATGGAAAGAGGACAAACAGGAAAGCTGTTTCAGAAAAGAAAAAGGATTAGAAAAGCAAGAGACTGTGAATTGGAATGCAACTTTCAACAAGGCACACGATCACCAAGTAATGGCATTAAAATTTACTCTGCATCACATGGAAGATGGCAAAACTAAGCCTACTTATTAAGTAGGGGGGGGGGGGAAGTAATTTTTTTATTTTTATATATATATATTCCCAACTTAAGCTTCCAAAAAAAGCAACAAAAAAAAATCACAAACATTTCTGACTCCCACTAAGGCTTAAAAGTATAACTAGAAGGATGGTGGATTAGGTTTTTTTGTTTGGTTTGGTTTTTGGTTGGGGTTTTTTTGAATGGGGGAGGGTACAGGAAGAGAATTTGGGGGGGGGGGGGGGAATACATTTGGGAAGAATTGAAACATTTTCTCCCAGCTTGCCAGCAGCTCATAGAGAGACCTCATCCATCTGAGATTCTTTGGCTGTCTGCCTGGAAGGAACTTGTCAACTTGTCTTTTTGCTTAAGGCAAGGAGACTTCAAACACAGTGGTTACCATTTTCTTTTTTTTTTGTTTCTGGAAAAAAGAAAAAGACCATTTTTCTTTAATTATTTTGTGTGTGTGTGTGTGTGTGTGGAGAAAGACGTTCTCCTCTTGGAAAATATGATTCTACTAAAAATACTTTCCCTAGCTCTACTGTTAACGTGCACTGGAATATCAAAGCCAGCAGTGCATGCTACCACAGTAAGAATACAATTGCAGAGAAGCTGTAAAAGGAATGAGACATAAGCCTTAAAAGATACGCTGCTACCTTCAATTTTAAGGATGATGACTTCTTTTTGAAAGAAATTTTTTCTTAATTAATAATGGGCATTTTTACACTCAGAACAATAAAACATCACTAGTAGCAAAAAAAAGCCAAGTGGGTTCACCTCAGACCGACAGCGCCTACATGAACTCCACTACCTCATGAAAAAACTGTAGTTACTTTTAAATGCCAGGCAAGTCCCAAGCACCACATTCCCAGCCACGCGTTTCTGGGTCGTTCCAGACCAACTGGTATTTTCAGTGGTAACCTACAACATTAAGTCAGTTGGAACGCCAAAAATCAAGTTTTGTCACTCAGTTTGAAAGCATCCAAACAAGTATTATTTTGTAAGCATTTCACTGCTAGAGAGAAAAGGCAGCAGGGGCTCCACGGCTCTGTTTAAGCACACAAAACCTTTCAGCAGAATCCTACGGAGCAGGAGTATGAGTTTTACCCCAGATAAACTGGTTAACCCTGTTTATTTTATGGTTTCATGAGCACTTGGTACCAGGCTCGAAGAGGAGGGAAGGCATAAGCGTATCTCTTTTGGCAACACTGTCAGCTCGCTCCAGCTTAACCAGCTCATGAAACCATGCTGTTACTCATCCATAATCACAGCTTATCTCAGTGATCAACACCAAAACTTTTTTTTCTTTTCTCTCCTTTATCATTGTGCAACTCAAAGAGCTTAGAAATATTTTATAGCTACAGAACACTCAAAAGGATACACTTAGGAATAGTCTAGACAACGAATTTGCTTAGCAGAGAACAACAGTAATACATTTAGTAACAGGACAAACAATGTTAAAATAAAGTCTCTGAAAGATAAGAAACCACTAAAATAAATTATTGGAGTAAGAATCTAAGATAGGATTCTGCATATAACCATTCAAGTAACCTTCCCAGGTGGATGATTTTAGTAGAAATGCATTATTTGTATCTTAACACTTGCAGGATACACAGCAAAGATCAGACAGACAGGCTGGACACACATATCAAACTGCCATAAGTACTTTTTCCTGGGTGAACTATGAAACTCCAATAAAATCAGCACAAGCAAGGGCATTAACATACATTAGATGTAACTCCTAACTTAAGTTCTTCTTCTCCAAATACTACACCCTGTATATGTTACTCCAGACAGTAATCATGTTTTGGATGCAGAAACAATTCAGAAGTACTGTGTCTGTAAATTTGGGTTAGATATCTGCTTCTACTAGGTGATGTCTGGTGAGTTGTTAATCTGCATATGAATTATTTTCTTTTTAAAATATGGTAATGCCCTAAAATGAAATACCCTAAAATTGAATGAAATATCCTAAGATTTAATAGACTTAAAAGTATATTAATTTCTAAAAGATCTGGAGGCCCTAATAATTTCACAATTGTATCAGTAAGACACTTTTTAGAGATGCGTGAAGTGTCTTTTAATTTAATTTCAGGTATTTTCCTCCGTTGACAGAAATGAAGGTACTAGTTCTAAGCTCACATAGTTTTGTTGTAAAAACCACCATAATTTTACTGAAGTGACTGGTATCAATTGGAACAACATGTAAAACATTCCAAAGAAATTAGACCCATAGCACTTAGCTTACACGTGCCTAGTGACCCGAGCACGTTGCATCTTGAAGTTAAGACTCGCCAAGCTTTATGCAAGCAAGACATCAGTTCTGAAGAGCCTCCAAGGCTATGACCAACCAAGTCTGTACCAGGGCACATGGGAGCATAGGACACTGGTGGCACTTTGCCAGGAGGAGGCAACAGGACACAGCCTGTACCACAGGCTACCTCCTGCGCAGCTCTGTCACAAAGGAGCTTCCCACTCCTTTTGCTACATCTTCCCAACGCATCTTTTCCCTACAAGAGTCTGATTCCTCATCCTGAAACCAAGGGCAGCTATCTTTCTCTTTCCTTCCTCTATCCACATTAATAAATGTGAGGGTTTTTTCCTCCCCCTTTTCCAATTTATGCTATTTTGAAAACACTGCTCCACCAGTTTTTCACAGATTGTGACAACTGAGGATGTAGTGGTCTCTCATGGCCTCGGGCACAATAGGAGAAACGAGTAGAGGTTGAAATATTAATAGAATACTAATAACCATATGAATGAAAAGACAAAAACATTATGAAGGCTTTTTTTAATGTAAAAGGAGCAAGTCCAACCCTCCTTCAGAAACAAGCACTACCTGAACACAGAAACAAAGAGAGAAAGTAGTGCATGGTGGAACACTGTCCCACACCCTAAGGTAAAGATTGCATACAATAATACTTTTAAAACCTGGTATCTTATGTTACTGTAACAAAGGCAAAGATCAACAAGTCATATGATAACTCTTGATTTTATTTAGGTTTTGGTAAGATGGAAACTGAAGACCTTACGGGAGGCTTGTTCCCCGCTGTGCAAGATAAAAGCAAACGAACAACACCATACGGTCATTTTCTTTGTCAGTATTTTAAGAAGTAACTTGTCAGGAAAGCATTGAGTCTGGTTCAAATTATTCTGCAGCTAGCTGAGATGACCACAACACCTCTGTGCTTCTGGTATCAATGCACAAAACCAAAGAAAATTAAAACTTTCACAGCTAAACCACACAGAAAACCTACAGTTCTGTGCCTCACTTCTGAATTCATACAAGCGTGCAGTCAGACACCCAAGATCAGAATCAGGCCCACGGTTATCCCTAAGAAGCAAATGTCATGCAACAATATTTAACTTGCAGCGTCATCTGAATACGGTTTAATAACCAGAAAATAGGCTTTTGACAACAATAGTATTTCAAAATGACAGTGTAATTAAATTTAAGTCAAAGCTATGCAATGACGGACCGTATGTTTATGTGTAACCAGCAAATTATATGCTTTTAAGCATGTCAGAATTTTCAGAATTAACCACTACAGTAATTCAACTGAGGAAATGGTGGTAGGATAAAAAAAAAAAAAAACAAACAACTCCCCCAGGTCATTCTTCAACCAGCTGATATGATGTGATACATACTGTATGCCTCATACAGCTTTTGCCAGTCCTACTTCCCTAAAATGCTACGTGCTTTAATACCACTCAAGGAGAAAGCAACAGTCATGCTTCACTCATTTTGGAGAAGCGAGGGAAGGGACTGTGTGAAATGTGATGAGAAGGGAAACCAGTCTGCCATCCTACACTACCAGTTAAGGCTGGTCAGTCATTATGCTCAGATCTGCAAGGGTAATGCCAGCAAAGAATGAGTGCTGTGGTTCCTAACTGCTGGAAAAGGGGAAAAAAAAAGAGGGGGGCCCAGAGAAATTGCAAAAAGGGCCTTGATTCCATGAAAAGTGAAGAGAACTTTCACAAGGGATCTCAAAACTTGTGTGATCTCCATTTCAAGATGAACTGACCATATAATAATTAGCCAGTAACAAACATTCAGAGGTTTCAAGGCAGCACCTTTGGAAAGCTCTTGCCTGCTGTGCTCTCTGTCCCTTTTTCTCTCCCTCTCTATGCAGTCTGTGCATCACCTACCAAAGGAGGTCTCAGTGCCAACAGCTATTGCAGGAGTCTATAGTAGAGTCATCTATTAACTCCCACTTGGTGGGAATACAAGGAAAATTCTCTTTCTTCTTTATTATTTTCTCAATTGGCAGAACATTTACTTTAATACATGAATTCCTAAGCTATCCTTAATAGAACAAGAGTCTGTCATGGTGGAATATACTTCCTTGGAACTGAACAGAAGCAGCTTTAATAGCTCAAATTTAAATACACTAAAGCTAATCAATTCATCCTGCATTCAAGTTTCCATTGTATTTCTAAAAAAGCACAAAACAGGTCTGTAAAACATAATTAAGGAGAGACTGCTACATACAGCATGCAAAATCAAGACTACAGCTTTCATTTCATTTGTTTTGCAGACTCAGAAATGTTTTTCCATTTTAATGTCTTGATCTCTGCAACTGCATTTATATGTGAAGGAAACAACAAATTATATTAAATTAGTCCTTATTTAAGATGTATTTGAAATGGTCTAAAACTGATGTTCTTAGTTCCACAATTTCCGAATGGGATGGGGGAAAAAGATCATTGTGTTAGTAGTTGAGAAAACAGATGAATTAGCAGACATTTTTTAAAATGTTCCACTTCACAAACTTGTATACTGAAATGAACTGGTTGGGAAATCTAGGGAAGATTCAGAGCAGGTGCCCCTGTGTCCTACAGATGACTATTCTATCCTTGAAAAATGGAGACACAGAAAGAACGAGGATCCCAATTCCCAACCTGGCTGCCCCGCGGGCAGATGTACTGAGTGCAGCCCAGCCCCAGCAGAGGAAAGGGCTTGCACTCGCCGAGACGGGCCATGCCCAGCCTGGGCACTGTGCCATTCCGACACAGCGAGGTGCCAGGCGAGAGAGCAGCACACGGTCCAGGAGCCAGCGCGGGCACTGTCCTGCCTCTCCTGGCACGGCTCACCCACAGCCCCCAGTGCTGCGCTCACAGACCCAGGGCTCGCGGGCAACTGCTCTCACATCTTGCTGCTTGTTCCGGGTCTTGTTTTCCATTGGGGTGTCTCCTCAGGCTGCCAGGAAAAAGCAGGAAGGGAACTGCCTCTGAACTAATACGAGCACTTGGTCTGAGTGTAAGAGCAGCACTTCTGCGGGAGATGTTGAGGCAGAAGGGAAATTTGCTTTATCTCCTCACTGTTCAAACACTGTTCAAACTCCTCTCTGATAGAAGACAGATTGCTGGTGGTAGTAAGAAACACCAGCGTGAATGCTGCTCTGAGAAAAAGAATTAGTGGATGATCACAGGAAGGTTCGCAACGCTCAGTCTTTCCAAACTACTGCCAGCTGAGATGCACGTGCCACCACTAACCCCACCAGATCCTCCAAGTCCTGTGACCGTAACTGAAAAACAATCCCAGAGCAGCTGATGTTCTTTCCTGCAAGAGTCTGTGCCCTATTCAAGGGTGAAAATGCTCCAGAGTGATTTATGGTTAGAACTAGAGGAGATTAAAAACAAGAGGAAAACATGCTTTCTAAGCATACCGTTGAGAAGAGGCTGTCCTCCATGTACGCTCCTCGACACCACTGCACTGTGAACATCTTCAGGAAATCCAGTCTTGCATGACATATCTTCACAGGTTGCTTTTATCGGTGCCTGAAAGGCAAGACAAAATTTATGTGATACGTGCCACCCTCCATCACCAGAGAAACATTCCAGTTGGCACACACTCCATTTTGCTGCTGTCTCGTACAAGCAGCATCTTTGTTTCTGAACGACTGCAATTAGGACCGCGGGGGCAAAGGGTTAATCTTTCTGATAACTGGAATGGAAGGAACAAATCCCACTTGTCTGGTAAGATCTAAATAATACACAATCTTGATTCTTCTGACAACTGAACATTTCTACTAAACCAGCCATTGAGACTGAAGGGGAATCATAGAGGGAACAAAAACATTCCTTCCTCTGGAAATAAATGTTGTACAAAACCCATCAGCAACTTTTTCATAGCCAGCTTACTTGAGAGGAACAACTTGAACCACTGATTTAAAATGCTTTATTTAGTTTATTTCCATGCGAGGCTGCACCAGAACAAGTAACTAAGATAAAATGCTACATTTGCAGTAACTTAGCAGAATTTATATTCACGCTAGCATCCAGAAGGATACCATATAAAGCCAAAAGTTTCCAATGCAATCTCCTGCTATTTCAAAGGGACGTTAAATTAAAAGGAGAGCAGCTCATTACTAAATTTGCACAACAAGGGAAGAGTCAAGCCACTGAAACTTGTTTGTTCTCTCACTTGTTAAGAAAGTTTCCCCTCAAATCATGTTCTTAAAAGAGTTTCACAAATGCCTTTTTATTAGGAAATGTAACGCAGAATTTGGAAACTTGTTTTGTAGTGTCCCATGTTCAGAAGATGCTTCAGATGGCTAAGCTGCTTTCCAGGACGGTTTGTTGCCTAGCTGTGAAAAAAAACCCAAACATTCAATTTTCTGTGGAAAAGGACTAAGATTTCCTTTCAGTGGATTCTTTTTGTCTCTCTTCAGTGCTGCAGGAATCAACAGCCCAGCTTACGCGTGGCGAGGTGACCGGACGTGGCAAAAGCCCCTTCTCTCTGCCCAAGGCAGAGGCCAGCTCCCACGCCAGCCTGGGCTGAGAGGCATCCGGGAAATCACAAGAGCCCTTGCACAATCTCAACCAGCCCCACCTGCCCCCTCAAGGCCTCTCCACGTGCATGCCCACATGTAGTCGATGGTCTTCGACAGCACGAGCAACCCTGTTGCTCTATCACATGTAAATCGAATCGAGATTTAAATTAGATTTTCCTTTTTTTACTTTCCCAGATGGGCTTCCATCCAGCAGACCTATTCCAAGCACGTCTGCATACGCTTGGCAAAGAAAGCCCTACAGGAAAAAGAAGAAGAGGGATGGAGAAAGAGGAGATGATGGTGTTATAACTGTTAGCCATAGTAACCTCAGGGAAAGAGAGCAGTAGAGCAGAGGTGGGACAGGAACATCTCAAACCACAAGGGTTTCCTCAGGGATGAGGGACCGGGCAGCACTGTGATCTCTCTACTGGCAGTCACGGCCAAGCTCAGAATGCCAACCCCAATGAGAATAACTTTATCACTAATGCAAGGAGGGATTCGTAACCACCAACACAGCCCTAACGAAGCAGCTCAACACTGACTCTGGCAAGAAAGAAAAAAGGGGGAAAATAAAAAAAATAAAAAGGAAAATTTACTATCTAACACAAAGTTAATGCACTAAGCAAGCACACGGTAAGAGAACTTGTAATTATTAAGCACCCAGTTAACTTAAACTGTGGCCTGCGTTTAATCGTGACTGAAGTCACAACACGGGTATCTCTCTCATCTACATTTACTTATGTACTTCAAAATGTTTATATGAGGACTCTTAGAGAGAAAGCAAACAGAAAGCAACAGTTTAAGCTGCCAAGGGACTGTGCTACCTGCAAATGTGGAAGCTGGAGATGTAGCTAAGCTCCAACAGTCCATTTACACATTTAAATTTTGAGATAAAAAGATGGTAAATCAAAAAACATTACAATTTCCTCAGCTTTAGAAATCAAATCACAGGTTTGACAACGTTTCCATAATTTGAAGGAAAACTCGTAAGACTTGTTTAAACTACTGTACAAGAGGTGACCTCAAAGCAAATGTGATCTAGAGGGGAAAAAAAACAAATATACATTCATATATATATATTTTTAAAAAATAATAGCCCTTCATGGCATCCTTAAAACAAAAAAGGTCCTGGGTGAGCAGCTGAGGAGATAGCAGGACTCTGAACAAGTCTGCACTGATGTGCCTGGGAAGCTTTCAGCCTTTCCAGCAATCTATATGTACTAAACAGCTCTTATAAACTGAAACAATGCTCGCTGAAACAAAGGCTGGGGGACATGAATAGAGAGCCTTCTTTATTCTTTCATTTGCAGCCATCAATTTTATCTGGAAACAAAAGACTGTACTCTGCTCTCCAAAAACAGCCCTTTGTAAAGATTGTTTGAGCACAAAAACACAAGGGAAGGAAGAATTCTGATTTTCAGCAATTCTTAATCGCCCTGTGTTAATAAGCATTTTGAATTAAGTAGAAGTTGTGGCTTCGGACGCTCTGGGTCATATCAAGTTCAGCCTAAGAGTACTGCAAGACTTAAATCATTTTAACTCCAAGCAAAAGAAATATTTTTGTCCCCTTATCTGGGGCAAAAGGGGAAAGCTAGTGAAGATTAGGGGGCGTATTCTTGTAATTTACAGGATTTTGTGTGATTAGTACAATTCCCAAGACCATTTCAAACATATGATAATATTACTTGAACATTCATCTAGAGAAGGACACTACTTAAAAAAGCTTTAAGACAGAAAGCAATTACCTTAGCTCGTACCCATGTAAAACCCACTTAATGGAGTTACAAAGCTTTGAACAAGCTCAGACTTGGAAATTTCTCTCAAGTACTTTGCTAAAGCAAAATAGGGTTACTACTGAAAAAGTGTTCCGCTTTCCTCATCCTTTATGGCTTATTTAGTAATTTTTGAGTAACAAGCCTTAGTATCTCCAGATAAAAGAGGTAACACCTAGTCAAACATGGTGTCAGATCGAGCATATAAACTCAGTACTGCAGATCTCAGCTTAAATGCAATAGGCAAACTCCAACTATGAAGTAACATGATGTAAATGAGAAGTCCTCTGTCAAAGTTATTATTCTATCAATTACAAGAATTAGCTGGTTTGCTATACTTAGAGCAGTTGAGCCTGCAGTTTTCATGCCCTGCTCCTCAATGACTTCCGTTTCATATCTAGATGTGAGTGTCTAGAAACCTGTGGCTTACTCTGAAGATGTAATCCAGCTCAATTTAAAAAAGAAATTAAAAAAACCCCAAACAACCAAACCCACCAAAAAACCAAACCCAAACCACGAAACAAACAACAACCTACTGACAATCTCAGCTTTACAATTCTAAAGGACTCACGTTTACATCTTTTTCTAAACACCATCAGCAAGAGCCTTCCAACAATACACGCCTCACACTTGTGGAAAAATGGGAAATTAAGCCAAGAATAAAGCCAGGCAGGACTGCTTCACTAGTGTTTACCATTCTGGACTAATACCTCTTTCCAATTTCCATACTTTTCTAACAAGTAGACACATTTAGAAGGGAATTCCATAAATAAACAGCTGTTTAAAAATGCAAGCTCACCATGGCAGGGTTGAAGCAATTTCGCATCACAACACACATCCCAGGCTTGTCTCAAAGACAGCCTGCAAACAGAGCTACACTTTCTCTCCCTGCATACACCACACACCACTGGAGTTCTCTAGTGGCAATTAAGCTGAAACATCCAAGTCTCTACTCTGCCACTGCTTGCATCTGTGTGTGCTACAACAGATTTCTTAATACTGGGGGTACCGAAGTGCAAGGGAAGCTGTTTTTGAAGGACTGCTTTCTTTAATGCCCAATGTGGCCTGCTCCTGTAAGAAAACAGGTCTAGGTAGTAAAATGAGAAACAGAGGGGTATGCATCAGAGCAAATAGCACACTATACAGTTATAATTGGACATAATACAGCTGCTAGTTGCCAAGTGCAGCCAATTCACGGGGCATTATTGTGCGAAGCTCAAAACAACGTCTGACATAATTATATGTATGACAGAGCAGGCACAGGGTATTTGAGCTCTCCCTCCTTAATAACCAACATTAATTTGTAATTATGACAGTAATATTCAACTTAAGCACAGATCACAGAAACATTTGTGACTGTGTTTAAGGACTGAGCGTTTCTTCATTAATTTAAAGGCCAGGATGGTACCCAACACTCAGGCACAATTTGGGTAACTCTGGGGATCATTCTGTACACATTGAGTTTCGTGTATATAAATCATCTGACACGGTGGGATGCGCTGTACAAGGTGAGTCTTATTTTATGGTAAGCTTCTGTTTACTACCAAAAGGCACACAAAAGATACTTTGCAGGATGTTAGACCCACCACTGAAATGCTTTACATGCTGAACGTGAAAACATTCAGCAGCTCTTTCCTTACCTCCAAAGAGCTGCAGCAGTTATACCCCCACAGTACTCAGTACTCCAGCAAATGCAGTCAAGTACAATTTGGTTTCAACTGTAGGTGACTGCAACTAGAGAAAAAGGAAAGTGCCATTCAGATTGTTTTGGAAGGCAGAAGCTTTCAAAGGAGGTGCCGCAGAGCTACATCCATTCTGAGGTCAGTCACAGTTACACCAGAAAGGGCTTTCGTTATGGCACCTTCACTTCCAATGAGGGCTCTACTTCATGAACCAGGGGGTTTTACATTAGAAAATCCAGCTGCTTAAACCAACACAAAGCTCTCACACACCTTCCTAGGATCTGCAACTTTTTATGCTAACATTTAATTTAAAATTAATTGTCTTGAACCACCATTGGTTTCTGCAGGTTACCGTGGCTTTTTAGAGTCTCACAAACCATGTCCACAGCCTTGTCTGCTGACCCCAACTGAGAGACAGCATTCCTGGGCTTTATTAGATGTGGAGACATTTATTTGGTATATCCCACACAGCACAAAGCCGTAATCCCCTTTGGACTCTCCCCATCCTCCAACTAGAAGAACATGGAAGACATGTGGTTCTCCAGATAAGACACAGCTCCTACTAGAGAATGAAGTCCTAACATTTCAACTGCAATTAAAAAAACCCAAACAAACAGAATTTGTGTAAGTCTAAGTCACATTTTTTAATATATTTAAGAAAAAAACCCAAAAGACCCCCATGTTTGACTATTCATTCTCATTTCTCGAAGAGGGGAAACAACCTCTGATTTGATAATGGCCATTATATTGTTCAAGATGAACATCTCTGCCCATGGAAACTGCTGCTACGGTGTACAGGAGGATGCTGTGTTTTCCCAACCTTTGGGGGAGGTCTTGCAAGGCCTATCTGGAAGAACTCTTTTGGGGGATCACAGAATTTTAACTATGTCTTCAGCTGCTGGGTGATAATTATATGCTAATTATAAGGAATGAAGGAGTCCCTAGAGGAGTCTGTTGGCAAAAATATATTTTTTAAATATGTCAAGGAGTGCCTAGAGGAGAGGATAAATGTGCCTTTTGGAAACACGGTATTTAATTAAATACACGAATAATGACTGAAACCAAATAGTTTAAGTGAAACATTGAAAAGATCTGGCACTGATATACCTTCCATCTTGGAAGCTGCTGATCCCGTATCCGTTTTCATAAGCCATTTAAAAATAGAAAGCCTCATTTCCCCTCTTTATTCAGATGGAGCTCCATTGATCTTTCAGCGAGAACAGCAGGATCAAATCAAATGACAAATCACGCAGAGCTGGTTACATACCTCTCCAAGTGAGGAGCAGCACAGCCCAACACCCAGGTGAAAAAGGTTCCTCTCAGACCACTCACAAACTACAAACATGCTTTTAGCAAAATACAGATCCTCCCTAAACTCATCCTGTGGTAACGTACAACACCCTTCCTCCCCTCTCAAGACTCACTTCTACATATGCCAGCTTTAACTTGGCCAACCAGCAAGTCCCAGTTCAGTGCTAGGTGGGAAGTGCTATCGTAATTGCCGAAAACCGGTAAGTATTCCTTCTGCTTTGATCACTCTCCACCTTGGTATGCCTCATGGCATTCCATGCACAACCAGTGCCACCAGGTTAGTGGAAGTAGGCAGGCTATCCAGTGAGGGAACTACAGGCTCCTCATATGCTTTCAAACAAAAAAGCAATTTAAAATAAAAATGCCAGGCAACGTGAGAGGTTGGGGAACAGACGTGTGTTTTCTATGTGTACAGCATTTCAAAGAAATTAAATTTTCATCCTAATGAGTGTGCTGGTGAACAACTGAAACCATTAATGAACTAGTGAACTACTGACACTACAAGTTTGAGAAACTTTTTTATTTTCTGCCTAAAAAAGCACTTGCAAAACAGTGACAGACGGACAGTTTAACTGGTAAGTGATCCTCTTACTCAGGCAAGGAAAGCCATTCAACAATTCCTGCTCCTTACCACATGACAAGAAGTCCCTTGTGCAAGACCGTCTGTATTGAGTAAAAATAACTTTACTCACAACTTCCTCAAGCTATAAATATACACATGCACTTGTCACAGCTAAACTGTCTTATGTCTTAGCAGTGTTCACTTACTTAAAAAAATAATACACGAAATTATTGACATAAAAGCACCACTGAAACTAATTAAGATGGGACTGGACGGGGCTCTTCCAGTGATGTTTCTGGGAGTTTCTCCAGCTTCTGGGAGCAGAAAGAAAAACAATATATGGGAACTTTTTGAATTACATATTCTTGACTAGACTTAGTTCAAAAACATGATCATTTCAGGCAGTATTTTATAAATAGGTACCATGCAGCTTTGCAAATTCATCTTCGTAGCATATTAAGTTGCATGCCTAGGTAGCAGTGCGACCCACAAAGAGAGAGAGCAATAGAAGACTTTCTAGAAAACACAGAATGTTTATTAAAAAGATATAAATTGACAATACAAGAGAATATATACCTTTTGTTACATCAGCAGCATATAAATCTCTGAGCTTGCTACAGTATCTGCTCAGATAATCAGAACTTGTTTAATACACAAAATTATCTCCTGTTTCGTCAGGCAATGATTTCAATTCCAAAAATTCACTGTCGACTTAAGCAGCCTTATCTGTCCTGTAACAGATGTAAAAAGCAGTTCAAAAAAAATACTTAAAAATCATATATTCAGTTTAATATCCAAAGAAACACTTTTTTTTTTTTTTATCTCTCTCTGTCTCTCAGTCCTGTAATTATCTGAATTTTGAGGATGTGTCAGTGGCATCACTATCACCTAGACCAGACAGAAAAGGATTAGAGGGCTCTTTGCTGCAATATCCTGCCACATTTAACTTTTCAGATAGATTCTTTGAAGACAAAGCAAAACCAGAACGGAAAGATCTATATCCAAAAAGGCTGAGCCACTCACGTAACTATCCTGTTCTGGGGCTTATGAAATGTATTATAAAATGCATTCGATTCACTTTGAAAGGAGTTCATGATGTTGGAGTCCAATTTCTTACAGACACCCTGAAATTCATTTTTTTGCTTATACAATCACGTGTTTACTGCATTACTAATAGAGTGATTAAAAATAATAATAATATTATTATTGTGCCTCACCCCGATCCTGCCAGCAACTGCTGCTGAGGGTGTTTGTGAGAGGGGTGCAGCTGGAAAGAAATGCCATGGCCGGGTTCTCAGCAGAGCCAGCGTAACAGGAGTGTCATTTAGGGCAGCAGTTTTATCACCTGGATACATTCGCTAAGACTTGGAATGAGACCAAAACTGCCTGCAGAGGGTAATAACTTATGTCCTCTGTCACCGTAGTTCGAATTCGAACCAGCCACCTAGGCACAAAAGGCTCCACTTCTTTCTGATTTAGAAATGGACAACAAACATCCAAAGGGATCCAATTGCCTTATATATTTTAAATATTTTTTTAAAAATCCCTTTTTGAACACTTAATTTCTACTCCTCTTTCCAGTTCATGTCTAACTGTAGTTTCATTCCTGTAAACTCGAGCCAGCTTTCCCATTGCTTCTGCAATCCTGGTGTTACTCCGGTTTCAAAGAGTGGAACTGTTGTTCTGGTCAGAAAAGCTCCTTTTGTGCTCTCTTCTGTCAGGTTTTTTTTTCACACAGTACCTCCAGACTCATCACTGTCTGCTAACCAGCAAAATGAAGTGCAGTTTTCTCTTCCCTCCCATACACGGTACATACTGCCAAAAATCTAAAGCCCCATTTCCTGAATGCAAACAGCACCCACATATCTGCCTTAAAACCTGCTTCCAGCTATGTTCTTTCAAGTAATTCCATACTGACAGCTCTTCTACATCGCTGACGAATAACAGAGTGATCAATAACACCAGAAAAGAAAGGCAGATAGCTCTCGTGCTGCAGAGAGGCAAAACTAAGTAGAAAGCTTCAACGTTTCAAAAGAATCTGATACAGATAACCTTCTACAAGCCAAGAGTAGTATGTATGATGACAGGAAAAAATAAAGTTAGTACTGCATCTAGCTTGTGAGGGTTCTTTGCAGTGTATATGAAACGAGGAACGGGGGAGAAAAAAAAAGCTTTTTAAATGAAAGTGTTGAACAGACACAGGTCTATAAATCTGATTTCATACCCAAGTTCCAATTTTGTTACACGCTATTAAAAATCAACCCTAACCTGATTTAATGGATACCCAAACAAGGGGGAAATTGGATTCCCCAACCGTAACGTACCAGTGACACTGAGTGATACATAAAAGCAATACAGCTAGTTCCTGCCCTTAATTCATACCTTGTGCTTCAATTTCAAACCTGCCCTGCATAGGAAAAACAGACTGAATAAAAGCTGACTGCAGAAATTTGTGCTTTAAGGATTTATTGAGATAGAAAGACTAAACAGAACTGAAAGCACATACAGCGTAAACAGCACATAAGGAGTCACAAAAAAAAAAAAAAAAAAAGACAACAACTCAAAAAAACCCCAGACCAGCAACAAAAAACCCGACTTGAATATACAGATCTGCAGAGCTACTCGCCTTTAGAGGAGAAAATAAAAGGCAAAACAGAAACCAAACTCAAAATCAACCAGCACAAGAAAAAAAAAACAAAACTACAACGTAGTCAACAACAACAACAAAATCGGCAAACCCCTAACACACATGAGAGCTGCCTGCAAGTGGCACATCGCAAGTTTCGGAACAGGGTGGCCGCTTTCGCATGGCAGCCGCTGATGCCCAGCCGGACGCTCCTGTGTCACGCCAGCCAGCCCCGTGTCCTCTCCAGACTCATGGGAAAATCCCCGGCTGCCGCGGAGCAGCGTTTCAGCACCTCGCTCGCCTGCTGCAAGTCATCCCAGCCCCGAGAGCGGCTCAGAAACCGCCCGGGGACCGCAGGAGGGGACGGGGGGAGTCGGAGAGAAGGGGAGAAGGAGACGGGGGGGGGGGGCACGATCGGGCTCCTCCTGCCCTCGCTGCGGCGGAGGCGCGGGGCGGGCGGGGGCGGCGGGAGCGCTGCACCATGGACAGTGGCTGCCGCCCGCCGCCTCCCCCTGCCCTGCGCCAGCCGCTGCAGGCGCGGCGGGAGGGGGTCGGGGCCGCCTCGGCACCCCGGACCCGCTGCCGGCCTCGCCTCGCCCCGCTCCCCCGGCCCGACAGAAATGCCCCAACCGTAAATACCATTAAGAGGCGATGATCTGCGCCATCTGTCCCTCAGACTTACCGCCTTCTCCACCCCCGGCGCCGCGCCGGATAGGAGCTCAAGCGAGCACAAAGCCAGGGGGGAACCCACCGCCACCCTGCCCACCTCCTGCCGGCCTCCGCTCGGGGTACCCCCCGGCTCCGCGCTCGCTCCGGACGCCCCGCGCCGCCGGAGCCCGGCCCAACCACCGCCCCGCAGGCGCTGCCCTCGCTGCCCCAGCCGGGATCCATTTTGTCGACCCCGTACTCCCCCCTCAGCGTCCCGTCCGTCCCATCTCGCCCTAGACGCCCCCTCGCAAGGGGACGGCCCGCGGACCCCTACTTTCTCCACGGAGAGACCCCCCCACCCCCACCCCGGGGCACCGCAGACGGAGGTGCCCGGCGCTGCCCCGCGCCCCAGCTCTGCCTGCCCGGACCCCGCCGCTCCGGGCGGGCGGGGAGTCCACCCGGGTCGTCCCAGCGAGGCCGCCGAGGGGGGGCAACAGCAGGACTTTGGTAGTAATAAATGAAACACTTCGGGGCCCGAGCCCGTCCCAGTGGAAATTCCCGTTAACGGCTGGGGGTGGGGAAGCCCGGCGCCCAGGCGGAGGCTGATTAAATTCTTCCCAGGAAGGGATTAGCGGGTACGAGAGCAAGGAAGCGAGGGGTGGCCGAGGCGCGGCCCGCAGGGGCCGCTGGCCCCTGGCCGCCCGAGGAGGAGCGCGGGGGCTGCCCGCTTCCCGGTACCGCGCTGGCACCCCCGCTCCCCCCTCCCCACGCTGAGCACCGAGAGCCGTGTCCACTCCGTTTCTTCACTCCGGTAATTTGTCCTCCGCGCTCACCGCGGGGCCGACGTCCCGTCCCTACTGCCGGCCGAGCGGGTACCGGACAGCCCTCCCTCCCCGTCCTCCCGGCACCTGCTCTCTCACGAGTCAGGGGGGGAACCCGCATCCCCTCGGCGGAGCAGCGCCACCACTCACGCTCCGGGGACCACCCCCGGGCACAAGCTCCCCTCTCCCCGGAGCGCGGCGCCCGGCGGGGCTGCCCCCGAGCAGGTGGCTCCGCGCGAGCGGCCACAAGCCACCCCCGGGCACCTCGGCCGCGGGGGTAGTCGCGGTTGCTACCTTCCCCTACCCCCCTCCACCCCCATCCGAGATCCGCACTTCGGAGGCGGAGGGCCCCCCCTAACACCCCCCGCGTCCCCGGCTCTCCCGCCTTCCCCGGGCACCGGCACCCGCAGGGGAACAAAGAGACGCAGCCCGGCCCCGCTCCCCGCCGGCGGTGCTTACCTGCTGCAGGGCCGCCAGCAGCATCAGCGCCAGCGGCGGCAGGATCCGCGGCGGCGCTCCCGCTACTCGGCACATGGAGGCGAGGAGGGGCGGCGGCAGGGCGGCCCCCGGCAGTCCCGGAGCGCGGCTGGAGCCCGCGGAGCGGGGCGAGGGGAGCGGCGGGGAGGGTCGGGCAGCGGCAGATGCCGGGAGCTGCGGAACGGCGTCTGCCCGCGCCTGCCGGAGCCGACTGCCGTGGCGCTGGCTGCCGGCTGCCGCTCTAGCTCATGGGCAGCGATGCAGCGAGGGAAGAGAAAGACGGAAAGAGAGAAAGGGACGAAGGATAGATGAAACTCAGCTCTAGGTCAGGCTGCTTTTCTGTCTGCCGAGCCACCTCCGCGGTGCAGAGGGTGGGCAGGGAAGAGGAGGAGGAGGATGGGCGAACAAAAGGCTGGGAGATAAGAAAGAAGTAGTCGCTGCTGCTGCTGCGAGGCCGGTGCGGCGGAGGCTCCCCTCGGCTGGCTGCCTTCCCCACGCCTGGATCGTGCCCGCCTCGCTCCTCCCGCCGGTGCCCCCCAGCGAGCTCGGGCAGGCGGCTCCTCTCAGCGCCTCAGCCCGGGCACGCCTGCACCGCCGCTGCTCCGGCCCCAGCCCTGCTGCATGCTCGCCCCGCACTTTCTCTCTCCCTCTTTCTTCTCCTCCCTCCACCCCTCCCCCTGCACGCAAA
The DNA here is from genome assembly GCA_025345505.1 of Todiramphus chloris collaris. Taxonomy (NCBI): domain Eukaryota; kingdom Metazoa; phylum Chordata; class Aves; order Coraciiformes; family Alcedinidae; genus Todiramphus; species Todiramphus chloris. The sequence goes on along the minus strand of JANVCC010000261.1, from coordinate 7,390,112 downwards.
ACCCTCCGCTGAAACACAATGATAACAATGCCCCAGCAGCCTCTGCCTGCCGTGCGTGTGTGTGTGTGTATGCGCTCGCCCGGTGCCTGCCTCCCTGCCTGCTGCTGCTGCTGGCAGCTCCCCCTCCGCCTCCCGTCGCTCCCCGCCGGCCGCACGGCCAATGGGAACGGCACGGCAGGCGCCGGGGATCGCTGCCGCCTGCAAACAGGGCTGCCCCTCCTCGGTCCCCGGGGAGCCGGCGCTGGGGACAGCGGGGCAAGCGCCAACGCCAGTTCACCCCGCAACACCAGCGGCTAACGGGGGGGCAGAATGAATCCCAACCCGTCAACTTAGTGCCCTGCGGTTGCTTTGGGGGCGAGGGGAGAACTTGCTAACGGAAGACCTGTTCCCGCCGTGCTCGGTGGGAAGCTGCGGGGGTGAGAGCGGTGCCCGGCCGGGGGGTCCCGAGCTGCCCTTGCCCCGCCGCCCTCCAACTTTCGCTCCACTGTGACTTCCTGACGGGTTAGGTGGTTGCCCCGCCCTTTTCCCCTCAGTTTTACACCACTTACACCCACACCCTTCTTTTTTTTTAATTTTCTTTTTTAATTTTTTTTTTTTTCCCCCCGTCCTCTAAAGTACCTGCTGAATTTTATCAGCAAATGCGCTCAAAAGCCTGGCCGAGGCTTCAGTCTGCGGGTCCAAAAATGTGAGCGTGCATAACGGAACTGGGGAGCGTTGCTGAGTGAACAGTTACAGAAGCAAGTATCAGTGCTGGGTCATTTGCAGAGCTGGCAAGGATTTTCTCTCGCCCACAGGTCACTGAGCAAAGTTGTTTTGTGTCCACGCATCGCAGCTCCTATCCTGGGACATAATAAGGGGAGGATTTGTAGGCATTGGCCCCTAGACCTTCTCATGAAGTGTTGATTCAAAATGGTGCATTATTTATTTTAAAGCATCTTATTTTACACTTGCATTTCCAAGAAAAACACTCTTCAGTTTCTGGTTTTTTGGTTTTTTTTTCCCCCCTTCTCTTTGCTTCTTTCTCTCTCCCTGCTTTAAAGGATAACACAGAATGCCACGATCATGTTTTGAAAGGCAACAGCGGATTTGCTTTTATATCTGGTCGGGGAAAGGCGGGGTAAGTACGAGCTCGTACGATGCTGATTTCATTAGCTTCGAATTTGAAAATACCCGTCACTTGCGAGCCGCGCTGCAGCTCTTTACCCGGGCTAGGGGAGATGCTCACCCGACGGGACCGGAGCCGGGGCCGGTACCGTGTTCGGTACCGCAGCCGCGCCGCCTGCCGCGGGGCAGGGTCCGGGCAGCCGGCAGCCACCTGCAAGCTTTAAAAACCGAATGAGACACGGGCGAGGAGATGCAGCCCCAACAAGATAAACAACCCCACCCCCCCTTTCTTCTTCTCGCGCCCTCTTTAAAGTTGTAGCCCAGGAAATTGTACCGAAGCCAACGGTTGTGAAGAGCAATAAATGAGGGAAACAGCGTCTGGTAATGAGTTTCTGCATTCAAATTTAGCATAAGACTCAGGGAAAGTAAGCAAGACGGACACAGCTGATGCATCTATCCCGTTACAAGGAAGAGCGTCCTGGGTTTTGCACCTGACGGAGCCTGGGTTTGGTCTCTCAGCAAGCTATGCTAACGTCTTTGCTTTGATTTCCTTGTCAAATGGTGCCTTTCCCAGAGTAACAAGCTCTTGTTTGTATTTTCTGGTAGGTAGACATAATCTTAGCATTTATTAATTACTGTATTTGAACATTTATTCACTCTTACAAGCCTGATACAAAATGCAAAGCACACAATATAAACAACTCCATAAACCAACTGTCCTGTGAGAGTAATTGCCTATCATCTAAATGAGCCTGGCCCCTCAGATCCCTCAACCCATCCATCCTGAAAGGCCTGAAAAAAAAATGAAAGGCTCTACAGCATGCCTGGAAGGTTACCAGATCTGAGCTCTGGCTGATGCTTCTTATGGTTCTGCTGCTGCCTTTAAATTTACTTAGCAGAAATAGTAACACTGGCAGAAAAATTGCTCTCACCAACATCGTTCTACTGAACAAGTTTCGATCAAGCAGTTGGCTCCCCTCATTTACACAGTCATAACCAAAAGTTTCCTCTGGCTCGTAGAGTTTCCTAGTTCAGGGTACTGAGATAAACTAGGAGAGCAGGGCTGGGTTATACCTTTTCAGGAATAATTTCCACACCACATCTCTTAATGGGTGAGAGGCATATGTCTGGGAGAGAGGAGGAGAAACTTGTGCATTGCTTCCAGACAGATGATTCCTCAGGGTTTAAGCTATTCATCTATAGCATAAGCCCAAGAGAACAGCTTTTTTTTATTTTTTTTAATTTTTTTTTGTCTTCCACAGAAATAATCTAGCATTAAATAGGTACAGCTGAAGATTTAGAGTTCCAGCTGCTACTAGATTGAGATCATCAGCCCTGCTCAGGTGTATCATGCAAAATCAGTACATGGTGGCAATTTCTGGCCAAGATTCAAACAAGTGTTTTAGAACTCAAAAGGTTTATCTCATACTTCAGCCACAGATTGCATTTAGGAGTGTGCTTTAAGTCGTATAAAAATAACACACATAAGTTAAGGTTCAACCTAGGAGATCTCAAGGGCTTCCAGAAAAACCTTGTTAAAATTCCATGATTAAGTTGAAGAGAGGATTAGGGTAATTCCCATGTTAGTCATGGAGTTGAGTCTCTCTTTCAACTTGTCCAAATTAATTTTCATTCCTTGGGTTCATAAAAATTCTGTAAAAAACGAATGTTTTCAATTTGGAACATACTAGACTGCTTATGGCTTCAAATATTTTTGGAGAAAGAAAAAAAAAAAAACCAACTTTTTTTCCCTTGTGGGTCTATCCTTACATTTGATCTGCCAGGTACTGCCACTACTCCTCTCTTCAATTCAAATTATGCAAATTAAGCACTTTACTGACAGTTTAGGCCTTGATCTGACAAACATTTATACACGTGAGCTCAGCAAATTGAGTCAAACCGCACACAGACATCCCGCTATTCCCATGACTAAGTATTTACAACATAGAAGGATAAATGTACCGAGCAAAAGTACTAAGGGCATATTAATTTACCTACTTTCCTTGTATTCTTCATTACATATGAAAAAATATTTTTGTTAAAAAAAAAAAGCACATAATTAATGTGTCTGAGCACATTCGATGCTTCTTGCTGAGTTTTATCACAATAGTGGAAAAAACCCAGTGGTTGTGTCTTGCTACAACATGAAGGCTGCACACACTCTCAGCTAACCCACATTCCTTGGGATATTCTTTTAACAGAAGAGGAAGAAGCACTAACAAAACCAGAACCCCAGCTTTTTTAGGACTGTGATTCTTAACTTGGGCTCAGTGGACCCCTTGAGACCCCAGACTTATTCAGAATAGTCTGTGACAGGCAATGGGGAAAAAGCAAATTTGTATATTCTATATAGCCACTTCACACATGCAGAATTCCTAAGGGGGGGGAGATTTTTCTGAATTGTGAGATTGTTAGTCATTGGCAACACTTGAAAATGGTTGTTTTAGGAAGCAGATAATCATGCATGGCCAGGGAGAATGCAATTTTATGTAGATAGCATCAAGTGGGAAAGAAAAACTGAGCAGCACAGATGCCAAAGCAGCTTAAATAATTTAAAAACCGGGATAATTGCAACATTGTTTTTAGTGCTGCTGCCTTTCTCTTCCTTCAGTAAAATAAGTATAACTCTTTGAATTAGCGGGCCTGAGGGTTTTTTTCTAAATATGCTTTTTCACGTTGATCACCTATGTGAACTAAAAAATACCTAACTGTCCTTTTATTTAGGGAAATAGTCTCAGAAAGAATGAAAAAAAAAAAAAATCCCTCTAAAACCAGTCCTAGCAGTAAGTAATATTAACTATATCTTGTAATTTGTTAAAGAACTTAACAAAGTTGTCATCATGGGCTTTTCTGGCACTGTCATTACCAATTGTCCACAGTCCTGAGTGTTTCTACAGCCTGTTTCCGGCATCAGGACCGTGCCCCACGTGGGAAGGTAACTCTGGCTGCAGCAGTTAGTGGCAGGTTCTGCCCGGATTTAAAATCAGCTGGGTTAGAATAGAAGAGTGTTGTAAACAGCAGTTCTGTTTCTGCTTTAGCAGGAAGCAACTTCAATCTCCTTCCATTGATATGTATGTGTATATATATATATTTATGCTTTGGTGGAAGAGGTTGTTTTCCTTTTTCTGATCGCCAAATCCTGTCTGTCACCATAGTTCTATTGCTGTTAATTGCCAGTAACTTTTGCAGGGATTTCTCCATGGAGAAAAATCGGAACTATATGCAATCCAGATGTGATACAATATATTTGCATATCGTGTAATTGGCTTTTTGTCTATACCCTCAATGTGATAATTTGAGAATCAACATAGTCAAGCTTAGTGATTGGATTTTATTCTTCCAGGGATCTCATTCAGCATCTCTGCTTGGTGCCTGCAAGCTGTTTGGCCTGGAGAGTTTCTATTGAAAATCAAGATAGAGAAGATGATCTTCTGATCAGCATAGCATCTCTATTCAGTCGGATATCTTCAACAACAAAAAAAATCTTTTCCAGAACAAGGCCTTCATCATATGGTGTCATGAAGGGCTGAAAGGATGACAACTTGTAACAAGGGCCTATGATAATTTCTAATCACCACAAAAGGAAGTTTCGCAGTTTCATAGAACTGCTTCATATTGAACAGCCCAGTAGAAAGAGATGGACTCACCTCTTAAAAAGCTAACTTCAGTAAATCAAGTTTTTGCTCCTTTTTTTTTTGGTTTTTTTTTTTTATATGATGATAATTTGTATTTGAAGTGAAGCATTTCCTTTTTTCTTGAGTGGCTTTCCAATTAAATCAAGTAATCATTTTATTGTCTTGGGATCAGAAGTACCACTTTCTCTCTGATTCATACATGCTGCAGAGACCCAGACTCCCTCCTTAGCCACAGTCAGAATTCACTGGCCACTCTGCACCCGTTGGCTTCTCTGAAAACGTATGGAACACCTCCAAAAAAGAGATTTCCAGAAGACAAATCTTATTACTCCTGACTTCTAGGTAATAAAAACAAAGAAACTGGAAGCCTAATAGTTTATGGTGAACCAGCATAGATAATAATTTACCTTAATCAAATTGTAATAATTTGCTTTAATGAAATTGCAAGAGCTGCCATGTGGATTGCCACTTTCATTATTAAACAGACTAACCTGTAGTTAGATTTGCTTAGTATTTTATATACCCAAATCTTATTGTCATTTACTGTAATATTCCCTTTAGTTTAGTTAAGAAGATTGAATCCTCTGGGCTGGTTGGCTATTTCAAGCCAAGTGGTTTTTGAAAACTTCAGAAAAGTCCTTTTCTTTTTTGAAGAATGAGATCAAGGAAAATATGTCATTTTATTTTTGTTATAAAAGTCTTACTGCCATCTCACTGAGGGATTTTACTCCAGGCGCTGGAGTGTAGATTTTAACTTTGGGAAGAGCGTGATTCTTATGTTGAGGTTGTGCCTTTTTCAATCACTGTTAAAGCTGACCAAAAAACTCTGGCATTGTTACAGCTCTGAAAATTATGTTGTTATAGCTCAGGAGCGTTTCACAGCTCTATCTCCTGATGGCTCTGTCTGCATCTAATATATCTCTTATTCCCCAAACAACTGCTGTGTTGCAAAAATTCTGCAAACAAACCGTCTTCGTAGAACAAGTCAACGTCCCCTGTTGGGAGGCTGGCGGAGCTGCTCTGGCGTTTCCAGTGCTTTCTGTTGTATTAAGGACTGGAGAGATGGTAGAGACTGGCTATTGTCACGAGTTGGTTGCTCCCTTTGAAAGGCCCTGACTGCACAGAGGAGGAGCTGGGTCTGACTGATGTATCGAAGGGCAAGCTAAAGGAAAGGGTTGAGACAATACTTCTGGATGCAATACTGGTGGCAAAAAAAAAATTGTAGTGCTTTAAGATCTCACAAACCAAAAGAAACACAGGGCTCCCTCCAGTGAAGAAATGTTACTAATATAAGCTGCAGTTACACTTCACAGATGCCTTCCTTTGTCGTGGATTGTAATAGTGATAATTACATTTTCCATAGGAAACATGAAGGTAGAATATAAAATGGCCCAGCACGATAATATAATTGATATGCTGTTGATACCCTTTCCTGCTTCAAGGAGAGAAAACGCAGTTACGAAAGCTGAGTTTTTGATCAGTCAATGTTTCCAAAAATCACAGATTAAAAAAGAGATATTATGTGTTTTGTTCCAAGGATTCGGGAAGTTTAGAGCATTTATGAAGTTAGGAAATTGTGGATTCAAGCATCTGAAAATTTGTTGTTATTGACAAAGTAGTTTAATAATAGTATTGCTCTTTTGCGATTTCTCTGCAGAAATTCAGCCCAAGATAAAATCTGACACACAAATTTGAAGTAGCCATGCAAAAATATTCTACATACTTCTAGAGAACTCTGATAATTAAAAAAAAAATCTTTAAAAATCTTAATTTTTTTTGAGTTATTTTTATATGAGTAGGTCTTCAAAATGTTTTTCTTCTCTAAAATGGCATTTTTGAGATCTTTCTGTTTTGCAGTAATGCAAGCCTAAAATAGCCCCTAATGCTATCTGAAGTTACTTGACTGGATCGTTAACCTGAATTTTAGGAAGTCTCTAAACATCTATTCACTGGGGAAGAATATTCTCCCTTGGTCACATTAGTCTCCTGGCAGCCTGAAGACTCGGGGTTGTGTCCTCACAGTGCCAGGCAGGGCCCACGGAAAGTGCGATCTCGGCAGGCACAGCTTGCACACTGAGCTCTTCAAATGAAAAGAAAAAGCTTTTCCCTGTGGCACTCTGGTTTGCTACTGCTAACAGCCATCCACCTTGTCTCTTCCCAAGGGGTCTCCATTCCCAGAGCTGATGGGAACACGTGCTTGTTCCCCTCCTCACCAGTCTGGTTTGAAGTCACCAACACTGTGAGCTAAGCAACCGACAGGTGCCCCCAGGTAGCTGCCAGGGTTCAAAAAAAGGAGTGGTGATTCTGAGGCCAAGGGGTGGGTGGGTTGTTTGGATTAAGGTGTTAACAACTGTCATGGCAAGATGAGCCAGGGCTCCTTTGTCAAAGCCCTAAATCTACGTCATTCTTCTGTACAAATCCCCCTCTGCTCTTCTGACCTGGGGATCAATGGGAGTCGCTGAGTGTTTGTCATGTTTGAAAGTTTGTCCATTTTTTTTCCCAGACTCTTAACAGAAGTGTTTAGGAGTTGAAATTAAGGTGGCTTGTTGCTTTTAAATCATAGCCTCAGATTTGTTTCTGTGTTAAGGAACACGAATAAGGAGCACACGTGCAGTTTCTGAAAATAACTCACAGCAAATGAACCAACTGACAAACAAACCTAGAAGTTTAGTTCTTTGGCATTAAAATAAAATCCCTTCTTTTTCACTGCTAATGAATCACATCCACTGCTTTTTATATTTTCTGAAGTTAGTAGGGACTGTGTTAATCATTTATTTTGATATCATCAAAACACTGGCTTTAAGAATATTACCTAGTGATTTTTCTAACAGGACCAAGAACTTGTGCAAAGCAAGGGCATGTTTGTGATGCAGGTGTGGAAGCTTGGTTTAGAATGCCAGAATCCAGCGCAAGCCCTCTTACAGTTACATTTTCCCAGTGAATACAGTTCTTCTGTGGAAAGTCTTACTTCACAGGGAATAACACACTTTTTCCTCCTAGGCCTGTCTTTGAGCCACTTTGGAGAGGATGCAATATCAGCTGCCGCTATAACCTCTCTGTTCACAGTTTGAACTGCAGGCAACAGCAGGGAGCTCAGCGTGGGCTAAACACCCAAGTATTCACTTTGATTTGTAGGAGGATTTTGCATCCAGCGTTGAGCTTTGTGCTGCTGCTCCTTGCTCTGATGCTACCGCGGTGGTGTCTGCGCTGCACCGCGGTTACTGCACAGCCGAGAATAGTTGTTGGAGGAAAAAAAGATGTAAATACTGAAAATGCTTATATGCCTCACAGGGTTTGTAGTCAGGCACTCTTTATGCGTGATTGTGATTTACCTTAAAATTGTTAGATGGGAAATGTTATATATCCTAGATTAAATGAACAAAAGTCTATAGGCTGACTTCTGATGTAATATTGGTTATAAAACATTGCTGAAATATTGCTTCTTGAACTAGAATATTAAAAAAAAAAAATCCAGTTTTCATTTAAAAATTACTTGTGATGGAGAGTCTAATGTCACCTGTACTAAGTTTTTCCAGTGGATGGTTACCCTTCTCTTTAAAAATGTCTGTGTCATGAGTAGGCTACATTTATCAAGCATTCACTCCTGTTACTTCTTTCAGCACTAAGCTGAAGAGTTGCTTTTTCATGTGTCTGTTCCCTGTATTGGAACTACAGATCAGTTACCTTTGATAAGGCAAAGTTTTTCCTCATTAAGCCAACTAAATCAAAGTCCTTAAATATTTCATTAAAACACATAGTTTCCAGTCATTTAATAAACGTTCCAGTTTTTCCCTCCAATTCTTAACATGCTGCTTGAAATATTGGTGCTAGAACTGCATGCTTTATTTCACCAGCAGCTGTAGTCATTTGAAAACCAGGAGTTCCACGTGCACCAAATTCCTACTCAAAGTTCCCCTGCTAACAAAAGAAGGTGATCACATTAACCTTTCATCACAACAAAAAAAGGTGATCACATTAACCTTTCATCACACCCGTTGCTTTGGTTATCAGACGACTCCTCAGTCAGAACAACAGTTTCCCAAACTAGCATTCCTTGCTTTGAAACACACCCTTCAGTACTTGTTCCCAGGCATGGGACTTTTACAGGAAGAACCCTCATTTTCCTTCAAGCTGAAGGTTTTGTAAATACATTCTTTGCAGCTCCGCTTCTGGCAGTCTTCCACTTCCATCCCACGCTCATTGCTTTACATCTCTCCGTGTTCTCTTCTCACACTGATTTGGAGCCATCACGACCAGAGTGCCTCTACAAATAAATGCCCTTGGGAAGCCAGGAGCGCCCCACTCCCTTCCTAAGTAATAGAGAGTTTCCATATCCATTAAAACAACCGTGTCCCCTTCTGTCTGAATGTGTCCTAGGCTTCTGAAGAGAAGCACGTGTTCTGTCAGCTCTCTGGAGTCGGTGCTGTGGAAGCTCCGTAGACTTCCACTTGAACCGGATGACTTTGCTGAGCAACATTTAAGTTTTGGAAAGGGTTCATTACAGTGGCTTCTGCACATTTTACATACGTATCCATATCATGACTCAGCCCCCTCAAATAACGGTACTTTTTGAGGTGTGGTAGGGAAACAGAAATCTGGCAGTTACTGCTGCTGAAGACAGTATTTTGTTGGGTGCTGGCCAAAAGCAAACTCCTGACCATTGCTTACAAATACAGAGCCTTTCTCCCTCCCATGTTGCTAAAGGGTTTAAACATTTTGGGGATTTTAACTGCTCTGTTTTCCTTTGACAGGGACTTTGTGATGCGGGTAAACAGCCATTCATAGTCTCCTCCCTTTCAACTCCAGTGGACACATTGTATGAATGAATACAGGGCTGTCAAAGGTATGATGTCCATTCACAATATCTCCCCCAAATAGCTTAACACTCCTGCTGAAGCCAGTGGCACATCATTTAGGAGGTGTTCATCTAAAAATACTTTTCTAGATTTGTTTTCTTCCTGGTATCCCATGTCCAGTAAAACCAAGAATCCTGTGTAAACTAATACCAACACATGTCTCCTTCCTAACTATTAAGTATTCCTTAACATGAAGGTCATTATGGAATAGCAGTTACCTTCAATTAATTTCTGTGAGAACCTTCTAAAAGTTGCATGCCTCTGAGGCCTGGTCTTCTGATCATCATTTCTCCTGGGGAGAACAGGCAAATGGGATTTACATGTGCTCAGCTCTTATGTGCTTCTGCATGGAAATGGGATGTGGCCACAGCTCACACTTTGACTTAGGGAATTTAAAGTGTTTGTAAGTTCTCCACTTTTCCTCCAAAAAAGCTGACAAAACAGGGCTTTGGAGGAAAAAAAACCAACCAAACATGATGCTGTGCAGGGAAAGGATGGTTATTGTAGTGACAGACCCAGCATGAAAAACAGTGAAAGGACATTGGCTCCTGGTTTCATTAGTGCACTCAGATTTTCCTGCTAATGAGATATCATAACATAAAAGACCAGAATCGCATTACAGAGACAATTGAAACATGGATAGAGATTTTCAAGACATTGCAAACTACTTGCCCTGAAAGAGTTACTGCAGAATGCTGTTAATTTTGCAGTGTATTTTATAATTATTTGCAGATGTAATAAAAAAGAACTGAAAGCTGAGGTGCATAGACTTCAAGGAAGAAAATCTCTCCTGTGCCTGCTCACATAGTTAGCATTTCCCTTCACCATTCCAGCAACTGGAGTGCATCTATGGTTGGGAGTCAGATGATGAAAAGATCATGTTAAAGAGCACCCTTGTGCATCTTTCCAGTTTGCCTGTTGTCTATTTTGAGTAAGACCCATCTATACCTCAGGCAAACCTTGCCTCTGGGTAGCATCCTCAAAAATAAGAACAGTTTTGATAATTGCAGAAGGGAAATAGTAACAAGCTAATTAATTTTCTTTTCTCTACCTACCCACCAAAGTCTACCATTGCCAGTCAAACACCCAGCTGCTGTCACAGAAGCTTTAAGTTGAAGAAAATAATGTCAAATATAGAGTTCAGCCTCTCAAGGGAAGACAAAAGAAATCACAAGGTAGAAATGGCTCCCTAAGAACTATGGGGGAGATGGGAAAGGGGAAAAGGATTGTTTTATGTTGTTGGTACGGATAATATCAAGAGGGATCACCAAAAGCTTGGGATATTTCTGCCAGGCTGCAGCTTATGTAAAGGGGGTAGCTCTTCTCCATTAAAAAGCAGGTAGATCTCCACAGGAAATGAAAGAAGAAAAGATCTATTTGGGGGTTTATTGTATTTGATCTCAGAGAGCCACGAAGAAACAGATGAGAAGCAAATACTTTCTTACGCTAGGACCAAGGGACCAGACTGGAGCAAAAGGCTCTGGAAGGGGTCAAAATGAAGAAAATTAAAGGAAAAATTATGCCAATGGACATCTTCAGCAAAAGGCTGAGCAGCACATCCCTGAGCTCTGCTGCTGTCACTGTGAGGAGCACCCTTCCAAGCAGTGGCTATAGGACCTTCCCACAGCAATCACTCTCTCTTTCTTTCCTCCCTGCAGGAAAAAAAAACCAGTCCTTTCCATACACACATCCTTGGGAGAAATTCAGCATTTAACTGTAAGTGGTCCAAAAGCATTTTCCTTTTTCAGACTAAGCAAAATGAATCCAAAGTATTCTTTCTTCTGCCTGAGGAACCCAGAGAAAGCACCATATGCCATGGAACTGAAAATAAATCAGATATTCCCTACTGAGGTGTGAAATCTTAACACTATTAATATCCAGATTATCCAGAGAGCAAATTTTCCTTTGAGCACCGATGGAAATAAACCCCAGTTCTTGGCAACACTGGTGTTTCCACATTAATATTAGTGAACCTTCCTTAATAATTGATGAGGCCTTGCAGAAACATGAAGAAATACCTTGTCCTGTAGATGAAGATTTTGGCTTGAACCCTTGCTGAAGGTTAGTCACGTATATCCCTCTGTAAGTCCTAATGGAATCAGAAATTCAACTATACAATGCAAGCAATAAGCTTCTCTGAACAGCCAAAGTTACTGCTATGACACAACAGCACTGCTCCTTCCAGGACTTCTGAACTTCCCTATGATCGCTTCACTGTGATCTGCTCAAATAGTTATCTAAAGACAGACAAACAGCAGGTAAGTGAGCTTTCTGATGACAGTGAGATGTGGAAACACCCATGCAGATACACAGGAATACAGCCTTTGTTATCTTGAAATTCTGCTGCCATTGTTGGCAGCATCATTGCTCTGGTCCTTGTCACTGCAGTTACCTTATCTCAGTAGCAGAAGCCAACTAGGAAGAGCTTGTACCATGTTCTGTAGAATGATCTGCTCTTCCATGCTCCTCCAAGAGCCAGATGACCATGGCATCTGAAGGTACACAATACTGCACAATGATATCCATCTGCTATAAAATTCCAGATGCATAGGCATGGCCTATCTGTGTATTTGTATCTGGCTGACACACCAACGCTGTGCAGCCATTCAGTGAGACATGGAGAATCTGGAGAATTGGACAGAGAGAAACCTAATGAAGCTCAACAAGGACAAGTTTAAGGTCCTGCACCTGGGGAGGGATAAACCCAAGCACCTGTACAAGTGAGGCATTGACCTGCTGGAAAGCAGCTCTGCTGAGAAGATCTAAGAGTCCTAGTGTATAACAAGTTCACCATGAGCCAGCAGGGTGTTCTTGTGGATAAGAAAGCCAAGGGTCATCTGGGATGCATTAAGAAGAGTGTGGCCAGCAGTATCAAGGGAGGTTCTCCTCCTCCTCTATTCTGCCCCAGTGAGGCTGCATTTGGACTACTGTGTCCAAGAGAGACAAGGAACTACCGGAAAGAGTCCAATGGAGAGTTACAAAGATGATTAGAAGACTGGAGAGTCTCTCCTATGAGGAAAGGTTGAGAGACTTGGGGATGGTTAGCCTGGAGAAGAGGGGATCTTGTAAATGCTTATAAATATCTGAAGGGTGGGTGTCAAGAGGATAGGACCAGACTCAGTTCAGTGTGCCCAGTGACAGGTAAGGCACAAGCTAGAGCACAGGAAGCTCCATCTGAACATGAGAAAAATCTTATTTACTGTAAGGGTGACAAAGCCTGGAACAAGCTGCCCAGAAAGGTTGTGAAGTCTCCTTCTCTGGAGATACTCTTTGTTCAAAACTGTACCAAAAAAAATGTTTTAAAAGTACTGAGAAAGTCTGTTTTATTGGCTGCCATGGCTCCCCCCATGCCCATTCTTGTCTGAAAACTGGGCAAAGCCCTGTAAACACACAGAAGTACAGAATCAAGGTTGAAATTAACCTCAATGCAACTTAGTGAGACCATTTAAGCAGTCAGAGGCAACATAGTTTTAGACCAAGAAAGTACTGTTATAAGGCAAAATCCCATTGAATAGAATTATGTCAGTGTTCAATGCAAAATAATGTACATTACCCTAGCTATGTGAAGTCATGATGGAGTACGGTGCCAGTACATGTTAAGAACTCTTTACACCATCTTAGAAAAAAATTAAATATTGCCAGTGTGAACTGAAGGACAGCATTAATTCTGTTCAGGTCATGCTGGGTCTGAAGAAAACTCCTAATGCAAAATATTGAATACAGTATCAATGAAAGATGTTGTTTGCTTCAAACTAAAATGAAATGAAATATGAATAATCCCGTTACCACGAGGCACTCCGCCCAGGTAATGATTCATCTAAATCCAAACTAAAAAAAACCAAACCAAACCAAGATTAGAGAAAACTCACTTTAAAAAATAAAATAAAGCAACCCCATTTTCTCTGCTTGTGTTGCACAGGATACTTGATGAAAGAATCAGAACTGTATCTCTGGCCAGACAATACATTCATCTATCTGCACAACCAGCACAGTTACAGATCTCTAGCCATCTAACAACCAGTTCTGCTACTCATTGCTTGAGGAGAAGCATACAGGAAAGACAGGTGGATATCTTCTTAGTTCTTAAAGAGTGAATAAGTCTTAAATAAGTTCCCAAACAAGCAAAAACATTTTATTTGTGTCCTTCTATATTCAAGGCATTAAGCAATATCTTTTCAAGTGTCTTGCCAACAGTTCAAACGTAGAACTGTCAAAACTACTGCTATAATCACCTTTAAGGCAGATAACCTTAAAGCTGGGAAAGCCTCAGAGGCTTGGATAAAGGACTCCTGCTTTATATTGTTGTGTTTGTGGCCAAGATTTTTTCAACCGGTGATTATTATAAAAGCTTTAAGTTTCCCCAAGTGTTAAGCACTGTATAGACAAATTTAATCAATCAAGAAAATCAAATCAAGCACTGTATAGACAAATTTAAAAATTCAGACATTTTAGACTGCCTAAAAATTAGGCACTGGGATAACATCTTTCTTTGACTTGCTGAAGAAGCCTACTGTTGGGATGAACTGGCTAATAAAATCCACAAGTCACTGGAAAAAAGGGGGCAGTGAATTTTTTTCAATATATAATAAATGGTCACATTTGAATCCTGCTCCTCCTTGGTTGAGCCCAAGCAACGTTTGCCACTAGGAGAAAGTCCATTGGCTTCAACTGTCTTTAAATTTGTTCCAGGATGAGAATCTACTGTTCCTCTGGCTCCTGCTTCAGGGAACAAACAGTGTGCCCTCTCCTTGCACTTTAGTTACCCCATCTGCTCCTTCACTTTCCATAATCCTTTATGTACAAGATTTATCTTAATTCACTGAATTCATCTTCAGGTTAATTTCCACTGCACTCCATGGATGTTATCTCTCAGATTCTGACCAAATGTTCCATAAGGAACTGGTTACTACATTATTAACCAAATGCAGCCAAGGTGATTAGTCTTGGACAGCTGGCTGGTGTTGAAGTTCTTGTTTTAAATATCATGTAGTTATTTTTTTTTAATTAACCTAGAAATGACATATTGCTAGATGATAGGATGCATGGACAATCATTTTTTTTACAGAGGAAGATACAGAAAGTCTAATATTTATTATTCATTGTTCCAGACACTTAAATGTGTGTGTACAAATTGCATACTGTACTCCTAAAAAAAAAAAAAAATGAAAAGAAAAAACCTCACAATGTGAGGCAATTTTCAAAGACTAACAATGCTGACAGTACGTGTCCTTTTAACTGAAGTCTCTTTTTTTTTCTTCAGGTCTTTTCAGTAAGAGGATAACTTCTTTAAAATATCAAAGTTAATTGTAGCTCGCACTGAAATGATAAATAAAAGATTTGACTCTCTACGGGAGGCTATTTTTCAACTGATAAAAGGAGAGAGATGTCTGACAGAATAATGGGATTAATTTTAAAAACATGCTCAGCTTTGGACATTATGTCCAAAGGCAATGACATGATTACTGTTGCCTTTAAAGAAAATACAAAAGTTAAATCTCAGGGAAAACTCTGGAAATACTAAGACAGTAGGCGTTTGATTGGCTTTGAGGGCTTAATAGACCGTTTAGCTACCTTTCAAATAGATGGCTGATGTGCCACAAGGTACATTTTAAAAAAGTTATCTGGATTTCAAAATCTCAGCTACTATGGGCTTTATTGGAAATCATACTGCTCATATCTTTGGTAACAAGTCTGCGTTTTCTTGAGCCAGTTGTTTTGGGTACCACCAACTTGCCTGTCAAGCGGCATGAGCAAGGAACACTCAGAGAGCTTTGCTGTGCTGAGTAAAATGGAAAAATTAGTCCTCTTTCCGAGGATTTTCTTTGAAAGCGAGACCCTGATCACCTTGAAATTAGTTTATTTTCAAACACTGTAAAAGAGTATTTTGGCACGTGAACATGCAGCTATCTGTAAAGAAGCATTTACATGTTGACACACTGAAGCAGGCTAAAGATATTGTAAGAAGCTATTTTGAATTTCCTGACCTTCACAGAACTGAAGTTTGCACTTTAATCAGTGCTAACGCAGTTTCTCTTCCCCCCTCCCTTTTCCACAATACAATAAGATTTTATTTGAATGTTGTGGTGTGGGTTGTGAAGTCCCAGAGAATTGAAGTGGCAAGTCTCCAGGATCTGACTGTGCTAAGGGAAGAGATAAATTATCTTTCTTGAAGGAGTGAGCAATTGCTTCATGTTTAAAACCTCTCCGCTATTAGGAATGAAAAACAAACTCTTGGATTTTGCACTGTGACCTCCCCACAATGTCTGTGAAGAGAATCACATAAATGTCAACTAAAGCAGACCTTCCCAGAGGATGGGCTTTGAAACGATTTCCAGAGAGAGTGGGGGCTTTGCCAGCTCAAAAAAAGTTTTTTTTGAAAGATGTGTTTGGGACAGGTGTATTATTATGCATCAGAGCAACTGAACTCTTCCAAATTCTGTTGTTTTAAGCAAAAGATATGTTAGGAACATTTTAGACTAATATTAATATAATTTCTAGCTCTGAAACAGAGGGCATTTATAGCATTTTAAAAATTAATAACGTGTGCATAGAGAAGCATTCTTGTTATACCAGTAATATACCAACAGTTCTAAGCAGACGTATTGTTACTCTACAGGATTTGCCTGTCTCTAGGTAATAACGGAGTTCTAACATTAATAAACAGAAACCTCAGCAATATAAGCACCTCTGCTTAGAACATTAACTACAATACTAACAGTCCTTGTCATTGTTACGTTTTGAATCTTCATTGCCAAATACACATGAGACAAAATAAATCATTTTGTATAACTGCAGAAACCTTTCTCCCCCAGATTCCTTTCTTTCCCCCTCCAAGACTTTTTCATGCTGCTTTAGTGGTAGCATAACATGTTAACTTCTTTATGCTGCAGTTTGCTGATAGGAAGTTTTATTGTACATGTTAGTATAGGAAAGCTACAAGAAAGTTGCTTGATCTCCTTCCAAGTTTTAAACACCAATTTTAAGCAGCAACAGCCTCATTCACTAATTGCTGTTTATTTCATACATGCTGCTGTATTTTTTTTTCTTTTCTTATTTTCTCTCTCTACCACAGCTGAATCTCTTTAATTGCAGCATAATTTTTCATTCTGCTCAGGTCAGTTTTATTTCCCTCCTTCCCCCAACTTTAATAATATTTGCACAGAAAAATACCGAGTGCTGTGTTATTTTTGGCTTTTGATAAAAGTGGGCAATATATTCTAGCTTTGTGTTAAAACTAAGGTTAAGTAGCATTCTAAGTAAGGTGTGGACCAAAACTGCAAATACTGCCAAAATGGGTTTTTTTTCAAAAGGTCTTCTTCATATTTGAGCAATAATTCTCAGCGGTGCAAAGCTGGGGTTTCATTGTTAAAGGGAAAAAATACTATTGTCCTTTCTATTAACAAGTTTAAAAAAAAAAAGAAACAAAAGGGCAAAATCTTCCTTCCCCCCCCCCCCCACTTCCAAAGAAGGTATTTTCTTGTTCGAGATGCTTTAAACATGAAACAGCCATAGTGCCCTACTCCCACATAATCTTCTTATGCCTTCTCTCCTCTACAAGTTGCTTCTCTGCTTGGAGCCTCCAGCCTTTCCCTCAACTTTACCTCTTAGGTTAAGAAATAGAAATGGAAACATTAATGAAGTTTTTGCTTCTATTGCTCAGACTCAGGGTCTCTGCAGGCATCCTGGAGGGGCTTCTAGAACTGCTTAATGCTTCAAGGGAAAAGAATCAGCTTCCTTGTAGTGTTCTAGTGGTATCAAACTGAACTTTAATTAATTCTGTGTGTTCTTGAAGGCAGGAAGCCCTCTCTCTCTCACTTTGTGCTTCTCTGAGACTGGGTGTCTATGTGTTCATCTAGCAAAACAGGGTCCTAATTCTGATCCAAATCTAAATTGGTCACAAGGTAATCAAAGAAGCTCATATTCATTAAATACTCTGCGTTTGTTTCCTCTCATCACTTGCTTTCTTCTCTGCACAGTTTTTTCTCCATCTTTCTTTATTTCTTACACTGTTTTCATAATGCAGTGAAATGTCAAGGTATTTAAACGAAAATAACTCAGCATTAGATAAACCAAATACTACAATTGTGGGCTGGTTTGTTTTGGTTTTTTTCCCTCTTGCCCTTCTTTATATCCAAAACATATCAACGATGGTAATAAGAGGCTAGTCAAATTTTTCATGGAAGGTGGAGCATAAGTGCAACTTAATAATGAGTTTTTAGCAAAACCTCTTTTGACATGCCCACGTTATTGACACTGCTTACCAGGTTCCTGCTGAATTTAGGGCCTTTTTGTTCTGAGCACTATGTAAACAAAGAAGAAAAATAATTCCTGAGCTAATGAGGCTGGGTTTAGACTTGCAGGGGGAGTGAAAATAGGAAGTTATTCTTCATCTTCAAGAAGAATGGTGAAGAGGGATCGTGTACACTCTGCCTTTGAGAGTATCCCTAGCCTGGTAAGACTCAACTTATGAGACAGATGCTACAGAAGATGTTAGAGTTGAATGAAGCTGTTAAGGCAACCAAGAAAAGGAGGCTTTGTAAACTGAGCAGATACTGTCCAGTGTGTTCTCAAATTTTAAAAATCCCAAATTTCAGGAAAGTTAAAGGAAAAACAAGACTTAAGGCAGGACTTTTCAACAATCCACTATTCCATAGTACTTGAAACTTAATAAATGTTAACTTACAGAGTTCTGATAAGTACTTACATTACAGTTATTGTTGGAACACTCTGCTGAGGGTTTAATAAAAACAGAAAACTTGAAACTGCCAAAGAAAGTTTTACTTAAAAAAACCCAACCTTGCACATAAATCCATATAAAAAGCTTTCAGCAGCTAACTAAATAAATACAGCAGAGCACCCACAAAGAAGCTTGAAAACCTCTGCTACAATTTTGTATTACTTTGTTGGAACATTTATGTTAAATAAGCCACTTTAATCTCAGCTCTTTAGGATAGACACGAGCTTGTTAGATCTTCAGCTCCTTTTCCATCTTCACTCTACATAACTGCTACTTACTGCAGGTATAAAAGATTTTTAAATTGTTACTTCCCTCTGTTCATAAGCCTTGAATAGAGAACAGATTTGCATCATAGGGAAGAAAGAACTTTTATAATGACAACGCAACTAAGTTCAGCCTCACAATCGGACTGAAATGTACCTTTTTTCTAATTGAGAAGACAATGGGAAATATTAGCACCTTCCAAGCATTATAGTCTCTCTTTGAGTCATTCTTCCCATCTCATCACCTGACTTGTCAGGGATTTTTATTGGCATGTATTCAGCTAATGTAAAAAGTGTTTAAGCTGGAGCTATGGTGTGGAAAGCACGGTCTGAAGGAGATAGCTGTAAAGCCTAGAAATTTTTGTCAATTTGTGTGGTTTGTAAGGCTGTAAAGGCAATTAAGTCACAGCATTGGTCTTTAAAAAGCAATTCAATATTACGTGTGTACAAGCACACATTCTCAAATCTCTTTTAGGTGGGCAGTTTTCTGCTACCCAGATTGAGAAAAAAAACCAAAGTAGTAAGCAGCAAACGTTAGATCAAAAATAGACATTCTTTTCTTTTAAGGTTGAGGTAGGATGAACAGCAAAATTATTCTCCTTTCCACAATCAGCATCATTTCACATAGTCCACTGTGTGATCAGAAGAATTTCTTTCTCTTCAAGTTTCACAACTCTGATGTTTTTCAATTCAGAAATTAATTTCTAAACTCAGCAGCAATAACATTTCCTTTAAAAAGTATCAAATCCAGACATTTTCCTTGACTTGTCAATGCTTTAATGTTTGAACTGAATAATAATTTAGTCCTAGATGATTTGCTTACAGAGTTTTTTATCATCAATGCTTCAATGGCCATTTTGCTGTTTGGCTGCTGCAAATGTATCACAGACTTCTCTGTACTGTCTGCCCAGTCACATGCTGTTCAACCATTGCCAAAACCATCTTCACATTTTCCACTAATAAAACCACAGTATAGAGATATTGTCACATTTATAGTGTTACTAGAAATAATAATCCCTTAAGACTTAATATACTAAAAGGGCAAATAAAAAAATGGCCCTCAAGATGGCTGAGGCTGTGAAACTCAGCTTTAGAGACTATTTTTCTTTTCATCGCTGTTGCTCTCAGACTTTGCCATCATTTTAGCTTGTACTGAAGAAAGCATAAATTGCTCAACGACAAAGTAAAATCAAGGAGGATTTCTAACTCTTAGAAGAGATTAAAGTATACCCAATCACAGAATCACAGAATGGTAGGGGTTGGAAGGGACCTCAAAAGATCATCGAGTCTGACCCCCCCTGCCAGAGCAGGATCACCTAGATAAGGCCACACAGGAACAGATCCAGGTGGGTTTTGAAAGTCTCCAGAGAAGGAGAGTCCACAACCTCCCTGAGCAGCCAGTGTTCTGTCAACCTCACTGGGGAAAAGTTTCTCCTTACATTTACATGGAACCTCCTATGTCCCAAAAGTGCTAGCGTTTGGAGATCAGGCTGGTGTGCATGAGAAGTTTTTCTATCTCTTTTTTTTATTTTATGGTGCATTTATATGGTGACTTCCCCTGAAACGTACTAATCTTACATAAAGGAAAGAGACTTGAGGAGATCTCCAATTTGTTCTCAGTGGGAAACATAAGATGTACGCTCTCTAGGGAAGATTGCTGAGGGGATGAAAGTGCTCTGCTATTTCCATTAAACAGCCCCAGTTCTATGTGTCAACCAAAGAGGGGAGCATGGATCTTCTACCAGATAATCTGCTTCTCTGGACTACCCAGTGATGCTGCATACTGCATACAGCTCTGAATCATCACTGATACTGGTGCTGATCATCACTGGTATGATATCAGTATCGTACCATTCTCTCTCCACCATGAAGGTCTTTGCATCTGCATTCTGATGCACTCACCTGTGTTATTTATATTATTTCAAAACACAATGACAAGTAGCTCTCAGAAAAATGTTCATGCAGGTCCCACAAAGCATAGGAAAAATGGGTTTGAACTTCATAGACTGAGTACAAACTAGCCTAGGTTTCTTTTTTGTATCGGGTACAGAAAATCCAAGCATGTTGTTATGGTTGCATGACAAACTGTGCTTTAGATCCTGCTAGGATATTTATCAAGTGACAGGCTTATTTTTCTTTACTCCTCACAAAAGATGAAGTCTCACAGTGCTCTAGCTCTGTATTCTCAGCTGTGTTAGCATTATGGACCCAGTTATATCCGGCTGAAGCAAAATCCTTCCTGCTGAAGAGTGTGTGATCAGCACACTGGGTGAAAATGACTCAAATCGAGGTATTTATTCATTCATTGAAAGAACATAGAAAAGCAGGAAAAATACAAAAGGTTAGGTATATACCCATATTTCCTCTTAACTACATTTTAATCTTTACTTTCAACACTTGGTAAGTCAACTTTCACCCAGTTCTGGTCTGGGAAGAACAAACCAGGCTTCTGCAATGGGCTTATATTGAGTTAGTGGTAACTTTGCAGTGATGCAGTCTTAGCCTTAGGTCAAGCAGATTAAACTGAGCAATACTTATAGCTGTTCGTCATACTGTTTCATCCAGGTAGTGGATGTGCATTTAGCTGCCTCTAAACCTTAGAGAAAGTAGGAAGTAGGTTAAGCTTCTCAACTAGCAATAACAGGGGACAATATCTGAAGCCACTCCTAGAGACCCTGAGCCTGAGTTTTAAGTCAGTGAGATGGTCACTGGAGTTCCACTGCACAGAATCAGTCCTGCACAGCCTTTTTCTCATTGAAACACCATGAAATCTAAATATATTATGCACAGGGAAATAAACAATCAAACAAAACACACAAACAAACAGAATTGCAATCTCACTGTACATATTTGACATGCAGGAAAACTGCAGTGTTTAAAATGAAAATAGGGTATTAGTGGACTGCATGTAGTTCTAGATGTTACATTTCAAGAATGATGTGGACTAGATGAAAGTAGAAGAATGAGGGTAATGCAGAATTTGGAAAGCCTGACTTTCCACGGAGGACTGCAAAATCATGAAACATTTTTCATAAGGGAAAGAGACAGGGGAGAGATGTGATGATGAACTTAAACTATGAAAATAGTTGCTTTTTGTTCTCTACGTCTATGGAGAGTAACGTATCATGGGAAAAGAGAATGTGCAAGAAGACGCGAGGAATGAAGTGCTCTCAGTCTTCTCAGATCTCCCTGTCTCATAGCAAAGACAAGGAAAGGAGAGGAGAGGATGATCAGGTTAAGGGCTGCCTAGATAAGCTGCATCTATGGGACTGTGTGGGATACGTTGGAGGGTATTAAGAGACCTGATCACTTCGTCATCTTTGAGCTTGTGTCCTAACAGCGTTCCCACTTGCAGGTGCAATAAGACCTTCACTATCTTCCAACTTGACAATCAAAGCTGGGACACAATTATAACTATCCATTAAGTTGTCTAACATGTTAAAACTCTAAGAATCGCACTACTTAGATTCCTTTAATTACTTTAAGTTGACATGATGCTATTTATTAATATTAACATGATACTACTTATGAATGTTAACATGATGCTACTTATGAATATTTGCATTGCAGTAAAATTTGCAAGATCACTGTTTTGGGTTGTTCTTTTTTTTTTTTTTTATTCTGGAACTAATTTCTTGACCTATTTTGGTTCATAGCTGAGGGTCAACAGTAGCCAGTTTTTCCTGTCCTCTCATCTGGCTTTCTGAGTTTCCCAAACATGAGTCAGCCTGGTCTAGAGCTGTACCTGAAGCAGCAGGCTGAAAGGCAGGGCGTATTAGCACTCTGCTAATTTGCCTCTCCGGCTGCCGAGCCAAAGCACACTCACAACTTCCTACCTTGGAGTACAGCCAAAATAAATCTGCGACTCCACTTATCCAAGCAGATACACACTTCAACATTTAATTCCCTTTTCTTTTTTTTTTTTTTTCCCCAAACATCATTCTGAAAACCCTTTCCTCTTTTAGCGTAGGAAGCCTCTGCCTTTATACATGGCTTAGCATCAGCGTTGCCGAAGGCAGTGGGAAACAGCAGCCATTTTGAAAGAGAACAATTCTTTCTGTTTTGCTGGAAAAAAACCCCATGTGCGTCGGCTTTTAAGGCAATTAAATTTCAGCTCAGTGTTTTTACTGTTAGTTCAAAGACTACTCATGTGCCTACTGTAGGGTGTCTATTCTGAGCAGAGGAGAGGAGGACGGGATGAGGAGGGGTGAGTGGGTAAGCGTTCATTTAAACAGAGTATGGCAGAGGAGAGCACTTGTCAGGGGTATGGTCCTGCCAGGGAGGCACTTGGGAGGAAGCCCAGTGTGAAGACCTCAGCCATGTGGGCTCCTGTGCCACCAGAAAGAGAATGAAAAAGGTACTTTCATGTGTCCTGGAGAGTCATTCCTTCTAATAAATGTTCTGCTGAAGGTGAGGATCCGGATGAACGCCGGTGTCATAACCTGAGGTTATTGCAGGGTTTCACTAGGCACCGGAGATCAGAGTTGGGGTTGGTTGCATTCCTCCATAGCCAGTGCTTAATGCTTGGAATTAACTTTTAACACTTCTTGTTTATATATATTTTGCACTTCTAAGCTCTACTTTGATTGTATTGTGTGTGATGGGTTTGGGCAGAAAAACACAGTGGAGTTGGTCAGACAAATTTTGATCAGGATTTTTGAGAACTACTTTTTGTGGATTTGACAAGAGTCTGACAGCTTAAAAAATTGCACATCAAGGGTCTTTGTCTAGAAAACAACAGAATCAATAATTTTATGAGGAAAAATAATTTTCCATTGAAAGTTTAAGTTAATTACATCAAATCTTTTAATTACATTCATTGGTTGAAATTGATTATGTTGTTAACTGAGTTGCTTAAAATTGAGCTGAATTGTACTGAATATTCTTGAGATCTCAATTTTTTCTTCATCTGGGGCAGAAAGAGATTGCAAAATCTTGACCTTTTTCATGATGATTAAACTGTTTCCCATACAGTTTTAATTTCTAACAGTATAAGAATATGTTTTAGTATAGATTTCAGATATAAGCTGTCAACCTTAACTCAGTTTTATAGCAGGTTTTTATAGCAAATTTATTATCTGACACAAATATATTAAGCCTTAAAAGGAGACCATATTGTAAGCCAACCACTGATATAGACAAATTGAGGCTTAAATTCTATCTCAGCCGCTGTTCTCCCCTTCACCTTACAGCACTTCATTAAATGAAATGATTAACATTGATCACACGCAGTTGTAGCAGAAAGTGGCAAGATTTCTAAAGGCCATTATTTTATGTGGTAGCTCACTTCATAGTCCTGTAGACACTCCCAAAATGTTGTGTCTCCTGTGTAGACAAGCTTTACCCCTATCATAAAATCAGCCCTGTGTCTGAAGAATAGTACTACCACCCATTAGTCATCATTTGAGAGTTTTAGTTATTTTATACTTACCTTGCCTTGAGTTGTCTGGAAGGTAAGAACCATGGCCCAGCACGTGGAGTGGAAACTAGGTTAAATGTGTGCATGGTGGGTTACATTACTGAGGACATGCATTTCAGCTTCTTTTTCCTTTTTTTTTAATTAGCTTTCCTAAGGGCTCATCGTTTCCTGTGCAGGTAACTTCCTGCAATAAAGTTGTGATAGGACAAGAGGGTGGATGATGATGTCATTTTCCTTTGGGATGTAATGGAGGGAGGAATTGCCACCAGATTTACATTAGCAACTGCTGTTAATAGAAAAGACACTTCACAAAGTTGTGGAGGAACCTGGTGCAAGCAAATGCTCCAAAACTAAGTCAGGTTGACCAACTGCTGACATATACTTTTGTGTGCACTCAGTCACGGCAAAGCACACTCCACAAAGTATATTCTCTTTACCTGTATGACCTTTGCCTTGCTTTGATCACATATATTTGGCTATACTTCCTTCATGAGATGAGAATCTGATTGCCATCCTGGTGATTAATGCTGAAGATGAAGTAGAGATAAATACGAACTTAAAATACCGCATTTATCTCTGCACTTCTTGATTTCTCCACAATCCTGATATTTTAAATGCAGCTTTCTTTATAGCAGGGTTTTTTTTTTTAATTATATTCCTTTGCCATTGGAAAAACACCTGCTAACAAACCATGTCCATTTTGTACTATAACACTGTGTATAACATCATTATTCTTACGCTATGAACAGATACCAAGAACTAGGTAACTGTAGTACCCATTATAAATTGAAAAGATTCACAGTTTGATGCAGTTCAGCCATGTCAAAAGGGAGAGTTAATGAAACATAGGTGAGCAAATAGGAGACAGAAGAAAGGGTTAGGAAATGATGCAGATAATCCTAATGCTTTTCAACACAGGTGAAGCAGTTTGGGGCTGCAATCATTTAGTGCTAGTAAAGCCTGGCACTGTCCTTTTCCTGATTTCTCCTATATATGGAAGGACATTTCAGAGAGATATCAGCCCAACTGTGTAAGGGATATACAATGCCATTGACACCCTTTGGTTAGGACTGGGCTTGAGAGCATATCCAAATATAAATATGTAGTAATATACAGGTGTGTATTATACATACATACACATGTATATGAGTTTGTGTATATGTATAAAGAGATGAGTAACGCATAGGTAGCTATATATTTAGTATGGCTTATTGTTCATTTTTGCCATAGTAAAAATGACCAGTTTGATCACTCCTTGTCATCTATATATGTATGTAGCTTACTGGGGAGAAAAAACACGTTTTACTTTGATCTGAAAGGTGAGTGAGATACGGTTTGTTCTGATTCATTCCATGTCAGTACAATACAACCTGTATTTTAGCTGGAGAATTTTTACTGTGAGTGGATTGAAAATGATGTACAGAACAGAAAGAACACAGTTTAATTTTTTTTAGGCAGGGGTTGAACAGGGAACATAGACTGTTGGATAAAAAAGCAGTTAAAACCAGTCTCCTTTGATTTGTAAACTGAGCAGATTTAATCTGGAAATCACCAGGGGAAAATAAATACAGTAAATGATAGATGTCATTTTTATAGTGTCTTTTTTTTTTTTTTGGACCAGAGTTACAGTTAAGCAGTTCTGCTGACATGATAGATGTTCCAGAGGAGCCTTGTGCCTCACAGAATTTTAACTGCAAACCTTTATACTTAACACGTATCTCCTAAGGCAATGAGACACACCGCAATCAACACTAACATCATTTAAACCTGCATCTGCCAGAAACTACAGGTCTGTGTCAGTTATGATTACTACCTATTATTGCAATCCTTCGTTATTATACCACCTATTATTTTACCACTTGTTATTATGCCACCCATCTCTAGGTGGTACGAATGCAGTTTGCCTTATCCAGCAGATATAAAATGAGGTAATACGCTCATGGAAGTGTTACCATCCACACTGCGTGGTTTCAAATTCACTCAAACCTGAATGACTAGTCCCATATGGGAAAAGAGAACTAGCAATGGTACCCAGACATTTGTAGGATGTGCCTTTGCTGCAGCAAGGCCAGTAGAGTAAGTGGAGAGCCTGAGAGGTGGTAATTTTTAGAGGAAGAGTACAGCATGAGAAATGACAGCAGGAAAGTAAAAGAACTAAAAAAGAGGAAAAGAGAAAGTGCAAAGTGAATACTGGCACTAAATCCAGCAAGAAGTGGTAAAGGAAAAAAGCAAATATCCAGGGAAGTGAATAAGCCTTTAGTTATCCATAAGTGGTCCCATTACCAATTTAGAATTCATTACAAGCATTAGCATGGCAGCCATCAGCATCGTTTCTGGAACCTCCCTAAATGCTTTCTTTCATCCTTGTGAAAACCTCCAAAGCATAGCAATACAGTGTGTCTGGCACGGAGCCAGTTTAGAGCTTCTCAGCTGCATAGCAAAAACAGAGTTATACTACCAGAAGGATGAGAAAGTGGGACCAGGCCAGTGTCCTCTCCTGTCACTGGAATGGGCAGAGATGGGATGAAAGGGAGCCATGGGGACAGAGGCTCGTTACTGTGATGAATGAAGGGACAAGCTATGTTCTTCTGCAGGGACCTTCACCCCAGACCTCCCACTGGCACCTCGGCAGCCGGCGTGGCATCAGCGGTCAGGAAGATCTCCAGGGCTTTGGCACAGCAGCCTGCTTTGCTGAACATCTATTGTTATCCCATCTGCACTACTGCTGGATTCCTTCTACTGCCAGCTGAAGAGCAAGGGAGACTGACCAAGTCCCTTGATATTATGGGCATTGCTGGTTTCATAGTATGTGATAATGTGTGAACTGGTGTTCTCAGTGATGATAGCTAAGCAAACAGCAATGGAGATACGTTGAGTTGAGAATGTTTGTTGTTAAATGTTTGTCCGTTGCTGAAAAATACATGTTTGAGTACAGCTGAACCTTTGCAGTAAGTTATGCTGAATTTGACAGACAATTTTAGTTGATAAAGGGTGCGATATTTTAATAGTTGGTTTTGCCTCAGATATTTAATTTTAAAACAGCAATGTAAAATGTGTTAATAACATCCAACCCGAAGTAAAACGAGTGAAACATCTTTTTAAGTCGGACAAAATGTTTCATGTTACAAGAAATAAACATATTTTTCCTAATGTCAACAGCAAATGTGGGAGAAATATTAAAAAATAGAACCTAAAATGAGAACTACACCTCTAGCTTCTCTAAGGACTGCTGCTCCTTCTTGTGTCCTTGGAAGGCATTTGTGTGTGTAGCCCTCCAGTAATTGTCTCAACACTGGTTTGGCATTTTGTTTTACTGAGACAGTGGGTCCACATTATAGATAACTAAGTATCTCTTTTTTAATCAGATACTGAAATTGCACAGGACATTTAGAGATTCAAACACATTTACAAAGACAGCTGTACGCATACAGGATCCTTCACAATGACCCTCAGAGAAACAAGAGTTTAACAGTATAATATTTTCTGAGAAACATATTGTTTTCCTTGTGAAAAGGAGCAGCCAAATTTGAAGTTAGTTAGGATAGGCTGATGTTAGTCTGACTATTTGTCAGGAAGAGTTCCGTGCCACAGTTTGCGTTAATCTCTGAGACAGTTTTGGTGTCAGAATACATGGCACCCTAGCACCAGTTCAAGAGAGACAGGGAACTACTGGAGAGACTCCAGAGGAGGGAAACAAAGATGATTAGGGGACTGGAGCATCACTCTTAATGAGGAAAAGTTGAGAGACCTGGGGCTGTTTAGCCTGGAGAAGATTGAGAGGAGACCTTATCAATGTGTGTAAATATCTAAAGGGTGGGTGCAAGGAGGATGGGGCCAGACTCCTTTTCAGTGGTGCCCAGGGACAAGGGGCAATGGGCACAAGCTGGAACACAGGAGGTTCCATCTAAATATGAGGAAAAACCTCTTTCCTGTGAGGGTGATGGAGCCTGGACCAGGATGCCCAGAGAGGTGATGGAGTCTCCTTCTCTGGAGAGATTCAAAGCCTGCCCAGATGTGATCCTCTGTAATGTGCTCCAGGCAAACCTGCTTTGGTGGGGGGGCTGGACTAAATGATCTCTAGAGGTTCCTTCCAACTCCAACAATCCTGTGATTCTGTGATTCAGATCAAACAGTGGGAAGCAGACATGAAGGTCAGTGTAGCAAAGAAATGGGAGGCAGATACATTCAAATGGGAATGTTTAGACCATTGGTCAGCAAGTAACACCCTCCTAAGCAAATCAAAGCAACATGGACTTCAGTGAGATCAGAAAAGACATGATTACAGCAATTAAGCCTGGAACTAAGAAACCTACTTGAGACCATTACTATTGTTGTGACCATTCTTATCATTGTTACTATTTGCCTGAACAGACATAAATGACCCAGGTACTGTGTGGGGAACTGAGAAGCAAGATTTGGACTTGACAGACAGGAGGCAAGGCAGCAAAATTTAGTGCCTATGTGCATTTTTAAACATTTGAATAGTCTTCTACTAGAATGGCATCAGTATGTCATTGTGTATATATATCTGGTATATGAAAACGAGTATCTGAGGGGCCACGTCCTTGTGAGCTCACCATCATATCCTATCATATTTCCATCTTCACCCATCAGTCCCACGTTGTGTTTTAAATCTGTTGTAAAAACTGAAAGTCTTATTTCAAGCCCTGTCTTATTCTTTTTAGCTATTAAATTGCCCCAGTTCGGTGTACAGGGTGTAGGATTTTCGGTATGTATTTGCAATAGGGTAATTTTAAAGAAGAGAAAAACCCCAAAACATTGTGTTCCTGATCAGAAAAAGCTTATCACCCAGGATGTACAAATATCATATGCAACTACTGTCAGGTAGAGGTGTTCACCCCCACCAGTCCTGGACTTTGGCAGGACTCTCCTGTGCAGCAGAACAAGGGGTAATAATTTTGAAGAAAACGAGAGTGCTCATGGTAATGAGAGCCCAGGAGGAGAGGCTCATCTGAGAAAGGAAAAATAGGGAAGAGGAAAAAGAAAGTTTTCCTTGTGAGATGATTTTTTCAGCTAAAAGAAAACCTGTAGGTCATCAGGCCTTGTTTCAAATGATGCAGGAAGGAACAAAAAGCTGCAGAGCCCCTCACTATGTCCCAGCTGCTGGTGAGGTGAGGATGCCCTGTGCCCTCAGGCAGGGATGCTGAGTAGAGCTGGCCAAAACCCAACAGTTTTGCTTTGTGAAAAATCTCGAGGTGGTTGAGGGTGATGCAAGATGTCAGCACACATGAGACTGAGACTTTTTGATAGATATCATGCAAGGAATATGCTGAATCTACTTGCCAAGCCTTTCACAGGGGAATGACTTGTACAACAGAGGGAGGGTGTGGGTCTGGCTCTGTAGGTGAGTCCATTCTGGGTATGTGTGTTTGACTGTATCGACCACTTCATCTTGTCCCACCATCATGCAGCCACCAGCTCTGAGATGGGGAGTTCTTGCAATGAGCAAACTGGCCCAGGTCAGCCCTGCTGCTCCTCCAGCTCATCTCACCAGTACAAGCCCAGCACTGCTGACTGCCCTTATAGACATTACTGTTTGGTACCTGATGTCACAGGACTTACCAGTGAGGAATTTGTACCTCACATAAATAGAGTGGAGGAAAGGTAGAGCAGTGCAGCAGAGGAGGAGGGAAGCTGCCTGTCTTTTGCTTTTTTTTGCACTGCTTTCCACTCCAAATCTCGGTGAGCAAACCT
Source organism: Todiramphus chloris collaris (assembly GCA_025345505.1). Taxonomy (NCBI): domain Eukaryota; kingdom Metazoa; phylum Chordata; class Aves; order Coraciiformes; family Alcedinidae; genus Todiramphus; species Todiramphus chloris. The sequence goes on along the minus strand of JANVCC010000261.1, from coordinate 7,360,383 downwards.
AGCTCCTTGCCCTGCAAGAATCCCTGTATTTTACTTTGAAAATCTGGTCAGTCTGCTCATCATTGGGTTAAATCAGGATTCCCTGTGCTGTGTCTGATGCATTATGTGGGGAATTTAGTAATGACACTTAAAATCCCTTCCAATTTAAGTTTAAATCCCTCTCTACAATTGAATCTTCCTTTCCTGACAAAATTATTCTAGAGTATTTTTAAACAATCGAATTTGTTGTGGACATGTTTCCCCTGATACACTGAGCTTCACCATCCTCTCCCCACCCTGGAGTGACTTGGAGCCCACGTGTACTCCTCGCTCCTTGAGAGAATATCTCAAGGACAAAAAAAGCTGTCAAGTCACAGGAACAAAGCACAGGGAAGTGCTGTTCATCCTCGCTCTCCCACCAGGTCTCTAATAAAGAAAACTAATAATACCCATCTTAGGTAGCCTGCTTCTACAACTAGTCTCATTATTTCAGCAAAGCAGTGTAAGCTGCCAGCTGTATCTTTTATACCACCAGTCACACTTTGCAGAGGAGCAATTTGCTGCTATTTTGAAAGCAAGCCCCCTCTCCCCCTCTTTTGTTCCTGTTGCTTTCCTAGGCCCTGACTGGAAAGAGTAGGGAGAGCTCTGTGTGCAAGGCTGACGAGGACAGGCAGGGCCGGGGGATGAGTAGCAGCAATCCCTTCTATTACCTGTGTCACTTTCTCCCTTCCTTGTAATTCCTCACTTCCCTGGTGATTAGAAGGGTTCTCATCACACTTCTCCCAGTTCCTTGGTTTAAATGCAAACTAAATGCAAACTATTTGTTATATCCAGCAGTATGCTGCTGGCTGCTCTTCTGAATAAGAGCATTTCTGCTCTCATCCCCAGAGCTTTTCATCTGTGGAGCCCTTTGGGCAGCCATCTCCCAGTTCCCAGCGTAGCCCCGACAGAGGATGGATTCTGGGGACATACAGATTGCCTCTGTAGGGCTGCAGCACAAGTGCTGCATCCTATCTCCTTTAGAGCTGTCCCTACTGGCCTCGAGCCAAGTTTAGCCCTTGCTGAACACAAGAAAAATCCAAGTGTTTTTTGGCAGAAATACAAACCATTTGGAGCACTTCGGCGTATGGATGTGAAGTGTTTTACAAGCATCCTTAGAAGCCCGGCACAGCTCTTTGTATCATAAATTTCTGTAGTGTGAACAAGCCTTGAGAAAATACCTAGGAGAGGAATGGGTGGCAACTGACGGCGTAATTACTGCTTTGAGGAAAAAGGAGGACAGAAATGGAGGGCAGAAGAGAGACTTGTTGATTGGGCAAAATTTAATGGTGCAATTTGACCAAGAACTGGAAATCAGAAATGAGTTGAACACATTTTCATTTTGAGGCTTGTTTTTTTCCCTACTGATAACAAAAACTAAAAATAGCTAAAATCAAAATATATTAATTTCATCAAATAGAACATTTGAATTTACTAGAAACCAAGTTTTCCAAAATTTCATTTTCTAATCATAATAATTACACTACTCTTATTTTACTGTTATTTCCGTAACACACAATCCTCCGATCTCCTTTTAATTTGCATGGGGACAATCAGAAGTTTCTGCAGAGTCTATATCATATTTCTGCCTGTACAAAGTCTCTGCATCATTGCATCCTTCAGCATGCTCCATTAGATACTAGCATTTTCTGCATGGATTTTCCACATTTTTATTTCTCAACTGATGCCTTAGATGCAGATCACGATTTAATTCTGTTTCACCAGAAGTTATGACAAATGTTCTTTGGTGAAACTGAAAGATGCTATCAGAACCTACTTTGCATGCAGCACTCTTGTAAGTACATCAACAACCTATTTAGCCATTTAACAGATGAGGATGAAGAAAAATTCCTAAGTTAGAAAAGTCTAAAAAGAAAGTGACTCCACTGACTAAAATTATTGTTTCAGTGTTATGAATCTGGAGAGGGGGAAAAAAAGGGAAGGCAAGGGAGAGAAAGGGAGAGAAAGGGAGAGAAAGAAAGTCATATAATCTTTTTTTTTGTCTCTCCCATCTTTATCACTTGAAGGCTCACAGGCTAGTTAAATTTCAATAGCTATGCAGCAGGACACATTTGTGAAGCTGCTTGAAGATTAGTGGGTGCTCAAGACAATAAAGCGGTGATAGAATGACCCCAGTTAACAGGTTTTATCTTGGCAAGGAACTTATTCCCATCTGCCTGAACGAGCTTGAAAGTAAAATAAACAGAAGCTGTCAAGGTCCTCGGAGGTGTGGGTACCACTTCTGAGTGGAAGTAGTGCAGGGACACAGAGCTGAGGAGGCACAGGAAAAACTTAGAGGTCTCCACTTAGCTCTGGTTCCTGTGCTGCATTCAGACCACAGCAAACACATCCCAGCGCTAATTGACAGAACACAGAATTTCAAGACAAACTAAAGCACTGGTTAAGAAGCTTTGTATCCGTTGCTTGTCACACAAGTCATACCTTCAAACATGGGGCAGAGAACACGGAGACATGTTCTGCCTCCACTAAGCCTCTAGAGAGCATATTTATATGCCATCACATCTCTTTCTAGGCTAAAACTTGCTCTATGTGCTGCTGTTCTGTTAGCGCATAGGGATGCAGGTTTTGTGGTGAGTGAATTAAGTGATGTTCCCTTCTTATTCTTGTATGAGAATAAGTAGGGAACATTTCTTATGTGGAAAGGCTGAGAGCCCTGGGGCTGTTTAGTCTGGAGAAGAGAAGACTGAGAGGGGACCTTATTAATGTTTACAGAGATCTGCAGGGTGGGCACCAAGTAGAAGGGGCCAGGCTCTTTTCAGTGGTGCCCTGGGGTAGGACAAGAGGTAATGGTAGCCAGGGGAAACACAGGAAGTTCCACCTCAACATAAGAAAAAACTTCCTCACTGTGAGACTGACAGAACCTTGGCCCAGGCTGCCCAGAGAGGATTCTCCTTCTCTGGAGACTTTCAAGACCCGCCTGGATCTGTTCCTGTGTGGGCTGCCCTGGGTGACCGTGCTCTGGCAGGGGGGTTGGACTTGATGATCTCCAGAGGTCCCTTCCAACCCCTACCATTCTGTGATTCCATGATTAATATATAATCTTCACTGATTCTCGATACCTTCTTTGGGAAGAGGATGGTCCAGTCCCTGTGCAGGGCTCCACATCTATTAACTGCTTTCCTGTCTTGCAAAGCAAATCTCCTTATCTCCTATAATAAACTGTGTACCTACAGTTAGAAAATGATCCTATAATGCTAACAGTTTATTGGAAGAAACTATGGGAAGGGAGAGAAACTGGCTGAGAAAAAATTACGCAGGAAAAGTGGACATTGCATGTATTTTCCTAGCATGGTAGCTCTAGGGAGGGTTTTGCAGAAGGTATGGCTGTTTCTTCTCTGAGCAAGAGACATTGCCCTTCAGTTCTGCATCTGGATGACTGCCAGTGAATCTTCAGAAAAAGAGAACACAAACATTGGACTTCTGAAACTTAGAACAATTTGGTAGTGACTGAAAGACATCTGAAAGAACAACCCCAACACGGGGAGAAGAGACACAGTGCTGTGCAGAGATGTGCTTGTCAAGGCTTCTGCTCCCTGCTCCTCCCTCTGATGGCTGCTTGCAAATTCCGGGTTACTTCAGGGGCTGCTTCTCCCAGGGCCAGCAGCAAGCTGCTCCCAGGAGTACCACTTGCCCCCCGCAGCCAGAAAGAGCTGAGCTACCCTTGCATTTTACCAGCATTTACCAGCATGGTGTATTCAGACTGCAGCTGATTAAGGAGGACTGGCACAAGTATCTTATCCACTGGATCAGTCTTCAAGGGGACAATGAGAGCCCTTGAGGAGGGAAATGTCTTTAGGTGGCAATCCTAGTGTTGGAAGATGATCACGCATAGCCTTAACTGCAACCACTGCCTAAAAAATACACTGCTGGAAATTTTAGCAAGGTGCAAGTAAATTTTTAAGGCAGTAACTAAAGACAAACTATTACACCTTTCTCTTCAGTTATTTCCAACCTGTGTATGTGTGGAATTCATTGATATATAAACATAGTCACACTGAAGTGTAGGATACAGACTGCAGCTGGTAACGAAAGAAAAAAAAAGTGGTTTTGATTCCTTCACCTTCAACAAGTAGGACAGGAAACAAGAAGGCAAATGAGGACATACCTCCACGTGGTGAACAGACAAATATCAAACATCAACTGAAGATTAAAAGTAATTGTCATATATGCTTAGTCTTTGTGCTTTGATATTGACTGAGAAGGCAGCAATTTAATCAATTTGTTATACTCTATGTGATATGCATGTCTCAGAAGTTTGTTGTTTTGAAGCTGGTTTTGAAGAAAAAAAAAAGGAAAAAAAAAGAAAAGAGATTTCATCTACAGATAATGTGCTAAAAGTGGTTATCAGAGAGGTCTGAGAGATATATTAGTAAGTAGAGAGTAACAGAGTTTAAAGTGATAAGTCTAGAGGTTAACCTGATAATGAAGTTTGGCCAGAGAGGTGGGCAGGAGCCCTTTCATGCAGGGCATCAATAACATACCATTCCTGCCTCCTGCCAAAGATTTTCTGTACAGTCCTTGAATTTTTCTTGTGAGGATATCTTCATTAATATTACTTTGTCCTTAATCTTTTTCGATATTTCCATAAACTGTCCTTCCTTACTGATACAGTTTTTTAATTATGCTTTATTTATTTTAGGAAAAAATAATAATTAATATATAGCAATAATATAATACATTGCATCAAATCCCTTTTAGAGTAACATATTAGACTGAGGAATCTGCCACACAAAAATAGGATAAAAACCTTAGTTTGCTATTATAAAAATGTGGCCAGTTACAATTCACAGCCACAGAAAAACTCATGCTGAAAATTAGCATCTTGAGATACTCTCACTGTTCAAGTCCAATTATCTCTTTGGTAACAAGTTCTTTCATTCATTATATATTGTATTGTCAGAATAAACCATGTAATAGTACAGTATGCAGGTCTGTACTGCTCCTGCAAATATAGAATATGCAACCTGCTAACTAGTTTCTTATACGTGCGAGAAAACTCAAATACCACCATGAACCCAGATCTGCCAGCTGACAGCACGCTTCCCTTCTCCTCTCTGACTTTGTTTTTAGATACAAGTCACCAGGAGTTAATGGGCTCTAAGTTATTTACCAACCGGTGAAAGAAAAAACTCCACCTGGCCATGTTTTATAGTCCACCCCTCACAAGCAGGTTATGATTTTACCACGCCTATAGCCTATTTCGACTGAACGTGTTTTACACATTTCTTACCTTTATAAAAGTTGAGTGGGCTTCCCCCAAAACCTGGGTGAAATACGCTGAGGCAATTTATATAACAGCTCTGACTCAACTTATGTGGCCGCAGCTTTGTGTGCTGAAGGTATACCTTAATGCTGTTGATTTTGGTGGGATTTTTGAGACTGATTCCAGCTTAACCATAAGGAAGGTCATGGGTGCTGGGGGCTGAGAGTGGAGGAGGCCACTCATTCAGTAACTGTCACATCTAGTGTCAAGGAAAGCGCTACATGTGAAAAAGAGCAAGGCAGAGCCAGGCTGTTACAGCCTTGTGCACACTGCTATCTGTTTTGGGCCAAGATCTGTAAGTGTTTCATGGTCTAAAACAGCATCCGGAGATTTCATCTGGGATAGAAGCCCATTTCTCTTTACTGCACAAACACATAGAAGAGATGTTCTGCCACCAAAGACTGCAGTCTTGCTAAAGCAACAGAGAGAAAGGGGGCGGTATGAAAAGATGAAGGCAACTGAGACTGGAATGTGGCTTGTATATGGCTTTGTTATGGCATCCTTGTGAAGTCGTGGAAGCAGTGACAGAGAACACCAGAATATTCACCTCTCAACTGGCTCCTGCTGGGCATTCAGGGCATCTGAAATACCATTTCTTGGGCCAAGGAATAATATTGTATAGTGCCAGCACAGTTAGAAACCAAGAAAGATGTAGTGTAGGAGAGAGTATTACCATTCACAGCAGGGACTATGTACCTCTTAGGTTAGAGCCTGCCAGGCTGCTTACAGCCTGCTGCTAAGTTATTAGTATTAACTTGGCACGATCTGTCAGCCAGTACCCTCAAAGTCATGCCTAAGCTTTTCTTGGTACTAGCACAAAAACTTAGGACAGACATCACTGCTGTGTATGAAGTAAGAAAAGTCTGCCTTTGTCTGATAAAAGCCCATCTTCATTAGAGTGACCAATGGCACTCTCTGCAGGGGTGGGTGATTTGAAGTAAAGAATCTAGTATAGGAACAAAGCTATTACAAAGTTATCAATTTTTTTAGGTTGGTTAGGGAGATAGGAAACTAGGAAATGAGCCAAGGGTGAGATAATAATATTATTAGGATTCACATAACGTCCCAAAGACCAAATATCCGAATATCCCACAGAAAGCAGCGTCCCCAAAAGTCAGATGAAAAGTCAAAACCAGTGCATTTGTGGTTCAAAAACGCTGGTGGGATCTAACTATCTTAGGAACAGTTACATGTATGTGAACTCACATACACATGATGAATTCATACACAGATGTCAGTGAGGCTCCTTTCATCTGTCTTGCATCCCACCAGTGCCGCTTGCTTGAGCCCCACTGTACCACACAGCTGACCCACATCTGGATTTACACTGGTGGGTACAGTTGTGCAGCTTTATTCATAAGCACTCAAAAATGTTCCCAGCCTGAGAGCTCTCCAGCTACACATTATATATATATATGTTGGCTGACAAATGCACACTCTGGAGTGTGTTAATGGTTACTTAGGAACAGTTGCACTTTCCTTAGCCAACTTCAGCTGGCATGTTGCCTGAACACAGAGATCTTCCCAATTGCAAGGAATGCCATCATTATGGGACAGGAGGTTCATGGAGACACTATTTTTATACTGGACTCTCCAGAGGAAGCAATCACAACTCACAGTCTGATCTTAGACTTTCTGCCATTTTAGGTATTTCTGGTTTATCATCTGACAAAAGGGAAAAAAATACACTAGCAGTGCTGCTTCCCTGCTAACCCTTTCCAAGTTTAACATCAATGGGATTTGCCACAGTTTTTTTCATAATGACACAAAGAGAGAAGAGTGTCTCACTTAGACATACTGGGAAAGTGTTTTCTCTTACCACAGAGCAAAAAGCTGCAGCCTAAGGAATAGATCTAGAAAGGTCTGGGAAAAGTCTTTCACGATTGAACATTGAAGTAATTTCTCATAATAAACTATTAATTCTGTAATCTCTTGTTTTCTTCTCATAGGTCCTGATTCCTGGGGTTCTCTCTTTCATTGTTACACCTGATGTCACATGGAGGGGAGGCATGAAATCAGTATTTATGAAAGTGACTTGAGTGATTATTTGAATACCCCTCCTCATGTAATGTTAGGCATTCAAAGGGTGCCAAAAGATGACCACACACTACCCACGGGAGTCTCAGTTAGATAAGAAACCACTGATTCTGAAAAGAGGGATGTTTTCTTTCCCCAAGGCTTTGATAATACCATTTAAAATACCACTGTATTTCTGAGCTTTGAGCTATCTGCTGTCCTCTGTAACTTCAGATGTATTTTAGGATTACTAGTGTTGAATTTGGAAAGAACTTGAGGGTTTTAAAACAAATATTAATGTCAAAAGAGAATTACAGATATGCATATTACAGGGTGCTTTGACGAGATTCTGATACTGGAAGCTAAACAGAAATTAAAGTACTTCCAAAAGGAATTTGAAGAGGGAATAGGGATTTTCCCAGCCCTATCACAAGTTTATGAAATCTGTTTGATGTGTGTTTTTGAGGAGGACAGAGAGCCCTATGTCTAAGTTCTGAAATAATTCAGAGACCCAAGTAGGGCACTATTAACTTTTCACATTGACTTTCTTAATTGATGTTGTATCTCAGTGACTTTTAACCATGGGTGAACCCTGTCTCCCCTCATTAAACCATGGCAAAAGTCTTATTCATAAAAACACTGCATATCCACAGTGGGGTTTACTACTTGGGCTGTAAAATCTAGGCAGGTAGAAACGTATATCATCTCAATACAACTTATATAGGTATCTTTTTCATTGGCCTAGCAAAACACTGATAGTCCCTATGAAATTAAAGGTATTAAGAGAGTTGGTCCTACTGGGACTTGGGTTATGCTCTGAGGCTGACAAGAATGGAGGGTTTTCTGTTTGCTAGTGAGGCAGCTTCATACCATCTGGTCTTGTCCCTCTAAATCATCACTTCTCCTGTACATTGCTGCCATTGCTCTGACATCCCTTTAGTTTCATCAGCAACAGAGCTGCAGTATAGATCTTTCACAGCTGACAATGTTTTAAATACAACAGTGATTGATCAAAGGAGACCTTGACTTTATAAACCTGCCTTTATTACTTCTTTCTTTCCTATGCAGGTTGTTCTTTCTGCTGGTATGATAGGTACTGGTGGTGAATGACAGGATTTACCCCAATATGGGGTCCATGACTCCAGGCTTTTCATTCCTTTGGAGCCTTTTTCTCTGTATTATGCATGTCTGTGTGTTTATTTATTTAGGAACTTATTTGATTGACCTTAGTTCCAAAATAACTGCAGCATGTATCATCTTTTGCAAGTTAGAGGATCAAAGAAGACAGAGACTGCCTGGGGCATCTATAGTGCGATAGACACGAGAGTAAAAGAACAGAGACTCATAGGAAATCGGGCATCATGAGTTCTGCTGCTCATGGAATAACTATTATTATTATTACTATTACTATTATTATTATAGAATGTAATATCCTACAGGCTGGAAACCCAGTGCTCTTTAAGTTACAGCCTTTGGTATGACAAATGTGTTTAGAAAAAAAAAAATATGGTGAGAGATTACATCCCCTGAAGCTGGGGATATTTCTTACAGAATTTCTTCCCAGCTCATTATCTGTATGGCTCGTTGTCCCAGTGCTGTGTCTCCCATAGAGAGTTAAAAAAGTGATAAACAAATAGATCTCAATTTAGCAGCAGATCCTTCTGGGAGAATATTTGTAAAGCTGGAATTTTTCCATCTTCCAAATTTCCTGGTGATTTTGTATCTGAATGTTTTTCAGATATGAAAGCCTTTTCATATCAGCTTGACAGGAAGCAGCACATACCACACTACTGTAAACTACCTAGAGTTTAAAATGAGAGATGAACAACCTGGCTTAGCAGGGATACAGGAAGAATTGGTTCAGCCCTCAAGCCAAATCTCAAACCAACCCCAAACTAATTTGTGTCTGGCTGAATGTTGTCTTTGAATCTTATTTGTTCCAGGGTTCCCTGGAGAAAGAAGATAGCAGTGAATTTTGAGCTGCCTCTTATGTAGGGAAGCCCCATAACTCATGAGATTTGAAAAGAGCATCTGGTGAAAGCCCAGCAAGGGGTTGAAAAGGATGTATAAAAGACAGAAATTGGGCCCAAGTTCCTCAGAAATTGTTTATCCTGTCTGCTAAAATGTCTCTTTGGCCGTTTCTCTGAGTCGTGCCACAGTAATAACAATACACTGCACTATTACAAGAGTGGTTGGTGAGAGAAGAGAAAAAGTGAGGTAGTTCCCTTTGCTCTAAGGCAGCCTTAGTGAGTAATACGTATGAGTCTTCACATTCAATTCCAGCTATCTTCAATGAAAGGATTGTATACTTGCCACGGGGTAAAAAACAAAGGTAAACCAAAGAAGAAATAATCACAAAATAAAAGTTAAGCAGACTGTAAGCACAATAGATCAGATTACTTCGGGGATATGTTTGACCCAGCTAAATGTATTATCACAAGAAAAGTATTCAAGCTGGGCATGAAAGCTGACATCTCAAAAGTCGTTTAGTGTCTACAGTTAGGCACCTAAATCTAAATTGTGAGTGCTTATCAAAAAAAAAAAAGAAAGAAAGGAAAAAAAAGGAATCTTTCCTAAGGTGGTCACATTTCTTCCGTTTTTACAAATGTGAGCTGTACCTGAGGGGAGCTGTGGTTTGTATCTTTACAATTCGAGCACTCCACTTGAGACAACGCAGTGCAGAGCTGTAGTGAAACTTCAGGGCATGGTGTCACTTTGGCACCTCTCATCTCTGCCTTCCCGCCCCTGGAGATGCAATGAAAATTCAGAAAAAGACATAAACAAGCAGCTTTGTATCTGGATTACAGCTTTGCTGTAGGAAATGGGTATTTATAAGCACTTAATCCCTGTTTGCACTGTGTTTATTCCTAATTTGCAATATTTCTGCCTTTATGTTGTAAACTCTCCAGTCCTTCTAGCTCCTGCCATCTTGTCTAATCATCTTAGCTTCTCTGTGGGAGCATGGGAATGGACCGTGTCCAAGCAAAGACTGGGAAATATAAGCTGTCTTCTCCCTTTCACTTCTGATATACTCCTTTTCATTTTTCTTGGAAAAAACTTTCAACTGAAGACCTCGTGTAGAAGGGATTCAACTGCCATAGTTCAAAACCCAAAAAGTTGTACAGTATTCATAGTTCCAGTTGATTTCAGTGGGAAATTATGGAGGAAAAGAAGAGTTAGGAATACTTCCATGGACCTAGAGTCTGTGCTCAGTAATGCAATACATCTCTCCCAGTCATCCAAATGGAAGTTGTTTTTGCTATAACAATAAAAAACCCCAAATATTTCTACTGTAAAATTGCCTTAGCAGGGACTGTGGAAGACTCATGATCTGACTAGTACATTTCACACACTGTAAAGCCCATTTTTCTCTCATTAGTTCACATTCAATTTTGTTTTACTCTCAATTTGTATTGTTTGCAACATTAATGATTTGCATTTAATCAAATAATTTCAGTCTAGTTCCACTATATAAATTGGTTTTCCGGGTGGTCACAATAAAATCCCATTAGAGCGTTTTCTCTCAGCATATCTTGGGATACAACATCCCATTACTAGGAAAATGGAAATGACTGAATTCCCGGGCAGGTGAAGTGTTGTGTAGCATAACTGCCATGCTACTAAACTTTAACACTCAAATATTATTATACAATGTAATTCATATCAGAAATGCAGGACAGTGACTGTCACGCATGGTATGTGCCGTGGGCTTGGGGTTTTTTTTTTTAAGTTTTAGCAAAAATCAATCTAGCTGCATGAGCTATGTGAGCAGGAACTCCCTCCCCCACCTCTTCCATATGTTCCAAATTAACTGCTGCATTCACATGAACAAAATGGAGCTGGAAATAGAAACTGGAGCCCAGATTCTCATTTGGTGTAAAGTAGTACAGTTACACTGAAGCTAAAGGGCATGGGTTGATGTAAACAAGTAGGGATATGGACCTTAAAATTTCACTGTCTTAGCCACTCAAAGAACATCCCTGTGTTGCAGAATACAGACCCACTGTTTTAAAAGATGGAAATGAGGGGGTCCCCTTTGGAAGTGCTGTGCCACATGTCTTCTAAAGAAGTCTTAGTAGAAAATTTAAGAAACCTGAAGTCATTATTTTTTAAGATCTTTATATGCTTGCACAATATCACTAAGCCTGCTCAGGCTGGAATATGAACTACAGAAAATAAGGAATCTCAGCTGTCTTTGTCAAAGTGTGGACACCACACTGAAGCAACAGGGATACTCTGAGAGCAGTCTGAAGATTGGGAACAGCCAGAAGGCATTTCCCAAAGGCACACTGTGCTTGACTAGCCTGAATACTTTCTGTGGTGAAATGCTGGGCGCTGAAGCTAAATGGAGAGCAGTGGATGTTTACCTCAAATTTAGCAAAGCTTTTGACATACACTTGCAGAGTACCCGCATAGCTTCACCAAGGAGATAAAGACTAAATGCATAGTAGCAGCTACTGAATGACAGTCTAATTAGCAGCAGTCTGATGTTCCTGGGAGGCTAACACTGGAGCTGTTCCTGTTCATCATCTTCATCAACAGCCTGAGTGATAAGCTGTCATTAATGAGCCATGGAATCATAGAACACTTGGAGTTGGAAGGGACCTCTAAAGATCCAGTCCAAGCCCTGTTCCAGAGCAGGGTCACCCAGGGCAGCCCACACAGGAACAGAGCCAGGGGGGTTGGAAAGTCTCCAGAGCAGGAGACTCCACAGCCTCTCTGGGCAGCCTGGGCCAGGCTCCGTCACTCTCACGGGGAAGAAGTTTCTCCTCGTGTTGAGGTGGAATTTCCTGTGCTCCAGCTTATGCCCGTTATTCCTTGTCCTGTTACTGGGAACCACAGGAAAGAGCCTGGTCCCTTCCACTTGCCACCCACTCCTCAGGTGTTTATAGACATTAATAAGATCCCCTCTCAGCCAGCCCCAGTTCTCTCAGCCTTTCTTCAGAGGAGAGATGGTCCAGTCCCTTAACCACCCTTGTAGCCTCTGCTGGACTCTCTCCAGTAGATCCCCGTCTCTCTCAAACTGGGGAGCCCAAAGCTGGATGCAGTATCCCAGGTGTGGTCTCCCCAGGGCAGAGCAGAGGGGGAGGAGAACCTCCCTAGACCCGCTGGACACAGCTTTCTCAACGCACCCCAGGACACCATGGGCCCTCTTCCAGCAGGACACCACTCACCCGTACCGGTGCCTGGGGTAACGCCCTCCCCGGTGCGGGACTGCCCCTTGCACCCACAGCCGGGTCCCCTCCCGGGCGGGTGCGGACGGTGAACGAACGCGGCTCGGCGCCGACCGGCTCTGGAACGGCCGCTGCCGAGCGGGCCGAGCCGCGCTCCCGCCTTCGCCGCGTTTAAATCCCGCGCGGTTGCCCCGGCAACGCCCCCGCAGACACGGCACCCTAGGGGCGGTCGGGTCGGGTCGGGTCAGATCGGATAGGATCGGGTCGGATCGGATCGGATCGGATCGGATCGGATCTCTGCCCTCGCCCCGATCTCCCCCGGCACCTCGCTCATCCCGGAGCGTTGCGAGGCGGCGGGTGGCACCAGTGCGGGGGTGGCACCAGTGCGGGGGTGGCACCAGTGTGGGGGTGGCACCAGTGTGGGGGTGGCACCAGTGCGGGGGTGGCACCAGTGTGGGGGTGGCACCAGTGTGCGGGTGGCACCAGTGTGGGGGTGCCGGGGGCCCGGGCAGGCTGGGCGGGTGGGCAGGGGTCCGTGGGGGGTGTTAGGCTGGTGTCGGGGTCCCCTCTGTGATGCTCTGAGTAGCGCTGGGTGCCATCAGCACCCTGAGCAGGTTTCGAATGCGGTGACTGAAGGAGTAAAACCTTGTCTAAAAATTCCTGTAATGGGAGAAGACAGAGCACATGCTCACGCTAGACATATTTTGATCTGCACAGGAAGATGATTTAAAAAAAGATTATTTTAATTGATGTAATTTTTATAGGGATTCATCTTTTTCACTCTCTTCGGATTGTGACTTACGAAAAATTTAGAAGATGATTCAAGCATAAGTACCAAACTCGCTGAAGGTTTTGCAGCTAAAGCAGTGAACTTCAAGGAAAGCTACAATAATGAAGCTTTCTTAAGGTAATGAAGTGTCCTTACTGATACTATTCATAAATATAGAAGTGTTTACTGCTTGAGCTAAACGTCTCCCCAACATTAAAAAAATCCTCCACATGTATCAGTTCTTCTATTTTCTTCCCCAGGCTTTCCAATAGATATTCTTGGAGAATTCTCCTTGCCTAGGTTTATAAAAAGGAGCAAGAACAGGTGAGTAAATTTATATCTAATATGCATCTTCAGGGAGTTATATAAATTAAATCTGAGTTTTGTTTTTTTTTTTTTCTATTTACCATGAATCAGAGTTCAGCCAAATGAGGCCCTGTCCATACTCTGGGTGAAATCAGTCAATTCATGTTAGGATCAAATTTGAAAACAGCTTCCAGCACAGTGACCAGCCACTGTGTAACCTAGTCAGCTACACTGCAAACAGTTTCACTGGAGTTCCAGTTCCTAACTAGCATTTGAGAACTGCAAGGATTCTTTTTTCATATGCCCTGGAAGGGAAAGTGAAAGGATTGTGGAACTGATGTCATTCCTGTATGGGTGAGTGGATGAAGAGCCTTGAGTGAGCTGGCACGTTGGGATGGTGTTACAGTTGTAGTCTGTATCAGATGCAGGAGAAATTCCTACACAGTGCTAGATCCAGCTGTTAAGAAAACTAAATGCATATTTTGCCTGTTTAGAGCGAAATTTTAATCTTGGCAGTGCAGCTGTAAAGAATGTGTGTCTTTTTTTATTTACTTTTTTTCAGCTGTTTAGCTAAAATTGAACAGCTGAATGACTGATGGGTACAGACCACTCCAAAAATTATCAGAACCATACCATTTTCCGATGGAGGAAATTATTCTGTGCAATTATTTATTTACAAGATAAGGGATGGCACAAGAAATCCAGAGCAGATCACGATTATGCTTTTTCCATGTCTGGAAGTTAGGCAAGGGGACAGCACCATTTATTCTGGTGTAAATCCAGCCGTGTACTTTTGCCTGAGAGAATGGAGAAGCAAGTATTTTACAGTACTATTGAAGATGTGTAGGCTGGTCCTTAGGCCTAGATATACAAGGGTTAGCCCCATCTATTTTTGAGGTAACCAAGAAGTTGATTTGTTTAGTTTTTCTTTATGCTTTAGTTACACTAATTCTACTTATTGAACCAATAGAGCGTTATGGAAAGGAAAAACAAACCAAGAACCTGTGAATGTCTAATCCTGGATTCAGAGGTGGGAAGAGGGTAGCAAAGATCTAGGTTGTTTTTCTTTGTCATTGTGTCTCCTGCTCTGCTGTAAATTAAAGTACAGTGAATGGGACTATGTCATTGGTCAGCAGTTCACAAAATGCAACCCTTAGCCCACCTGCAATATTCCTGGACATACTGGAAGTGGTTTCCTTCACAAAATGCAGTAAGCCTGTATATCTGGAACATCCAGTTTGTTACTCAGCGGTGTAGCACACACACCACCAGGTATGTCTCGCCAGTGGGTCTGATAGGCCACCACTTTCTCAGACAATGGATGAAAAGGCTGGAGGGAATCTGAAAAGATCAGATAGTTTTAGCCCATCTCTGTGATCTAAAGTTGAATTAACCATCACAAGAAATTTGTCCTGACTATCCAATTTTCTTGCTGTTAAACAATGCAAAACTGGGGGTGCTGTACTTAACCACTGAGCTTGCTGCCCAGTCTGCCATCAACTATGCACTGCTGCATCTGCTACAGTAAATTTGATGGAGGAACTGAAAATGCAGGAGCAGCCCAACACATTCAGTCATGTTTTCCCCTGCTTACTTCTGCATTGTGGAGATCAAGAGAGGACTAGCTAATGTATTCTATTGTTAATTTGCCTTTGTAAGATACTGCTCCCTGAGCCTTGAGATAGAGGAGTGTATCTTCTGCTAATCCAACCCTCTAGAGGCATTTTAGCAGCTAATCTGGTTGAATCAAATCATTCCTGTTGCATATGATTAATTTTGGGCCAATTTAATTTTTATTAGTCATGGATTTCAGTCACCTACAGTTGCATGACTATAATTGCCCTTGAGCACATGGAATTTCTTTGTAGATTTGATTTGAAAATACATCAGCACAGCTCCACCTCCCCTTCACCTATTTGTGCACAGCTAAGCTTATTGTGCCTAGATTTGCACCCTCTTAAATATAGATTGGTAAAATAAAACCTTTACAGCTGAAATCGGTGAGTCAATTTGCCTTCCTAATTGTGGGATTTCTCCAGTGAATTTAGTGCTTTAGAATGTGGTGCCTATGGCACCCATGAAAGGATTAGTTTATGAAGGCCAGCTCTTAGAAACAGCCCAACAATAGTGCCTTATCCTCAGGATCACTTATCAGTCAATGGGAGTTTGTTCTCAGGAGGGCCAGAGCCAATGGGTAAACTCCTGTTTACACTAGCTGAGGAGCTCTGTCTCAATGTTTGGATAAATTACCACTTTGTATCCCGTTGGAGGTAGAGTCCTACGGGGAGCTTAGAGGAGTCTTCAGCTTTTGCTCATGTAGCTTTGAGTCAGCTCGCTCCTGCCTGTGCAACAGAATAAATCTATTTTCAGGTGGAGATGTGCTGCCTCACCTTGCTTGCCTCATCCCTTTCCCACCCATAAATCCCCTCCAGCTGCACCAGTGAAGCTAGGGCATTCCCGAGAAGTGCATGGGTCTTACAGGACCTGGACAACCTGATAGTTCACAATGAGGAGGGCAATAATGGTTCTAATGAGTGCCAGCAGGGGTAAGGATTTTACTGCTGTGGACAGTGAAGAGAAAATACTAACTCACGTAATAGAAGCAATGGTACCATTTTTGTTCAGTGCCAGACAGGGCTGCTGTGGAACTAAGGACCTGAAAAGGCTCCCGGTACCATTACACCTCTCCCAGGCACCCAGCTGGGTTTTTAGGGACTGGATTTCTCCATCTCATAGCGAGCATTAGGTCCTAGATAGCTGTGCTTGATTGGCACAACTTGAAGAACTGCTTCTTGTTTAATGAGTACAGTGTAGGAGCAAGTGAAGGGAAAGCCACACTATCTCTTCTAATAACACTCACTCTTTACTAAAATCCCATAGAGATGTAGCAGACATCGGTGGTATTAATATTATGCGACTTAGCTGATGCTAAGAAGCATTTGGGAAAACTTTGACTGACTGGCTTATGCAGTTGCTAATGAGGATATCTCACTTACAGGATCCGGCAGAGTAAAGCGGTTTAGTTCTCAGTGTGCTCTTGCCCCACCTGAGAGACGAGAGGAATATTCAAGCAAATGGGAGACATGAGGCGTTGTAAACCTCTCATTGCCCTCAGCCCTGACGACATGAGGCAGTTAGCAATGGCCTCCTCTCTACCTAATCCTGGTGTATAGCCGTGGAGATGCTGTGGGCTGCAGGGTGGATGGTTTTGCATGGAGGTGAATGCTCAGGAGCAATAGCCAAGAGAGAATACAGTCAAGGGCTGCTTTCCCAGACAGACCTCGATAAGAGATGGCTTGAGGCACCCGGGGGGGGCTCCCTGTGCAAAACACTCTTCCCAGATGAAAGCGTAGAAGAATTGCTCATTTTAAAGACACCAGAATTGTCAGGATATTGCTCTGCCTGCCTCCAAGGAAGTGACTCGTCACCCTTGTTCCCCTTGAGACTTCTGGTTGACTTACCCTTCTTCCATTAGCCACCTACTTCTCAGCGACTTCTCTGGGAAGAAACATTTCTGCTTTTGTCAAAGCACAGGAAAAGGGATTTATTTATTTGTTTACATGTTTGTCTGGGCTGTGCTTTTTTCCCTCTGACAATGGAGGCGGTTGGAATGTGTTAATAGAGATAGCGTGGACAGATTGATCTACACTAAATGAATGTCATGACAGGTTCTGTGAGAAACCTGTTTGAAATGTCTTTATTATTGTACAAAAGAACTTCAGCCACAAGATTTTGCCAAGGATACAGTGACATTACGCTACGGATTCCAATAAACTTGTGGATTCCAAAATAGATACAGTCACTATCAAATCATGCGCATGAAGTTTTCAGATTTATTCAGATTTATTCCCAACCTTGGAGTCTATTTGCAAGCGTACAATTCTTAATAGTATGTTTCACTTAATACAATGAAATTCTCATGTTGTCATTGTGGGAGGTAACGTGGCACCAGGTTTAGTCCCACTGAAGTTAATGAAGCTCTCAGTGGACTCTGCGACATGGTCAAAATTGTTTTCACCTTGGTGTAATGCTGAATAGAAATAACTGTTCAGAATGTACACTTTTCATTGTATGCTTTTCAGTGTGCACTGCTCATGTACAACTCTCTCAAGTGTTCTGAAAACCAGTGGTAAATACCGTCATTTGGGATCTACCCTTTTCCATCCAAAGTGAAAAAAACCCCAAAACAACAGAAACCTAGCTGTAACCTTCAAGGTTAAAACATTTCTGCTCTTCTGGTCATGCCCTTTGTGGTATCTTTCAGAAGGAAGATAAGCATAACTGTAAACCTGTAAGTACAGTTTATATGCATTTTAAATGGGCTGAGCTAACATTCAGTTTAATTGGAAAGAGTCCTGAATGCAAAGCAAAGCCTTCCCACACTGTAGAAATCCATATGTTAAAATACTTCCTTTTTTTAGAATTTCACAGTGCTGTAGCCAAAAGCTGCTAGAACAAGGTCCCTGTGCTGTCCTGTTTTGAAAATAAACAAATTGACAAATCTGTTCTTTGTGCCGCAGCCACCAGTTCCTTGGTATATTTGCAAATGCAGAAACATAAAGCTGAATAATCTGCTTCTCTCAAGACTGCACATTAGGCAATTAAGGGGGTATGTTTGCAGGCAGGCACACTGGGCATTAGGCACACAACTATTAACAATAATAAAAATTGGGCATTTAATTCCCTTCATAGGGATGGAAATGTATCTCGGCTATTTAATGCAAGCCAGCGTAGTATTATGTGATAAACTCAGATCAATAGAAAAGGATTTTTAAATTTAGAATGCCGTTCCTCTACCACAGAATTGGCAATAGAGACTGTTTCCCAGTAATAGAACCAGTCTACCTCTGTTGAGACAGGAGCAAAGTTATCTGAGGAAGTAGCAACAATGCCGTTTATTTTAATGAGGCTTATTCTTCAACAAATGCTGTTTCCACACTCTCGGGAAGGTTCCAGTAATGCTATAAAAAATGAAAAAGAGCCCAATCAAATGCTTGAGCATGTCTGTGTTTATGTAAGCCCAGATCATGGCACATAGCAGGGTCCCTGTGTTCAGGCATCAGCAGAGTTACCTAACCAGGTATGTCAGGGCTTATTATAGTGTGTACCTTTGTGGGATATCCAGCTTTTTAGTCCAGCTGATGATTGTTGCCTGACCTTAGGTGATTCATCTGTTTGTTGAACACTAAAAACTCCAGATTCAAACTTTTCCAGACGGATACTAAAAAAGCATGTTGCTTTTAAAACATTAGGGTTTCAATACTCTTGGTCCTTTTCCTGGTATTGTGCTACACACCATTTTGGCTTTCCAGTCCCAGACCTGACTGGGGGAAAGAAAACCCCAGCAAATTGTCTTTGCCGTGGGGTTTGCCAGTGTGAGCCCAGGGAGAAAACCAAGCTAAAACTGGCACACAGGCTGCATTTACTTTAAGCTTGTATTTCAGCAGTCTAGCAAACCCAATGGGAAACTTAATTTCTAAACATGAACTTTATTGAATTGCAGAAGCTATATTTAGGTCAATCTCTTCATGACAAAATTATTAGACTTCACTAGGAAAACTACATTACCGACTAGAAACATATTAGCACTACCTGTGTTAATGGGAATAACTGTATTTTAATGCACTTTTACCTATTTCTGAAGATCCAGTGTCTACTTCTGACATTTTGAAAAACTCTAGAACCTTGTATCTGGATGTTTTACAAGCATTTTCTTTGTCAGGTGATTACTCAATCTGGGTTAGAAAGATATTTCTGTTAGGGGAATGCTCTTGATCATTTTTTACCCCTGCCTGTGCTACTTCTTTCTTTGTGCTAGTCCAAGTGTTATGATGGAGAGCTTGTTCAAGAAACTGATCTGGGAAAAATACCACACAGAAAAGATGGGGGAAGTTTAGAAAATGTAAACATTTGTAAGGAGAATAAAAATTACACAATGGTATGGAACCAGTATAAGCATGTGGTGAAAGTTGAATGTTCTTCTAGCAGGCATGGTTTTTTGAGCATGCTAGTTGGATTTTCATTTACAGCAATGAGTTATCATGCCTTGTCAGATACAAAGCTGTGTGTATAACAGATTAAACTCATGACATTTGTAACTTTCGTGAAGCAATTTTGAAATGTAAGTTAGAGAAAAGGCTCAGATGATGTTTGTTGCATGAAGCTACAATTGATGAAAAAGGGTTTGGTGAGTAAAAGAATTTATGGATGTTTTCATTGAGGATTAAACCCTATTCATAAAGAAACTTCATAATAGGTAATTGGAATTGTCATGATGTACGATTCAGAAAGAGTGGGCAATGCTTGTAGCAATGTGAAATGGAACTTGAGTGCAACAGCAAAATCTTTTCTTCCTGTACACCAGCAACAACTCATTCCTGATGCTGCTAAGGAAGAAGCAACTTAAACTGGATAAAAAAAGAAAGAAAGGCACAGACTTTTCATGGAAAGTACAGTGAAAAAGCCCCACTTACATTTAACATAGCAGACTGCAGTCCAGGGTCAGGTTTATAATCCACACAGTATTTTTCTGAACTTCTCTTTTAGAAGAAACCATCTAACATAAAGCATCATTGAAGAATTCTGTGGTAAAGATGGCTATCACTTGCCCTTTCACCTTGTCACTTCTCTATTCTGAGCTGCAAGAGAAGGTGATAAAATATCTTGCTGTCAAAACCACTACATTATGTGTGCTTTTTCATTGTTAAGCTCTATTTTATAAATGAAAGCCTTGCTAAACATTAAGTCCCAATTGCACATGCTGATATGTGATGAAGCCTTTATATTCTGTTGTGGTGTAGGTTTGTAAAAGGTCAAGCTGAAGTGTTCCGAGTTTAGTCACAATCTATGTTCTATGGACAAAAAGGAGAAAAAAACCCCTTATATTAATAACATTTTTTATTAAAAGCATATCTTTATTTGGCAATCTTAGCCTGTAAAATACTCTGAGGTAGATTATCATCCAAGACTAAGGTAAGGTTAACCCTGTAGTATTGGCAGTTGATGCCATGTCACCTTTCCTGCTTTTCTTAGATAAACCCAGTGAGTATGCAATACAGAATATTAAACATGCAGAATAAAATACCAGCTCCTTTGAAGTCAGTGGAAGGTTTCTCAGAGAAAATACCAAGGCAGTAAAGATGCTGCGAGGGATAAGCAAAACCCCTTTAATTGTTTAGACATCTATTAAGGATCAATGGCTTAATTCAGAAGCTACTCCTATTTCCCATAGCAACATAAGAGAGGTTTTTTCCTATCAGAGGCAGAGCTACCAAGGTGAAGTGCCTGGTGAGGTGTACCAGGAGACACAGAGTCTAAAACATGGATCCTGCTGACATCAGATGTCTGTGGCTCGCTACTGGTGATGCATCTACTGCTATGACATTGCTCAGAGGAATTAAGGAGCCCAAGCTGTTGTCCTGAGTGGACACTTACCTTCAACACTGAGAAACTGACTGGTGTGAGCTTGTTAATGCACCAAAACAAAGGGAATTATCCTTCAAAAATAAAGACCCGATCCGATTCTTCAAATGCTGAGTCTAAAAATGAATCTCTTACCCAATCCTGCAAATAGTCCTACCTAATTTTATAATTCCTCTAAATTAGACTAACCACATGCTTACTGCTAAGCTCAAATCTGTCTGCAGGATCTAACATATGTTAAATCATGTGTCTGATTCCCTGCAACCTATTCTGTAACTCAAAGCTGCACCAAAAAGCTGTCCTGTAGTTCCTACTTATCTACTGACAATTGAAAACAAATTGTGACTGTGTTGCTGAAATTTTCATGACCTAGGAAGATTTTGCAAGAAATCTGTTTATACATAAGCCCACTGAACTCAAAAAGGAGGGGAAATCCATGTTTTCAGTGAATACTTTACTGTTCTGCAAAAAGCAAAAACTATAATGGAAATCACTTTGCTTACCACAGAGAATACAGTCACCCCTGAAGAACTATTTTTGGAAGTTCCTTGTTATAGCTGTAATTGACTGTGAAGAGTAGCTTCTTTTGAACATGTTGAACCTTAGTAAATCCTTTTTTTTTTAATTTATTTTTTGAAAATACAAAATTAAGTGTGATTATTTAAGTATGCACTCCATTTGGAAGGGTTGTGGTTTATGGAATACTGAAGCTGGAAAATAAAATTCAGGTCACACTTGTGAAGGACTGTACTGGTTTCTTTACAGATAACTGATTCGGCATGTAGTATTAAGCACTTGGTTAATTTGTAACTTGAATTTCTACTCATGGCTTTTTGACTCAAGCAGCTTTGTTTTTCCTGGATACAGTCACACAACGCTTGGTTTCTATACAGAGTGGGGAGATCTGTTATGATGCTGTAGCAGAACACGAGTGAAATTTCTTGTGACCAATCTAGCCTAGGCAGGCTTACCAGCTACTTCTCTTTTATGGGAGTTGCTGTCTGCATCAGGCTAAACCTGGTAACTCTGAAAAACCTCAGACCCTGATTAATTCCAAACTTAGCCACTGTGCAGTCCTCGAGTCAGTGAGTGTTAACTTCCCACACTGCCCTTTAATTGACCTCAACATTGGACTTCTGGAGCAAACACTGATAAGGGGTGAATGACAGTTCAGCTGCATGCAAGCTCTGAGCTAGGTGACTGAGTCGCCCGGACCTTGTGTATCACCTTGCTCTACTTGGGGGATGCTGCAGGCTGTGACCTTTATGCTGAAGGTGCTGAGCTAAATGCACCAAGCCTGTCTCTTTTGGTGCCTTCTTGCTTCCAAATGTCAGTGCTTTTATAAGAATGGATAGTAGAATCACTCTTTTGACAGGTCCAACAGAAAAAAAAAAGAAGAAAAAAAAAAAAAAAGAAGAAAAAAAAAAGAAGAGTAAAAAACTAGAAAGAAACCCCCAAACTGCTGCTTTTTAAAAGAGAGCAAAATTCCACCGCGTGTGCTCCAGTGCCGAGTCACGCGGTGCCAACGCTTACCCTCCCATAATCAGGTGTTAGCTATCATCTCCTTTCTTTGATAGTTAACGTCTCACCTTCTTAATCAAATTGTCATAAATAGGTCAGGAATTCTTGCTACCAGGCTTTATTCAACAACACCTCTTTATCTTTTACTTGTCCTAAGACCTATCAAATTTTCTTTTATTTTTCCATGTGCTCTGTCCTCATGACAATCACTTCTGTTTGATTACTGCTACAGGGCCCTGATTGCAATTCTTCACTGATGAGAGAGCTCTGGGACCTGAGGGATTAGTGTTGTGTTCCAAATCCTGCCAAAAACATCGCGACCTCAGACAGTACATTCTGGAGACAGGTAGTGATACTTTTAGTCGTGCAGAATATTCATTTACTCCAAGAGGAAAGTGCAAACAGGAATCAGGTAAATGAATCCCCAGATGATTCTCTGTGTTACCTGGCAGAATTCACAGGTTAGAGCCTGCAATCAGTTTTTACTCAATTTTACCTCTGATAAGATAGTCCTCTTGTGGGAGACAGGAAGTGTATCTCTGTTAATGAGTGTGAGATGGTCCCTAACAAGCTTTCTCTGACTTTCTGTGATTGCTCTCTAGCACCAGCCTGATAAGTGAGAAGAAACTATTAACCATCTTAGTTTATTAACAAATGGAGCATGTAGTTTTGGTTTCCAGTACAGTAGGATATATCTCACACCCTTAGTAAAACCAGTGATTTATAATAGTAGGATTCTGCAGAATAATTGTGTCATTCCCCACTGCCCCATGGGAATTCAGCTGTCTTTCCCCAGTGACTAAACGGAGACGAGTTCTCTACTGGTTAGTGTATGAGCCCAGGAACTGGGGAGTCCAGCTTTTATTCCCAGCTGTGTCAGTGATTTACTTAGGGATTTCTCAGAGTTTCTTATCTTCTGATAGGAGTGCTGGGAAAATCCCTGGATTGTTTGCTGCCTCAGAGAAAGATGAGGTTGCTCCACCCTTAATGAGGGCACATTAGCCATTCAACTGATTCAGCAAGCACTAGCTAGAGACATCGTGGGGCACAGAGTTACTGCTTGTGTCTCGGCGTTCAGCATTGTGCATAGACTGAGTATCACCATTACTGCAGCCCTGCTGGGGGATGCCTCTGTGGGTTAAGTGGGAGTGTTGGAGGCTGCTGTGGCAATCTGAACGGACGAGTCTATGGGGCTCTGGGCAGCATCTGATCTTTGAATCGTCCTCAATTAAATTTCTAAGCTGTTTAAAATCCTCACGTTAATTTTGGCACCCCACGTCCCCCACAACCCCCCACCTTGTACATGTGTAAATATACAAACGAACACACACATACACTCTTCAGACTGTCAACTTCTCTGTTCTTTTTGTCCAGACTGGTAAACAATTAAAAAAACCCAAACAAACAAAAAAAAAAACAACAACAAAAAATCCCAACAGTTGATGAAAAAGGAAAGTTTTTAAAAAACTATTCCCTTCATTAGCTAAATTGTTCTAATGGATTAGAAATGACAAGGCACATGTTTTGTCTTTTTTTTTTTTTTTTTATGCAGGAGTGCTATGGTGAAGCTAATGAATTCTTAATTTTATTTTTTTCAACACCCTCTATGTATATTATCATTATGCCTGAGTAGGTGTACAAAGCTTCCTCCTCTATAGTGAGGCTGCTCGGGTATATAATCATGTTAAGATGACTCAGGAGAGAAGACAGCTCCCAAAAGTGCTTGGAAAATACTTTTGGATTTCAGGAGCTTTTAGTCCTATATATATGCATATCCATACATAATATGCATGCATACATATATATGTACATATGCATATAGCTATAGTCTCTTCATCCTTCCCCCTGTACAGCAAAAAGACACCACAGAGTGTCTCTTTCACAAGCTGTTGTAGCTCACACATCATTCACACCTCCCAGTGACCAGTTTTATTGAACAGGACCTAGTCTTCTCACAAGGTACAATGAAATTAGTATCAGTGATGAATTAATTAATCCAGCTAGTAACAGGTTATACCTACACCGCTCCACCGTGTATATTCACAGCACCAACCACTATTGCTTCGCTGTTCCATCTTTCTTACTTTATTTTTTACTTCCTACCCTGTAGCAGCAGAAGCAGCAGCTCTGGTTGCAACAACCAATAGACATGATGGGCAGGGGGAAATGTGAAATAACAAAACCTACAGCCCGACCTACGCTGCAACAACCAGCCTTTTTCTGCCCATGGCTGTGGCAGCCAAGCTGTCCACACAGTCCATTTTTTTCATTGGTGTTATTTTTTTTGCAGTGTCTATGAAATCAGGAATGGGACACAGCATGCTTGGAAGTTGGCCAGTATCCTGTTGAGTTAGTAGAATGGAAAGAAAATAAAAAGTACACTGACCCAATTTCTTTGGTTAAATATACTGGGCTATAACAGCAAAAGCTATGAACATGTTTATCCTTTGAATTGTTTGGCAGATGAAGTGGCTTAGGACAATACAATACAAATGGAGATGGAGATCAGGGAGTGAAGCCTTCTCATCAGGCTTGCAATTAACTTCAAACAGCCCTTTACATCCCAGGTCTCAAAAGTTTCATTTTTTCTTTCTGTTTTTTGTTTGTATGTTTTGTGTTTTGTTCTGTTTTTTTGTTTGTGTTTTGGGGGATTTTTTTGTTTGTTTGGTGGTTTGTTGTTTTTTTTTTTTTCTCTACATAATTTCATTTTGCTGAAAGTTTCTGTCTGCTTTTCTTTTTGTAACTGTTTAAATT
Organism: Todiramphus chloris collaris; assembly: GCA_025345505.1. Classification (NCBI taxonomy): domain Eukaryota; kingdom Metazoa; phylum Chordata; class Aves; order Coraciiformes; family Alcedinidae; genus Todiramphus; species Todiramphus chloris. The sequence continues at coordinate 7,335,119 of JANVCC010000261.1, read as the reverse complement.
AAAGAATTAAAAAACCCAAACAACAAAAAAACCCCAAACTAATAATAAATCAGTCAGTGTATATTTATGTGACAAGTACCTATATTTAGGGTCTGGGGAGACTGTGTCCCTTGCTCTCTGGTATGACCAGAAATGGATCTGGCTGCTTCTGGAAGGGAGGAGAAACATAATAGCACAATCAGTTAGTTTTTCAAATGCAAAGTGGAGGATGCACTTAAAACTTGATAATCATCTAAAGGGAACAGCTTGTGCCTACCTGTGGGTCCCCCCACCTGTGCCATTCATCGGGCCAGCCCGGGCAGTGAGCTGTTCCAGCCAAGAGGAGCTGCCAAGGGGTCGGCTGCTCTCTCTTTGGATCCGTGTCCCAAGAAGGACCAAACAAACCCTGTGATCTCCGTCTCAGTTTCCTCATTCATGAGGCAGGGACAATGATCTGCCTCAGCCTTTGCAGAGCACCTGGATCTATCTGAATGCAAAGTGATAGGACACAATGGGAGCCAAGCAGAACTTCTCGAGTGCCATATGGCCAGTCAGGTTGCCAGCATTCAGAGCTAATGAAACTGGAGTGAATTGTAACTCCTCCCTAAAAAAAACCCCAAAACAATAGCCAAGGGGAAAAAAAGAAGGAAAAAAAAAAAAAAAAAGACCCAAGACCAAACAACAATCAAAGGGTTAATTTGGTGCTAATAAAGGAAATGCATTTCAGATAATGAATGTCCTCTCACAGCTCCCCTCCTGCTGGTACTGGCACAATGGCAATAGTACCTGCAGTAGGATGCACAGCTCCTCCTCCAGTAAATCCCTGCTTTTTTTGTTTTCTTCAGGCCTACAACATCAGGTGTCCAGCTTATCACCCTCCTCCTTTTTAGCTCTCCTTCCCAGACATCCACCCAAAATGCTTAAAAGTTTTGGAAAGAATTATGCACTAGGAGGGAATGAGAGAAAAATATAGCTAAGTCTGTGAATTTGTATTTGACTTAGGCTTGAGCTTTTGGCTAATTCAGAGATCATTCGAGTTGAATCCTCAGCTTGTCTTTGGTAGTCTCTGTCCTCACCATTTAAACTGTCACCGGGAGCAGAGAGGCCAAGATCCAAAGAGAGAGGGGAGGGACTGAACACTAAGTAAGAAGGACATTTCCGATGAAGCTCATAGACATATCTGTCCAGGAGAATTTTCCTTTCCCAATCAACACTGGGTTAGTGTGAGCCAAGGGGGTATCATGCCTGTCTTGGCAGAGGGGTGAGGAAGAGAGGTGTCTCCAAGACGATGGCTTGGGGAGGTCTGTGGACAAAAGCCCAGGCTAAGCCAAGTGTTAGTATTACTCCAAGGAGCCTGAAAACATGAAAACAGAAATCCCAGCATTCCAGACATTTACAGACTGGATCCTTACTGTCCTTCAGGGCAGGGCTCCTCCATGCAATGGTTTCACAGGCAATGTGTGTTTTGTAGAACATTGCTGTTGGCAGAGGCTGGGTGAGCAGGGCTCGTAGCACAGGGGTGCAAGCATAGCGGGCACTGGTTTCAGGCAAACGCAGTTATTTGGTACATTTTTATTTTGAGTGAGAGGTTTCATTATATGGGAAACCCCCACTGCAGTCTATTCATTGTAAGAACTGACAAGAGTAAAACTAGGCAAGAAAAGCAGATGGCTGAAAGACGTTGTTGGAAAAAATCAATAATCCCTCTTCTGATGCATCGATATTTGGGTGTGGACACATTCAGAGCTGAATGTCATCTGGGCCAATTTGCAGCATTTCAAAGCCACCTTTGTGTTTCAAATTCAGCAGCGCTGAAGGTCAGAAGTTTTACTAAGTATTCGACTCCAATGATACACTTTACAAAAACATTCATTTTTCTTTGAAAAGATCTTCTTTTATCTTGTCCCACTGTAGTAGCCAGGGTGGAAGAACATAGAGCAGGCCTAAGTTCAAAGCTTGGTCAAAGGACAACAGTTACTTATGTTATCTTTATCCTAAAGCTCTCATCATTGCTCCTGAAAAACTAGATAGCTGCAAGTCTGAATTTTTGTATAATTATATTATATCAATAAGTTCTTCTTTTGTCTAAATCTGTAAAGATAAGGTGGCCAATAAAACTCTTCACTGAGTTGTTTGGTTTTATGTGTGTCTTTTGTAGTAAAAAGAAACTGTGGGGCTATTTAATATAAAGTGTTGATAGAACAAAAAAGGAGAACATAAAAGTTGTGTATGTAAGGTAGGTATTTAAAATACCAGAACTTCAGTTAGTACAATGTGACAAGGTCTCTTTAAAATGAACAGAAATGTTCATTTAAAGTACCTGAAGAATTAGTTACGCACCTTAAAATGCAGTGGAAACAAGAGCTACAAGAAATTTTGAAAACAAATAGATAAATAAAAACCCCACAGTGTTTCCACACTGATACTGATAGAACATTTTGGGTTTAAAATTAAAGTTGTTGTTCCATTAATTTGACATGGTTATCAAACAATATTGTGGACATGCAGAAATAATAATTCAGTTGTCTGTTTCACAAACCTGAACAAAGTACCCTTTTTTTACATCTAGGAGGCACTTGAGGAATCATTAATTGCAGGTTAACATTCTGAGGAGGACTTTGCTAGATAAATGCAAAGGGATGGTTTTAAACCCATTTATTGTAGCTGAAGCAGATGTCAGTCAGTGTACGGCAGGACAGTTTGGCCAGGCACAAGTGGTGGCATTTGCTGCATGCTTTACAAAGGAGCAAGAATAGTCAGGATGGGGAAGTCAGGTTTTGGAGCCGTTACGAGGCTACAGTTCCCTTGAAATTAGTAGGACTGGAGAGCATTCAGGGTTTTTCAAGATAGTTGCATTTATTTTCATCTCAGCTACATTACGTATGATGAGTAAGAGATATGTGGCAAAATAGAGTATTGAAATGTTACTTGAAGTTGTGAGCTGCGAAGACAGAACAATGCTTTTGACATTGCAAAAAGACTACAAAGGAAAACTCTAACTAGTTATTGGAGACACCAGAAGGAAACAAAATAGCCAAACTTCATTAAAAAGGCAAAGAAGTCACCTATATTTATATCTGTGAAAAAAGAAATCTTTAGAACTTTCTGAGTAGTCGAGGACAAGATTTATCTCAAAATCCCAGGCATAAAAATTAATTTGAAAGGGTGCTTTTTCTTAAGAAAATCTCAGACGTGCTTTTGTTGAGCAGAAGATCCTGTCTGTGTGGAAGAGGCTAGGAGACACATTCAAGGAAGATGTTCCCAGCTTGCATGGCACAGCCAGGATGGGTTGTCCACAGGATCAGAATAGGACATGGTTATGAAATCATCCAGACATGAAGGTCAGCTTTCCAGAAGTCATGTCAACAGGATTGTGGTTAGGAATCAAGTAGGCAGGCAGTTTCAAAAAGGCTTGGTTGCTTGATATTAGAATACTAGAGTAAAACTAGAGCCACAAAGATGATTAAAGGAGTGGAGCATCTCTCTTATGAGGAAAGACTGAGGGAGCTGGGGCTGTTTAGCTTGGAGAAAAGGAGACTGAGGGGTGACCTCAACAAGGTTTTTAAATATATAAACGGTGAGTGCCAGGAGGATGGAGCCAGGCTCTTCTCAGTGATGCCTGATGATGGAACAAGGGGCAATGGGTGGAAGCTGAGGTATAGGAAGTTTCATGCAAACATGAGAAGGAATTTTTTCACTGTGAGGATGACAGACACTGGAACAGGTTGCCCAGGGAGGTTGTGGAGTCTCTTTCTCTGGAGATGGTCAAAACCTGCCTGGACACGTTCCTGTGCAACCTGCTCTAGGTGATCCTGCTCTGGCAGAGGGGTTGGACTAGATGATCTTTCAAGGTCCCTTCCAGCCCCTGACATTCTGTGTTTCTGTGAGTCTGTGTGATTCTGTGAAAAGCTGGAGATTCAGCCTGCTCAAATAACTGTTTAAATCAAAGCTGCAGGGATGGAAACGTACTCGCTCTGGAAGAAAGCTGGGTCCTTCAAAGATTCTTCAGTGACAATGTGAATCCTTCAGTAGGGAACTGAAAGAAATAATGTGCCAGGTTTTCACTGTCTATTTTTCAATTAGAAATTACAAAGAGCTTTCTTGTCCTCACTTATTCTGGGTAAGAGGAAAGAATAATTATATAGAATCCTGAAGAACCAAAACAAAATAGGACCAATTTTATTGTTATGTGCCCCATTCATACCAGACCTTAGAGATGTGTTATGTCTCTAATGTTGTCAAAGAAAACTTCATTCACAAAGACCATCTTTACTTTCTTGGAATTATGTTTTACTTGCAGAGATTTTTAGTGGGTGGGTGGGTGGGTGGGTGGTTGGTTGGTTGGTTAGGGAGCTTGTTTGTTTGTTTGTTTGTATTAGAGGAGCCTGCTGAAGGATATTGACTTAAACCAAAAGTCACCATGGTATCAGCTGCAACAGCCCCACAAACAGAGCCTGGATTTGCAGCACTAGCTGCAGTGTGTTCTGCTGGGTTTTGAAGGTTCAAGATGAATTTTTCCTTAACACCACTAACGTTGAACTTGCTTTTTCAGCTTAGCGACTTGAAACATAACATTCTCTATGATTTCTCCTCCACTGTTATAAAAATAATCTTGTTCCCCGTCCCCATAATCCCATTAGATTTTGTGATTAACAGTCCATAGCTTCGATTTTATGAGTGTAGAACCAGCTCCCCCCAGCACAGGACTCTCATTAGCGGTGCTTACTTCATGTGCAGTCTCTGTGCTGTGGGCAAAGGGGAAACTTCATCCCCCAGGGTTATCTCAGCTGGATCTTCCACAAACACATCCCTTATTTAAAAGAAGACTCTACCTTTTCAGCGAGCTTAACTTTGTCTAGACAGTGAATGCAGACACGTTTTATGTAGCTGATTTAGCTACCCCACCTGACTAAGCTACAGTGAACGTGATTGACAAAGATTTTCTCTTTATCCTGTGTTTGTCTTTCTAACTTCTCTGGTTGCTCATTTGTGCTTGCACCCGTGGAACTGGGGAAACTCTAAGCAGCTATCTACCATCACAAGCTGCATGCCAATCACCTCAGCAGGGATATACTTGTGGTAAAATGAAACTTTGGAGAGTGTAATGAGTAATGTTCAGTGCAGATGATGCATTTTTCTTCATTTCCCGTTTCAGAAGTTCTTATAGGTTCTTCATGTGATACAGTTTTATCTGCTGGATGTAGCTTATGTAACAACAAAGGGGTTTAGAGCAGAGGATAGCTGTTTTTCTGCCTTCTTATTAATTTAAAGAAATAAATATCTTGATGAGAGTGACCTTCATTATACTTCAGACCTGATCATTGCTCCCTGTGGGCTCCATTACCTCAGTGAAAGCTGTAGACAAAGTTCACTCAATAATTAGAGGGACTGGAGTTGTTCTGGTCTGGGAACCTGACACCCCTGCTGTGCTGAATGGCAGTGTACAGATGAGGGATTCGAGAGCTAAGAGAACAAATTAAATTAAGGTTGCCTAAGGTCTGCCTTGTGTATTAACTTGCAAATAAGGCGGGGACACCACAAAAAATGAGTGATCCTTTTTCTAAGTAATAGTAAATCATTCCCAGTTAGGATGTGTACAAACAGGTAGACGTGAGCCCTCGTGTGTGATTCAAACCTACAGTAACATGAGATGAATACTCTGTGTAATAAAATATGTTGTTTTGTGTCCACCGACAGCTCTAGTGCTTATCCAAGAAGACCTGCTGTATTTTTCTGTGCAACCATCTGTTTAGAAAAGAGATTATACATAAGAAATTAATAGAATATAAAATATGTATAAATATATATATTTGCATACGCACGTGCGCATAAATATGTATGTGTGCACATATCTGAACTAATCAATGCATAACTAGAGAACTTAATAAAAGGACAGAATCTTTTACTGTTAAATTCATGGGCAAAATTCAAGCGTTGAACAGCAGAGTCCTTCTGTATTACCATCTATGCCTACCCTGAATTGTGACCTACAGAGAGCCTGCCCTGTAGAACCCAGATACAAACCAGGACAGGGATCAGGGAAGCTCTCGTGACAGAGTGGACAGCCACAGAGTTTGAGTACTCTCAGAAAGACTGCATTAAGCTTGGATTTCCAAAGAAACTTAAAGCCATATACAGACTAAACCAGAGAACTGGAGGCCAGACATGAGTGAAGGTGTTTAAAATGGGACTTTGGTGGACTCTGTGCCATGCTGACCCGCTCATGGGTGATGCAGCCCATCTCTAGCTGTGAAGTGCTGGCAGTGGTGGGCTTTGTGGCTTCTGTGGTTTTTCACAACATGTTAGTTCTCTCGAAAAACTCTGCTTACCTTTCAGCTTTCTGCATCTGGCATCTGCCCCACCTGCAATCCCCAAACCGGGAAGAGCTGCTGCATGTGGAGTTGCTCTCGTTGCACACCAACCTGCATCAGCTGTACAGGGCACTTCTCAAAATGTCACCGAGGCCATTTCATCCTTCTAATGTGTTTGTAAGCATCCCGCTTTCCCGGAGAGTATATTGACAACCAAACCTTTGGTTGGTGGCCGTGAGGAGGGGGGTAGGAAGGTGAGGCTGCCTTTCATCTCCCCTTTTGAAGCAGTGCTGCTGTGCAGAGAGGAATGTCAGACTAGTCCACTGACCTTTCTAGCTTCTCCTTTCAAATCAGGCTCTTGACTGAGGGGAAGCAACCAGCAGAGCCACTTTCCGATGCCCAAGTGGTGGGTGCCTGTCTCTCCAGGCTCCCCAAGGAGCCCAGCCTGCCCTCGCCTGAGGGAACGGGGGCCTGGGCAGGCAGGAGGGGTGAGTGATCTGATTGCATCCACCTATTTCAGCTTGGCAAGGCATTGGCACACAGCACAGCAGTACTGGAGGAGGGTGTTATTGTCAAGGCACCCAGGACAGACTGGCAAAGTTCGTTTTCTAATAACGGTGCCATCTTAAGCAATCCTCATCCCTTCATCTATTTCCTTCCACAACAGCCCTTCTTTTCACTTCCATTTGTGCTGGTTTCTTTTTCAAATAGAAGCGATTCCTCTCTCCAGGCTGCAAGAAGAGACGGTGCCAGGAGAAGTGAGGGTTGGGGGAGGGGGGATTAACAACAGGAAAAGAAGGTAGGAGGAGACTCCCCAAACCCTCCTAAAGCACACTGCTGCTGCATGTAGAGCTATTGCCAGTGGGTGCCATTAACTGTTGCCCTCAGGACAGCAAATGTCTTCTCAGTTCTCCACTTAGCTCTTCCCATCTTTCGTGGGTTTTTTTGGATGCTGTTCTTTGGCTTTTCTTCCCTTCTCTGTCATTCTGCCAAGCTCTTTTTGGACCCTCTGCTCACCTGCTCACAGGTGTGTTCTGTGCTAAAGCCACCGAGGACACGGGGTTATTCCTGCCATTCTGTGACTCCTTGGTTTGTTGTATCAGCTGAAGGAGTCCTCTCCTGCATTTCTTTCTTCCCAGTGGAGATCACTCCTTTGTTGTGGGCTGTTTGGATGTGGTCTCTGACATACTCAGTGCTGTTGGGTGTTGAAGGGCCACCTGTTGATGCTGTCTGGTGACCAAGCTGTCACCAGCCCCCAGCTCCTCCGGTCTGCATGGCTGTGGGTGAGGCAAGATAAGCAGAATGTACAATGTGTTAGGAGAAGATTTATACCATATTTGACAGCATTACCCTGTTGATGGCTGCCAAGAACATGATTGGCATCATTTTCTTGGGTATTTCTCTGATCTCAGATGTAAATTTGATATGCGTTCAGGCAAGCACATACTTCAGAATTTTAAAGAAGAATTTATTCCACAAATAACTGTATTGCAAGTATTTACTCTGCTGAATTGAACTCCATCCCTCTTCACAATTTCTCTTTATTTAAGGTGAGTAATCATGGTGTCATCTTTACTAGTGCAGCTATTTATGGGAATTGGATATTAAAAATCCCAACCGTGAACATTCAAGAAATTTACTCCCCTGTTCTTGTCTAGGAAATGAAAGACAAACCAGGTAAGAGTCAACTATATAACTGTGGGTTAAAATAACCCACCTGTGCTATAATCTGTAGTTAGGGACACTGGAGTAGTGCTTTGGGTTTTTGTCTTTTTTGGTTCTAACACATGGTACTGAGATCTATTGCAATGACCCATTTTGAACTAAACATCTCCCCCCCCAACCCCCCCCACCTGCTTTTACATAAAGTATCTCTACACTGTGCCTCCCTAATGTCAAATTTTCCAGATGTTTTCTCACAGCCATAGAACACCGTAAGTCCAGCTAAGTCCTAACTGTAGGGTGTGCTTACACTCTTGGGTAGTGCGTTCAACTTTCAAAGAGGAAATTTCTGAAGGAAGCAAAGGCAGCAAAGTATGTTGGTAGGAATTACATACCTCTTTTTGTTTTTGTAGACCCCTTACTCTAACATATTGTGGCAAAAAACATTCTGTGTTTGCAATTTTTCATACTTGATACATGCTTTGTCTAAGCAAATTTCTGTACTCCCTCTTGATGGAATATAGAATATTTACTTAGTTTAAGTAAAATACAATATATTAGTGTCCATCATTGCTCATGTAATTAAAGATGGTATAAACTGCCTCGCCCCATGTGTTCTCTAGGCAACATGAAAACATTAAGAAAAAATACTTAGAGAGAAGAAAATGAAAAAAAAAAGGGATTAAAAAAAATATTATGTTTTCTTCTATGCCGAGCATGCGTGTCTGTAAAAAAGCCAGTAAGGAAGCAGTGCAAAGGGAAAATGGTGTCCTGAGCTCTTTTGCTACCATGTGTCCAGGTGACAAAATGCTTTATTTTCTGGGATGAGGTCAGCTCCATTATTTGCTTTCTCCGAGGGAGAGATCGGCTGTAGAAACATCAGCGTGCTGGCAGAAGGGAGTCAAAGGAACACAAAGAGCAGGGTGACAAAGCAGCGTAGTGCCCCTGGACTGAGTAACGCATCACACGGGGCTGCGTGACAGCGTATAAATAGGAAATGCAAGAACTGCAGGGAGAAAAGGACTTTTCACAGCACTAAGGGCCCAGTGCCTCTAAGCTTTTGTTAAATAATAATATGATGAAGAGAAAGATACAGAAGCAGGTAGTACTGAGTGCTCAAGGACTGCTTAACTCCAAAGCTATCCCATCAGAAAACAAGATGAGAGAGGGGCTAATATCAAGGGCTGGAAAAGGAAAAGTAGGGAAGGGGGGAGAGGGAAGACAAGCAAATGTGGATGACATCTTGCAGCCTGAAAAGAAACAAAAAAATTATTGGAGCTTCCCAGTTAGTCACCAAGACAACAGCAGATTGGATTTGGAGCCGCCCGTAATAATTTATGACTACTTTGTCTTGGGTGGATTATTGTGTTGCTTTGCCTGCTTATGTTGGATTCATTAGCTTGGCAAGAGCTTCAGCCAGAAAGGCAAGGTAGAGGGAGGAGAAAGGAGGAATTTGGGGAAGCTCATATCTAGAAAGGGGTGATATAAAAATAATGGTGAATTTGGAAAGGGTTATCTAGTGCTCTTATTGTTTTGAACATCTGTTGTGCTATGATTTCTTCCCAGTAGTTTGAGAGAGAGACACACTCATAAATAGCAGTGACAATGAAATCCCTTGTTGCTATAGAAGAACCTTCTGGTCCCTGTATCCACTGCTGATCTCAAGCTCCTTAAAAGAAAGGTCAAAAGTGTGCTGGGAGCTAGTGGGACCCCTTGGCCCCAGCGGGCAGCTGGAAGGAGAATCCCGGTGTTTGCAGCCCTGGAGGGCAGGGTGGCAGGCCCAGAGCTCGCAGCAATGGGAGGCATTAGAGAAGCTGAACTGGGACGCTGTTGCAGTAGTATGGTGTGTTTGGAACACAGGAATGATGGAGATAATGGGGAAGCAGAAAACTGCTGCCTGGAAACAACAGTTTCAGAAGTAACCCAGCAGTGGAACAGCAGAGATGGGCAAGCATCGGGCAGCACGCTGCACTAAGCACTGCAGCTGGCTGGAGGATGGAGAGATGCAGGCTGGCTGTGAAGGTGGGTGCCCTTTCACAGCAGGCAAACAACCGAGTGAGAAAAATCCCGTTAGCCCACTCCTGCTGGGACAACCACACCTGGTAGATGCAAAGGTGGCAAATTGCAGACACAAGCAAATTGCTCACCATATGTTCTCGTTTCCTTTGGATGCAGTGTGTGGCAAAATGCAGAAGAACCCATCCTACATCACGCAAATCAAATGCAGCGTTATGGCACTGGACCTGCTAGGTTTGCTTTTGCAAAAGCCAAAGGTTTCACTGGGGATTGGCTGTCCTGCAGCCCCCAGTTTCTGGGACACTTCACAGGTATATTAAACCTCCAAGCAACAATAGTACGAGAGCATTAATGATGGCAGGAAAAACTCTTTTGCACCTCTGAAATGGATGCTAGAATTCAACTGAACACGAAAAAACAGTGGAGGATCTGTTTGTTCTGCTCCACCTACAAACCTACACAGCTTCATCACTAAAATAACTACACTTCCACCCAAGCATTTAAAAAAACCAACCAGACACCACCGATTCCCCTCACTGCATGCCCAAGCTTTATGGCTTCAGTAAAGTGACAAATGTGAGGAAGGAGCCGTTTGGTATGTGACGTATTTTGCACATTGCACTGGTTTTATTACTTCTAACATTTTAAGTGGACAAGGTCGAAAACATCCTGCCTCTATGCATACAAAGGACCAGTTTAGCATGGGGGTGTCTGAAATAAGTTGAAATTAGTACACAACCCACACAGTTGTATTTGTGGAAATAATTTAGTCTTGTAGCCTAACTATTTGAGTTGAACCATCCATTTATATGCCTGCATTTTGCTTGCCTTGTAGCTTTCCCTTTCAAAGATACTATGGCAGACCTTTCCTCCTGAGGTTGGGGCCAGCTTAGAATGCTACTTGAAGGATTACAATAAATAAACTTACAAAAAAATATAAACAAGAGAAAGAAATGGCAACGGCGAGCCATTCATCATTTTCCCTTCACTTCTTTTTTCTCCCTACAGCTATTTCAGTAGCCCTTTATGAACCCCAAATGTTCCTTACTCTTCTGTGGCAAGCACTTTGTGAATTGTTTATTAGCTTGGAAAACTGTTTCTGTCTCTCAGGACAGGCGTCAGTAGGAGATATCTGGGACGAGCACTCTGTGAAGAAAGTGCCTTTATGCCTTAGGAACCAATGAACTATTCCAAATGATCCAGTGCTATGAACCATGCTGAACTGAAGACCAGCAAGTGTTACCTTCCATCTTTTCTAGTGACTTTAGTGTTGTCTTCATTATCATCTTCTGTTCTCCCTTGCCAATTCACTCAGCAGTTTGCCTCCTGTGCTACATACCAGCTGACAGATGTATCCTTTTCATTTCACATAGTCTTAAAGCCTTGGGCACTGCTTTCTGGAGATATTTATACAGCTCTGGGACCCAGTTGCTGGAAAAGTAGTTTGTACTGAATATTTGTTACATGTTCTACAAGTTCCCACACACTCTTACTTTGCATAGACTAAAACAACAACAACAACAAATAAAGAGATGCTGATGCTTTGTATGTATTTTGTATGAAACTTAAAGCGTACACCTTGCTGTATTCCAGCAGTGTTTCAAAGGTTTTCTCCATGACAGTATGGATTACATGAGAAACAATTCTCATACATACCACAGTGCCATCAAAAACCTGTCTACCACCAAGTTTCTTCATTTCCTACAAGCAGGGAAAGCGGGAGAATGTCTTCCTCTGGCACATCCCAAGATCTATCTGTGTCCTCATCTCAAACACTGGAAGAGGAAGGTCATCTGTTGGCCTGCAGTGGTCAGTAACAGCAGCAAGCCATGTGCTCATTCTGCTGGTGTAATCTCTTCCTCTTATTTTAATCGATACGGGACAAAGTGCGGAACTGGTCCAAAGGTCATTTGGTTTTATTTTGAAATTATCTCTTTTCCTATGTGTGCATTTTGCTTTCAGCACACCTTTGTAGATACATTGGCTGCCCACTGAATAACCAACCCCTGGCTCTGCCAGAGGAAGGCAGCAGAATCTGAAGGCTCTTTTGCTGAGTCTTTTCCTGCTGTTCTCTCCTCTAGATGATCCGTGTAGAAAAAGTGATAAACACAGAATATTTGAAAAATGCCACAGCAGAACCCTTAAGGTAAACCAGCTGGCCTTTGCTTCAGTTTCTAGGGCAGCTTTTTAATAAACATTAGTCATGGTGATTATGGAACATTTTATCAAAGATACATCATTTCCAGCATTACTCCATTTTTGAGTCCATATTAGCATAATAACTTGCATTATTAGTATAATTTGAGATGCTTTAAGGACACGGCTGGAGAATAAGAAAGCTGGAAAGGCTGGAAAGCGTCTGATTGCCAGTTGCTCGTCTTGCTTGCCAGGGCCAATTAACAAATTTCTTCCATTTTTGCCTTTGTTTGACTTATCAAAATACAAATGCGCTGCAGCCTTTCAGAATCACTTAGGCTCCTTGTTCAGGCTTTAGAGGCACACAGCAACACGAAGCACATTCATGCAGATTAAGTGCTCTTGGGAGTATTAGAAACCACTTAATCTGTATAAATATGCTTCAGGTTGCTCAGCTTTTACAACACCTTGAGAAGGAACTGCAGTGCTTCAGAAAAGCATGTGATGCATTATTTAAGAGAAGATATATAATCCATGATAAATTTACCTTCCAAGTGACTGTTGTCAGAATCATGGTCTGTATTTTTATATTTTGTACTTCCTTGCACCGTTAATGCTAGTGAGAAAGGGATTTTCCTATTATATACACTATTACTTTCAAAATCCTGTTTTTATCACTGTTGATTTAGAAGATAGGCATGAGAGATATGGAAGTATTGAGCAATTTTACTTTACAAGTTCCTGAAGCAGGAAGGATTTACACTTTTGAACATAAAAAGGCGAACAGCATTTATGTTCTCACCTAGCTATATATGTTAGCCCATGCCTAAAAAAAGCATGCCTTTTTAGTTTCCATTGACTCTAATTTTCATTGGCAGTAAAGTGGAATAGAATGAGGTATGATTCTAGTGGACTAAGAACGTCATATTGGGATGTTAGCTATTTTTTGCTTTTGGGGTTTACAGTGTCATTTAGTCTAATAACTCTTCATAGTATAGTTTAATTATCGCCAAAAATAGAAAGCATGGCTGCACTGCACAGCTCTCCCAGAGGATGTCTTACGTATCCTGAGATAAATTTAAGCTCTATATTTAATATACTTGCAACTGTAACTGTGTCGTGTTCTGAAATCCCTTGTTCAAATGCTTGCAGCAGCCATTCGTGAGCAGGCAGTGGCGTGGACAAGACAGGGTTCATCCTAAAACGCGGACCCCAGAGAAGTAAACAATACCTTTGGAGACTGGATGCCCTCTGAAGAACACAACTCAACATACTGAATTCCAATTTCAGTGACAATTTTGGAGTTTTAGCAACAATAAACGCCTGTTACGGGAAAAAGCCTACACTCTGTGGTCCATCTTGAAGGATGACTCGGTAAATCACTCACTGCATTTCTGGCCCCCTGAGCTGAAGTGCAGCATCCATCCAGGGGGTCCGTCAGTGCCAGGTGCCCTTCACCAGGGAGAGCCTCCAGCTGCCGAGGACACAGCGCTGTGAGCGAGCGCGTCGAGACGCGGGACTCCCCGAGCCTTTCCTGCCTGGGCAACAGCGTCCTGAAGGATGACTGCCCCTGCCACCCAGCCTGGAACCTCACTGCTGGCTGTGGTGTTTCCTGTCCTGATACCTGTGACAGAGCTGGTGGGAGCAGGGCAAGACTTGCATGGTAGGGCAGGCCGAAAGCTCCTTTGAAAGACATTAAATAACACAAAAGCGACTTGCAAAGGGCAGAACGTGGCCCATTTGCTGGGCGCAGGGTTGAACTTTAGCCTTGCTTTGCTCCTTTCACATAAAATAACTGAGGATGTCACCTTAGTTGTGAAGGGAACAGTTGTGTGTCTGCTCTGGGTCGTTTCATTGTCCCTGTAACAAAGTTTTTCTTTTACCAAAATTTCTATATTGCCAATTTTTTTTTTTTTTTTTTTGGTAAGAATTCCAAATGCTCTTTTTTTGTAAAACTAAATTTTAAAAATTCACAAAGAAGCTTTGGTAATTCTCATCTTTTGCTGTGATAATCACTATCCAACTGGAGCAAACTGGGTCAATAAGGCTTCCCAAATAAATAAGAAACAGATTTTTTTACAAAAAAGGGAGGTAGTTAATGTAGTTTTTCTAATTTTAATCCAACCTGAGGTTCAAGTTGCTTTGTTTATGAATTACACAAAAAATACTATTTTTCCACTGTAGGCTCAGATTTGTTTCCCTGGGTTACAGTTAGTGCAAACACTGAAATATTACATGACCTCTATTGCACAGAGGTCCTTTGCCAGAAACTCATCACAGGAATGGGCTTTAATATTTTGTTGTATTGGATTTTACTCTACTGTTGGTTTTATCATTCTTGATCTCTGCAAATGTGCTTTATTGTCTGGATCATTTAATTTTGTTAGGCAAACGTGCTTCATTTTTTAATGATAAAATGTTATCGTGCTCTTCAATAATAACTGTTTTTCCTTTCAGAGCAACTGATGCATAAAGTCTAATCTTTTGTAGTTGAAGGAAGATGTTCTTTAAGAATTGATTTAGGGTCTGCCTTTGTCTTACTAATTTTTAATTACATGCAGTCAGACCTGATTAATCTGAATTAGTATGCAAAGCCCCTTTTTAGAACTAAATAAAATCAGATTAACAAGTAAAGGATACATACAAGGATGTGTTATAAGGTTGGTTAAAAGTGAAATCCTTCTTGTTCTTAAACACACAGACATTTCTGTCTGAACAGTTTATGTCTTCTAATTAGCTACATCGTTTTTCTGTGTTACAGAGCTTTGATTCCTTTTGACTTCTGAGTGAAACATCTAGGCATCGTAATAATATTATGCAATAAAATGCCTCTGTAGGATTTTATAACTGAAACTGGGCTTAACAAGATCAGTTCAGCCAATGCCTTTATGAACACAAGTGTGTTTAAAGAGGTGGCATTATGCTGCAATTCCAGAAGTCACTTTGCTTTTACACAGTGGCTAATGCAACCTGATGTGAAATAAGAGCAGCAGCAACGTGGGTGAAGCCCTGCTGCTTCCCTGCAAGCTGCTTCCCTGCAAGCTGCTTCCCTGCAAGCTCTCCCCTCCTCTTGCTCCTGGATGCCCACTTCTTTTGTACTGACTTTGGCGGTGCCTGTTGGAGCACAGCACAGAACCTCAGCTAACTAGCAGGACAGAAAATAACCTGGCAAAAGAGTGAATATGGACGGGTGGGGTTTCTTTGACTTCAGTAGAACAAACTGAATGAGTTTACCAAGGAGAAAGCCAAGCTCTGAAGTTGATGAGATGGAGGGGAGAGGGTAACTGTGTTAGGGAGGAGGCAGCAGAAAGGGGAGTGGAAGAAAGAAGAGGAAAGAGGGGGGCAAAATTTCTCTTTTCGACACTGTGGGACATTTGTCAGCTCGGTTGTAGTGTGGGACCGTGCCCTAAGGAGGCCAAAGTCAAGTCTGCAGCTCAGCAATGTGCTTGAGCACCCTGGCTAGGTCACAGGAGCAGCTTCAATGAAGTCAGATGGATTTAGGTATGTGCTTTAAGCAGGGATAGATTCAACAACCCATGGTGGGCATCTGATCAAAATGCACCCTGACTGTGCCCCATCGTTGCCTCTCCACACTCCCTTGCTGGGAGCATGCTGCTCTCCTGGGTTTTGGCTAAGAGCAAACATACTCTGCTCTGGGCAGAGGCCAGAGGTCTGCAGAAACCTCCTTAGATACAACTGCCTTTTAAAATTGATTGCAGCCTGTTGTATTACTACTACACCATTATTTCTATATATTAAAATACAAATACACAGTACCATAACTCTACATCTCATGCCCGCGTCTCATCTTTTCTCCTAAAACAAAACATGGCAGGTTACACTGTTAGCATTAGGTTGGGGAAAAAAATATAAAAAAAATGCTTCCCAAATACAATGGAAAAAGCTACTCTAGCAGGACATTGGTTGCTTTAATTTGAAATCATAAATACACATCCAGTAGAGAACAATAAAGGCTTTATACTTGACTAATCCAGGCCCTATTTATACTACATTTTGCCGTGATGTATTTCCGTACTGTGTACAATAAAATACAAATGACTGAAATTCATCAAGAAGGGATTAATTGGCATGTAATAGGGGATCTGGCTACTATACTGGCAAGCTGCCAAGATGCAAGAAGAAAGAAGCTTGTGGAGAAGGGGATGTAAAACTACATGTGAGTGCCAAAAGCCAGCAACTGTAGGAATAAGTCTATCTGGAAGCTGAGTTCAACTATGTGACTTGGCTTATGTTGAAGAACAGTAGCAACATTATGATATTCCCAACATCGAGTGATTTCTATGGGTGGTTCATATATTTAATTTTATTTAGTCTTAAACTGAATTGCCTGAGCAGACAGGTGGAGATTTGATATGGTTGGTGGAAACTGTAGGAAGCCAGATGAGCAGAAACCACAACCACGCTGGCACTCTGACCACTTCTCTTCAGGGTGAAAGGCCAAACGCTGCAAATCCTTGGCTTTCTGATTGGACACTTTGCTTAGCTGGGGCCTAAGTCAGGAAAACTCATTACTCTTTTCTTCTTCTTTTTTTTTTTTTTTTTTTTTTTTTTTAATTTTCTTGTTTCTTATTGTTGTGTTCCCCATTCATTTCTTGTATTGCTGTAGATTTTCAACAATGCTTGCATTATTGGTCAAACCCAGACTCTCCCATCCCCCTTCAAAACATTACAAACATAAAGGCTGTACAATTTCTTTAAAATCTGCTGTTGCACTTATGAACTTTAGCTGTCAGGCACTTAAATACAATGATTTTCAGAAGGGAATATAAATCTGGCTGTTTCAGTGCTATTCCGCTTGCCCTTAATTCTCTTCCTTCATTCTGGATAAATAAAAAGATTAATTCCCACACATTCCTGAAGCTCTGCTTGGCTCCAAATTAGATCAAGTTGGGAGTTTTGCTCATTACAGCTCTTCTTCCCTGCTGGCAGAAAGAGTCTTGGCTTTGTCACTTGTCTTCTGCCTGTCCTCCTGTCCATACAATTGAATTGTAAATCCCGCGTGACCATAATTCAAACAAAGAACAGGCTATTGGGGCTTTTAAACAAGTTTCTTACTGTAAAATATGTACAAATAAATGCACTTTGCTTCCAGACAAACCCTGATACTGCTTATCAAGTTTTAGATGCATAGAAAATAATGCAGTTGAAAATACGGTGGAGCATAAATTTTAAACGGCTCCTTATCTCATTAGAACAGCATTTCACCGTTTCAGGTTGCCAGTGTCACGTCAGTTTTGTGGGTCCTCCCTTTCAAGAGGAATTACTGACTGTCCTTATGCAGGTACAGTCTGTGACAACAGTTCCTACCATGTTTTTAACCCATGAGTATATACAGTTCAGATGCATAAAAAGCTATACATAGTATGAGTCATCTGTTACATAAACTTGACCATGCTGCTGTCAGAACCTATAAAAACAACGTGACAAGCAGACCATCTCTCCAGCAGCTATTGTGAAGACATCCAACCATGGCCTATCCTCATCCCCTCAGCTGGTAACCTGCCCCTGGAAGCCAGATGGAAAACAGACACACAGAAAGCCAGAAGTTTGACAGTTATGATTTTTCAATAACCAGGAATATCTGTGTGCATAGCAGACGTCTTTGAAAATGCCTTGTCAGCCCCACCTTCCTGTTTATACTGAAGGAGCTCCAGGCTGAGCAGTTTTGCTGCCTACAGCACCAGCAAGACTGACCAGTATGATACTGTCTAGAAGCATCACTGCTTTATGAAGCTTACAGCATTTCTAATACCTTCCTGAGAGCCTGTGCAGACTCCCAAGGTACATACAGCATGCTCCTCTGTGTCAACGCACACGCAGAAGCTCTCTTTCCTGCTTGTCATTCTAGATGGCTGCAGAGAAGCATCACTCAAAGGATTTTCCAATAGCTGAATATGTTCATATTCTATGCAGTGAAGTCAGGTTGATATTGCTGGGGGTTTTTTTTTTTTTTTGTTGTAAAGCCAACTGGCAAAGTCAAGTGGCAAATGATGGCAAGAAGTTCCAGAAAGTTCGCCAGAAAAAACCCCAACCCAACAACCTATTCTATGCCTTTTTAGGACATTGTCTTTATGCGCATTTTTTTTTTTAGAAAGGTGCTAAAACACCAGGACTGGTCAGCACAAAGTGGCCAGAGCACATGACAAACTGGCTTACAAAACTAAGCAATTAGTCCTGTGAACAAGAAACCAAGGAAATTATCTTAGCACTCTTCTCTCTCTTTTATCCCCCTGTAAAAGCACTAAGATGATTTGAGTGGCTCCTGTGGATACAAGGGTTTTGATTATCACTAGATTAGCCAGCCCATGTTCATGTTATCATCCACAAAAAGTGCAGGAACTATAATAAAATAACCCCCAAAGCACCTTTGGGCATTCACACAAAGCCATACTGAAAATTAAAAAACAAACAAACAAACTAAAAATAACCCTGAGTTCAGCTTCTAGAAAATAAGGCTTCTGTCTGCTATGACATTATGTGAAATTTTATGTGATTTTGTATGATAAGGTTTATGATCATGTGCATGCTAATATGTCCTGCTGTATTTGCTCAGCTGAGCTGAATTTCACAACAGAAATTTGGATTCAGGTGAAATTAACTTGTTTTTATACGGAAAAGCATTTCTGGATGAGAACAAGAAACTGTACTTATCTTGCTCTTCTTCTTGAACTAGCAAGCTCATTAAAGACATTTAAAAACAGTTGAATACATGCTTGACCTCAAGCCCTTATTTGGGCTTGACTTCAATGATAAGCAAGTTCTCATTTGATTTACAGCATAGGTTGAAGCCTTTTCTAAAGGGGAGATAAATTTCCATAATGCAGATCTGTCTGAAATTCAGAGAAGACACAGACAGGTGAGATGTTACTAAATGTTGATACACAGTACATGTGTTTTTTCTTCAAAATTGTCACCTGTCGACCCCTACATCCTGGGTACCATAGTCAAAGACATGGGAAAGTTCAGAAAGGAATCATTTTCATTTCCTAAATTTCAGTAACTTCAGTTCTGCCTAAATACGAGACTCAAAAGCTGTCTGAAAGAGAAGAAATTGTTTAAATTAAGATGTAACTGTAATAAACATTTGGCCAGCATAGAGGCGCTTCTGAAAGTGAAAAATGCACATCTAATATAACCCTTGTAAAAGTAGACAGGGTGTAAAGGGCAAACTTCTGATGAGATCTACTCAGCCATGCTTGTGTTTCCTTAGCTCAGCACTGGAAGTCCCCTTGCTTCTATTGAAAAACAGCTTGAACAAAACACTAATGAATATACATAGACACAACAAATCCTGTACTGGCAGAGGAACAGATTTTATGACCTAATGGGTCTTTTCTCTCTCCAAAGGCTATAATTCTCTGAAAAATTAATGCCTTTGCATGGAAATGTGGGTATCTGCTGCACAAAACAGTATTATTTTGCAGAATGATGTGAGCTGGTTATACTATGCAGAGCTCACCTACACTTGGATAAAGGTAGAAAATAAACAAATAACCAAGCCATTAACAATAAAGACCTCAGGAGCATAAATGATTTTTTTTTTTAAACTACATTAAACAATTACCCCATTTCTAGGCAACCCAGGCTGCTGCCTGAATAGCTTTGTGCTTTCCATAATCCCACTAAAGTCTTACGCAGCCTTGCTGAACTTAATTTCCTCAGTTTCCTATTTGTACCCCAGTACTTTCTCAAATTAACCATTATTCTAGTGATGTTGAATCATACAGAACCTTTTGATTAAAGTGCTACCAAACACAAGGAACCTTCAATATAGCTGAGGTTTCCAGAGGGATCAAACCAGCCTCATCTGCTTCTTTATGCCAAATTAGCAAAACCATGTGACGTGGCACACATTCCTCCCAGCTTTGGCAATCCCAAACGCTGTTTAAACAAGAAGATACTTTGGCACTGCATATAATTCCCAGAAGTACAAAGAACAAAATTTCAGAGGGGTATGACTCAACAAACAGCCTTAAATAAAAAAAGATCTAGTTTCATTTCCTGTTGGATTCAGTAACAAAATAAATTCCCCCCCCTTTTTTTTTCTGACCAGCATCAAATTAGCTCTTTCCAATGTGAGCCAAACTCAGCTGCTGTTCATTTGGTACTGCTTTCCTTTGTGCTTTAGGCTAGGCTATGCAATTAATTTTTACTAAGATCTGTTGAATAATTTCACTGAAGCCCACTAATTTTTACCAAAGCCCTCTGGATAATTTTATTCAGGTCTGCTCAGCAGGAAGCTGTTCTGGCTCCAGCTCTGAAGGTCTAGCCAAATGCTGGATGCTGCCCTTGTATCTGGGAACAGTCGCAGTGTGCTGCAAGGGCTTCCGAAGAGATCAGCGTGGGTTACGGATACAGTGGCAGGAATGTGCCTGTCATCAGGGTGAGGGCTGCTCAGAGCTGCTTTTACTCCTAATCCCTCTGGAATCTCTTGTTTGAACTGATGCGGTGTGTGTTTTATTCACTATTCCGTGTTGGTGTAATTTCATGATGTTCACACTTTATAGTATTGCTAAGGAGGGAAGAAACGGGTCCTGTTCTCAGGAGTTTTTCTTAACCTTGGAGCTCGCTATCTGCTGTTTGTGACAGTTTATCTGACAACTTTTTTGGATGCAATGACTATATTATCTGTGAATGCATTTTGTCCTCCTTTTCCATAACAGGTTAAATGGTAGATATTTCAGTGACTTGACTTAATCAGGTCTCTCTAACCTAATAAACACAGTTTGCTAATTCCAGAAAGTAAGAGGTTTGGGGTTTTTTTCCTTCTTTTTCATGTGAATAATGTTTTAATAACATTCTTGAGAAGTTATATATATCTGTGGAGAATAAAGGCAACTGAGTCATCCCCTTTATAGCCATGTATCTAAATGTCATTCTGAAATCCATGGGAGTTGGAGGTACTTCAGGGACAGAAGATCAATCCTTTCTTAAGTATGGAAACCTCAGAAAAGATCTCAATTGTCCAGAACATCTACTTTTGCCTCAAACTATTGCTTGACATATTGATGTGTGTATTTTCTATATGCTCCCTTAAACGAACCGAGGAACTGGGTGATGCAGCCTTTGCTGCAGAAAGAACACGGTCTTTTTTTCAGTATCAGGATAAATTGTTTCCCAAAGAGCTCTACATTACTTATGAAGTATTACACCCCTAGTGCTGTGGATATCAGAAATCTCCGAGTGGGAATGTTTTTCTCTTGCCCCCCCTTGATATTTTACAGACCCTGCAGTCAATGTTGTCCTCCACCTGTAAATAAGGGTTCAGAAGAGTTAGAGTTTGGAAGAGTTAAGGACTTCTGTTGTTTACATACCAGCTGAATCCACAAAGCCATTTAAACACTTACCTCCCATTGATTTTTATGGAGCGCTGGCTCCTAAATGCTTTTGTGGATCTCGCAAGCCATATTTGACTATTTTCTGCTGCTGCTCTTTCCCGTGAGCACCAGTCAGACAACCAGGAGCAGTCTGAGGACTACCAAGAAGCATTACAGAGCCCTGGGAGCAGTGATAAGGGACTCTGGAGCACAGGCAGGTTTTTTTTCAGTCCTCTTGGACAAAGGGAAGGGGTTTGAGAGAGCCAGTTGAATCTGGTGAACCAACAAATGGTTACGAGAGGGATGCCACAGCCAGGTGTTTGGCTACTTGTTCTCACTGACAAATATGGGCTGGTGGGGCATATGAAGCTCAAGGGCACGGTGACCATGAAATGGTGGAATTCAAGATCCTTAGGGCAGTGAGGAAGGTGCGCAGCAAACTCGCGACCCTGGACTTCAAGAGAGCCATTTTATGATTCTCTGACATTTTCTTCTCTTTATGGAGATGGAGGTAATTATATGGCCATATTCCTTCAAAATCCAATAACAGTGTTGTCACTCTAATGTATGCTTTTTGATCAGTACTTGAAAACTTATTGTATTTTACTGCTGTGCTCAGAAACATAATTACATGCTTTATAAAGTATAGTCAATATTAGCACACTAAGGTAGAGAACAATCTAGATCTCTTAATTTGCCTGCTTTCCATATTAATACATTTTTCAATATGTTAGGAAACATTAGCAATTAAATACCATTATGACTTACGGAGGTGGGAGCAGCCTGGGTCAGGTGTTCCAGCTTCTCTTGTGCTTCCTTAGAAATACAAAGCTACCTCGCATGGTGTTTATCTGACCCATCAGACTAGTTTTACATCTTCTTTCAATAGCTGGGGCAGTGCAGAACAGCCAGAGCATGCTGGCTCATTAATTTTAACTAGAGACTGGGCCCAAAAATTGTTTAATACCTTTGGACTACAGCTTTCTTTGTCTCCTTAGAAGTATGATTAATGCAGTTGGCAGTGCCATGTCTAGAGTGCCAGTCTTCTGACTAACACTTCTTGTAACCACATTAAAACAAAGTAATGGTTGCAGCTATCCAACAAGAAAAAAATGCACCCTATCATCCCTTTATTTCCTTGCTGCACTATATGGCCAGTTTGGTTTCACAGAGAAAATGCTCCATGTTTAGGAGACGGGAAATCATACCTTGTAGGCAATGGTGGAGGAAAAAGTCTGCTCTGCTCTTGCCAACTCTCAGTAGTCCCCTGGGTGCAGTTACCACACTTATGAATCACTGCAGTAAGCTGCTCTATTAGCCTCACCCTTCCCTTACTATATAAGAGCAGTGCATGGACAGACTTGCATGGAGATCCTCAGTGGCTTTTCCAAGGCTTTTTTAAGTATCTTGCAATGTCCGAAGTCAATCTGGACCTGATATACCTTTAACTTCATACTTAAGATCAATGGGGAAACCCTAACATAAAAATGAGGAATGTGGAACACTATAAATCCAAAAAAATAATGACACGTTACCTAAAATATATTGTCTACTGGTTTAAAAGTTAACACAAAAATACAACATGCAGGTGGCTCAGTCTGTGAAATAAGGTTCATGTCTAGAGATGTTCTGGTTGTTGCTGGAACACCATCAAATTCTCTTCTACCCATAAATATTAGTCTTTGGAGTGATGCAGGGCAGGGCCAGCTATAAAAAATGCTGTTTGCTATTAACAAACTCCATGCACTATCTAAACCAGATTAGGGAACTCTAGGAGTTGGCCATGAATACACAATTGTATGGTTTCAGCAGAGGCAATATCTGCTCTAATATTAAGAAGGCACCATGGGATTTAAGAACCTATCCTACTGGAAAAGAAAATCAGATTTCAAATATATTGGACTCACAGTAAACTGAAGTCAGCTGGTACCACTAATCATTAATCTGCATTATTGAGACACACATACATCTTGCACCCCGGGGCAAATCTTGAGTTATTTAAAAACAAAACAGCACACACACACACACACACACACACAAAAACCCCAAACCAAACCAAACCAAAAAAACCCAACAAAACCAAACTATAACCATTTTTGCCAGTATTGGGCAGTCATGGGATGCCATAGTGTGTAAGATCTCTGACCCTGCACCAGGCCCAGCCATTTCAAAATCATACAAATATGCGATTACTCAACTCTTCCCTTATGACTAAAACTTACTTAAAATTTACTTTTCAAAGCGGGTCTCTTGTGTTCCTTCTCCCTTATCTGCTCTTACTAACTGAGAATTATAAGAAGTGCCAACCAGCCTACGGAAAGGATGAGGAAAAACACAAACGCTTGGAAGCCCAAGCACCTTGGAGGGTCAACAGACCACTTTCTGTCAGCCCTCCTCCTCCTCCCAACCTCGCCCCTTCCTGCAGGGAAGGGAGGGATGCTGTGCCCACAGGCAGCTGCTTTGAATAATGCCCATTTCAACTGGTGGTCCAGTTCTCCTGCTCTTCGATTATTGTACTGCTTCGCCTGTTCTGATTTCTCGTAAAGCAAAAATTGGCGGCGCCTACAGCAGTGAGCGTACAGCTCGAGGAAAAAAAGGGGGAATTCGGTTAAATGGGCTATTAAAAGGCCATAACTTTTCCAAGTGTCTCTGCACAGACCGGCCCTGGCAGCACTACCTCCCTAAGGCTTCTAGGAAGACTGAGGCAGCGAAAGGATTTGAAGTTCATCTGCAGCTGGGTTCTGCGAGTGGCACGGAGCTGTGTGTTATCAATGCAACTATCAGCCTGGGTAGTAAAAAAGTGGATGTTTTCCTCTTACCAGCTGCCCCCTGTTAACAGAGCAGCGTACAATTGTCAGCTCCCGTGAACGGGTTCAACAGCTACAGGCTGAAAATTGGAGTCAAAGAGAAGAGGAAAACACAATCGCTGACAGCTGTGAAATGGCAGGAATCTGCCTGTTCGCTTCGGAGACCTTGCACCTTGTTACCTTTCTGTGGCGGCAGACCATGAGGAAGAATGAGGAAGACATTTAGAAGAACATTAGGAAAAAGCCCCAAACAAGCCATGGGCAGGAGAAGTAAACAAGGTGGCAACAGAGAAAGTAGCTTACTAAGAGGTTACAGGCTGGAGGGACTCGCCATGCACTCCAGGGCGAGTGCATTGGCTTCTTCAGCCACAGTCCAATTTCTCTGTCTAGATGTTTGTGTCTCTGTTGTCCTTACATACCCCAGTTTATCAGCTTTGTCTAGTTTTCTTAGGAAAAAGTGAAATAAAAACCTAAATCAAAAGAAAGGAGAACCTCCATCAGTACATAAAATGCTTCAGGCAGATTTTCTTCTGGAAGAATATTAAGGAATGAAAGGGAATGCATAAGTGAGTCTCTATGAACGACAATAAAATGTACTGATGAGAAAGTACATGTAAAATAGAGCTGAACCATCAGCAGAAAGCCCAGAGGTTGCTCCTGCAGCACACAAATGCCCAGTCTGACATTTGAACACCCGAAGACATGTATCATTTGCTTCCTGAGCACACCCTAGGCAGTGTTCTTTAACAGTTACCATAATAAATGGTTTGAGGAAAGTGTCCTCATATTTTCAATTGATATGCAAAATGTTTCCTTACAGAAAATAAATAAAACAAGCATGAGAAGTTTAGGCTCTTAAATTGTGACAATCCTTACAAGTAAAAATCTGGGCCAAGAGTCTGCTCAATGCAATGAATTTCTCTCCTGAAAAACAAAAACAAAACCCTAACAACTCTGAAACAAAAGGTATGATACAGAAAACAATGATATAATTTATTATCATTATCATTATTATTATTACTTTCTATGACTGCTCCATAAGGGACCCATCAACATCACAGCTGAACAACTTTACTGTACCAATTGTTTAGTTGCTTCTCAAAACATCCCTCCAGGTTGATGTTGCTGATTCTGTTCCACAAATTAAGTTTCAGGTTGTAAGGGAGCATAGAAAGGTCCATTTCCCCTTTATGTTGCTTATCTGCATCAACAATCCTTTTAAAGTATGAGTAGGGAGAGAAAAAAAAGAAGCAGAAAGAGAAGACTATAACTGAAACCTTTAAACCCTGTCAAAGGTGAGGAACAGGTCAGGAGGACACAGTGTCCAGGGTAAAAAGAAAGCCTTGCTGTGATTACTTTCTTCACGGAGATAAAAAGGACCAGTCTGGGGCACGTAAAGACTCTTCATTGCTCTGGGCAAGTAACTTGCTCTGTAATTGTGCTAGGTTGCAATCTTAAACCAGACTTCAGTCCTCCTGGCCTTGACTTCCCACCCGTGGCTAAGCCGCAAGCAGGCTTGTGTTTACCCTCTTTGAACTTGCTAGCCTGCACATGTAGTTTCTCTGTAACTGAAGGCTATCTTCAGTTACCCCTGACATGGTCCTTCCCTCCTTCCTTCTGTGGCCCTTCTTTTGTGGTGGGATTCTGGCAGAGCAGCCCTTGCTTGGCATTAGCTGCTTCAGGAACCCACCCTGTGCACGGGATCCGCATTCTGTGCTGATGAAAGGGCCGTATTCTCAGAACTGCAGCTTCCTTCTGTGGCGTTGGCTGCAGCTTGCTCAGCCCTTGCCCTCCTGTGATGGGGTGCTGGGAATCCTTCAGTGAGGTATAAGGGGCTTGTGGAGCTGGGTCTCTGATTCCTCTGGGACCAAGAATCTACTGCAGAGCAGTCAGTGTGGAGGACTGGACTCGATGCTGGTGTACTCCTACACGCTACCCTTGAAGAAATGTGGAAAATCATATCCTTTACCTATCAAGAATCAATCTTACTCCTATCAAGGTTAATGGCAAAGCTGAAATTTATTTAAGTGGAAACAAGATCAGGTCCCAGGTGGCTGGAATTAGAGCTTCAAGCAGGAAAAGACATTGAAAATTTAGAAGGTGGTTGTGGTCTCATGAACATTTTTCCAGTGTTGTGCTGGCTAAAACAGCCCCATGGCCACTTGTTCTTGCCCTCTTTGTTACACTGACCCCAGAGTTTGTACACAGAGCTAAATTACTTTTCTAGATGGAAAACAAGCATTTTGGGTTAATTTTCAAATGCACATAGTCCATTCTGTGCACCCGCATATGCTTTGTAGATGCAACAGGGAGGGTCACGGGGAGCAGGGACAAGTGGCCAGGGAGGTTGGGAGTTGCTTAAACTACTTTGAACACCATCTCACTTTTGTTTTACTTTCTTCTTACTGTTTTTTCTGTTCCCATTCCCAGGCATCAAGCGTAAGAAGCAAATGATATTTCATCTCTTCTTGTCATTGCTGCCTGTGTGGCCCAGCCATCTTCTGTCTTTCAGAAACTGTGGCTGTCTGGTAGTGCTAAGGGCAAGTTCAGACAGATGAGGTGGCAAAAATTATTACCCCAACTGGAAAGTTGGCTAACAGCCCTCTCAAGTATTCAGAGTTCTTGGGCATTGGACAGTGGTGTGAACTACTGTCACTTAAGTGGCCATGGCTTATCACTTGAAGTACAATAGTGGCCAATGTGCATGTCCTCAGGCAAATATAAAGTGAGCTGGCTAACTTGAGTGTCTCTCACAGAATGCTGAGCTAGGGCAAATTGCCTCAAATGTCCCGGGGCAGCTCACTGTGCTGATGTATGGTGCCCTGACTCCCTATCTGAGCCTTTAGTCCAATAGGAAGCATATGAATTTTTTAAAGGATCTACTCCTAAATATTAAGGCATTACTCTATATGTCATCAAACCACTATAGTATGATATTCCCTTCTGGGAATATTACATTGTTACGTTGTAACTTATCCTGCCTTACAGTTTATTTGCCTTCCAGGTTTATTTTTTTTTCCTTTTGCCCAAAACCATTCTTGTTTTTTAGCCTTCTTTTAAAAGTCCCATTAATGTTATGGGTCCCTTGCCAGCTGCCGTTGCTGCTGTTGGTCCCTCCTCCCAGCTCCTCTGACTCAGCATTTCGTGAAACCGCACTTGGCAGGAAACACACTTTTAGAGGGACCAACTGTAATTTAGACAAAAAGACCATTAGCTGCACTCAGCAGCGATGGCAAGGCTGCTTTTGTGCTGCTGTGTTAAAGCAGGCTGAGGCCAGGAAGAAATGCATTATTTATGTTTGCTAAGTTTTGGGTAGATGGCTTTTCAAAACTTACCCTGCTTCTTTTGCAGTATTTTGGTCAAACAGGTTACAGGCTATGATGGGAGATCCTGCTCCATGGCAGTAAGCAGTTAACATTTAATGGGGCCCAACCCACAAACCCACAGATGTTTCTGTGGGTGCTTCAAAGGAATGTGGCATTTTCTAAACTGGGAAGACCATAGCATGTGGCAACTAACATCAGCATGGTCTGTGATTCTGATTTCTGCTCCCTGGAGACTGGATTCTCTCCAGAATTGCCTGTTTTCCTCATTAGGACAGAATTACTGTTTTCTCCATGGCCAATCAGCCACACACTCTGTTTTATATCTCCTCTTTTGGATATCAAACAGAGGAGAAGAGCAGAGGCAGTTATGGGTAATATATTTACATCTTGTCAAGAAGGGACGTTGCTATTAAAAGAGCAGAACTCTTTCCTGATGCAGTCAAGGTCTCTTGGAGTTGTCAAGGTAGATGCTCTTTTAAAATACACAGCTCCTGACAAAACAA
This sequence comes from Todiramphus chloris collaris, assembly GCA_025345505.1. Taxonomy (NCBI): domain Eukaryota; kingdom Metazoa; phylum Chordata; class Aves; order Coraciiformes; family Alcedinidae; genus Todiramphus; species Todiramphus chloris. The sequence continues at coordinate 7,307,041 of JANVCC010000261.1, read as the reverse complement.
ACGCAAGTTTTCTGTGGGAGCAGAGCAGTCAAAAAGACTATTTGGCCTTTATTTTAGGCAGACTGTACAATGTTAAGGACAGGTCAAGGATAATGAGCTGTGATTGTAAGAGTCGTGTAGGAGAGAACAATGTAGCAATGTGTCATTTCAATCAAGGGAGAGCAAGTCGGAAGGGTATTTGTCTTCCGCCTTATCAGGGGGAAATCTGTTACCTCCTGCAGCACCATCATAGCCCTGCAGCATATACCAGTCTGAACTGGTAGTTTTTGCTCCCATTTCTGGGCCTGTTGAGAAAGGGAAGAGCCCGCTTGTAGGTTTTGATCTGCTGCAAAGCCTGACTACAAAACAAGGCTGGGCATTGCAATGCAGTGAAATAAAAGCCATCAGCAATTAAACAGAATATTCATGACAGCGATTGAAGATGACATTATTTCTTGCTGCCTTTGTTTAAAGAATGTCCTTTCCATATACTCATAATGTATATGACAAATGAGTACATAGCTGTGGGGGAAAGACGCAACGCTCTCCGTCTCCGATCCAAGGTTGATCACTGAATGATTAAAGCATAGTTGTTTAAGGTTATTCTCAACAAGGACCTGCTAACTTCTTTGTTATTGAAGTTGATTTGGGCAGTTATGCCAAAATGCATGAAGTATGCAAAGAGAAAAGCTTTTTAACATAGTACTTGAATACATGCGTGTATCCATATATAAACATATCTATGTATAAGCAATATTTTAAATGTCTGTTTGCCAAAGAAACAAGTATGGAAATTAGCATGAGCAAATGTAAATGAACACACGTTTTTTGCATGAGCAATACATTCTCTCTCAATGGAGAACTTGAACCTGGTGGCTAAATAAATACCAAGGATTGTTTAGGGTATTTTTTCCATCTTTTTTTTTCTCTGGAGAAAGGAAGCACCAGCAAGTAGGATCTGGCAGCACAAATAAAACAACAAAAGCCCTCTAAGACAGAAAGCTGGAACACCTTGATCTCAGTGGAAAAGAAATACTCCCTGGTTGAAGACTGCTCCCAGGACTGCTCCCCTTTCACAGATCCCATGGATTTATCAATTAATTTGAAGAGGAGTTTATAAGGAATTATCAAATCTGAAAATCTGAGAATTCAGCTTTTTAAGACAGCTTTTCAGGAGTGCTAACCTGTTTGTGATATATGCTGTCTTCTCAATTAAACTCACAGTTATTTTAAAACACAGCAGAACTAAAAGCACTGTGGATAATCAACAGACCTGACTACAGACTTAAGGGCCTGATTCACCCCTACTTTGCTGCAATTTTGGAGCAATTTGAATCCAGTGCTTTTTATCTCCTCACTCCAGATACAATCTGGACTAACACAGCAAGGAACAAGTTTCTGGGAGCTTAAGCTTGTTCTGCTTTATTCGTTTTTCTGTTTTTGAGAGCAGCTGTGTTTGAGATTTGTGCTCTTTTCTAAAAGCATGACCGTAGTGATCATAAGGACTTGGTGAATTTACTAAACCTACTTGATTAAATCCTCCTTTGACTCCATTTTGAAAGAATTAGTTCAGGAACACATGTATTTGCCAGATGTAAAATGAAATTTATAAGCATTTTGTTCCTGCTTTGGACTCAACAAGAAGTGTCAAAATATGTAGTGTAGACCACTAAAAGCAGAGTAAGTTATATTTCTTACCCTAGGTCCTGAACTTTAAAGTGGATCATATAATGGTACACAGCTCACCTTCCAGTCCAAGAAGGCTTGACAGTTAAGTGGTATTTTGAGAGACCTAAAAGTGGTTATGTGTTATCTGTGAACAATGTTTTCCTGGCCAAGAATCCTGTGATGAAGGAGATTGTATTTGCATCATAGCATCAGATATTTTAGAAAAGAGATGAAGCTTATGAGATCTCCTATGCAAAGACATCTAAAGGCTGAACATTTGTCTCAGAACAAACTCAGACAGATTAGCGATACTTTCTTATGGTTAAATATGACCAAAATTCTCCTATCCTTCTCTCTTTCCTTTTTACTGAGGGATTTGTTTCCCACAGAAATCATTAAGTTAGTCTTTGATAATACAAGAAAAAATTAGAAGCAATAGTTGAAGCCCTTTTTTGTGTATTTTGAAAAATGAGATATAGCTTCACCATTAGAACTCTTAATTCTCTATCCAAATTCTAGTAAATACTGTATGATATATAACTCGTAAATGTTCACAACACATGAATGGTCTGCCCCTGGAACACTGCTGGCTTGAACCCAGCAGAGACTGGCAATTGTAACATGATTAGATGCAAAGGAAGCAGAAGAATTTCTTATGACATCTCAAAGCTTCTTATAGCACAGTACCTTCACCTATACTTGCCAGCCAAGATGTTACCACAGGGCCATGGATTGTTATTTAAAAGGCTTATAAAGGTTTTTTTCTTTCCTAAAAATAGTGATCAAATGAAACATTGTCATTGAAAAGCTTTTAAAACCAGACTCATTATCTTCTCCCATTCAACAGCAGTGACTGGTTTAAGGCAGTGAAGAGGATGTGCTTGATTAGTTAATCTCAGATGATATCCTAAATGACACTGTCTGGAGATTAAGATTCTTGCATTTTTCTAAATGTGTATTTTAGTGCTATATAAAGGTGCTAAAATGACAGCTTTGGAGGCTGAAGTCTCCTCTTTTCCCAGCAGTGGACAGAGGAGAGGATTATTCAGTCTGCCTCATTCAGGCTATTCTTCAGCTGTCTCCTACAGCTGCCGTTCAGTTTCCAATCAGCCAAAGTTTGCGGTAAAGATTTCTTGGGAAACTTTAAAAATCAGATTAAAGGTGGAAGACCTCTGATATCTTTTACCTAGGACACCCACTGTCAGTAGCTTTTTTTTGCTTGAATCCATGGTCCAGTAATCTAGAGGCAGAGACTCATTTTCTGATAATCAACATCATCTTTAAAATTAGCTTCACTATCTGCTTTCTGGCTGAAAATGTACCTTGTAACAGGCAAGGCCTTTGAGACAGGTCTTGGTGTGAAAGTGTGTTTGAGAAGAAAGTGGAAACTATTTCCAGAAGTGAAGAAGCTGATTTACATTTAAACAGACCCTTTCTTCACAAAGGAAGTTTACCTGGGGTAAACCACTGGGTGGGAATGTCCTTTGAAAGGATGTTAATTGTACCTCGGTTCAAAGGACTCTTTGAAATTCCTGTAATACAATTATGCTAAGTTAGAGGAAGCTAAAGGATTGTGTATTGGCAAAAATGCAGTTAGGATCCCAGCTGAAGTCCTGTGTCAGAAGTGCTATTGATGATAACATTGACACCTGCCTCTGACAACTTCAAAGTCTGTGCTCTTTGTATGAATCTAAGTTCACTGAGCTCAGCTAGAAAAAAAAAAGGACAAACCAAGACTGAGACACCGGTCCAGACCTTCAAGAAGTGTAAATGGAACTATGGCACTTAACAACAGCACATCAAAACCAAGATCACCACCTTTTAACACAGAGGATACCAAGCGAAGCCCAACATCTGCAGACCTACAGCTGCTAGTCACAGACAGAAAGGGGTCTCTGTGACTATCTGCCTTCTCCATGATGGTGGAAAAAACACCCCAAAACTGCTCTCTGGGAGTTTCTGAGGAAAAAACTGAGTGCAAAAGACAAGTTTCCATGTTGGTTTCTGAAGGTTCTAAGTGTTTCTGATGTCATCTAGGTGTGAGTTTCACCTTTGTGGAGGATCATGTTCAGAGTGATGTCAGCTTTTGCATCTGTCCCACAAAGTCCTTCGGGAATAATGAATAGTCTGAACTGATAAATGCACCGCGAACGTAACTTCATTACACTATGTGTCACCCAGGGTTTTGTAAGCTCCTGTTTAGCAAAAGTGTTTGTGTATTTTGAGTCTACTTTGATAATTTCTCTCTTTTTAAACACAAATCAAATATTTTATTTAATTGCTGTTCTGTTCTCTGAAATGAAAAGCTAGAGCTGAAGAAATATAAGTATCTTCTAAGATCATACCCCCTGTTTGGGTTTGACTGTGAATGTGGAATAAGAATGACTTAGAAGTCCAAAGAATGGGAATATTAATAAAGGCTCTATTAATCTTGGTAGGGAATTCCAGATTTTAAAAATAAGGTGGAAAAGTGCTACATTTTTCTAGCCAAAGCACTTCTAATTATTTGGTTCAAAGTCTGCTCTGTCACAGAGGCTCTGCCTTTGGGTTCCAGTCTCTTGCTTTCCCTCTCCATGCACCAACAGAAACATGCAACGTTTCCCATCTCAGTCACATATTGCAGGGAATAGGAAAGGTGCAGAGTAGTCTGAGTCTTCCCCAGTTAGAAGTTCTCATGCAGGTGAGGCACACAAGAAACTCTAGGAACTACAGAGCTCTTCTGGCATCCTTAGAAGAGATGAAGCCAGCCCGAGCCCTCAAATATTACGTGAACAAGGTCCTCACTGTCGTTTCAGTCTCTTATTGCTGATCTCAGTATTGAATTCTGTCCATGGCATAACTTAAGAGTTGTGGACATCTGGAAATAACAACTGTTTTCAGAATTTAGAATTTTACAAGGGAAACTGCCCACCCACCCTGGTAATGCAGTCTTATTGTGTACAGACTCCAGAGGTGCTTTTGATCTGTTGATCAAATGAATTCTCAGTGAAAAAGTCATCTATAAATCTGGTGAAGAGAAGAAAAAACACCCCAAATGCTATTATAGTGGAACTGAAAAATCTGGAGTCATAGACTCCAGATGACAAAAATAGATTAATTTTTCATGTAGTGCACTGTGGTTAATCCTTGTGCTCACAGTATACTTTATTTAGACTCACTGCAGAATTCTTCCTCTGATTTTTCTCCCTAAAATTAGCCTGTAGTTCTATGCTTCAGACTTCACAGGAGTCTAAAGGTATTTGTTTTAATTTATATATTCGAGTTTCATTCTTTGTTCATTTATTTTAATCACTGCTGTTTTTCTTTCCCTTTGACTATCCAAAGATTTTTGTCCTGATACATCACTGGTTACTATTATCTCAACTGTTCTCCACTGAATTCAGGTTCCCTAAAATTTCAAGCACAGCAATTTCATTTAAAAATTACCTGAAATTCCTGAATTAAACTACTTCAGAAGCAGAATGCGCAGTTATAATTTCTATATGATGTTTATAATGGCAATTCCAATCATCACGCTAATGCTTGAGTATCTTCTGAGAATTTTAAACTGAGCATTTTAAGGTATAATTATTATTTTAAAGATTATGTAAATGTTCTAAAATTGTAAAATATTATAAAACTGTGTTAGCTGGAGGCTTTTTTGGTAAACACTGGAAATGCACTATTTCATAACGTGTTCAAAATTAAACCAAAATATTTCACCAGAGTATGTAAAAATATTTGGATATTGAGTCTTCATAAAATTAACATGATCAGTGCCTAATGCAAGAAAAAAATGGAATAGCCTATCCCACAATCTGAAGCTAACTTATACATTTATATTTACTTACACAGTTATCACTTTTCTGCGTGCAATTACAGTAATATTTTTAGATATTGTATAGTTTGACATTTTGGTCCCACCTCTAGACAGGCAAATATGCCCTCAGCCAAGCCTCTGCCAGCTAAAAATACAGTCCTGGATAAACACTTACAACCTCCACATTAGTATTAGTGGCATTCAGAAACAGATTGCGGTGATGAAACCCTTGAACTCCGAAGAGCTCTGTATAGGCTGTTCAGCCTATAACATATATGGAAGCTGAACAACCTATAACTGTAGTCTGGTACAACACTGCAGCTCCTAGCAATTCAGGAGCATAGGGAACAGGTGAAAAAAGGAGTCTGTGCTTCATGGGGCCAGGTCCTCACCCTGTGGTGCTCTTCATGGAGAATGGCATCATTCAATACCTTTTATAAACTTCCCAAATTCCAGCCTAAAATTGGTCATTTTTTTGATAACTGCACTGTCAGAAGGCTGCTCCAGACTGTGACTCTTCCAAAGTTAGAAAACTTGTCATTTAAAATTCAAACTTTCATCAGTGAGTCACCGATTTGTCTTAAACTCCAAGGTGGTGTGTCTAGCGTTGCGATGGTGGTAGGTTCACCTCTTCCCCAACAAACACAGTGGAGGCTCCCCGAGCAGATGGATGAAAACCTTCTCAGTCTTGCTAGAACAGAGTGAACACAAAAACTTCTGGTCTGCCAGATGATCTCTCTAATCCAACTATTGGATCACACTCTGCCTGAGATGAATCAGATCTTTGATGGCAAATAAAGACCTTGTGTGCATTGGTGTGATTGACACTCTTTTCAAAAGCTAGAGGGATATTTAATTCTTTTGCATACTAACCTCTGAATACGAGGCAGCACTCTAGGTACCTCACTGTTTCAGAGTTCAAAGATTGTAGAGGATGTGGCTGTCTTGCAGAAAAGAGATTTAGAAAAGGAAAGTTAAGATTTCAAGCATTTTTTTCCCTTTTTTGCTCAATACATTAAGTTTGCAAGTTCCACTCAGGTAAATCATAAAATGATAGGAACACATTTTATCAACAATGGATTGATTCCTTGTTGTAGGCTTTTTCATCTCCTTCTGCCTCTACTTGAACTATTAGTCCTGAGATAGGTGAACTTGTACTTGTTGTGTCAATATTGGTGAGACGGTGTTGCAAATATTTTTGTACTCTGCACAGAGAGTAACACCCTGAGAGCAGAAGATGCACTTGAGAATCCTTCAGCCCTGGCAGTCAAAGGTTTCACCAACATTGCTTCACTGAGGACAGAAAATTCATCAGCAGCTGACTTGCAGGGTTCCCAAAAGACCATTTCTTTCCAAATCTAAGGTGTGATAACGTTTGCTCCTAACCCGCTGTGCTAGGTAGTTAGTGTAAAAGGTGTTATAAAAGCAGTATTTACATATCTGGATTCCTTGGATTTCTCTGGAACTGTTTATAATGGGATAATCTGGTGCTCAAATAAATGTGAAAGACCCTTTTGCAGAAAGCAGTAGAAAGACACTTTATCTTCCTTTTTACTGATTACTTTTGCTTGATGCTAGGAAACAATTATTTTAAGTGGATTACTTCCAGAGAATAACTTAATTTGATAATAAAACAAATACTACTTTCCCATTTATTGATGAATCAAGCAAGGTAATTGGATTTATTACATCTGAATCTATGAGTAACCCTGTTTCCAAATCACGTATGTGTTTCCTCCTCTGCTTTTATGTTTATCAGGAGATGACACTTATTTATTCCTTCTCTTTCTGGCAAAAATCTACTTTCTTTGAATCAGGACAGCAATGGTCTTATGCACTGCTTTGGAGCTCAAAATAGAGCTCATTTATACTTATGCAATATACATCCTTGCTGCAGAAAAAAAGTGAGCTTCAGCCACTTTGAGTAGCTAAAAATACTACATAATTAAAATGGAACTTGCATTAATATCTCTAATATGCACAGTAACAGTGGAATAGATATTACAATGCTATGATGCTGTTTTATACTCCTTCATAGCAGCAGCCTGGAAGTTGAGAGGTGCCTGGAACACATATCCCAGCCTGGTATGTAGGAGATGCCTTTGATGGGCATATAGGGCTAATCTGGGGAGCGGCCGTGCCAATTGTAATTGGTGCTTCTCCTCCCTCTGCTTTTTAGCTTGATACCACAAATCCACCATGCTGAATCTTTATAAGATTATAGCTGATTTAAGACCTAATAAAATCACAGAAGATTTTTCAGCTAACTGAATTAGCAAAATAGTCATTTTTAGCAGTAATTAATCTTGTGGTACTTTATGTTCCTAAAGCATCTTTCACTTGGAGATCTCACATCAGTTTGCAAAGATTAGGTAAACTTTTTAGACTCCATACTTCAATACTTCATTTGCTTTCCAGGGGTGACCTGCACCTACAATGGTCTACCAGTATAGCTATACCCACTCATACCAACATATTTCTGAAGTGGAAATGTGGCTTACATTAGAAAAAACTGTTCCTCTTTTGGTTCAGAGTAAAACCTGTTCCTTGAGGAACTATGTCAGCATATTCTGTTTTAAAATGTGATTTCTTTTCATACCTCTGTTCAGCTCAGTAATGCTAGCAAAACTTTTAAGAGTAGATCAAATCAGGAATTGGAAGTGCTAAAGAAGCTCATCCAAACTTGGATTATTTTCTTCCATAAAGGGCAAATGACCCTTGTGCTCAAAATGCATTACTTTATTGATGGGATTCACTGATCAGCATATGCCCTTGGTCCCATTGATAAAGATGCAAATCTGTTACATTCCCCAGCTCCATCACCTTTACTCTCTGCATCACTGTTGTCCTCTTGCCTGATAAACCATTGCTAACAGACTTCCAGAGCTGGAAAAGAATATCTTAGAACATCTGCAGAGCCTGAATTGAATAACCAGCTTCTGTCACTTGGGGCTGTAACAAAATTGCATTTGCTGAAAATCACACAGTTCTGCCAGCTACCATGGTGCTGAAAATATTCAGACAGTTTTCCTGGTCTGCCAGTGTCAGCCATGTTCTTTAATGGTGGTCAACATTGAATGATCATGATTGACTTGGGAGTTTCCAGGATTTCCAGGCTACCGAGCCCCACTGTGGTTTACAGCAGAAACGTTCCAATCCAACTTTTCCATTTGCAGCTGTCATCCGAAACCACTGCTGCACTTTCATAAGTATTTTTTTTTTCAGACGACAACAGAAAGTGGTGTTTGAACTGAAATCACATTCTTGGGGAGCACAGGAAAGGGGAGAAGGAAATACATGTTACCTGCTAGGAAAAGCATGCTATGGGCTTTGCAGTACTCCGGGAAAGTTTGCTCCTACCAAGTCTGCTCCAAGTCCCAAATCCCAGATCACCCTGATTCCCACCACATTTTCCCTTGTGCCTCCTTTCACGTAGTGACAGAAAAAGCCAGACCTTTTGGACCAATCGAATATATTCTTTCCTCTTCAGTCTCTTCTGTCTCTCCCCATTGCTCCCAGAAAGGGAGGGGCTGTTTCTGGCCATCACAGGGCATCGCAGGGCTTTCTCGCATCGCCTCCAATGCATTCCTCACCTCCATTCACCCAGGAGGAATCTGCTGTGTTTGATTTCTGTCTCAGGTCACTTGTGTCACAGCTACGTGCCAGGTCAGTGCCAGTGAGTTGTCTTGTATGGCAGAGCTCTGTCATACAGGCTGGTGGGTCAAGTTTCACACGTTCAAAAGAAGTCGGTGTTAAGACAAAAAGAAACCGCACACATTTTAGTGCCAGTAATGGATAAACTACTGCATCAACTCCACAGCATGAATATCTTTACCCAGCTGTGTTTATATATTATTTTCATTAATTATAGTACTTGATACAAACAAGGACTTTTTTTCTGTTAGGTTGCCTTTGTTCTTCCAAAGGATAATATTGCCCTTCATTAATTGACCAGTGATACATCACTTTTTAAAATAAATCTCGGAATGCAGCCCTGAAAACTACTATTCTTTGGATCATCGCTTCTGAAAGAAGATACCTTCTTCTCCTGTCCACCATGAATTAAAATAAAATTGCTTATAATCCATCCTTTAAAGCCCCATGGTCAAATTTATTTCTGCCATCACAATGTAGGAAAGAGCATAATTGCACCATGGATGAACTTAGGCTCATGAGTTTGCTTGTGCTTTGAAAGCTTTTTTGATGTATGTCTATTTTATTTATCATTTTTGCATTCATTTTGCTATTTTAATACCAGTGCTGTTTGAGGGCTGTATTAGTAAGCTGAACTTTGTAACACTGACTGCAGCAGAACCCTAATAAAGCTAATGACATTTCAGCCTTTGCAAAGATCACACGCAGTGTATAACCAGCAAAACCCAGTTGTTTTTCAGAGATACGCGTTCTGAGGGATCGGAAGCACTCGTTCGTGTATTGACTACAGGGAAGCTGATTGAATTCAGACAAATGCATTTCACACAATTCATTTCAGGGCTGATTCATTTTATCTGCATGTCTCCTGTGCCAAGTGGGAACATTAGACCTCTTTAAAAAATGATGGGGGATAATAAATGCTCCAGGCATTTGTTTTGCTGAAATGAAGTAATGGCGGAGAAGCATATGGTGAAATATATTTTTAATTACTTTTCAACAATGTTGAATTTTTTTTTCCTTATTCTCATATTTAATGTTCTTGCTAAATAGGCAGCTCTTATGGAACGTATGACTTTGTGCAATAACACGTGACTAATTTTACGAGCAATATTACATACTGCTGTGTATCAGCAACATATTAGCTGTAGAACTTTGTTTATAATTCTTTGTGTCATCCAAGGAAACCGGGGGGAGTGGGAGGGGGCTGTTTTGTTCCTGTGTTATTGTTTCATCTGAGCCCACAGCTCCCAACATCTTTGATTTTGTTTTCTTATATTTTTGTTTGTGCATGTAAAGCAGGAAATATTCTGCTCTTCTGGCAGACTAAACAAAAGGAAATCCACCTGGGACTGAGAGGAGACACCAGCCTCCCTTTTAACAACTTCACTTCTAAATCACCTTTCCATGCCCTGCCTTCATCTCCCTCCTAGTAGCAGGGACTCCGCACTAGAGCAAAGTGAACACAAAGGACACCTATTCCCAGCCCCACTAAAGAGAGAAAAGCTGCTGGTGCCTAAAGGCTAAAGCTGAGCTGAAAGTATTATGGCTACAGAAGCTGGCCAGGCTGCAGATACACCTGTGCAAGGGAAACAGGAGCCTACAGCTCAACGCCAGCAAATAACAACTAAGAAGCATCTTACATCACAGGAAGGTGGCAGGGGGAAATCAAGGTACAATGATCACCATTACTCTGTGCCTATATATCGTTTGTTGGGATGTATACAAGTGTTCCTTCAGCACAAATTATTAAAAAGTACGTAAAAAAAAAATGTTAATTTGCTGTCAACACTTACAGCAGGCGACCACACTCTCCCCTCACTTGTTACAGTGCTCGCACAAATTCTTCTTCTCCTGCAGGCGTCACAGGTATCACCAGTGTGAGCAGAAGGAGGCTTCTCGTAGCATGCCCTGGAGATCAACAGACCCAGGCTATTTCAGACCAGTGAGTCCTTTCCAGAGCTGAGAGCTCCTCACAGAGACTGCTCTGCCATTGTCACCTTCTTTTTCAGCTTGAGTGGCTTTTCTTCTCGCAGCCATGGCAGTAGGGTAGAAAGGAGATGGGATAGCTCTCTGGCATGTCCAGCACTTGCTGTCTCACTGCTAGTGATTCAGAGGATTAAAGCAGCAGGATATAAAGCAACAGATGGGGATTTTGTTCATTCCATGTGCTTTGAAACAGAAAAACAGACTCTAAGAAATATATCCACTGTTATTACTGTGACGTACAGTGAATGGAGATTTCAGGTTGAGATGGGAGAGGGATGTCTCTGGGTCTGGGAAAGTGGGCACCAAAGTGGAGAGGAACACTCTGGTGAGGTTTTATCCACATTAATCAAGCAAAAAACCCGACTTTGCAGCAAAGGTGCATCAAAGATGTACAAGATACTCCCATTCAACTCTTTCCCTTCTCCCAGGGATCCAATGCAGAGGAGCAGAAGCCAGAGGGAGAGGGGAACCCAAAGTATGGCTCCTGCAACTGAGAAATAAAATACAAACAGGAAAGAGAAGTGAGAAGTTGTCTGTGAGAAGCAAGGCCATAGCAAGCGGGGGCCTGTCCCCCGTGCTGCCTGGAGCTGCAGAGGGAGAGCCGGCCAGTTCTGAGGCTGCTCGGATTATTTGGGGAACACATTTTTCTGGTAGAAGAGGGAACTGTAGCCTTTCCATTCCTGATCAGTGAAGCTGCTTTGTGTGGGTGGATGGCAGAGAGGGAGGAGAAGATTTCTCTTAGTTCCCTGTCTCCCCAGGTTGTTCGTCTGAGAGCTCCTAGGGCAAGCCCAGGCCAAGGGATGAAGGCAACAGCCACCAGAAATGGCCTCATTCTTGTTTAAATGGATGCCAGAGGGAAAGAATAGTCCCAGGGAAGAGTCTTTTGCTTCTGGGGTTCATAACCTGGGAGTGCTTGTGGAGCTTCCAGAACCCAGATGTGATAAAGGAAGTTAAGATTTTTCAGAGTCTTTGCATTTAATTTCCACACGTGAGGAATTGGGTCAATTGTGCATGGCCAGAGACAGCAGTTCCCCTTGCACCGGAGCTTTGCGTACTGGAGATAACACTTCCTACAAAACAAGACAGGTTGTAAAAAGTGACAAAAACTGTGCAGTTCAGCTTGCCAGGAAACTGTTATCGTGTATGTGTATTTTTTTTAAAGCAAAAAAAACCCAAACAAACATTTAATATCCACATCTCGTTTTGTCAATCTTTCAAAGCCCCTGACAGGGACGTGCACGTTGCTCAAGAGCTATTACATGTCGTGATTATAATTTGTTCTTTCTGAAGAGGGTGATGTCTAAGTCTTTTTTGATGATTACATTTCCTTGGTCTATATTTATTCAAAAGGCAGTTTTCAAACCTGAGAATTGTTTCCAAACAGTATGCATAAATGATTAGTACTGCTTTCAGTCGTGCAGTTTGATCCCTATTCCCTTCAGATGTTAGTCTAGATGTGAAGACAATGCCCTACCTGGTGCAGAAAGAATAGTTCTTAACCCTCGCAGTGGCTGAAAGAGTTGGAATGATTAAAAGACAAAATCAGCCACTTCCTATAGAATCAGCCAGAGCTCTGGTGCTAAGGAGGTGGTGGTTATTAGCAGAATGCTGTGTAAGCGAGGAGTAAATACTATGGCTTCAAACACAAACGTTTCCTGTTCAGGGTGTTTTACACTAGGCTTGCCAGAATGAATATTTATCCCAGACATCTGCCTTTCAAAAGAAGGTTCTTGATCACGCCAGTAAGGAAAATATTTTGTGTGTGCTGCAATTTATTTCCATCTAAGTGACAAGGAACATTTCAGTTTGGATAAAATAGGTGTATATATTTTCTTTCTTGTACATTTTTGCTTTCATACTTCATTATCAGTGTCCTTCTCCATTTGAAAACCAGGAAGGGACAACTTCTCTTGAGAAAAGAATAGGTAACCACCTAGTGAAGGGGCAAAACTGGAGAATCACTGTGTTTTAATAGCATGTGTTATGTACTGAAGTCTGTACAGCTCTCCATACATTTGGATACAGATTAGACTTGTGTTTATTTGGAAAAAAAATGGGTAACATTAGTTGCAAGAATTAGCACATGTTCCAGAAAAGGTATATGAGTTGAGGGCCTGATTTTTAAGTGTGCACATCCTGCAATTTTTACCAGAGGAGAGAAAAGAGCAGATGTCTCAAATCAGAGGAATCACGCAGTACCGTTATGTATGGAGACAGGGGATGGCACAGCTGGAACCGTGCACACGGCATCAGGTGGCACTAAAGTGTTTATCTGGGGTTGCTGTGAGGGTGGAAGGAGACATCGACTTGACCTCTTCAGACCCCTGGTAAATCCATTCGGAGTCCTTCAGGCTTCTCCTTCCTTTAATGAAACTGAAATGTCCCTCAGAGGTCCACTGTTCATCTATTTAAAATTATTTGTAAATCCTTTCCTGAATTTGTTTGCATTAGACGTGAGCTGGAAGCAGCAATGAGCCAGATCTGTGAGACAGACAGGGTAGGGGCTGTGTAATGTGTACTCCACTAAAAAGAGTCCTTCTCTTCTTCTAAAAGCAGTAACAGATCATCAGTTGTAATCTTGATGTTCCTAGATTGTCACTTTGGCTCTAACTAAAGCTAACAAAAGCTGACAAACTAGGGCCAGGTTGTACATGGGGTATGAATGTTAAAAAAGTAACAGACACTGCTTTCACCTATTGCTGTTGAGTGAGTTTCCATTTAATTCCTGCGAATGTTTTTCAGCAATTTTCTCATGGATCTTTTAGCCCTGTTTTTTTTTGGGGGGGGGAGGGAATCTTGCTTTCTTGTGGCAAATTTACCTTCTAAAGACAGCGTTTAATTCCATGGGCCATGCTGGAAGAACGCCTGCTACTGCCCAGGTGAGGACTTCCTCTGAGTCAGAGATGCTTTTATAGCCAGCTAAAAAGGAACAAAAGCACACCCCCAGAACTGCGAATTTCAACACCTCTTCTGGCACTGCATGCAAGGCAGTATCATTTTTGAAAGCATAATAATATTTCTAAAATCCAATTAAAGATCTTACTTTCAAGATATCTCATTTTCTGTTCCAAATAATCTGCAGTCTACAGTATAAAGTTGTCATCCAGAAGAAAGCCTGAAATTAAAAGAAACATTATATGATCCTACCATCTATTATGCATCTTTTTATTTGTTGAAGGCTTGCTGTAGAATCTGCTTGTTTCCAAGGAATGAAAATTGCTTATTATCCTGGATAATGAAAGAGAATGTCGTCATCTGTAATTGTTAGTTTAGGATACTTACTGCACCCTTCTATTATAAATGGGTTTGCATAAAAAAAGGTTCAGTAAAAGAAGCAGCTTTTAGAGATTTTCTTTAAAAAAAGAGGGATTTGTTTGCAAGTGAAATTTATGCGTTTTTGACTGCAAAGTGTATTAGAACAAGTTTCTTAATTGACAGATCGTAACTTGAATATGAATGCTGTTTACTGAATGCCACCCGTGAATACAAGTCTTTTTTTTTTAAGAGCACAGAAGTGTGCTTCTATATATACACCTAAGTGTATAAATATACCCAGCTGTCTGTGTAAGCCTGTGTGTGTAGGTGTATTGTATGTGCACTTACTGCTTTTTTTAACAGAGCTTTACAATACCTAGGCTTTTTTTTTTTTTTTTTTTTTTTTAAATCTATTCCTTGTTTTATTTCCCTTGATTAATCCCTTGCAAGATAATCTTTACAGGGTAAGAAGGTTTGCATTAACACCCTCTGCCTGAATCCGACAGCTCTGTAAACAGCAGCTGTATGGGGTCAGTCATGAGATCTGGAAATCAAAGCTATATGGGCCTTAGTCACAGCTCAGGAGACAAACACTATGTGCTAGGAATTGACTGCCAGACAGGCTGGATGTGATAAGTTGCACTAGGCTGTACGTCACACTTCCTACAGCACCAGTACCTGACACACACAAGAGTGCCTATATGATAAAACAAGAGGAAGCACACACAAGAGAAAGAGAAATCTACTCCAAAGTGTAGGAGGAGGAGATTAAAATCATTCAGCTAGAAGGACAGTCTCAGAGGAAGAAACCTTTGTGCCTAAAGGGTTAGAAAACCAGTTTAGACCTAAACCCCCATGAACATCAGGTATTCAGAGCTGCTTGCCCTTCCCAGAGCTGAGGAAGTGAGCGCTGAAGCTGTGACTGCTGTCAGCCAGTAACAATTTATGCCTGCACGCAAGAGAAAAACACTCGGCGCTGGAACGGTGAACCCAAAGAGCTACAAGATGAAGAAAACGAGAACTTTCCTAATAAGGAAAATCCTAGTAAAAAAAAAAAGTGTTAGAACTGGCATCGGCAATCAGTGTGAGTTCATATAAAACTTTCCTCCCGCTATCAGTCTTGCGTTTGTTATCCAAGCCAAGACAGCCTTCATCCATCTCACTGACACGTCCTGCCAGGCTGAAGGGGACTCGAGCCCTGGTCCGGGTGCCGTTGCAGGGATCTCAGGCTCAGAAAGCAAGCTGCAGCGTGGTTGCAGGTCGTTTCTCAGCACACGTGTGCAGCTCCCGTGGGGTCAGCAGGTACAACGTGTCCCCGTGAGCACACGGCCACGGTGGGAGCTGGTTTGGGACTCCTATCAGTGCCTAATTAAAACTGTGCTAATGCTAACAATAAAATTGCAATTTTGTATAACAAAACAAAAAAAAAAAGGAATGTGTTTACCGCAGTGCAAAGTATTTTATTTATCTATTGCTTCTCTTCACCTTCTGACAGCCAATTATGGAAAATGACAACAGCAAAATACGTCTCTCTATTGGAGAGGGTCCAGAGAGGGGCCACAGAGATGATCAAAGGGCTGCAGCACCTCTCCTACGAGGACAGGCTGAGGGAGTTGGGTCTGGTCAGCCTGGAGAAGAGAAGGCTCCAGGGACACCTTATAGCAGCCTCCAGTAGCTGAAGGGGACCCACAGGAAATCTGGGGAGGGACTTGTTATAAGGGCATGTGGTTATAGGACAAGGGGCAGTGGTTTTATACTAGAGCAGGGTAGATTTGGATGAGACGTTAGGAAGAAGTCCTTTATTCTAAGGGTGGTGAGACACTGGCACAGGTTGCCCAGAGAAGTTGCGGATGCCTCATCCCTGGAAGTGTTTAAGCCCAGGCTGGCTGGGGCTGTGAGCAACCTGCTCTAGTGGGAGGTGTCCCTGAACTAGGTGATTTTTAAGGTCCCTTCCAACTATGAAACTGTTCATGGCAGTTCTTCAGACATTTATGTGGGGCTTTCAATTTAAAAAGCTTGAAAAAATACTTGTGCTTTTCTGGGCTATCCACATCCTACTTTTTTCCAAATTCCAGCCTACTGAAGGTGAAAATCCTGAACCCCTCAACCACACTGTAGCTCCTGCTGTACTCAATATCTTTGCATGCAATGCTGAGCTTTCCAGTTAATTTCCACCTTTCCTCCCATACTTTATGGAGATCCTAAATCTTCGCTCTCATGGTGTGCAGGAATGATGCTACTTTGTGAAGACATAGAAAGAAGATCCTCTGATACGGGAGTCGACAAGAATCTCTCCTTCTACATCAGAACTTCGGGTCCCCATCTAATTAGCTTGTACATTGCTAGGAAGTAAGCCCCATGCTGTGCTTGCTTGCTTGCATCAAGTCAGACACACTCCAGCACAGCTCAGGTGCTTTGTATAGCACAGATAAAAACATTTCTGTTTTTTTCCCGAGGTGGTGGGGGATGGCAGGGGAATGAAAGGAGTATTTTGATCCCATAATTCACCAGTCTTAAAGGAAAGCAGAAAAAATAATATTCCAGCATTTAAATTGTCACAGGTTGAAAAGCTTGAATACTTTTTATTTATAATGCTTCTGTTGTTTTATTAGGGGATTGAACAGGAGGTATCTTCTTTGTAGTGTGGCAGTGGCTATGAAATTGATGTTCAGGGAGAGGTAATCTTGACAGAATTTGTAACAACAGAATGTACATTCCCTTTCTGAAGCCATTTGATGTTATGAAAACTGGATGCTTTACCTGTGAAGATAGAAAAAGCTGTAATTTCAGGATAGTCCCAGCTCAGCAGTTGTATTTTCCAGTATTTCAGTCTGTAGGCTGTTTTCAGAACAGGAATACTCAAATGAGTGTGAGGTGGTCTTTAAAACAACTGGAAATTTTGGAATAAAAAACCTTAACTTCACCCTTTTCCCTATATTTGACCATTTTGTTTCACTAGCAGCTTATAGCTGTTGTCAGATCTTCTGCTGGATATGTATGTATGAGAAGGCCCTTTTTCTTTTCTTTTTTATTCCCCAAATGCTCACATGGTGCTGAGATTGAGGAAGGTCAAGAAACACAACCCTTTGCAGCTTGCTCACACACATAATATTTGCACGTGCCCACACAGACTGCAAGCACCTGAGTTCTTGTCCTGCCAGCTCCCCCATGGTGCTGGGTGGTCAGCGGTTGGTGGAGGTGGCACACGTTTGGCAGCAGCTCTTCCTGGGCACTGCTGTGGAAGAGCTGGAAGTCCCCAGTTCAGCTGAGAGCTGGAAAGCAGCTGATCCTCTGGCTTTGTTCCTGCCAGGGGCTGACCGAGTTCCTCCTGCTGTCTGGGTGCTGACAGCTTGGAAATACCCACAGAATTGGTCTTCAGGCTTCGCAGATGTTACAAACCCCACCTCGTGCCACTGCCACGTCCAGGGGTATTTCACCAGGCTCTGGGACACGGAAGGGTTTCTTGTGATTAGGGATGCTCTGCTGAAGTTAATGATATTTAGTTGCCTTCAACCAAGCACCAAAGGGAGGGGAAGTTGGCTGAATGCTAATAGTGTGACTTATTTCAGAAGGAGAGAGTAGAAGTTTGGTTAAATCACCATTTATGAGACTGACAAGATGGTTCTGGCAGCATCAGTTGTCCCAGCCGACTTGATCTGAGCTGCTGGGGTCCAGTTCAGTAAGTCATCACTGACTACAAAAGAAGATCATTTCCACCTTACTGAGGCAAACATGACTTATTTCCGTCTAACAGATGGCAGTGGCCATGAGTCATACATCTGTCTGGGATGAATTTTTCAGAACAAAGCAATTTGGCCAGCAGTGTCCAGTAGCTCCATGCTCTTCCCTACAGTTCCGAAGTTTTCACGTGCTTTATTACTCTGACCATATACTGTTATATCACATTTGGGAGGAAGAAAAGGAATCATATAGTGCTAAAACTCATTTTTATCTCCATCTGGAAGGACCACAATGTTTCAAATGTCAAAAGCACAAACGTGGAACCTGCTTGAAGTCCCTGTGATGCCTTTTTGCTCTTCAACTTTTTTTCTGGCAATACTCGAAACTGCAAAGGGAAGGGAAACAAAGGATGCTCAGACTATTTGTATATTTATGGAGCTATCTGACTTTCAATAAGTTATTCTGAGAGTGCTGGACCTTTTGCTTATGGGTTTGCATCTTCCAGTTATTCATGAGCTCTGACTGGGATCTTCGCTGCAGTGATCCCACAGTGTGGAATTCTTGGTGCCTGACAAAGTGAGATTGCATGATTTAAGAGGTCCCTCAGAGCACGCAGAGAGTTCCTCTCTGCTGCCTGTTTACGAGAAACTTGCAGAAAATTATCTTTGGGGTTTCTACCTTTCTTCTCAGCTGAGGAGAGCTGCTGGGTCCTAACATATGTGTACACACTTGAAGCACAGTGGAACCTCTCGAGCTTTGCTCTCAGAGGGAGTCAGGCTAGAATGATGTGATGGTTCTAGGGCTGCAAGGAATTTCCATTCCGAGATATTGCAAGCTGACAGGTTCAGAAACAGGGTCTGTCTCCAATTTGATTTTAGAAGATGATTTTTCTTTTGATTTTAAAAGCTGCTTTCTGAAGGAAAGGAAGTAATGGATTTTTAAAGAGAAAAAACAGCTTGTTGAAAGTTTTTTTTTTTTAGCAAAATAGCAGCCTCTGGACATCACCAAACAGGGGGCTTTCCTAAGAAAGCAGGATTAGTCTGGGATATGGTATTAGCTCTTTCTTCCCTAAGCAAGTTTGAGCACTATCAAGGACAGTGTAACACCTGCTGTCTTTCGGCCTCTATCAACAGGGGATTGAGCTTTCCTTGAGCTTAGTTAGGTTACATCAGATTGAAACTAAAGTGAGGAACAAACCAGCCACCTTTACCATATCTGAGATGATTTTGATACAGGTTGAACTGCAGAAAGAGGATGAATCAAGATTCTATCTACATCCTTATGAAGGTCATTTCAAGATACTTGTATCCAGATTTCTAAGGCAATGCAGGTTACGTGGCCACACATGTGGTAGTGTTCTTCCCAGTAACTTTCAAACGTGCTGGCAATTGCAACCAGATTTGATGGGGAAGTGAAAATCTGAAGGATAATAGAGTAATTAGCAGCAATTATTCCATTTCTCACACGTAAGTACGTACATGCTTGTGGGTAAAATTTCCCTCCGCCTGCCTTTCCAGTCTTAGACTGGCATGGTTGATGAGTGAAATGCTTTTAAATAGCACTCCCATTTCCCCCATTCTCCTGGAGGTGTAGGACTCTGCCAGACTACTTCTCACAGGCAGAGAGTCTGAGCACTTCTGTAAACAGCAATTTCAAACCAGTCGGAATAATGCTGCAGATGAAACAGAAGAAAAGGAGAGGAAAAGGAAGAAAGAAAAAAAGGATCTTTATAAAATGTATTCAATGCCTTTTGCCTTTGAAAGATGACCAACAGATTTATCAGCAGAAGCCAGATTACTTGTGGAGAAAATGCTGTGGAAGAATTAAATGAATGGATTGTTGTCTACATGGATTCATCTGTTTTCTGGACAGACTTTGATAGAGAGTGAAACATGGTCTAGAGGCAGTTCTGTTACAACTGATGCTATGCCAAGGCAAAGTGCAAGCTCTGTTGTTTAAAGGCACGTATATGTGTACATAACTCGTGTGTCATAGATCTGGCTAAGCTCCCTGGCTAGACATTGACCAGACTCTAGAATATGTGTGACTTAAGCCCTGAAGCCTGAACAAAATCTGTATAGTTTTAGGATTAACTTCAGTCCTTGAGATTTGTCCTTGCTTGAGATTACCCTCTCCCAAATTCTAGCTTGCATGAGCATGCTGAGCTGCAACTCGTTTCTCAGGTGCATGTGGAGCAGTAAACAAATTACCTTTATTCTCTGCTAAATAGAGCAAGAAAATCTTCAAATTTACCTAAAATAACAACTCTTCTTTATATTCCCAGTGTGAGTTTCTTTTCATTCTGTGACAACCTAAGCTGCTTTTGCAGCTTGTGAGTTAACTCCTGTTTGGCTTGTCCCCAGGTAAGGCAGTGATTGTTTTTTCAAGCACACACATCTCTTCCTTCTTCATTATCTCTCTGCTTTTTTTTTCATTGTTGTTGTTACTTGTTTACTTGTTTTTTAATCCCTGTCTTCCATGTGTTTATTTTGCCTATGGTAACTCTTCCTGGCTCCAAAATCACTTTCCAGAGAGAGGTGAGCCTTTAAACTTCAGATTGTCACTGCCCCAAGTGTTTTCATCTCAGCAGATAACCATTAAGATTTAATTACTAACTGCTGCCTTGGTTCTGGAAAGGCTGTAGACCTTGGTCAGCAGTACATGAGCGTGGGGATATCCAAAAATACACCTGACTTCTTACTAACAGCTTCATAATATCAGCAAAAGCAAGCCTTTCCTCTGCTAAGGTGTAAAACACCACTTCCTTAATGCCCTACGATGCAGCTATACAAACACACAGATTTTCCTCTTCCTCTAGCTCATTTGCTCAGCACTCAAGTACCAATTTAGAGTGACTGATCTGGTTTTAATCCAGGTGGCTTGATGTAGCAGTTTCTCTCCCTCTCCCTAACCCCCTTCCTCCTCTCTTTCCCCTGCAATTTGTCTGCATTGTTTGGTTTTGGTTTACAACCTTTGGAGAGGACAAGTATTTTCTCTCTCCTTTACTGGATACCTGACACTTGTGCTGTCATTGTGTGCTCAGTCTTTCAAGTCACTCCCAGGGACACGGTGTTCAAAGGCAGCTCTGCTGGGAATAGCATGAGAGTCACTGATTGTCTCATGATGTGGCATCACTCCTACAGGTAGCAGCTTGTCTTAAGCTTGGAGTAGACCAGCGTAACTGATAAGGGGTAAAGGCGTCTGCAATACATTAGTGAAGCTCTGGGAAGAAACCTACATGGCATTTGCCGAGCTGCAGCTCTGCCCAGTGTTGTAATCATGATATTGGTAATCTACTGGCACTTCTGAGAATTAAGGAAAAAAAAAAAAAAAATACAGCAAAACTGCTCACACTCTCAAGGTGTATGTGTGAAGATAATGAATATTATTATCCTCTCTTTAAAGACTGAAAGGCTGTGCATAAATGATTTACCTAGAGCCCCAAAGGAGCCTGTGTTTGACTAGGGAGCTGAACTTTAATTGTACCTGACTTTAATCCTATGTTCTGACGGTACCTCCCTCATTACCTACCTGTCCGTTTTCATTAGCAGACATATCCATCTGACTCATTAATAAATCTGAGAGGGTGTTTTGTCATGGCTACTAAACATGAAACTTAGTCGAGACCTAGACTTGAAATGTTTATTTGCCTGCAACACCCGTTGCCTGAAATCGCTGTCATTTACACCGAACGCCAGCTCCAGCGTGATATTAACTACGGCACAGTTAACCTTCGCCATTAACCTCAGGGTACGGTCACAGGATCACACGTGGCTGAACTACTGTGTCTGGAGAAACTACTGCCTACAGCTGGAAACAACTGTCCCCAGAGGGGACAGTCCCGTGACAGTTTGAGTCAAAGCCAGCACGTCCATGGATCTGCCTTTATGGGCAGCTCCTGAAAGATACTTGCTTCTGTTTGAAAGGTCTGATCTGATTCTCTGAACTGGCTTGTTCTCTGGTCAGTCAAGAAATGGTGCTGGCACATCAGAGTATTGTCTACTCTGGTTTAAATAACCTCAGCTGAGAGGCTGGTGGTTGCCCAAAAGGGCTAGGAAGACCTCAAGTCCTTGCCATGAAAAATAAAGCGGACTAACTTGAGCACCACTGAAAACTAGCTAGGAAGAGACAAATGATCAGTGTCTGTCTCAAACGGAGAGCATTAAATTCTCATGAGTGACCAGCTTGATGACTTGAGATTGTCCTACCCTGCCTACAGAATTGTGTCTGACTTGGAGACAGCGCCTGGAAAGGCACCAGCTCTTGCTGAAGTTACTGCCTGAGTTCCTCAAGTGATATGTTTACTTGGTGGCTGAAGTTCTAAACAGAAATATATCATGGATTAAATTATTGCCCTTGGTTATGGGTACCTCAGGAGCAGACCTATTACTTACTCTGCCACCTCTGTAATGTAAATAATCTTTTTTCAGGGAAGGAAGGGAAAAGAGGCTGGGGAAATAACTTCCCCAACTTACTTTGGAAGGAATCATGTTCCAGAGTCCTTGCCAATGGTTTAACACAGCAGCCACCTGCAGCAGCTGCTAGTGAAGAAGGACTCTCTTAAGACAGATGTACCCATGAAGAATAATTTCGGCAGAACTGAGATCTTGAAAATGCAGAGAGAAAAAAAGAATTAATTTTTATTTGCTGCAGAATATAATTTCAAGTTTGGCTGGAATAGTTTATGAGTTTGGATCAGGTTTAGTTAGAGAGTTTTTGCAGAACAAAATAGGAAAATAGTGTTTACTTTTAATTTAAAGGAGTCTACCCTCTCTCTTCAGAAGCAGTTTTTAATTCAACCCTCCTTTCTTATGTATTAGTGCCCTAACCTAGGGATATTTCAGGTTTAGTTTAGGCGCTCTTGTTGCAGCTGTTCTATTTTGAATAACTAATTAAATATTGATTCGAACAGAAGTTCCTCAGCCATCAGGCAATAAATTCAGTCTCTCTTCCTGCGGCTCAGCTTTGTGACAAAAGACTCAGCTGGATTAGGGATCAAAGGAGTTTTATAGCTGCACAGGAGCTTCATTCAGCCTCAACTGCAGCTTCTCAGGACAGCTAAGGGGAATTAAGAAGTGACCAGCTGACCTGAAGAGATCCTTCTGCTCATCTTGTCCCTTACACCATAGTCAAGGCTTATCTGCTTCCAAGCTGAGACTGTTCATGAAGTTGAACAACTAATCTACCAAACCAAATCCTAACTAAACCAAAACCAACCCTACAAAAACAGTGATTTCTTGGACTTGCCTTAGTTTCTGGAAGAGAAGCCATACAAAGTTTTAGAAGTACCATAGCTTGGGTAAGGGAAGGAGATGATCTCACGGAATGACAAAAATGGGGCCATAAACTCCTGGTATAACTTTATTTTTGTTATTCATCTGAGATCTCTCCTTCCCCTGACTATTCCTCTTCATTCCCTCCTCTCCATTCCACTTCTGCCACCCAAAGAGAAGATATTGCAGGCTAGGATGCTAGGCTCTCTCAGCCAGGTCCCTGAAAGCTTGCAGGTTACAAAACCCCCAAAACCAAAAAATAAAACCAAACCAAAACCAAACCTCTTAATGCTCCTCAAGCAGCTATACCTGTAACAGAAATAACTGGGGGGAGGAGGACTCTTTGAAACATGGGAACTGCTTAAGTTGCCTTCACTGCCAAAGAAAACATGCAATCAAGACAAACCTTCAGGCACAAGAAAGGTCTGTTGTGGAATTTTGCCTCCTAATCTGCACAGTTCTCTTCCTGTTGCACTCACTACACGTGTGTTTAATTTGACAATACACAACATGCTCATGTTTTCTATCAACAATATTGCCAAAGAGCCTTCATCTGCTTAGAAGAAAGCTATATTAGAAACAAAACAAAGCAAAATAAACCAAAATTAACTGAAATAAAGCATAGGTGAACACTTGCAAGAGATCATTTCCTTCCTCTGCCTCCGATGGTGTTTTCAAGCTCATGAAATGCTCTGCAGTACTACAGGTCACTTTGCTCAAGTCACCTTCCATAATGTTACACAGTTAATGCAGAAGACTAATAACAGCATAGACTGATGATTCACAGAGGAATGTACCTTAGAGGGTACATAGAAACAAAGGTGCTTTCCTAGGATTGTGCTGAGGAAAAGATTAATTTGACATATAAATCTATTACATAACTTAAATGTGCCACATTATCACCACTAACAGCAAAAACAGCAACAACAACTTTTACTGCCTCAAGTTTTCTCCAGCACTGCACAGTAATTATCTGACCTATCTCTGAGGTCACTGTGTACTACCGTCATATTTTCAGTTGTTTGAGACTACTGTAATTATTAAATGTATTATGGCTGCATAGTCCTTTTTAGTAGGAACTCTCAGAAAATAAAATCCAAGTGCATTTATGTCCCCAATATCTATAAAACTAACAGAATACCTTGGAGTTATGCTATTTTAATCCCCAAATCTGCCAGTGGATAGAGTGAAAGCTCTAGTTTTAACTGTGTCTTGTAGTCCTGAAAAGTTTTCTTCCTCCTCTTATCAAGGCTGCAGAATGCACACAGCAGTAGATATGCTTGACGTTATCTGTAGGAGGATAAAAGCCCACACAGCAGCTACTCCGTGCTGGACAGTTTTGAAGCTGTTGGGAACTGTTTCTGTCCTTTCAAAGTATTACCACATGCACATCAGGGGCTGTGGTACTTTCTGGCCTAATTTAATCACTGTAATGTGGAAAATAATCTTTCAGACTACCACATAGCGTGGGATTTGAGTCTGGCACCCTTCAGTTTTGAATTTCACTGCTCCAAGACTCCATCACTTACAAAACCAGAACCCAAATATAAAGAAAGAAACAGAACTGATTATCATAAATCAGAAACCTAAAAATGTGCAGAGGGGAAAAAAAAAAAAAAAGAAAAGAAAAAAAAAATAGGCAAGATTGTAGTTGCTCAATATTAAGCTGAATGTTCAAGATTTTGCTAGTGGAACTGATAATTTTTTCTTTTCTATGGCCCATATAACAGGTAAAGTATTGTTAAATCATTTCATGAGCTAGCATTAAGGTATCTTACGATTCACCATTATTTCCACATCTTCCCCAACAAATAGAAACCCACAGTTACAGAGAATAAGACATTCATTGAAGAAAAGAATAAAGCTCTATTAGCTAACCAGTGCTGAATAATACGTTGAAACCCAGTGTAGAAACGTGTTGTATTTGAACGTGCATGAAGCTTTTAACTTGTGGAGTGGCATTTAAAAAAACCATATTAATAAACAAGGTTTCTGTCATGCAATAAGTATAATCAGTCTTTGACATTTTTTTATGTAGTCAGCTGAACTGGGGCTAGCATTCAGATGCCTGTGTGATGGATGACTTAGAAATGATGTAGATGTTTCTTTCAGGCAATAGGCTGCACTCAGGGTCTTTTTTAAGTATCTTTGTTAAAGGAAATACAGAGGCTGGTGCTGACTCACCGCCACAGTAGTTAATTAGCCAACATCCATTCAGAACGCTCAAGTTGTCAATACAATGCTTCGTTTGGATGAAAACAACCTCAAGAACAGTTACATTCTCCAAAGTTTTCAGGCTATGTCAGTCTCAGAACAGCTACAAAGCTTCTCTCTTTCAAACCTTTTGACCATCACAACTGCAACAGAACTACTGCAGTGGGTCAGGACAGTTAACTATATCAATTCACCAAATGATGAGGAAATGTACTTATTACTAATGTAGGTACACAGGAGACGTGCAATATCTGTAGATGCAAAGCAGGAAATTCAAAGTAGCTTTTAGCATTTCAACCATTTGGAACAATGGTATCTGAGTTTAATGCTAAATCTATTTATGCTACCACGTCCGAGGGTGGGACAACTCCCACATGTTGTGGAAAAAGGTGATTGTGGGTGTGCTTCTAATTAGAGGTATTCAGGTATGTGTCTGGCTATGAATAGGCTAACTTTTCTTGAGGAAAAAATAGCCCTATTTTACCTATATTTGGGCTGATATAGAATAAGAAGTGTGTAAGAACAAGGCTGTCGATCACTGAAACCTGCATTTCATCAAGACGTTTCAACAGCTGAATTTGTCACAAAAGAGACCACTTCTCCTCCAATATTTTCTTTTCATGTCCCACTTATTATCAAGCTAATTTCTGATGATTCTGTCAGGAAATGCATTTTCCTTTAGGCATCATCTCTCAGCAGCGGTCAGCACATATCAAATCAGAGATGGAAAATAGAGACAGTTTACATAAAATTACAGCTGTATTGTAATAGGTATTTTGTATGCATTATACCAAGGTTGGGATTATAACCGACACTGTATTAAAATGTATAATTATTTTTTTGCTAAACCTCTATTCTAAGCAGAAAAAGGGAAGACAAATTAATTTAATTTATTCTAAATATTCAGTATTTTTTCCGCTTGATAAACTGTCCTCATAAAATTAATGGAGATTCATCTCACTCCTAAAATTCTGCTTTTAAGTTTGGAATTATATACGCTGTCAGAGACTTGAAGCCAAATTAAGAAACTTGGGTGTTTTGATTCAGAAAAGAGGGTTTAATCAGGACTATTTAAAAGGTTAATCAATAAAAATATATAAGTAGAATATTTTAAAATATGCAACAATATGATATTATTCTTATTACACCATGATATAACAGTATTCCCACTGTGCCTTGTAATTGCCATGTTATACAACTATATGAAAACAAGTAAGAACTTACATAGATTAACAATAAAATATTCAAAGGCCAAATTAATATTTTCCCAAAAGAATTTGATTTGCTTTGTCAACAAGACATTTTGAGGGTTTTTTTATCAGCAGCATCTTTACGGTGCATTTGCAGTGGCAAACCCCTTACCCTGGATATGTCTACCGATGCAACACATAGGTTTGGGAAAGACAGCTAAGGAGAAATTAAATTCACTCTTCATCCTGTCCCTAGAATTTCAGCTGATGATCGGCAGAGCACATAGTGGAAGAGATTTAACCTGTGACACCACTGCTATTTCAGAGCTCAGCCCTTCCCACAAAAGTTGAACAAGTAACTTTATGTCAATTTTACTGTCAAAAAGATGGCTTGGATTTTTTAACATATGCTAACAGAAGCATATTATTAAATATACATATAGATATTAATAGCTGAGTTCTCAAAATAGCAAGGGTACAGCTCATGGAATTATATCTGGCATAATTTTTTCCCCTATGCAGTATAATGTTCCAACTGGATTAGGCTTGCTCATGTGCATACTGCATATATATATATGTTTATATATATATCCAAATTATAGAAAAGTATTTGCATTCCAGTAGCATTACTTGAACTGTAAGTATTGTTCAAGGTGAGTAAGAATATTATATAGCCCATAGTGAAATACATAGCTAACTGTAAGATGCATCTCTCCATCCTTTTCCTTCTGAACTTCACATTTGCAGTGGGACAAACACACATAGGGGTGCTTATTGCAAACGTGCTATAAATCAAGACCATGATCTGTATCTGCGGGGAAGGAGCTGTTTCTGGTTTTAAGTGCGAAGAAATGAAGAGATCCTGGTGCAACCCATGAATGCAACTTTTATATAAATAAATGCCCTTTTTTCCTAGCTCTGCCTCGTGAGTGTTTCAGAAATGGATCAGAGTTCAGACCCGAAGGCTGCCACCTCACAGGACTGAACACGAAGCAGCTATCTACAGCCCCTGCAGAATTCCCATCGCTGATGTCTAGTGTGGCTGGGACACAGCACTGCCTCATCTCTATCAGCTGGCTAGCCAGGAATCTCGCTGCTGCATGTTGGTCCTGAAATTCACGTATTTCCAACTGTCTGCTTTGACTAAATCTTTGTTTTTGATTTCCCTTGATGGATTCCCACCTCCTACACAGGCAGCTATCGCCGCCTTTGCTACAGAGGGCATGTCAAAGGCATGACCAGGAGAAGAAACCTGAAAAAAAAAAAGGAAACTTTTTGTGTTGTTTTCAGCTCTTTAGGTCAGTGGTGCATGACCCAAGAAAGGCTGTTCCAGACTATTGCAGCACTGAGGGAGTTGTAAATATTTTCACACCAATCCCTCTTTCAGCAGCAGAGAAAGAGATGGTTAGGCTTAAAAAATGAATTAAAATTCAAGTATGTTTAAGGAGGTTCAGCAAATCTTAGCTAAAGGAAAACTGCAAAAGTAGGACAGAAAGCTGAAGAGGTAATATCAGAAAGAGATACTATGGTGGTTGCATACTGACTTCGATGAAGTAAAAACTTGGTTGATTCTGATGTCTACAAAATAGTCGAACTCTCAGATTTGATGTAAAAACAAGCAGAAATACTCCCGTATGCAACTAGACCAGCTATGATTTGAAGGTGAATCCATACAGACATTTTCACACAATGTACATGCTGGCTGCTGTTAGCATGCTGCTGCCTCACATACTGGCCCCCGTGAGAAGGGCACTGCATAGTTCTGTTAGGAGACAAAACACAGGCCATATCTATTTTTGTGACCATTCCCAGCTGGAATTCCCTGCTGGTGACAGGAGTAATCAGCAGAAATAGATTTTTAGCTGTGTAATGCCTCCAACAGTATACTGCAGTGAGAATACATTTCCAGAAAATCATACAATACGTTATAACACTTTTGCATTTTATATTTGATTTATTACTACTTGTTATTTACTATGCCTTCTTCTGTTGTGAATATATTTGCACTGAAATACTCTTTAGGGAAGAGTTGCCTCAGAAGGGAAAATGTAGTAACTGTGAAGTGACTCTTTCACAGTTAGGCACAGAATATACCTCTGACGGAGTCAGACTACCTCGACTGCATTTCAGTGTGTAGCTCTGTGATCTGCCTTGTCTCCTAACCTACAGAATGGGTACGTTCAGTGGCAGAGCTGACTGCCAGCTGTGGTGCACAATAAGGTAAAGGTCTGTTCGCATTAAAAGTTTTCACCTGAAATCTTTGGGTGCGACGAACGTACTTGTCAAATCAGACTTCCCTGCATGAGCAGAATAAATCAGTATAATTAAATGGTTGCAAATGACTGACAGAGAGATGGCCAAACAAGTGCAGAATGACAGATTACTTCTCAAAATGTGACCCCATATAGACAGACTGTGTGTGTATGAACACCCTTCGCCATAGGAAGGGTGGTAAGTATGGCATACTCAATAAACAGATCTGGTTCATTGTCTCCACCACAGAACACTCTGTGATACCTTCACTTAAGCAGCCACCTTTGCTGCTGATGGAAAAGTACAGAGCTTTACGCTCTACATGTTCTTTGACTGGTGATAATGAAAGTGTACATTGTGCTATCTCTTCGTAACAAGCACTTAAAGGTGAAATCATTTATGTATTGGCACTGCTTTGAAACCAGGAGTTCAAAACGGGTAGCTCTGTTTAAATGAAGGGAAAAGAAATTCTTGCTAGAAAAGTTAAGAGTTCAGCAGTGGAAAGGCCAAGAAAATAGAGAAATCTGCTCTTTAACTGTCCTTGTCCATTACGCAACAGACATGAAAAGATACGGATTTATTTATCTGAAAAAACCTGATGGTTAAAAAGGACAATGTCAAGGCATTTAATATACACAGATAGGTTCGCTAGTGTTCTCGGGTTGCTTTCTGCTACTCTAGTAATGCAAACCAGCCATAACCCCAGCCAGATTTACAGCTGCTTTGTTTGCTGGAGCAATGAAAAAGCGGCCAGGGTGTCCCAGTGAAAATGGCCCATATGTGCGGCCTAGATTCTCAACAATGCGAACTCAAATCCACATTTAGGTGATTAAATAAGTGGCCTGCTTTTCTGAAGTGCTGAGCCTACTTACGTCCCACTGAGCCATTAAAAAAGAAACTTGAGTTTCTTCTTTTCTGATGTGCGAGACTCTACCCGCAGTGGCTGCGGGGTCAGGCTGGACCTGGGGAGTGAACCCTGTGGAGAGACAGTTAGAGGATGGGGCTTGTAGGTGGAAGAACACATCTGCACCTGGCATGAAGATATATATATATATATATGAAGAGCAAGGGATGCCCTGTAGTGTCTGGCAAAGAGCTGGGCGAGGTGTACCCTTACACCCAGAGACGATTAGATGATGGTGCACTCGGCACGCGAGACGTGATAGTCCTGATTCGGTGCTCAGCAGCCTGGAAAATCAGAATGTGCCTGTGTGAGCCTAAAAATGACTTCTCAAAAGTAATTAATTCTCATAGAAAATACGTTATTAACAGCATATTGCCACTCCTTGAGAGGTGGATACGAAAATGCAATGCTACATCAACATGCTTTTGCTTCTACTGAGCGTGTTTTCCAGCTATGCTCCTTATTGTGTAGATTTCTGGGATAACTGGGATAACAAGTATTTCTCTTGATTCCAGAGAAAGCATGAAAGCTGTACCTTACTTAACGGATGAAGAAAGAAATGGACATTGCAAATGCAGATAAAAACAAAACCAGAGAAAAATTTGAACCTCTTCCAAATTTGAAAGCCAATCTTTAGGAAGGGGATGTCGAAGAGGTAAGAGCCAAGTAAAAGCAATACAAAACCAAACCCCATGGCAGTGGAGCTCCTTTAAAGTGATTAACTATTTCCGAAGGTTTTACTTTGGGAGTACAATGCACTGTGTTATTACCTTCTGGGGGAAAAAACAGAAAGTGGGAGGCAGAGCTGTTTCTGAAACTGATTTCTTACAGCCGAATCAGAAAGGTTTGCTGCAAGACGAACTTCTTGCATTATCGTACTCCTCCTTCTACATCCTAAAGGACCAGATATGTAGCTTGTTCAGAAAAGTACAGAGCAACAGACTTCAGCTGAGTGCAATTTATTCATGTCAGCTGAAGATAGGATTTTCTCTGCTCATTTTTCTGGTTTATATTCGTGACAATGGACCGATGAGCTGAGCGTTCTAGAAATTAAGAAATGCAACCTCCATAGGGAGCTTAATTTTGCAGCCAGTCTTCCACTATAAGCAGAAGGCAGAAGATGTTAATTTAACTACCTCAATTTTTCTATGGATTTCTGAGGGAAGGCAGATTTTTTTTCCCCCCTTTTTCTTCATTTAAAACTCATTTCTAATTTTCAATGTCACAGAGTCATTTTTAACTGAAAAAGGAATGTGTCCTCTTGATGTGCCAAAATGCACAGGAAGTAAGGAGGAAAACATATGCACAAAGCACTATAGCTGCAAATTCTAGATTTCAAGTATGTCCTTTAGCTATGATTGTTCAAGTAAGTCAAATGGTAATGTTTAATCCTACTACAAGGATCTGATAGACTGTAACTTAAAAAAATGGGTTTATCACACTATAGCCTGTCACTGAAGCAAAATCTAGTATGCTTGTTCTAATTCAGGAGGTTAAGATAAGGGCCATGGTGATTGTTGAAATAAATGCATTACAAAAATGAAATGATTCTTCACTGAAGATTTCCTGGAGCAATTTTTATGCTTAGCTGAGAAGTTTCAAATAGGAATGAGCCGAAAATTCAACTTGTAAGTGGAAAAGACCACATTCAAGCTTAAAAGGAACAGATCTTAAAAAACCCCAGAAAAACAAAACCCCTAAACTGACATCCCCACCCCAAACAAATCCCTCACACAGTCACTTCTTTCACATGCTTTGAAAGCAGCATTCAGCAGCAGCTAAGTCTCAAATGATTCCCTTTAAAATACCTGCTCTGGGAAGTATGGATCTAAAATATTTTATCAGCTTCTGTTAGAGTCAAGAATCCTCTTTCTACCTTTGCTTCGAAGACAGAGTAATATCAGAGTGAGGGCCAGAGGAGGAAAACATTCTGCTGCTCCACATGCACTCAGTCCCCTTAGAGAGCATCCTCCAGGGGATTTTTCCATATGGTTCCTGACCTTAATCCAGTCCTTCCAAAGGCTTTCATCTGTAGCAGAATGGAGTATCACAAAATGCGTGTTCACCCTCAGGAGACATGGCAAAGGTTACTAGGCATTATTGACCTGCAGTGCTATAATGTCCCTCAAGACTAACCTTTAAAGCTTTCAGTTCTGAGTAAGTAAGACTAGCTGGATCTTTTCTCTGTCTCTGGCAATATTGTAACTTTTCATAAAGCTATGTATAAAGAATACTGAAAAAGGGCAAGAGGAAATTGCCACCATCTCCGAGACAGGCCTGCGAGGTACACATGTACTGCTCTTACACACATCTCTCCTTGTTGTTAATCTGGTTGGTCAGGCTGGTATTGCCAACATCAATACGATTTTGACAATGGTAGGAAGGAACAAGCTGGCTGTGTAATATCTTCATCCTTCCATTTCAATAAACAGAATGAGGATTCACATACAGCTTTACTAGACCCATAGTTGGTGTGTGTGTTGGCTAGCTACTTTGAACTCGATGGAGCTAAAAAGCTTTGTATTAGTCGACAATCTGGCCTCTCATTTAGAGGAACAGGAACAATTTTATGCATTACTAAAGGCTTTTTAAAAATAAGAATGTAAACTATTTTGCAAAATTAGGGAAATAAAAAAATGTTCATAAGTGGAGGATACTACAAGACCTACCTTGTTGTCTACAGAGGTATATTTTTCAGGCTAGAGACACCTAACAAGTGACTAATGGCCTTCATCTCAGTTTAAAAGACAGACAAGCAGGGTTTTAATTTTAAAATGAGACCAGGCTTGTAGCAGAATTTCATGAGAACATCTAAGCCATTTTGAATTGCAACTGATAGAAATTTTACATTTTAAATAGCCTGGTCTTGTGGATTCACAGAAATGGATCAAGGTGACAGAGAAGGTCTACTGGGAAGGGCAAATCTATTCCAGTACTTTCTTCCTACAGTGTCAGTGGAGTTTATTTATTTATAAAGCAGAAACTGGATGTCCCTTCATACCATTGTGTCTTTCATTGGTATTGACATTTACAACAACATGTGCTGGAGTTGCTTCTCAAATCAGCCATCATCTGCTTCATAAGGTAGTGCACCAACTCAGAACGTTAACCATAAAGCCAAAATCCTTTAGATACTTTATACCTAGAATGTTTTACAGAATATACTTTAGGTGTCCTTGACATACCTGGAAATTATATCTACAGCAGTTTAAGAAAGACTTGTCTACTTTTTGTTTTTCCATGTTAGTATTTCAAAAAGTCCAGGGAAAACGATGCCCAGAAAACCGCAATGAGATTCACACAAGATAATATGAACAATAAGCCCAGTAGTGCCTGTCAATCACTTTTCCAAATTTAATTAGAAATACATGACTGTGCAGAGAATTCCAAGTTAACCCTAAGTACATAGAACAAGAAGAAAAGGGTATCTCATAGAAAACATTTTGAATACAGTCCTTTCTTATTAAAACTTCGCCTTATGCTTTAGCACATTTCAACTATCAGAAATGGCAGGAAATAAATCTATGCTTTGAACTATGTGATATATGCGAAATAAGTGAAGGAGTTTGGTAATTTCCATCAGGTACCTAACAGACAAATATCTGTATTGTGAAACTGCTACCTATTAGAAAACTGAAGGATTGAAAAATGAAAGGGAGCTGATTACCTTGAAGTTTTCCCTCAGAAGACTGACTGTAGTAAAGAGCTTCTGTAAGGGTATCTCCTGTAAGGCCAGATGGAGAGCAGCACTGTGGCATACTGACGGCTCAGAGGCACATGGTAATTGAAAATCAGTTTAGGAATCATGGTTTCACACTCAGATATTACTTTAGCAAACTGCCTTT
This sequence comes from Todiramphus chloris collaris, assembly GCA_025345505.1. Taxonomy (NCBI): domain Eukaryota; kingdom Metazoa; phylum Chordata; class Aves; order Coraciiformes; family Alcedinidae; genus Todiramphus; species Todiramphus chloris. Next base: position 7,273,340 of record JANVCC010000261.1, on the reverse strand, counting down.
TCCTCCTTTTCCATTGCATCCTAAATATTTAGTACTTTTTTTTTTTTTTTCCTAGCCCATGCATTATTTAAGTAAATAGTGTAAGGGTATTTTTGATTGTTGTTAAACTGGTCAAATCTGTACTGCTAACATATTTTTTCTTCCACTGGTCTGATTTTATACATTCCAGTCATAGCAACTGCTTCTTCATTCAAAGCTGAACCTCTTTCTTACCAAGTGATTAAGATTAGTTGATCTTTTTGGAAAGGAAAAAAACCTCAACCTTTCCATAACTGCAATTCTGGAGCACTAGTAATTAATCTCACTTTTACACCATCAGCTTCTAGGTGAGGTCTTTTACCTTGGCAACATGAGAAAGGTAGAGGTATTCTGATGTGATGAAACCCGGTCATAATTTCTTTTAACCTGAGGCTCCCTGGTCTGGTGAGTCTGAGGTTTTGAAATGAGTGACAGTGAAAGAACTCAACAAACAAAACCATCACCACTACCAAAAGCAAACAGGAAGGATATTGAAACTAACAAGTGTTTGCACTGGAAATGATTACTACTGAGTACCACTAATCAGGTAATGTTCATCAGGCTAGCAGCTAGATTACCTACCAAAGTGAATATGGGTTATAAAGGCAGAAAGCCTTGTTAATTCATTTTTGTTGCTGGCAATACAGTCATGTTGAATACCTTTCTCCACTACAGCTGTGAACACTGTTAGGGAAAGAGCCATTTTCTTATTACCAAAACCCTGTATCCAAGACTAATGCTTCAATAATACCAAAAACTCTCCTTATTTCTGTATATATTGATGTTTATCTCATTGCAAGGGGAGTGATTTTATCAGCTGAGGTAGAGATGGCCCAACATTCTCTTGTGAATGAAATTTCTTATTACAGTTAAGCAAAGCCCAGGTCAGTTCAGAAATCAATCCATTAGCTGCAAAGTTGCTGAAAGGAAGAATTTGCAATAGAAGCTGACAGCTGCCTTTTAGATTAGAAATTAGGGAACACTCCTGAATGTAATTGGTAAGAAAACAGCAGTCTGCAGTCTAAGTTCCTTCAGAACCCTTCAGCAGCAGAACAAGGCTTGTAGAGTGCCTTTTGGTGACAGGAAACATGGCCCAGTCACTGTACGTGATCAAAAAAACCCTTGCAGATACCTTGCCATCAGTGCACGAGTGTGCCCTGCTTGTTATTGCTGCTGCTTTACTTTTATTTTGACTATGAGAATGATGTGAGGATGCCCTCCAGCCCAGCTCCCAAACCTACAGACCAGCACTCTGCCAAGCTAAAAGCATTGCCTCTGCCACTCCTCTAGTTAAGCCTGTTGGTCAGGAGGTGACTATTAAGTACTGAGATGTTCATACAACTCACATTGCTTCCTGCAGTTGAATGAAATATTTCCAAGAGGTTTCCAGATCTTTGACAGCGTACTGAAAAATATCTGTCCTTGCAGGTCCAGTGTAAGAAACTGCTTCTGGTGTGGAAACCACCTCGTTCCTGGTTCCCTGTTTGGCTAAGGTAGTTAAGCACCTACTCCATTGCATGTCATGGAGATGTCATATTACTGTCCACATGAAAACTGATCAGCTCAAAACAGACTCTTCACATTCCACTCCACAAGTCACACTCAGGAAAAGTGTTAGGAGGAAAGGAATGCAAGTGTGAATCCCCTTGTGATACGGACAGCTCTGATTCACGGGCGTCGGTGTGAAAGGAAACTAGGAGCTAACCCCTTTGGCTATGTGTGTTTGACTGTCTGATTCCTTCCCGAGATGAAGGCATGAGCTTTTGAATCATACGTCTAAGGACCTTGATTCTCTCATATTTTATAGGGAGCACAGCTTATAGTTCTGGGTTTTGGATGACACTTATGGTGACAGGTTCTTTAAAACAGTCATTGTGCTGTCTAATGTAGAAATATCAATGTTTTTTGGTCAGACCCTCAGGGAAGCAAAGGCTTAGGCATCTTTGACTTTGGCTGTCAATCAAAGTCAGTAGGAAGCACATTTAAGTCTGGAACAAATACCTCTGTGGCACTTTGGTGCTAAACCTGCACACGGGTTCTGATTCTATCATTACTGAAGGCTCTTCCCCAGAAAAGCTCAGAAATTGGAGGAGTATGTTGTGCCGCCTTCGCACAGCTGCATCTGGTTCAGTGGAATATTCATAAGCAAGCTGCGTACTTGCAGGAGATGTGTTCTGCAGGATCACACCTATTTTTCAGTTTATCATTACACGAATATATGCAGCAAATGCACTCCTTTTTGATAGCATGCCACTTTTAGACTTCCATTTTTTTTTCACATTTCATCATATCCTGGCTATGAATGGATGGGAAAAATGTCTGCTCTCTGACGAAGGATGCAGTGATGCCTTTGACCTATGACTTCCAGGGACCATAGCTCAAGAAACTCTGGAGTATGGAATATTCATACACAGTTCCTGTGCTGTCCCTAGGTAAAGCTTCTCTTTAATATTTGATGATGCAATTTCCAAATAGTCCTTTAGTGGAAGACGGTGTTTGGATCTAATTTCATGTGAAGAATAGGGGGTCAGGGAGCTTGTACTGGAGTTTGTTGCACGTCCACCCACGGAAAATGAACCCCCCTTCCTTCTAAAGTTCTCTGTAGAGTCTCTCTATCTCATCACAAGTGTATATTGTAGAAGATCTAGTCTCTTCCTTGGTGAAAGATAATATATAAATGCAGTATTTCTATTGCAGTCATAGCATATATTTTTAAAAAGCAAAGTATGAAGATACATTAGTGCAAAATCATTATTACTAGAGAAACATATATTTTTAACAAGCCCTGAAGCCAATATAACAGCAATTACTGATTCATTCACTACCATAATAAAGTAATTTATTTATCATAATAAATTATCTCAGAATTAGAAAATAAAATATTACTTTAGTTACAGTCTGTCAGAAAGGGCAGATTTAAGCATTCTGCTTTATATGAAACATTGGAACAGAAAAACCAGGCAATTTAATATTAGATAATTAAAGGCCTTTTGAAAGCCAGCCACATTCGGAAGAAAGAAAAGAAAATGTAATTCTCAATGGAGCTGAGAATCCAACTTCCTCTTTAGAAAAAAAAAAAGAAAGAAGTCTACAACAGAAAGATTTTCTTTTTTTTTCCTTTTTTTCATTGATGTGAGGAGAAACCAAGTGTGGATCCCAGATTCTAAGGATTAAGTTATAAAAAGCCCCTCAGACTGACCTCCAGTATATTGGAAGAAAGCCCAGTGTGTAATGAGGGAGTAAGAGAAAGATGGGAAAAGCAACTTTGGTTTTTTTTAATACGCTTACAGTGCCTTCAGGGACTTTATCTGGGTGCGCCGGGTAAACAGCACACTGGAATGATGTCGGCACTCTCTCCCTCACCGCAGGTCTAAATTATGCAACAAATGTTTGATTGGTGGCTTCTTTGTGCTGAAAAGTGCCTAATCACTTCATCCTCCTGGTAAAAGAGAACTTTACTTAAAGGGAAGTGAGTTAGGAAATAAAACAACAGCACAGAAAAACGTGGCAGCAGAAATCTCTGCGAGGGAGCGGAGCATCCTCTCTGATACAAGCAAGCAAGCCTGAGAATTGAAAGCAAAACTGTTCAGCTAGCTTGGGAATTTGGCTGCCTCTGTGGCAGAGAGAGTAAACAGCCTCAGAAATGATTGTGTATTTCTGCTAATCACTTAGGCCATAAGACAACAGCGAAGTTGACATTTTGTGTGCAAGAAGTGAAACTGCTTACTCCTGTTCCCCATTTTCTGTCATTTTTGCAGAACAGTGACTGTCAGCAGTGTGCCCTGAGTGCAATAATGCTACCGCACGTTGGCAAAAAGACTTATGTGCCCCTGAATGCAAGCCCTGTCTGAAAATCTTTCATGTTATAAAATGATAAATGTTACTATCTTCTCTGCGCATCATCCAGTAAGAATGCAAAGAGGCAAAAAAATCCCAAACCCTGGTAGTCCAGGGTTTCTTGGGCTTTCCTTTTTTTATAAATATGCCCAGTACTTGCCCTTCAGCTTCCTTTCTTATCACACTTCAATTTGTAGTTCCATCACTGCTGTTTAGTGGTAATTTCACGACTTGGTGTTAGAATTGGCTTTGTTATTAGAACCGATTTAAAACATTTCTCCCTCCTCTCAATCCACAGATATTCATTCCTGTTTTGCATCCAGAGATTGTTGCACTGCAACTTTGCTAATAAAATTATTAATGAGGCCACACTGCAATTTTCATTGACGGCAAATGAAAATTGTTAAAAACAGGTCCCTTTTTGAGGAGATAGAAGTAGTGTTATGGCTAGAGATGTGAAGAACCATTAATCTTGAGGTCAGATGAAAGTTTGCTCTTCACCAGGTGATGTAAAAACTCACTCCCCCAGATACAGAATAATATTGTCCCAGATCTTGGTCTTAATCATTCAGAAAAGGACTTTGTTCTTCCCACACCCCCTTCCTTTTTCTTTACTGAGAAATGTAGCAAGACTGAAATGATCTATTCAGGGCTTGAAGGCAATATCACTCATAGTCTGTAACTTTTTTTTTTCACAATATCATGCTTTTTCTAAAGTTACAATTAGTTTTAATGCACTGAATCTATCACAAGTATCATTTTGCTCTAGAAAAAGAAGCAAAATGTTAAAAATTGCCCGCCTTACCTGTATTTTCATGTTTCTGTCTGCACATAAATAGATGCTAACAGTTATTACCTTGATTAATTTCACAGGCAAATGTGTGATTTTAATGCTGAAGAGAAGCTGCATGTGATTTTCAGCTACCCATTCTAGCTGTCCTGGTGGTGAACATCCATAGCCTCTTTGAAAGGAGCACATCTAAAACAGGAACAGGTTTGTGTAGAAATCCTTACAGTCCACCCTTTCCCCTAGTGAAGTTATGGAGATTTTGCCAAGGTGTGTGGAAAAGATTGATCTGAAATCTTGCTGAATGTTTCCACCAATGATACAGAAAGTGTCAAATCACATAAGGAGTAAATATGGAAAGTATATTCAATTCAAGAGTTTTGGGAAGCAGAGAAAGAAAATACCTAGAGACATGATAAATAAGCTATATGGTGATAAAGGAGAGTAGAGGTGGATGTTTCCATAGGAACCAAGAGAAAAGAGATTTGTCTGTGTTCAGAATTACTTGCACGACATTTAGAAAGGGGTCAGCAAGTTTCTTGGTACGATTCTTCCTTTTCCTTCTGCTCTTGAAAACTCTTTAGATATTTGGAAAATAAAAAGAGTTTGAAAGGTGGACAGGGCTCACGACAAGGGAACTGCAAAGTTAATGCTGCCTAATGCACATGAGGTCCTCTGTGATGTCAAGCATCTTTAAGGGCTAAGAAATGCACATGTGTGTAAGGGGCTGATGAGTATGAACCAGGCTACCTGTGTATTGTACCTCTCTGGTCAGATCACACCTGGCCTATTGCCTTCAGTTCTACTACCTACAGCAAGGTACCAATAAATACAGGGTTACAGTGATGGAAGAAGGGGCTTAAAGATGAAGAACAATTAAAAGGTTCCTACCAGTTTACCTCATCAAACAGCAAGTATGGAAATGGATGAGCTGATATACAACAAACCAGTCATTGAACAGGGTGAGGAAATGATCCAAACTCAGGATGACATTATGGTAAAATAAATATAGGCTGCATATACAAACTGGTTTTTCAATGGAGATATTTTCCCCATGGGAATGTTATCAATTTTACAGCAAGTTAGGGGAAAACACTGGAGCACATATGTCAGAGAGCAATCCTACAGTAAGAGTTACAAGTATGCATGCCGCATGTCTTCGTCATTATCATTCTTACTATTCAATGAATCATATTCAGTTATAAAGAAAGATGAAGGGGTATAGTGAGTTTCAGGACAGAGGGAAAGGTGTAACTGTATGCTCCTCATCAGGTTTGTAAAAGACTGCAAGAATTAATTTCTTTGTAATCAGGAATCAAAGGAAAAGTATGGCATGCAAAGTGTGAGGTGAAGGTCAGTGGGAAGTAGACCTGAGTGCTCAGAGTTCTGCCATGAAATCACAGCAGCTTTATCAGGTGACATTGAGTGGGACATCTCTTCAAGGAAATGCATTTTCCAGAACTCTGGACTTATTTTCCCTACAGCCCGAATATCTCTAGACCTCAGAGACGTGGTTTCTGGTAATGCCTCTTTCTTAAGGCCACACATCAAAGAACAGCTTTGCCTTGGGTTAACGTTAAAAGTTAGTGAGAAGTAAAACATGAGACAGCCAGACTGTCCAGGTTGGCATCTCTCCAGATCATCAGTGGCATGACCATGGCAGTGCAAAAGCCAGCTGAGAGCTGGATTAACTGGGGGAGTTCGTTACCTTTTTCACTTCTGTATGAAACAGCAGCTGCTGGGCTTGTTAAAATGGGTTTCAAATTAATTCTTGACAAACTCACATGGTCTCAGGGCCCTTATTCTTTCGCCATCGTGGAGATTATTGTTCTTCTGGAAATTCTTAGTGGGATCTTGAAAATGACACAAAGCATATCAGAAATTCAGTCATGTAAAAAGTCAAGAAATAAGCTACTAAAGAAAATTCATATTACCCTTACTGGCTTTGCCAGTTGGTTTAAATGAGAGAATGATAGAGTTATATTTCCTTCACTGCCACTGTAGTTCTTTCTTTAGTTTTCTGTAAGCCTGTTGTGGAAGACAGAATTTAAATGTCATGGATCATTGCCAACAGAAAAAAGAAACTTTTTTCGTGTGGAGGCAGAGAATGTCAATAGCTTGTTTGAGCATCGGATTCATTTTGCAGACACGCAACTCAATTCAAGGAGATTTGGTAGGGTGAGATAAACAAGTGTTGACAAAACGTAGAAAAGAAACAGACTTTCACATACTTAAGGATGGTAGGTAAGCTGCTTCTCTGAAAGGAAGCACTTCAGAGGCTGATCTGGTGCCAGGCTTAAGCTGCAGATTGCTATGTAGCTTGTCTGTGTTTCACTCCTTCCCTTGGGGTAGCCAAGGCTTCTCACCCCTCCCAAATGAAAGTCAGAAGGGCAGGAAAAAGAGGGGAGGGAATGACTTTTTTTTTTTCCTCCAGTTTTGATGATATCAAAAAGAGATGATCCAAGTGTAGCAAGAACACTGGTTTATGTGAAAGCTATCCGTATACAAATCTAGACAGTCTGAAAATACATCTAAAGGAAAACCCTTGATTTTAATGCTGCACATTAAGTGGAAAATTCAGCTCTAAAAAGTTTTGTAGAGTACTATTCTCCTCTACTTTTCTGCCAAGATATCCATACAAAGTTCTGTGCTTCTAGGCTAAAAAAGAGTGCTTTGCTAAAAAAGACTGAAGGATGAGGCTCTCTGAGCTATTTTACTCCCTGATTTAGTAAATAGATTTTAATGGGATAATTTACATTATTAAAACTAATCACATCATTAAAGCATTTGTCTGGAATAGGACCCTATGCATTACTGAGATCATCTTTTCCCGAACAGGAAACAAGATTAGGGCTTTGCAGACAGAATTATCAGTTCTGATTGGAGGGATTTGATGTAATATTTCTTTCTCATTTTGAATTTCCTTGGTTTAAAGTTAGGGTCTCTTCTTGGATTTGCCATCCTTCACAAATTTTTCTGCATACTTACTACCTATGGACTCCCTACAGAGGCATTAGTGCAGACTGTTAGTTAACCTTTAGTTTGAAATAACTTTTCCTCTGTAGATTCTCAGGTTTTGACCAGTGTGACTGCAGAATAGCTCAGTTCAGCTCAGTCTGTACTGATATGAATGACAGTGGGATTTGTCTTCCCAAGTGGGATAACAATGGGGGAAGGTCGCTCCATCTATGTAGGTTTTCTGCTTTTATCAAGGCTAGTATGACACCAGTAATGCATAGGTTAAATGTATTGTAACCCGTCAGGGAATAGAAAAAAAGATAAAAGTAACTTTTAATATATACATCCTGTGCACGGTTTCTTATTGTATAGATTTTTGTATCCTTAGTTAAGCCCAAATATTAAAAAAACTAAGGACAGCATCTATTCGTAGATGTAGAAAAGACTCTGTATAATTGTAATGTATCTATGGCAAATAAACATAAAAATTAAGTGATGAATGAAGAGATAGTTTCTTAGGAACTTTCAAAGTCCTCTGTGTACACAGATGGTCATTTGCATGTGCTGCTCACTATAGGAAATATGTTGTGTGTCCGTGAGAATCTATATACAACTCAACCTCTCCAGAATTCAACTCTCCATGTGTAGCTATTGTATTTCCCAGAGGACCAGCTATTAGGGTTTCTTAAATCCTCTGCAGAGTAGCAACTTAATTCAATCCAAAACTAATTCTCATGAACGGTGCTCGCTATATGTTACGGTGTATTGCAACAGCTTCAGCACGTCTGGGAAACAATAATACCCCGAGCCCCATTTCTACATAGATTTTTCCATACGTTTTTGGCCCAAGCAAAATAAAACAGAGTGAGGAGAAAAAAAGTTTCAGGGCTTAACCTTCTTTCTGTGATTAATAGCCCCCAGAGACTTCATGTTGTCTGAGGAAAGCAGTACAAAAACGCTGACCCTCCTATATATGCAACAAACAACTCCATGCTGACACAGTGCTGGACGAGAAAGGTGAAACAATTTCAGTCATCATGTTAATAAAAACCTTCAATTAAGTACTTTTGTAAGTTCTCATTTAAAGCTTTCTTAAGAAAATGAGTGTAAATGTAAGTAAGCAAATATCTATTGTGAGTCTTCTAGCAGCAGGTTGGACCAAAGACTGTTCAACATTGCATATGGTCCATAACCAGCAAAGGAAGGTGAAGTACTACTAGTAGTACTAGCATACCCAGTACTAGGATACCCAGTCACTACCCTGTTTGGATCCCAGAGCCATCCACGCCCTTCAGCAACCCTTCAACCAGGCTTTCATGGAATAAGGATCAAAAATAACCTGATCAAATTCCACAAATTAACTCTGGGGTAAAATAAATGCCATGAGGCAAAAGAATCAGGAATGTCACATCCATAGGCTAAGAATCTGCACATCTTTTTCCTTACTCACTGGCCAAGAATGACAACTTCAAAAGATTTTATTTCCATTTACTTTGTCAACAAACACATTCAATCTATAGTTACTGAAGCTGGTTATTTCAATAACAATTTATTAGCAGCATTAACATGAATGCTTATTATTTTTAAATGCAAAACAATGTCTTTGTCACTAATTTTAGAACTAATTTTCATTTGAACTTGACATTAATATGAACATGACAATGCCACTTTGCCACTATGTATTGCCATCATTTATTTTTATTTTCTCATGGGAACTGACAGAATATGATTCATAATGACAATATTAATATAAGCCTATGAATAACAATAAGGATTTATAATAATATTAACATACATAACATCATCTGTATTGAATCTGTCAACATTAATAACTTAGACTTTTTTCCCTACGTGGTATATATTTTCACGTGTCTATAAATGTCTTCATTAATATACATTTACGATTACTATTAAGCTTACGCATAGTCTCTTTTATTATGCAAATAAGGGTAATAACATACTCTCAAAGACAGTGATTCTCCATACATCACTTTTATCTTTAATAAGTCCTATAAAAAGCAAGTAGATTAAAAACTCAGCCCCACTAGTTAAAATTGGGTTGTGTTCTTGAACTAAAAATGTTCATAGCAGAGGATGTCTATGAAGCTATTAATTACCTAGCTCTATTTATCTATAGAAAACCGCTCACAAAAACCTACGCCAAAAATAGTATTTTTCAGAAGTGACAAAAAAAATAACGAAAAGAAAGAAATTTACAGCTTGGAGCGGAAGTTTTATCTCCACACGCATCCAGGTACAATTGGGAACAATAGACAGTCACAAAGGTGGGACTACATGACGCACAGTTGTTGGGGGGCATATGGTACATTTCACTCTAAACTGAGACTTTTTTTTTATCCTTTTAGCGCTTTATGTTAGAATCTTAACAAGATTTGTTAGTCCAGCTTGTTTTCTTTAAAGTATAGTTGCTAAAAATGCCAAGGAGGAAAACTAATGTCACAGCCATCTGTGAAAAGCACCGGAGCAATAAATGTGTTGAATTGTGATGAGATCTACAGCAGTAATGATGAAGGTCTTGGGGGAAATCTGCGTATACTGTTGATCTTTGACTGAACTGGACCATCAAACACATTGCTAACGTTACATGGAAATAAAGCCTTTTCCCTCCATCTTTCTTCACTGTGTTAAAGAAGAAAAGCTCATCTGAAGAGATTAGTAAATAAACTAACTCAAGATGAGGATGACTGACATCTTTTAGCCCCAGAGAGTTTCTAAATTATCCTTCTGCTCTTGTGAGAGTACAATAAGATTAAATAGTCCCTGTTGCCCTGGATGTGATAAAAGCTACCTTAAAGTGAAGGCTTCGTTTCACAAAACTACCTCTGAATGTCTATAGGCAACTCATACGTTCTTATTGAACCTCAACTTGGGAGCCTTCCTGAAGAGGCAGGGATGTAAGCTTGTTGCTGAAATCCACACAAGTCAGTAATACGGTCACACGTAACGCAGAATTCCTGAGGCCACACTCCTTTCTCCAGCCTGTGTCATCACCCAATAGCAGATACATCTTGTCATCTATGATTAAAAATGTATCAATTAAAACCACTGTGTCAAAAGGTTATCTATGTGACTTACGCATTTGATTATGAGTGCCTGGAGAGAAATGTTAGTCTGGATGCCTGTTTACACCAGAAGACACGTTCCCTTCTAACTCAGAAAGATGTGTTATACTCAGGGAAAAGAGGAAGGACAGGCTGAGAGAATACTACTTCTCAGAAATTACTTCTGTGACCCTTTGCGGGTAAGCTTGTGCTGGTACGGGCAGGGGGAATCCCATGCTGGGAACTGGCCTGGCAGCTCTTCTTGCATACAGGGTCCAAGGAGAGACCACGGAGAAGGACTGCTGCTTCTGGAAGGGGCTTCCCAGCCCCGCACTGCAGTGCTCTGTGCCACCGGGCAACAAAACTTGTCTCTCCCCTTTGGTGGCAGCTGTCACAGCCAAATTTGACAGCCAAGTGACACAGCCAGGTTCTGGCAGGAGTAAAGTTGGGAGTGGGATCATTTCCCACTCCTCCCGATCCATCTGCTGTTTAAACAGTGGCTTGTGTGACTACGAGTGGCTTTCATGCCAGGGTCAAGTGTGGACAACTGTGACTGGGTTGCAGGAAATGCTGTATGCAGTTGCTGCTGTCACAGCTGTGGTACTGCAGTACAAGGCACTATTTCAGCAGTTACACACAAAAAAACCCCAACTGCTACAAGTCAAGTTACTCAACATGTTTAAAAACCCTCCCAAGAAATCACAAAATAAGACTTGCTAGTGACTTTGCCTGTGGTCCTTCGGGCCCACACAGCACACTAGTGGCACCATCGATGTTACACCTGGGTTAGGGTACAGTTTACCACAGACCTTTAGATAAGTTAGTCTAGATTTCATGTAATCTGTTGTATTTAACAACACATTTGAGCACAAGATCTGTGGAGGGCAGAATCCACATTTTTAAATATGTTTTTTAACTCTATAAATTTTTTTGTTTGTTCAAAATTTCGACACCCCTGTTACACCACTGCAAATGGTATGCAGACATTTTCAGAACGTTTAGAAGTAACTTACTGATCGATGCTTGATTGTTCTTGCTTTTTACCAGAACAACTAAATCTCAGAACTTTTCCATTGTGCTTTGAGCCTACTGATACGCAGTTCAATTGATTTCAATGGTCTGTAACTGTAAGACTTTATCAGAGGGGCTTAAAGCCATGCATAAGCTGTAAATTATAGCTGACTTACTTAGTAAGTTGCTGTCAGTGTGAAGAAGGGATGAGGTTATCAAACTGAGATCACCATTTATAGCTGATGAAACATATTTAAAAATACTTGGAAATATTTCCTCCTGTCTTCGGATACTGCTTAGTGAGTTCTTGCTGAGTTCAGTTTATGCTTTGGATCTTCTTTATTTTACAGCCACTTACAAAAAGCAGGACCAAGTTGGTGGAGAGCAATCATTCTTTTCCCAGGAAAACTGGATGATTCTGTTACAATATCAGCTGCAAAATATTCATGTTAACCTTTAAATTGTCCCCTACTGGCTTCAGCATCATCATTAACTGAAGTGTGACTCACTTCCCTGAGGATAAATTGTTCCATTTAAGAGGCTACCTCAAGAACATGACCTGCACAAGCTGGGGAGAGGGCTGTGCAGTTTTGCAGATGTCTCTTAAAAAGTGGTATTGGAGCAGGTGATGCAAATAAGGGGAACATAATAACAAAGGTTATAACTCCATTAGGCTATACTGCCCAGTTAATTACTCTTACTCCCATATACCCCATGGAATACCCATGGGAATAAGTGATGGACAGAGGTACTGATAAGGCATGAGAAAGCTGCAGACAGCTGAGCTGTCTATTTGCTATAGGGAAGAGAGAGACTCTGGGTTGTGCATATAAATTAAACTGTTGGCTGGTCTTCTGCACTAATTTTGCTATTGTTAATCTGCCCCATTAAACGTCTTTTTATGGCCTGTCTCCTTTGAGGAGGAACCTCATGATCCGATGCAATTTAGAACTGTCCTGGCCATGCAGGACAACTCAGAGCAGCATTCTGTGTTTCAGTCTCAGCAGTGCACTGGCTCACATTGAAAACAACGATCGTAAGACCTAGAAAATAAACTTTAAATGAAACAAATGCAGTAATATTTGCAGTAATGTGTGTAGCAATGTTTGTAAACGAAACAGATACAATTATCAGCTAGATCTTCACAAACTGTCGTATACTCTGAGCAGCAGAAAAAGAAACAAGCTCTGATAGTTAAGTCTGTACAACACTGCAAACTGTGTAATTGATAAAATTTAGGACCACTTTCAATAAAAATGCCACCCTTACCAGGGCTTCTGTGAACTCCTGGACATAGGTTTTACTGAATGTTGACTTTCATAGTTGCTTTAAATTATAGACTTAAACTAAAAGAGCAACACATTACTAGACAGCACTGTATTGCAGCACAAAAATTGGGCCAAAATAATGTTAGGGCTCTGATTTAAACAAAGAAAAAGAGGAGATTTAAGGAAATAAATACCCAGGGTGACATTACAGCATAATTTTTTCCAATCTGAATTGCAACCCACTGAAGGCAGAGTTTGTCTTAATAGCTATATTATTTTGGAGACTTCCCTTGTGGAGGCAGTTCAGCTTCTCAAAACCCCCTGTTTCTTTTGGTTTTGTGTTTACCCTTACCCAAATCTATATGCTCAAAGCCACTGTAATATTCAAATAATGAAAATCATGAGTGTGGTGTGCTGGGGAAGTGTTATATCCTCAGTTTTACATGTGAAGAATTGAATTCAAGGCAGAAGTAAAAGGAATTGACCACAGTTTCACCTAGAAAGTCTGTGGCACAGTAGGGAATAGAATGCAAGGCTTCTAAATCTAAGGTTAATTTCCTAACTTCTGACCCATCTAACCTCCATAATTAGTCTCCTTCCCTATGTCCCAGCTGAATGTACCTAAATATAACTCTTAAGATACTGTGTTGGTCGTCTGGTTTGGTTTTCTAGTGGCTTCCTCCTATTGCTGTATTTTTGTTCTGTATTTCTTTTATATGAAGTTTTCCTTTTTCTTAGCAGAAAGCATTTAGAAAGTAAAGAAATATATCAGCTGATTGCTGCTATAGTCAGTTAGTGTTGAGTCAAATTTTGACAAAAATGTGCACTACATAATTTTGAGATGTGACAAAAACCAGTAAGTGAGATAACACAATAGATATGAACTTCATCTTTGCTTTTCAAATACGTAATTCTTAAATCTTAATCTTCAATTAGGGAAGAGAGAGAAGAGAAGAGAAAAGAGAAGAGGAGAGGAGAGGAGAGGAGAGGAGAGGAGAGGAGAGGAGAGGAAAATATGTTCATCCATCTTTTTCTTCATCAGTTCTACTGGACAGGAAGACCTTCAATGCGGTAGTGTTGAAATTGCCAGTTCTGTCATCTTTAGCTGACCACATTCTTGCTTTCATTGCATAAGAGACTGGTCTGGGAGAACCTCATTGCGATGGAAGAAGAAAATACCCTTTCTCAGATAGAATGAGGGCAAATTTAGTCATCTTCAGCAGCTTAATACACACGCCCCAGTTACGTCAAAGCAAAGTCTTAGTGAGATCAGTAGGGACAGAATTTCTGAAGAAATCTATATAACTGTCTTAAAAGGTTACTGTTCTTCCTGACTATAAGATGTCCAAAATTAATTCTTCTACAAGCAGGTTTGCTGAGTAGTCCCTTTTGAACCCACATGACCACAGTCATACAAAAAGTATTTTACCCCACTTCTGTCAATCTCAGTCCTGACTCTAAATATTCAAAATTTTAGCAATCATAAAATATCCAAAAGTGAAGAAGTTTTTGCAGTTAAGCTGAGGCTGACTTTCAAAGCTATGAGCTGTTTGATCTCCTAAAGATCTGAGAGCATTTTGTAGTTTACACTTGCACAGAGGTGTTTCAAAAGAGATATGTTCATCTCATGTTCATAAAAAATCATAATGAGATATTTTTATTTTTAAAAATATACAAAACAATTACTTATGTGATTTTTCCCCCCCCCCCCCTGGAAAATCCCTAAGGTTTATGAAACGAAAGACTCAAAAAGCAATCACTTTGAAAGACCATAAGCACACATGCAAACTTTATATTCATATTGTTTCTTTCTCATGTAAAAGTGGAAGTATTCCATGAAACTGCAGAAATCTGTAGCTCAATGCTTTTTCTGCATTGTATTTTCTGCCATCTTCAGTGGAAGGAAATACATATAAAGCCTAAGAGGCAAGAACTGACTGGTAACAGAAAGGTTGCTTATGAAGAGGAAATAGTAAAAATTCTTCAGATCTTTATTTTATGTGTGATTTTTGGAACAATCTGCGTATCTTTTAAGCAAATAGAAATCATAATTAAGAGAAAAAAAATGATCTGAAAACATTTTATAAGTCAAAAGTCTTTTCTTATGAGTAATTTCTGGTTTGCATGAATAATCTAAATTACGTGAACTCATCAACAGAGGTTATGATACCCACTTTTGGAGATAATTGAACTTAGCTGAACCATCAAATGTATAATTTCCACTTAACTAATTGTTTTCATTGATTTATTTTTCACCAAAAGAATAAGCAGGTCAGTCAGTTATATCTAATATGGGAAGAAGATACATTCTTAGACATTCTCCACACACGGATTTTCTTCTTTAGAAGTGAAGGAATGCAACATTTAAAAAAAAAAAAGAGAAATGAATTTGCAAGACTGTGCAGTTGGCAATAGCTTCCTATTGTTTTGCCAAAAGAACGTTGAGAATGTTGGTTACTCTTGAAATGAATACTGCGATTTATTTTTAGAGGCTATGTTATTCAATTTGATGTTTAGCTGCCTTTTCATCATCTCTGTACATATATCCACTGAGAGCACGAGTTGCTGGGCACTGCTTATGATTGTTTGGTGTTTCTTACAGGTATACTGTGTGGGTTCCTCTGAGATATAAATACAAATCCTTCCTTAAGCATGTGCGGCCCAAAACTGAAAAACCCCCAAACCCTAAACTACCCCTCCTAACTTCTCCAACAGCCACGTTGAAAGAAGCTCTCCAGCTCCCTTCTCGTTAGTACACCCGATGGCTCTGCCCAGCAGCTTTCCCCTCTCTCTCCGGAGCCCTGGCAGTGTCCAAAATGACTGCTCTAAGCAATGTGTTTGGCTATTGGTTCAAGTGAAATATGGACAGAATGGAATGTTGTTTCAGCATCATATTTTTCTTTACTACAAGCTATTGTCTGTCTGAATGTATGTCTGATGAAATTTGAGCGCCTCATGCTTTCCTGAACTACTAAGTACTGCTTTACTTACATAAAACTATTAAACAATATATGATGATTACTGAATATACATATATAAAACATATATGGTTATAAGATTTAAAATATGCCAATACCAAGATCTTCTGAAGAAATATGAGCTTCTTTTCTGCATTAAATGTCCCCCTTATACACTTTCTGATTAGTTTTCCACAGGTCTTGTTATTACCATAGCATTTTTTGGTAGAGTGCTGGTGTCATTCATTGTAGAGGATGGATTGTGTCTGTTGAGCTACTTAATACATTCTCAGTATGCACTCCATGTCCTGTTACCCACACCATGTGTAATTCTGGTCTAGTGACAGAACAGTTTTCTTCCACTTGGCTTGCTTGCCTGAAGTCTTCATCCACTTTTCGTGATTCAAACTTACCAAGGCCCTGGTGTGGTCAGATTTCAGCCAGATTTCTCTTCATGAAAATAGGTGCATGAAGCAATAATGGGAGCAATAACTGGATGAGTAGAGATGGTGTGGTTTTGGATCTTGTTCCATCATACCACTAGTATGTGAAGGTGACACAGCACCCAGTGATCCCAGGTGCAGAATTTACATGCAGCCACAGAGACCTGCAATGTTTTGGAAAGATGCTTTCAGCTTTCCATCTGGCTTTCTGAGGTAACCAAGTTTTGGTACAAATGTCACTGGGGACACACAGTTATGACCTGTACCACCTTACTGCACCTGAAGAATACTGTTCTCTGCACCTCCTGAGTTCCAGCTGTCAGACCATGGTATGCCTTTTCCTGATAATTTAAAATTCACCCTACTATCAAAAATCTTCACATTATATTTACATTAACGATACTTAGGGCATCAAAAGAAGGACTAACTGTAAGATCAAATTCAAGTGAGGGGGAGCAATATGACTCCACTTTAGCTGGAAATATGTAATGTAGTGATCTGTCTCCATCAGTGATGACCTGCATGTTTACAACTCTGTGTTTTAAGCTACTTGGAAATCTAATCCAAGTACTGGAGTTTATATTCACAAAGAAGATGCAAAGTGTGCATACCTTTCATACAGAGCATGCCTAGAAGACCTAAGCAAGAGAGGAGTGCATGGGATCTGGTACTGGAAGGTTACATTTCCACTTTTTGTAAAACTAGTGTCTGGCTTAACAGGTACAGGGCTACCCATTGGCAGGACAGCGTTACTTTCAAAACTTAGGTTGTGTCTTTCTACCATGCTGAACCAAAATGTGTGGATATAGAAGTCTGACCACCATTAGCCAGATGAGTTTGTATCTAGCCCTTGTACAGTGTGAATGAATACCAAGGTACCTATACATCCTTTTGTGTTTCATTGGTGTTTCCTTTTCCATTCAGCCCTTTAAAAATCTAGATGCACCTTATATTCTGCTAGCAATTTTTCTTCAGTTCTTCTTTTGGATATGCTCAGAATGACCCTAGTCCAAATATAGCCAAGCAACTCAGTTCCAACTTCCCAACTATCTCCTGGAATGAAGAAGATAATACTTTATACTCCCACAACATCCGATGCAGTGTGAGTTCTCTGAGGAGAAAGAAGACAGCCAGCAAGGGGAGGGAAAGCGAATTGAACAGTGTGATCTGAGCCAGAACTCCTACCTCCCCAAGGAATCCTCTAGCCAACAGAGAAGCTTTCCCAACGTGACACTGTAATATTCACAAGTGCAACAGATGCTGGGAGATGTTAGAACTGCTTGATTTTTGTTCAGTTTCTTACTTAAATGCAATGTGCTGTGCTCTCTATCATTAGAGCTGGGAGGAAGGTTACCTGACTGCTTTTTCCTGAGTATTTTGAGGCAGGCTGAAACCTCATGTGAATGCAGGGTAGTAGGCTGCATTTTCACACCAGAACAGAGGCAGGTCTGGCTCTCTAAACAGATAACGTGTCCCAGGATAGCAGTGAAACAGTTGGCACTGAGGACACAGCATTCACGCTGTCCACGTCACATGGGATTGCTTTGGATGAACTCTAGTCTCCTTCTGTGGGTTGATACACACTTCAAATCCTGGAAGGCAGAATGGGTTTATGAAGGAGAAACCCAAGAGGAAGAGACTTGTTAGTATGAGTACCTCCTTGAAGGCCCTGAGTATAGGGAGCCAAGATGCAGTACGGGAGCAGAAGCAGAGCTTATCTCCAAAGATATGGAAATAAAGATCCTGTTATAGGAACACAGAAGAGTCTGCAGAGAGCTTGCCTGATGCAAGAAACTACTCAGAGTTGTTGTAATGGAAGGAAGGACTGGTTGAAAAGATGGTCACTATGCTGGGGTCTAGTGGACAGCTAGTAGATCTGTCTTCGTGCCTCTTTTATTTAAGTGCTTCATTCCCACCAGATGTAAATTTAAACTATTAATAGATCTATTACTTTCTAGTTCCTTCTGTGTTAGAATAAAAATTGTGTACATGGGAAGTCTGATGTGCCTTTTTCTGTTTTCAAGGCCCACGGGTTAGGGTTTCTGAATCTGTCAGGTTAAAGAAATAGTTTGAGATGTGTTCAGGCTGCTGTCATTTTGTTTAGCTTAAGCTGCTTTTTGTCCCTCTGACTTTAGTAAAAGAACTAGCAGGAACAAGATAGATTTTGTGGAATATTTCTCTGTCAGTTTTCACACATGATTTCATCTGCAGGCTTTCCACTAGAAAAAGGGATGTTCAGTCTGGTCCTCAGTTTTCATCCCATCCCCACTGGAACAAAACTCTTTGGCAAAAAATATCATCTCGTTTGAAGGAGGGAGACTGAAAAGTGACGTCAGATTTATTTTTACATTTTAAACAAACATTTTAAGCTGCTGTGCTCTTTTCCGTTTTAACAGTGATTGTATTCAGTTTATCATTCCAGACGTTTCTTCCTGCAAACTCCCTCACCAGGTTTTGAAAACACTTTTTTCTTATGGGAGAAATATTTCACACAACCTCCCCCTTTGTCTGAAAAGCAGAGTTGTGTGGGAACTGATTGTGATTCACTGGAAGGATGTTTTCACTGCGAATTAGTATAGCTTTATTTAATTTATGACATCACATAACATGATAAATTATGAATTAATAATATCATTATTCGGTGTGTGAATGCTTGTCATCCATTCTGATAACAAATTCCTTCTGAAGCTTTTGGAAAAAGGCTTTCAGCAGCACACAGTAACATCATTAGTAGCAGAAGTTCAGAAGGGTCCCAAATGTTTGCAAATGGACAAGTCTGCATTTGTCTGACTTCTGTGATTTACTAGATTTCAATATATAATATATTCTAATGAAAAGATAAATAGAATGAAATGTTTGAAACTCAAATAAGTATTCTGTAGATTGCAGGATTTAAACATGACAGATGCATTGCACAACAGTTCTATCAAGGAAGGGGGTATGGATCCATCTACCAGCACTCTATCAAGAAGCACATTTACAAATTGCTAATTTGCATATCTCTCCCAGCATGCAATTTTAAATCTTTATGAAATGATTTCTTATAATTTCCTATTGTACATTTATTTGCTTCTAAATGCAGCCAGACATGAAAAAACATCCTCCATCCACCTAAGTACGTCTACAAAGAGCCTCTAGCTTTTGGAAAAAAAGCATGAAAGTATTTTCTTCTGTTATTTTAGTATTTCCAGTTCTGACTTCACTAGAAATGATGAAGTGATGAGCTAGAAAGAATAACACAAAGCTAATTAAAATCCTTTATATCCTAGACTGTCTGAATTCGTTTGCCTGAAGTTTCGGTCAAAGATTTGTGCTGTTTCCTGCTTAATCCGAACTGATTCACCCATTCCGGTGAACCCGAGAATAGATTTTCCTTTTCTGTAAGATTCTTGACTGACTGTAATCCGAGGAAATGAAAAAGGAATGAAATGACTTTTACATTTGCTGTGGGACCGTACTTGGCTGAAATTCTTTCTTTGGTACTCAGTTTTTACACAAAGGATCCTGAGAGCAGCTTCCAGCTTATTCAGCATTACACGTAAACTGAATTACACGTAAACAGCACCTCTAGGTTGAGTTTCTAGCTCTGCTTGACTCAAAAATCTCATACTGCATCTAATTTTCTCTTTTTACTGATTATAGCTGTTGTGCTTTTTGTTTAACCTAGGCTAGCTTTTCAGTTATGGGGAAAGCAAATGAAAGCAGGGGGTGAAGATCCAGCACTACACAGCCCTCATAAATTCCAGTAATATGAACCAGATAAATATGTCTCAGAAAAACATGGGGAAACTATTGGTGAGTTTGCCTTTAATATGCTTTGCAGAACTTTCATAGTAGCCAGTTTAGTTTGCTGTTCATTTCAGAAAGGAAAGTTGAAAGGCAATTAGAGCTATAGCTAGTTTGGGTGGTCTGCGTACGGCTACAAGTCAGCCTCTGTCCACCTTATTTACAAGAACAGGTATTTGTGGTGAGGGAACTGTGTATGAGAGAGAAAGAGAGGCAGCTGCAAAGAAAGAAAAAGCAATAGTTAAGGGAAAGCTTATTCAGAGGTTTCTGCCAGGGGAAAAAAAGAAAACAATGAGGAAAGGGCAAGCTGGAGGAGATTCTGAGGGTAACCTGCCAGTGCCCAAGGCTGAACATCTGAAGTAAAATACATTCACTGTAAACACAGTTTGTTTGTTGCTTATTCTGGTGCAAATCATGTGAAGTGCACCAATGTCTGGGAGAAGGCTGCATGTTTTGTTCAGTGGAATTTAAAGAGCAAGCTGGTTTAGAGATGAGTGGAGAGAACAGGATGGAAGAAAGTATATAAAAGAGAAGTTAAGCCCTGGGAAGTCTGCTGGGGTGATACGTATGGAAACAAACACCTAGAAGATGTTTGGTGGTAACTAGAGTTTGGCACTGCACAAGGCTTTAGCATCTCTCTCTAAGATACACATCCAACCAAGTATCTGAGCACATACCATTTCAGAGTCACAGACAGAGCCATGTAAGATGGGGGCAATTGCCATAGTAAAATAAATGCATATGTTCAGGTAGCTTGCACTGAATCTACGTATGCCATTCCAAGTGCCATTTGTAAATGCTGGACTCTAAGGAAAAACCACATCAGATGTGCTAAAAACTCAGATAAAATAAAGATTATTGAAGAAAAGATTGTTCTTCTGGTAGACATCAGAGCCATACAAATGCATCCCTTGAGTACAGAAGAAAAGAGAAAATGATCAATGTAGCAGTTACTCCAATGACAGTTTGGTGAAAACCTGAAAATATTTATTAGCTATGTATTGCTGTTGTCTTCAGTGGACTATCAGAAGCTGCACATACTATGCTGTTTTGTTTAATGATCGTTTAAGCAATATGTTTGCAAATTGGTCCCGGCTGCCTAACAAACAATAGTTAGATTGCTAATAGGTAGCAGAAGGAATGCTTTTTTAAAGACTCCAAGTAAGCCAAAGGAAGCAGGTTAGAGCAAAGGAAAGATTACTACATTAGGTATGTCAGCCATGTGCAAATCCTTCACATTTTCAAATTCTTCAAAAGCAAAAGCTGCTACATTAATTTTTGTTTGTTTGTTTGTTTTTCTTTTTTTCCCCCACTGTTTTAACAGGAATCTTTAGGGTCATACAAGCAGTCAGTTCTGATCCTGTCCATGTAGAACAGGAAGACACAATTTCTTATCAAGAAACACCTAATACCATAAATATACTTTAAATCCTTAAAATAATAAAAAAACCCCAACTAACATACTGTAAATGGAGACAAAGCAGCATTTTAACAGCAGCCTTGATCCTGTCTCTGTTCCAGCAGTCGTTCTCTGTGTGCAGTGTCTGCTGTAAGTAAACCATGCTTGGTTCAGGTATGGCAAGGGAGAACTCCTGTTTCACCTTTCATTACCAACAAGAAATCACTTGAAGAAGGCAGAAAACAATTCAGGGTGGAAAGCAATCTAGAGCTTTGATTATGGATTCACTTGGTTCTTATATATATACCAAATAGACACAAGAAAACATGGAAACCAGCACAACACACAGAATTTTAACACAGCCTTGACTACTTTTGCATTTACACTTGTTGCTGTTACAGTAGCACTCTGGGCTAAACAGAGTCTGACTAGCTTGCTAGAAACTATGCCACAAAAGTCCCTGGGATGTTCCTGTTTTTTCCCAGAGTTACGAAGGTGGTGGATAGAAGACCTGACTCTTGGCTCCAAAACTTGCCTTGGTCCCTTTCTAGCAGTGTTTACTTTTGGTCTGCACTGCTTTCCCAGTGACTAACTGGAGGGAAGGAGACCTCCTCTGAACCAGATCCAGACCTGAGCTCTCGGGCAGCTCGCTAGAGATGGTGGTTAATAAGACAACTGCTCAATATGATTTCAGTTAGTTTAAACATTGCTATGCTTATTCAAAACTACTGCTCCATTAATGCCTGTGCTTCCCACACCTCAGGGCCTGCTGTTGGAGTCAGGGCAGTGCCACTGGAAAGACAATCACCAAAGGGCAGCCCAAGTACCTGCCGCGGGTTTCGTATTGTTTCCATACATTTACCTATAAACACATCTCCCGCTACCTGCACTGCAAAGCAGAACCCCAAAGCCTCCTGCACCATCAGCCAGATGGGTGGGTATGTTTTTCATTCTGAAATCTTTATCACCGAAGAAGAGAGGAGAAGAATATTGTCTGCTTTCCAAGTAACATGTGGAGCTGCAGTACTGGCAGTGAGAAGAATCTTGTTTTGACTTGCAAAATGAGTGCATTTGATAAAGAAGTCACTAAGGGAGAATAAATGTGAAACACTGAGATATCATTTTTATAGCATCACTTTTCTGATTATAACAGCCACTTTTAAACAAAGTAACCTTAGCAATAATTTTATTTATTGTTTACATCTACTTCGAGTAAAACTGAGACATGGGAATGCAGTAAATAGTACCAGCATTTCCAAACAAGCTGAAAAAACCTGTGTATTCAGCTTCATAGGACAAAAGCAATGAATAACATCAAGCTCATACTCCTCATGTGTACATGTGGTCCGTTAACATGTTTACCATTAACTCAGGCCACTTTACATTGTCACATATAATTGGCTTCCTACAGTAAATGTGCTACAGATGGAAAATGTTAAAAAAAGCATTAAATCAGCTTGAATTATTGTAAAAATAGATTTGGAAAGTTAACTTTGATATCTGTTGCAGCCCAGGGACCTGAGGGGATGCAGTAATAAAACATAGTGCTGGGACAGTGTAAAAATCAGGGCAACTTTGCCCCTGGCCTCTTCCTGATGTGGAGGTTGTAGCGGTTACATTCCAGAGGTGTGGTAAGGTCTCTTCCAAAGGGAAATTCAAAACCAGACTCCAGCACACTTCGGCACAGCTTCAAGTTTTCATTAAGAAGCAAATATTTCAGGAGAAACAAGGACTTACAACAGCTTCCTTGAAAGTCCTGTCTTCCTGTTAATTGCTTTCACTACACTTTCTTATTTCTTCTTCCTCAAATTCTACTACAATCCCTTTATCTTTCTAATTTTATAAAATTGATAATAGGTACAGTCCTTACAACTGAAGCCTGGAATAGACATTACTCCTGAAAAGAATGTATTGTATGATATTGGCCATGCTTTGAATGATTAGGGTGGATCCAAATGATACCTATGTCTCCCTAAACAGCTTAATTATCCTATGAATCTATAAAAAATGTGTAGTTAAATTAATTAGGATTAAAGGACTAAAAAGGTTCTCTTGACCTTGATCTACATCCAGGCAGGGAGCCTAGAAGCCCTGGAAGTGGAAGACATAGACCAGTATTGCAGCCTTGTCCCCATGGCCGAGTTTGAAGCCTGTAAAACTTCAGTGTTTTCCAGGGTCTAAATTTGAGAGCTGAAAAGTTCTGCAGCATGGGCTGCCACTTGCTGCCTCATCAGGACATTGCTGCCTTAATTTGTGTTCCTCTGTCTTCACGGTGGTTAAAGACATGACTTTTTCAGTGTCCACTGTACAGGAACATTCACCAAACTGATTTTGAAGAACTTCACAAAAAGTACAAAAAATTGAGGGAATTAACTCTAAACTTGGTACTTGTGGATAAAAAGAAATAATTTCTTGCATGGTCATCCAACCAAAGATAATACTGGCTGACTCATCTGGACTGTCACAATGAGTCAACTTAGACCAATAGCCAAACTTCAACCAATGTGTAATAAAAAGCTTTAAAGATGTTCAGCAAATCAATTCAAATAACAAATGCTGTTCATTAATAAAACCATGCCTTTTAATGAATTTCATGACTATCAAAAGAAATGCATTTCTTCGCATCACTTCTTTTTCTTTTCAGTGGTAAAGGCTTGGCTTAGAATTAGCCTCATAAAAACCATGGGGATTTCGGGTTTAAAAGGGTGAGGGTTTAATCACTTCTATGCCAGCTCAGCTCCTCAAGTTAATCTTTGCAATCAGGTGAGATGGTGGAAGAGGCTGGTGGGCCTCATACCCTGAGCGTGAGCTGTGTGTGTCCTACTGGAGAGCAGCACCTCTGGCACAGCTGGAGAAAGGAATGTTTAGCTGCACCTCCCTTGTTCCACTTTAGCTAACAGATGTATGTTGAAGGCTTCTACTGTTTTAGCTCTACTGAGATTTACAATGTTTTTTCCTTCTCTGTCCCCTGGAGGAGTCCCAGGCTGACAGCTCCAGATGCAGTTAGTAAAGGTGGAGAAGCTGTCCCATTAACGGGCTGTACTGGAGCCAGGAGAACTTTTCCAAGCCTGTGACTAGGAGGTGGTCAGATGCTTAAAGGGATCCACAATTCTTGCATTTACTAAAACTGTCCTGGCAACCTTTTTTCTCAATTCTAAATTCTCATTTAGGACATATTTTTCTTCTTCTGCACACACATATTTATGCAATTTTTTTTTTCTTGTAATAATCTAAGCATTTTGTCAGAAGGCTTGTCCATATGTTCTTTTAAAAATGTTTTTATTGCTCTTGTTAAATCCAAGGTATTTTTCTTTTTCTTGGCTGAGATTTTAATTAGTGCTGTGACATAAACCTTCCTAGTGCTCGCTGTTTGTTTACTTTCCAAGGAGCCTCTATTACTGTAAAAAAAAAATTAATTCTCTAATTTGTTTACGTCTTGCACAGTTTCCTGTCTTATAAAAATGAGGCACTTAATTTCTATCACATTGATTTAGGCCTAATTATATCCACCTTGACTGGTAATTGCTCTTTTTCCTTTTGTTTCACACCCTCTTCCATGCTCATAGACATAGACAGTGTTCCAGAAAGCAAAACAGGGGCTGATAAGAAGGTGTCATTTTCTCCTAGAGAACTAACCTCTCTAGAGACCATATTTGCTCTAGGGTAACATCACAGAAGTCAATGACATTGCAGTAGGGCCACATCTGGCCCCAGAAGTCAATTAAACTGCTCTTGTATGGATCTGCTTCTGCTTTCATTCCTCATATACCTCTTCAGTTTGCCGAATGCACACTAATAACCTGATTCCAGTTACCCCTGTTGTACTTATCCTTGATTCATTCTTGCAAGCCTAATAACTAAATGGCAGAAGGAAAAGGAAGAGAAAGGAAGAATCCTTTTTGTTCTGGGATGCACATGTACTAGAGATGCTGGCTGTGCTTCGTGGGATGAGTGGGCAGAGCAGCGGGCAGCCGAGTGGGCAGTGACAAGGGCAGCAAAAGGAAGTGGCCAAGGGAGTGAAGGGCTGTGGGAAAGGATGAGATTGCAGATGATGAGATCATGCAACTGCACAGCAGTGCCCAGATCCTCAGAACTGCATACATTTCCTTTTCATATTGCAATTTGTCCCTGTGACTTTGGTTAAGTTAGGCAATCGGAAGTCAAAGAAAAGCCAAAGGGTTTGTTTCTTTACAAACCAACGCTACACAGCAAACCAAATGAAAACAGACTGTAATTAATCCCTGTTTTGACGTTTTACAAAAATAAAATAGATTTCAGAGCTCATAAAAACAAACTCATATTACTGGGGAAAAAGATTGATGGATGGGAAGCGATTGTAGCAAAAACGCCTTCACTGCAAACCTTGCTCTAAGTTCTTTCCCAGAGTGAGGCAATTAAATCTGGAAACAAGTAACCTGCTGTGCAATCTTATTTACACAACTGATCTATGCCATTCTTTTAGTCGCCCCCTCCCTGCATTTGACCCACTAAAATCCCTTACAAACTTTTAAAAATCCAGCACTCTTTGTTCTTTTAGTTCAGCTGCAGCCCCTCCGAAGCCATTTGGCTATGATATAGGGGCAATTCTTTAGCATGAGCACCAGGTGAGGATGTAACTGTGGTAGCCACCCTGGAGGCACCTAACATTTTCAAGCAACCCATTTTCAGGGGACTTCAAACACTGGCCCAGAATTGCCTGCACACCTTGTGCAAAGCTGGTCTGTGAAGTATAGGGCTTGTCCTGAGATGAAAATGAGTGCTGTTATACATAATTAAAGAGAAGGTCAAAATTGTTTAAATATATTTTTTAATGGGAAAAATATTACTTGATTTATTTTTTTTTTTTACTCACTGCAAAGAAACCTTTAAACTGTGTGATAATTTCACTGAAATTCACACAAGACTGGGACCAGATATGAACTACAATTAAAAATACTAGGTATATGTGATTTATGCAACATCATTCTTATCTGAAAATAATAAAAATAATGCAACAAACAGAACCATTTGAGGTTTTGCTGGTATTTTATCTCCTGAATATCGGTTTTATCTGTACACTGTCATCTCAGCAATATGAGCTCCTCTCTTTGCAGTTGAGAGAATTCCTATGGACTTCAAACTACACAGACCTGCTTTTACTCAGTTAAAATGAAACCCGCAAACAACAGGAGAGAGAGGAGAGAGCCATCTCTTCAACTGAACAAGTTTTTGTGTCTGAAAATTCAGGAAAGGAGTTTTAAATAGACATTTATTGTATGGGAAGTGAAAAGTGCAGGTGTAATAAGAGCACTGAAATGTTGTGGGGCATCCCAGTGAGAAGTCTGGGGTGGAAGAAGTGTTCTGCTGCCGATTTATGCTGAACAAAGAAATTGGAAAGGAATGTTCTTGTGGGAGTTGCAGACCTCCTGTTTTTGCTAAGCTAAATTCTGTGTATGCACTTGCCTGGAGGTGACAGTGTAATTGGCATGCATTATTAAGCATGATATGGAATTGGGAAAAAAAAAAAAAAAAACCCCATAAATTTATGGCTTTTCTGTTATTCTTTAAAATGAAGGGTCTGGATAAACCACAGAGACACCACTGTAGTCATGTAGCATGGAGATGGAACAGCGTGTACTGGAAGTGTCAATGTGAGCTTGTGACTTTGGCTCTGCTTGGGTTATTAAACACTCAAATAAGTGTTAGTGTGATACCACCCAAGCAAAACACAGAGACTGAAAGAAACCCGAGCCGGGGCTCAGTGGCTGCTGTCAAAATGGAGAAGCAGAACTTGCCTCTCAAGTACCTGATGGGCTGTGCCACATCACATCAGGCAGGAGCACAACTAGATGTGTCAGTCTGATAAACTGTTGGGTTACAATGTGGTTGTTCAAAAGTTGAAAGGAATAAGAAAAAGAAGAAGGTAGCAAGTGTTGTAGCCTCATCTCCTTGAATCAAGCTGCCTCCTTGTATTTGGGCATTTTGTTGTTCTTCAAGCAAACATGCTGAACTAACATAAATACAGAGCAGCCAGAATAAAAAAAGATTAAACAAATCTAATAGCTCCCTGTGCATTTGTTTATGGTGGAAAATAGGTGACTAGTAGCTCAATGATGCTATAAAAACTATTTAATGCCTGAGTGGAGGCTGGTTATGTTTGTGCCTGTGGGATACTCAAACAATGTTTCTGAACTTACAAAAGGTCAGATTCAAGGTTGTCCCTATAGCTCCTGATTCATTTCTTGGTGGGTATGATGAAAAGCTTGCATGGGATGCCATTTCCCCCTCCACTCTACCACTCTGCAGCATTTACTAGCCCATCTACATCCTTTGAATAAACTTGGTGCACTGAGCACGTAAACGGTACCGGTACTTGAATTGAATGGTTAGGTTCAGTAAATGGCACCAAAATGGCACGGATACCTACAACCCCTTACGGGCTGCTACACAGAGAGACCTGCAGATTTCTGAATTCTTTTGATTTGCTTTAAATAAATTACATCCAGTTTTGAAATACCCATAACAAGGGACGTTTCTGGCTGACTGCCTTTTACCTTCAAAGATCTCTCAGGATGCTCGATCTTTAAAGGGAGCCTTCCGTTACCTCGACACAAAGAGCAGGTCTCAAGCATTTTGCTTCCCTTCAAAGTAGCAGTGTTTTAAATAATGAACAGTCGCCAGGAGCAATGGCACAGGCTTATTTGTGATTGTGTATTTGTCTGTCTGATCATTATTTCTGCTCTTTGGCCATCTCTAACCCGGCAGGTACAAATAAACCCTCAGGGCTTAAAACCTTCCTACAAGTTATTTTCTCCTATCACCTGTCAACAGCATCTTTTTTTGTTTCTTTTACTTTCTTTTTTTTGTTGGTTTTTTCTTTTTTTTTTTTTTCTTTGTGATGTACACTATTTTTTTAATAAAAGCAGACCAATCTATTGACATACAGTGACTTTATTTCTGTCTCTATTTGACTATCACTGCTGTAATATTACTTGATGCTCTGTATATAGTAGAGTTGAAAAATAATTAGCAAAAAAGGATATTGCTTCATATTCTGTTACAAAAGAAAAATGACTAGCACAGCAGTAAAATGGCTACTTATTTAAATTTTTCATCTTTTTAAATACCGTGGCAGAAGAAAAGTGAAGGATATATGCATCAGTGATGAGCAGTAATAAAGCTATGTCATATGTAAACACTATGCCTAATAATGGCACTTTTACATATCCTGAACCTGATCTGCAGCTGGTGCAAGTAAGAATAGTTCAATGGAAATCAACACATCATTTCCATTCCTGGCAGAAATAGCACATTGCATGAATCAGCAATAGATTTTGTATGCTTCAATAAAGACTTGTCATTAGACAACTTTTAATGCTCCTATATTTATACTTTGTGTGGATATTAAAATATTGAAACTAGGGGAACAAGTTCTGCAGATCTGACCTAAGGGTGAGTCTGCAGCACTCTCCTGGGAATGAGTCCCATGTGGCTAGGATTCTGACTAGGCTGGCTAGCAGAGCCATTAGGCTTAACACACATATTAATACGTATTAGAAAGAGAGGCCCTCTTTCTCTTTTAACAAACTTCTCCTGTACCTGGGAAGTCAGAGTTGTTTGTCGTGATGGTTTATGAAAATGGAAAGTCCTCATGAAAACAGTCCTTCTTTGCCTTTCATCAGCGAAGTTAATGATAACAGAAGGGAGAAAGTCATTCAGGAGGGTAAACAGTGTATAGCATACTGAGAACGGGACCCTGCATGGCACTATGCTGTTCTGAAAGGACTTCCACATCTCCAGTTCAGAGCCCTAGGAGGGACTCTGCTATGTGAGTTCCTTCTTTCTCTACACTTGCTTTTTAGGAATCTGTTTTTATTTTAGAAGAAAACAGGAAACTTCAAAATATTAACCAGATTTTGGTTTTCTGAAGCTCAACTACTGCTGTTTCAGAGAAGAAAAAACTGCAAAGGAACTTTCCATCAGCAATTGCCGCACTGCTGCAGAACGCACTCACAAATCATCTGCTTCTTAACATCCGTAAATTTGCCTTTCATTTGGATTCCGTAGCTGCTTCGTGAGATTATGGGGAGATGGTATTTGATTTTTTCCTATAATCTGGGAGGCCTGAATGTGTGTTTTCTTTGAAGCTAACCTTTCATTGTTGGTTCAAAACTCTGCAGAGTTCAAGATTCTGTGCGCTTGTCACACAAAGTGTGACATAACCCGAATTTAATTCTGGAAGTTATTGATCAGTTTTCAAACCCTTCATCTCAATGTACTTAGAATGACTTTCTTTGTAATTAGATCCCATGAGATGACTTTTCCCTGAAAATTTGCTGGCAAGTGACACAGCAAATTCATTAATTTAAATATCCTAAACATATTCTAAACCCACAAAGTGATTACATATCTTAATTGGAGCATTAAAAAGCTTTGGAATGGCTAAAATATTAATATTAATTAATGAGTAATGTGGTTTATGCTTGATGAACTATGATAATTATTTATGCGATCAGATTTGATTTAATAAGAAAAAATCTTGGCTTCTTACAAGTAAACTAGGATGGTTACAAACACATTAAAAATAAAGGTCAATTTTCAACAGAAATAAGGAAAGCTAGAATTGGTCATATAGTATAAGTAGTTCAATATTATTAATGATTATCCAGACAACTGCCTGGCAGTGTTGGAAATGTACAAATTACAAAACTTTGAGGAATGCATTTATAAATTGATATTAATCTTAGAAGCTCTCCTAGAAGTATCATATGCTGTAAATTGTAACCCTCTAGTCTTTATTCTCTGGCTTTAAGTTGTCCAGGTGAAAGAAGAAATATATTATTATACCCACTGACTGTTACAACCACTAAATAATCAGAACGAATACATCTTAAAGAGAACACTGCTTATCTGAAGAGTGCACTTATTGAGGTCAGCACTGACTGTAAAAAAATAATGACTAAGCAGGATATAAATTTCAAGAGATTAATTTGAAACTTTGTAATCTGGATTGTTGTAGCTGATCCTTAGCAAAGGAGAAAAGAAATTACAGGAGGTTCATACTTTGAAGTGGGACCAAAACTCCCACTGTATTCCTTAGTACTTTCAATACTACAGGAAAAAATCATAATTTAGGGAAGTACATGTGTCTCAGTAGGCAAATGATCCCCTTATAAACCTGCTAGTGACTTCACAGTGTAGGCCAGAAAAACTCAATGTTTCCTTTTCTGTCTTGGTCACATGGAATTTCTGCACATTAAAGTTCTGCACTTGGTGTTCTTAAAGTGTCACCTTCATGGCTGCCTGTTTTGAAGTTTCAGATTTTGTGCTGGGAAAGAAAACCAGCTCAGGTCTTGAAGGTAAAAGAACAAATGAGAAGAGGATGATTCTGTTCCTGCTGATACTTCAGATCTGGGAGATGGTTTTTAGAATTTTGACATTTTCAGGCAAATTTTGCTAATAAGAATATGATTCCATGTCTAAGACTTTTCTATTATCTAAGAACACAATTCTCCTAAAAAAAATTTAAAAAATGCAGCTTTATGTAGCCTGAAAAATTCCAATAGAAATAAACTGTGATATTATTGCATTAACTATAAAAGAAGTGTCCTTGCAACAAAACAATCTACTTATCTTCAAATATTAAGCAGATGGTATCTGAATGAGCATATCAAGGTGTTGAACTATTGGAAGTCATAGACAATTCCTTGATATGGTCAGTACAAAAGCAGGAACAGTTTCCAAAGGTTAGAACACCTAATGTTCTTCCTTTCGCATTCACCTAATTCATCTCTGAATGCAACCATCCCAGGACATACATATGTATCAGTAAGAGCTCAAGTATGTTTTTATCTAGACCCAGTCAAATCCCATTGCTTCTGTTAGAGCTGGATATCATATTAGCAAAGGTCTCTGCATGATTGCTGGCAAATGAATTTTAGTAAATGGTAACCTTGTTTAAATATTACCTAGATGAATAGTCTAGACTTTATCAGTTAAAAACTGAATCTGTAATTTATTTTCCCTTCCTATGTAGAATTAAGGCAATATTCAAAAGCAAATTCATAGTTCCTCTCTGTGCTCTGTTCTCTAGACAAGATTATGCAAAGTTTGTATCTGATGAATTAAAATTAGAAGCTGCAAAGTAACCTATTTCTAGGTTAGACTTAAATGAATGAATGAATAAATCAAGTAATGAGACATCAGGAAATAATGAAAATAAAAAGGAGCCAAGAAGGATTGAAGAAAAAGAATCTGCACAATTATTGCCTTTCATTGGTATAAAATGAAAAAATATCCCCCAAATAACTGCCCAGCTCCCATTTCTGCCTCAGGGTGACTGTTCAGTTTCCTACAGCTACTGCTGTAAATGCTGGGTGATAATGACTGCACTTCAAGTTGAAAGTGCATCATGGTGTTAACAAATAACACGGGACTTTAACTATCTTTTGGACAGTTTTGAAACTGATTTTCACAAGGCACAGGTCTTTCCTCATGTATTTTATTCCCCTTCCAGATTAATATTACTGTTGACCAGACACACCACACCACCTGATGCAATTTTTGGTCCTGTCTGATAAAGGCAGCAACCTCAGCACATGTAGGATGTCTCCTCCTTTAAACTGTAGAGGGTCACTGCATTTTTTCACTTATTCTTCAAAGCTACTGGAACTTCTCACCCTAACAGTACCTGAGAGTAGTTAGGTATCTGGCTAGCAATCATGTCTAATGGGCTTTTTGGTTAAACTACTTTATTTTTTCCCCCAGGTCTACAGTTCCTGTCACAATATTAGTCCCGCCAGCGAGTCAGCCATCTGGCCCTGCTGTGTGACCCAGGTCTCCCCCAGACAGCGTTCGGTTCTCTAGCTCAGGAGCCATTTACAACGGCAGAGTCTTGAATCTACATAATTCTGACATCCTCGTGCAAGCTGGTAGAACGGCCTCAGGATCAGACGATCCAGGTTGAGGAACTGTTTCAAGCTTGCCCCCTTGTATGATGTTTGCTGAAAGCTGTAACCCTTGGATTTTCAAGCCATTTGAACTAGGAGCAGGACAGTGACTGAGTGCGGACTGGTGTCAGCCCCCACTAAATGGTTACCTGGGAAGACAAGTGTCCCTGTGAAAATGAGATGACAGTTGAGCTTTCCTCCAGAGTGCTAGAATTATTACTCCATTCAGAGTCGCCGAGTGTGCGATGTGTACGTACTGAAAGAATTCACTGTAGCGTGGCACATAGTACACAGAGCTGCAAATAGGGTCATTCTTCTGTTCAGAGCCCCAATGCCCAGAGTAATTAACTTCACATGCCATGGCTGAATGCTGAGGCTGAGTTCAAGTGAAATGGTGAGGAGCCCAGCCCTGAAGGGCATGGTTGCTTGGGTTCTTTATTACAAACACAATGAAAAAAGTAATAGTTTTTGCTACACAATGTTGCAGTGCTTCTGCTCAGGAAATGAATTTTTATGTGTTTTGTATCTCATGAATTCTGCATACTTTATTCCCTAGAGTTTAGTCTAAGAAGTACTTTTTGTATTGCTAAGTAACATGACTAATTGCACAAACAAACCCAAACTGGCCTCGTCCATTAGAAGGCTGGAAGTCAGGAGCCATCAGGAGGTCCCCAGAAAAGAGTGACTATGCAATTTTAAATGGTCTTTCCACAGTGTTATCTTAAGGCAAATACAGAACGTTTCAGCCAATTTCTGCTTTAAGGTTAATAAAAGCAAACGGCATTTGGGTCTCCCTTTATTTTTTAACTATCCCAGGCAAAAGATCTCCAGCAGGTATAAGATTTTCATGTAACAATTTGTGCATATCAGTGTAAATAATGTACAAAGTAAATAATAAATGCTGAGCATTCATTCCTTCTTTAAACAAACCAGCAGACCTCCTCTCGATACCAAACCATCTGGAATGCCTTGATTTGACTAAATTATACCAGTCTAGTCTGAATAACACAAAGCTTTCCTTCCCCTCTCTTTCTAATTGTGGTACTGATTTCAATCCTCAAATTTATATTAAATTCTTTGAATGGGGGTGGAACTAAATAACTTAGGCACCAGTCAGAGGGAATTTCTTGCATTTCCTGGAGCTGTGCTTTATTTCTTGTCTTCTGCTGCTAATTCTGCTTTCTACCTAAAGCAGGTCATCTCCCTGTTCAATCTGTGCACGGATAATGCTGTCTGGGGGTGGATGTTCAGTCTGAGCTGTCTGCTGCCTGTATTCAACTTTCAGGAGCCGACAATTTAGAAATCCAGAGATATAACATCCTGGAATCTGTTAAACTTTCCCCGGCCTCCTTACCTGTAATCTGGGGGCTTCACTTACATATTGGAGAGGAAAGTGGGTGAGAATGAAAAGGGAAGTTATGCAGACTTCTTTAACAAGCTGTTTGTTGTAAGCAATTTTGTTGTGCTGCACATCTCCCATGGGTTTCCGTGAATTGATGGAGACAATCAGCATGTAAGTAGGCATACCTGTTATTTGGTCTCCCAGGGAAGTTTCATATCAAAAGAAATAGAAGTGTCTCACAGCAGAAGTCATCTACAGTGAGTGGTGAATGTGTGAGGGTTTGTCTTGAAGATTATCTTTATTACAGGCTTCAAACCTCTGGTTAGATGTCCTGATGAGTGTGATAATTGGGTAACATCTTCCAGTTTGAAATGAAGCTGCCTAATGAATATTTTTACTACTGGAAAACCGTGGTCTTTGAAGTCCTGTATTTGCAAAATATACTAGATGAAAAATGAGTAAATATTTAAACAAATCATAAAAAGGCCTTCAAGAGTCCATCATACCGAGCCTTTGCTCAAAGACAGAATAAACTATCTGCACTTTGTTTTCTGAAAATCCTTCATTCCTGTGGAGAACTACTTCACATACTGTGAGTTATGATTAAAAAGCTGTGGTGGATTACTGAATAGTCTGTGTGTGTTGGGGAATTTAATTTGTAACCTACTGAAAAGAAACCTGCATCTATATAAAATAGGTTGAAGGACAGAACTCATTGTCCTTACTGGGCCAGCAGCCTCTTAAAAATTCACAAACTCAGAAAATTCAAGACAAATGTCTTTGAGATTTCCAAGGAATGGGGTTCAGTGTAGCAGTAGTAAAGTGACCTGCAAAGTTCAGGGTCTTTGTCTGGGGCTCAGTAAGCTGTTTAAATTGGACAATGGCTGAGTCTAAATCAAATTCACTCCATCCTAGGACTGATCCCTACCTGGGGGTGGCTGTGTCTCCCAGGAAAAAAATCTGTAACCTCTTCCTCAAAACTTCCTATGAAATCCCAGATCCATGAGCTGTGATTCAAACCGTTGGCTGAAAGCCTCCAATTTTATGTTATGAACTGTACAAGTGGATTTGCAGAGCTGCAAGCAGGACACAGCTGCTAACTTGTTCCTTTTATTCCCCTGGCATAAAAAAAAATAAATAAATGCTGCTTTCCTCTGCTAATAAGGTCAAGCCTTAACAAAGTGTTCTGTAAAGAGTGGAAATGAGGTAGCATTAGTCTGCTGGGCAAAACATACCAGTCATGGGGCTTCATATATATACGATGTAAATAACCAGGAAGATATTAAGACTAAATACAAATACTGTTCTGCAAGCTGAAAAATGATGCAGTGACGGTCATGGAAAATGGGAAAAGACCAGGGAAAAATTCTACAGCTTGGTGGATCTGAAGGGGCAAGAAGAGGGAGAGAGAAGAAATAATTTAGTACTGAAGGGCAGAACTACAAGGAGACTTGCAGGAGAATAAAATAAAATTTGCACTTATTTTGGTTGGTTAAGCAGAGGCAGTTAAAAAGGGTCTATATTTTTACCGTTATTTAAAAAAAAAAAAAAAAAATCATGCCTTTTGAATGCATCCAAGGGGAGCAATTAAAATATCAGAGGAGAAATCTTTATCAGTACATTCATTCAAAGGCTGCTGACCTCTTCCATTTACCTATTTACTGCTTGATAGGCACTTTGTATAATTTACAAGGCACAAATTAGTACTCCTTAGAACATCAGAGAAATATGTACTCCCAAAACCAGTTGCCAAACCCAGGCTATTTCTCCCAAATGAATGAGCTCAGTAAAGATATGAAGAGTGATTGAAATTCTCCAACAGGCGAGTATGTGAAGTTAAGCCAAACTGCTGCTTCCCTGCCAGTCTGGTTTTTGTCTTCGGGATAAGTGGCAGCCTCATTGAGCAGTAATACAGATAGCACAGTACTACCTAAAATGTTAGATACTTATTAGATTAGCTACAATGGGAGGAGGATTCTATCAAATCACGACTCTGTTCATTAAATGACCTCTAAAATTATGGAGAGCTGAGAGAAAAGGTGTTCAGCATACAAAGAGACATCTCCCTATATATTAATTTAAAGGAGGGAGAGCAGACTTCGCATGTGGTGTCAGATTTGTAAATCTCAAAGGGTAATGTACGATTTCATTATCTTAGATACATTCTCACCGAATGATGAAAGAGTTACCAACAGTACAATTTTCAACAGCTGAACTATGCCTAATGGCACAGATACAGTACAGTAAATCTTTTTATAATTTACAATGTAGTGCTGAGAAAGCTCTGGCCCAGTTGGGAGATTCTCACTTTTTCAAGTGGTTCTATTTAAGTCAATGAAATGACTTGTGCCAGGGCTTCTTTGCCTTTTCGTGGGAAAGGATCCCTTGAATTCAGCTGATTGGCACATTTGAATTTCAGCGATAATAGTCCGATTATTTATTAGTTATTTTTCAGAAGGAGAACAGTCTTATGAACATAAATCCACATTTTTTTTGTCATTCTGTACCAGAATTGAGGAACTGTTTTATTATAGAATTGAAAGATTGAAGAGACTAATTTATTATTTGCTTTATGTAGTTTGTACCAAGGCATAACAAAATCTCACTGGATTAAAGCCTGTAAATTTCCCAATCCAAAGCTTATTTGAGACTGTTACTGACACTAATTGCATTTCTGGGTTGCTCTATTTTTTTCCCCCGGTTCATATTTTTTTTTAGAGTTCATTTTCTATTTGCTCAGGGCTTTTCTACCTACTGGGAATCATAGCATGTGTGATAGAGGTGCCAAGATTTATATATGAAGAAAATCAGGAGAATTCATAAATTTAATAGCTGAAACAACTACATTTGAAAAGCATAATAGCTCTTATGAGACAACACTGTTGTACGTTTATGCTAATCAGCTAATTTGCTATTGCTGTCCTTGATGGCGAAAGGTGCTTTTAGGGCACAGGTTTCTGCTCCGTGAGTGATAGACTGAAAATTAGGATATTAACTCATGTCAGCTTTTCCTCTGAAATTTGGACTGTGTGCCCCTACACAAGTACATCCATATAATACAAAGAAAATAACAGATCATGCTGCTAAGTTAATGCAGGGCACAATTTTAAAGGCAGTTTTGAGAAGCATTTGTCTTTTTTTTTTTTTTTTTAATAATTTCTGATATTTTCTTTGGTGGAATTGCCATTACTCTGTTTATACCACAAAGAGAGCTCTGAAATTTCGTGACTAACCCGTTCCCAGCTGCATGGCTGCACAGCAGAGAAAGAGGCAGTGGCCCACAGAGCTCTGGTAAGGCTGGTAAAGCAAATAAACAAGCACTGTGAAACTGGGTGACTGCAGAGATAAGTCACAGATGGTTTGAAAAAGCCCTGGTTTAGAGTTGAGCTCAAATAAAGTGAGAGTATTCTCCGCGTTTTGACGGTCTACTGATTTAAGAGGCTTGGCTTTCTACACCTTGTCCTACACTCAACTGTGACGGGAGTTTCAAAGTGCAGTAATAAGAAAAGGCACATCCAGGACCTGTGGGTTATCTCAGCTATTTTACTGGCTTTAGGCCAATGATGTGGTTGCTCCAAAAGAGCAGGGAGAGCGTAAGGTGAACGTCTCTCACAACCTGCTGTCTGTGCTGCAGGCAGTTGTGTGTCATGGGTTCTGCTGTTCTGGCACGATCCTCTGAGGTCATCTGAGCCCTAGGAAAAGGCCTGTCTTTCACAGATCTCTTATGTGCTGCCTCTGTCAGCTCCTTACTCCTGCCTGCATCAAGATATATATATCCCCTATCATATAACTATAATAATGAGTGGCTACCACTTAGAGTGACCATATCAGAGGGACCAGTAATCAGATAGGGGGGAACAGGAGAAGAAGCAGACTTATGAAGCAAATGCAGCTCCTTCCTCCTAAGCAAGCTAAGAAAATTTAACTAATCTCATATTTAGAAATATCATTACAGCTCTAAAGAGAAATAATTGTGATTTTTACAAGAAAATAGCACTCTAGTAAATACACCCATAGCAAGATTATTTGCAGTAGAAAGTATCTCTAGAAGTTTTACAGTATGATTGCTATCTTCTGTGTTGGGAATACATCTTTCGGGTTTCCTACTTAGCTCTCAGCAGAGTAAATGTGCATTATTTTACTATGACTTGCTTTCAGCCATGCCTAGAGTGGCCTTTCTGTGCAGGGAGAAGACAACCAAAAGCCAACAGTCCTTTCTCCATTTTCTGGAGTTCCAGATGCTCAGGGCGTAAAGACTTGCTCCTGAATCCAGACGTTTATCATTTATCTCACCAAGAGCTGGGACTTGTGAGAAGCTGAGTGCTTTCCTGAAAGGCAGTTACTATCTCACACCAGTCAACAGCCCAACAGCACAGTAAGTGCTACATTTTTAGAGGACATTTTACTAACCTGACAGCATTATACAATTTTGCACTTTACTAATCTTCATTAGTTTAATAGACCACTGCATACGGTGCACCTGTTGTGACAGTTGCAAACCAGTGTTTTGTTCAGGTACGTGCGCTAAAATTTTCACGCCAGCTGAAAAAAGTGATGGCTGCAGCCTGGCATTTCAATGGCCTGCGGTAATTGTTGCCATTTAGTGTTCAACGCCGCTTTACTGAAATAAGAATGTTGCACGGAAAAGAAAAGCAAGCATTTCAGGGTTGGGGTTTGTTTTTTTTTTTTTGCCTCGCTGTATAGATTGCAGGCTTTTAGGAGAAGGCAGACATAATTGTGTAAGTGCAGCTTCCATTAAAGAGCATCTGACGAGGCTAATACTTCTGAAATTGTGTAATAGGAGTTTGTAAGATCTAAAAATAGCGGCGCCTTTCGTAGGCTTGATTCTTAACTCGTGGAATACTCGGGTGTCAAATGGTTTACTGAGCTCTGGAGAAGAGATGGACAAATAAACTTCGTTCTGGGCCAGACGATGTTTTGCAAGATACGGCACAGGATATCCTGGGAATCTGCCAGAGGAGGAAAAAAGAATGTCTAAAGATGTAAGGCAGTAGTCAGCATTTATATGACTCTTCAGGAAACAAATACTTCATCTTCTTGCAGTTACAGCTGTAATGATAAAGGAAATTATATCATTACAGTGATGTTGGAAGGACTGGTTAAATAAACACTGAGCTGTCTGGGGACGAACTACTTCCTTCCTGTTTAGAAGCCTCTGATATTTCTTCCATGTGACCAACATGAATTTACTGTAGACTTCAATACAGTTTTTTCCTGAGCTCAGCCAAGATTCATAGTACATGAAAGTAGATGGGTCTCCTCTCAAAACCCAGTTTCAAATGCTCTCTGCCTTTTAGGTAGGAAGTTTGGACTTTTATGTAAATGTAAGTCATTCTTCCATACAGATATTCATTCCTCTGTCTCAAGAAAGGACCTGTAAATGTACGTTCATATAATTTGCATAAATAAAGTGCAGATAACACTCGAGATCAAGGGTAGTGTCTTACATTGATTCTCTATGTCAGCCTAACTCCGGTCAGCTCCTTCTGTCTGGAGGTGGAAGAGACCTGCTCAATTCCCACTATGTCCGTTCTGCAATGGTTCTCATCACCAAATATTTGACTGCTGTCCAGTAGTGCGTTCAGCTGGGTGAGTACTTTGTGCTGTAGGCAAGATTTGATTCCTTTTCCTTTTCCCAAGAACAGATTGAGAGTAATTGCAGTTTTGTTTTGGGGAGGTTTAATTAGAGAAGGTTCTGTTCTCACGCAGATCCACATGCACCTCCTTCTATAGTACAGGTGGTGTTCATTTTTTCATCTGAGAATCTGAAGAAGGGTTGAAGAGTGTACCTTGAGCGAGGAGAGGCAGGTCTGCACAAAATGATCATGACTGATAATCGGTTTGGACAAGGCATCAAAACTACAGGCAAGTGAAGGTGCACGTTAGCCACAGGTTGCTGGGCGGTAATAGACTTCACACTTACTGACTCGGGCTTTAATCCCATCTATTAGGCTCATCTATTGCACCTTTGTTTTCCCAGGTCCTGTTTGTTTCTTAATTGGGGTAGAGGGTAAATACTCACATGCTGTTTATTGCCATTCTTGTTATTATGTGCTAACCAGCTATACACAACACTTCTGGTTTGAAATATGCTGTTTACAAGAAATATGTAAGCTATTTTCTCAAGCTGGTATAATCCTTTGAAAAGAGGCATGTGGCACCAATGTGGCAGGGTTGGCACATGATAGGGCATTATCAAAAAGACATTTTTTTTTTCCCTTTCTGGCACCTACTTATGCAAACCAACTATATTTTATGTTAGGGATAGAAATCCGAGCGGCCCCTGAGCAGGCACCTTGCCACTATTACAAATGAACTGGAAGGAAAGAAACTGTGGACGTCTGTCAACTATTTCTGTAAATATCATAGCAATTTTTCAGGGTCATTAAACTGACTGTCCATTGTGATTACGTCTAAGAGTCAAAGGCATTTAAGCATAAGTGACAATAAATATATATGGCACTGTGATTCACAGTTTTTCTTCATGCACATTTGGAAGGTTTATGTAATTAATTACATTGTACACTTTGTCCAGTTAGTTGGCTAGTGTCAGTTGGTTCCAGTGTTAGCTGGCTAAGAACAATTAGCTGGGTATGCTAGTCATGTCAGTTGTCAAAGAACATTATAACAGTACTACAGTGAAAAGCCAGAAGACTCATAAAAAAGAAATGTATTCATGTCTGTACATTTGAGGGGCTTAAAAAAAAAATACCAAGACCTCAGCTGTTTGAAAAGCGGTGTCATTTTTCCTTATGAATGATGTGGTCCAAAGGAGCTAATTAACTTGGCTAGCCCACTTGCAACCCTAAAATGCTGTGAGGACTCCAAAAGCCCCAAACGTCTGTTAGCACAGGTGATCTCGAGGCAAACTGTGTGAGTGCTTTTTGCCTTCAGACAGTGTCATGCTGCTTTGACAGGATTCTGAGAAAGGACCGGCTCACAGCATGCTGCACGTCCAAGTGAATATTTCAGCACCTGGTAGGCGAGGTGTGTCCATAGGACACGTTGCCTAACAATGTTTTCCACAGTAGGCACCCAGACAAGATTATTTTCACCTGCTATTTCATTCTTTTCTCTCACTTGCTATAGAATTGCCGAAGAAATGCTATTTTATTTAAAACAATCTCATGAAGTATTGCATGGCCATTAGAGCAATCCCTGAAGAATCTCTTGGAACATGCAGAGTCTGGGGGAAAATGAGCCAAGAATAGGTTCCACGGTGGGGACCAGCTCCAAAGCATGGAGGAGACTGTGATGAAGCTGTCAACTTTCAGGAAAACCTAGTCAGCAGGGAGTAAAATCTCATCTTTCCTCAACAGCAGAAAAATGAAACTTTTCCTTCTCTTGAAACCAGCTTTTCACAGAACAACAAGCCATGTTTCAGTTTCTGTCCTTTACCTCAAGCTGCTCTTGGCCCAGGCCTGCCATGCAGAGCAGCTCTGCAGGCATCTCCAAATGGAGATGGCTCTCTTCCTCGGGCACATAGGAAACAGCTGTCTCCCTGGCAGTGAAAGGCAGCCAGCGAAAGAAAGAGAGGAGATAAAGCACTGATCAAAAGATGGGCAATGCCATTCTGCAGTAACTAAGGGCTATCACAGCTCCACACCTTCCAAGATGCATAGCTCCAGTTCATAATGAAGGTGGTCTCAGGAAGTGACATGAGCTCTTAAAGACCACGGAGACAGCTAGGACATGTCTCAGGATGCACTAAATCCTGGGAAATGAGAGATAGACTGATGTTGTTTACATGACCATGACTTGCTTTCCACAGTAACTGTGGCTACACTACTTGTATCTAACAATATTCTTTAATTCCACTAGTAAGAGACGGGTGTTGTGGTTTTGGTGGTAAAGGCTCAACCCTCACTTGGGAGCAGAGACTGTCAGTAAATGCAGCCACAGAGAGGTTGTGACTATTAGTGGCCAGGGTCTGTTGTGCTACTTAAATATACAAGTTGAGCTGAACAGAATAGAGGAAGTGGTGTAATATGAGAATGTGTAAGAGGAGAAGGAAATTGCTGTCAGGCTCAAAGTTAGTCTAGAATTAAGATGTTAGTCTAAGTTCTATTAGTATCATTGTTAAATGGGGTAATTTTGGTGATACTTATTACAGAAATCAGTACTTGAATGTTGATTTTTTTTGAAAATCATGCTAGCAACATATTTTGACTTCTGTTTGTGTACTTTTCCCCCTGAAAATACTAACAGACTTTGTCTTGACAAAGAGGATACCAGAAGAAATGAATATATAATAAATAAGTTCCTTACATTTACTTCTCCTTCTATATATTTTGTGCAGATGTACATTAAGTTAGTTCAGATGGGTAAATATAAAATGAGATTTAATCTGAATATATAATAATATTAGCAGAGAAGAAAGCCATGCCATACAGAAACTTTCTAATAAGAAGTCTATTATAATTCAGCCTGCAGATAAAAGGACCTTGAATTTCATAGTGGGTTTTGAAAATAAAAGACATGAGATTCATCAGCAATTAAATAACAGAGGTTATTAATTTCATCTGAAATTAAATACATATTC
This sequence comes from Todiramphus chloris collaris, assembly GCA_025345505.1. NCBI lineage: Eukaryota > Metazoa > Chordata > Aves > Coraciiformes > Alcedinidae > Todiramphus > Todiramphus chloris. The sequence continues at coordinate 7,230,981 of JANVCC010000261.1, read as the reverse complement.
CACTTCCAAATATAGTAAAGTTGGACATACTATACTTGTTCAAACCAGTCCATACTACAAATTGGACACTACTGAATGTTTTAGAGACAAGTCTAAGAAATTCTTACAGAGAAAGTTTCTTTTTTGACCCTGACCACTCTGGTGATGACTAGTGCTTAGAAGCTCAGGATTAGTAACACTGAGGTTGTTATGTTAGTCTTAATTAACTGGAAGTGAGGCAGTTTGTTGTCCTCTTACTAATGCTCTGTCCTGTGCTGGACCACTCTAAGATCATAGAATGCCCTGGGTTGGAAGGGACCTCCAAAGATCCATCTAGTCCACCCTGCTGCAGTGAGCAAGGACATCCTCAGCTAGAGCAGGATGCTCAGAGCCTCATCACCCCTGATTCTGAATGTCCCCAGGGATGGGGCCTCCACCGCCTCCCTGGGCAACCTGTTCCAGTGTTCCACCATCCTCAGAGTAAAGGACTTCTTTCTAATGTCCAATCTAAATCTACCCTGCTCTAGAGTCTGACCTCAGTGCCACTCCTGTGGCAAAGACTGCTGCAGGTGAAGTTTGTGTAGACAGAGGATGTCCTCTCAGCATTTTAAAAAATGCTCCTTCTCCAGTTTCACTGGATGCTGCATTGCTGGTTTAACAGACCGCTTTATGAGAAAGTACTGCTAGAAGTTTTCCTCTCTACACTAAAGCTTGTATTGGTATATTTATCATCATCTTTCTTTCATTTTCTTCCTAAGGCTTTTCAGTGAACCTATGTGGACACTTTGAGGAGTTGCTAATATTCTTATTTTCTGTATTTGGAAACTGCCTTGTTACAATTCCACTTACAGAAAGGGACTCCATAAACTAGGGGAAGAAGAGACTACGGTACACATTTGATATTAAAATAATTGATACATTGTGTACATGTAGCTGTGTGAATATATATATATTTTACATATATATAAATGTAATTCTTTTTTCCTTTTTGTGTATAACTTTACTGTTTTGATTTTTAATAGTATGTCAACATTAATTTTGGGTGCCTTCTCCTCATGCTTCTTATCAAGAGAAGAAAATATCATTGAGCTGTCCTCGCCTATCTTTTTTCTCCCCTGCAACATTGCAACTAATTTGATGTGTATTAAATTTTATGAGCTGGAGAGACAAGTCAATTCAACTCAGATCCACTAAAACGCTTAGATGTCAGGTGTAACAGGAAATCTGTTGCAGAGCATGAGTCTGCAGCCAGGCTAGTACCAGCTTTATCTCTTTGGTTTGAAAGGAATATGCCTATGAACACTAATTGGAAGCTTATGACACAAATATATAAAGGGCATTAAACAGAGAGGGAAACTTAATCAGTTTGGACTAAGCAAAGAAATACCAGACTAGCTCTTTTCCAGTGCTGTTCCTTTAGAAAAACAAACAAACAAAAACCTACCACCAGCCCCGACCCTTCCCCAAATCCTCCAACAAAGAAATCAATGAAGTCATTAGAAAAAAAGTGAACTGTATTGAGGTTAAATAGTAGTGCAGCTGGCTTATTTGAGGAATTGTCAATACCTCCTTATCAGAAAAATAAAAATGCATGTGATTGACTGATTGTATGGATACTGATTGTATTATAGTAACAGAAAATATCTGCTATCCAATCCCACAGCACAGAGTTTTGTTTTCCAGTGATGGTTCCCGAAGGCACAAAGAGAAGTAACTGGCAAAAATCTATCTGAAAATCATTGGTAGCTGATCAACTACCTCACAGTTGCATTCTGAAGTCTTCTGCTATAGCAGTGCTACTAAAAGTATCTTATTTAATCATTGTTAGTCAGACAGAAATCTCCATTGGTGCACTGATACTATCTGACAGTCTCAGCATCACGTGTAGAATGATAAATTACTAAATACAAATGTGAAATGTAGGAGGGTAGGTATCAATTCACCTGTTGCTGAACATCCGAGAATAAAATTTAGTTCTGATAATGTTTTAGGAGGAGCAGATCAAACCGAGCACAATTTTCTCTTACAGAAGATGTTCTGCTTTAGGTTGACTTAAAGAATATCTCAGCTGACCTGGAACTGCTTTGTTCCATTGTTGGGCTGTCTTACAAACCCATTCTGTTCCTCTTCACTTCCCTCTTACATTTCTGTGTACCGGCTTCAGACTGATTTGCAGTCGTTTCAATGCTGAGATTTCTGGAGTAGGAAGCAGGAATTTGCCTCTTCATGCCTATGTCCTGAATTCTTTTTGGTATTAACTTTCCACTTATAAAATTTTATGGCAGGTCAAGTGCTAAGGAGAAGCTAAAAAAATGTAATGATTTACAAGATTCAGATACTTGTCCATAAGTGAAGGCACTGACTGTGGAAGTACATCTACACTATTGCACACGGCGAATGAAGTTTATTTCCCTCACATCTCAGCTTTTTTTGGTTTGCTTTCATTTGCAAAGCTATTGATGCTTCTATTCTGTAGACCTGACTAATTTCACTGAGTTAGAAAATATTCTCTTGCTAATCTCCACTATGACTATGGTGTTATTGCTCAGTTATGGCATTACCAGTATACTCTATCTTCTAGACGTGGTGTTGTGCTTTTATTCTATTATTTTGGGGGTTATTTTTGGAAATACTGTGCTTTGATAATTTACCTTCTTTCTTTTCCACTTCCTGTCAAAAAAGTAAGATGTCTAAAGGAAGGGTTTTGTCTTTCTTCGCCTGGCAAGACCCTGACTAGCATCACTGCTGTGGTGATACAAATACCAGTGGCTGACAAACTCTAAATATTATGAATATACTAACAAAAAGGACAAGAAATTTTCCAGTGTAAATGGATCATCTGTGATGCATTTCCATCAGTTTAGTCTTACACTGGAACCTGTAAACTAGGGTGTATATATTTGAGGAGAAAGTGGGGCAGGAGTTGCATGGGCAGGAAAAAGGAACTACTACTGCTTGACCTTCCTGGTTATAGCATAACTTGGAAGCAAAGAGAAGATATGCTGCTCTTCCAGATTTTTACTGGCATCCTCAATTCATTAATACCTTTGCAGTGTGTAAACCATTATGAGCTGGTTACTGTATTATGTCAGTTAAGTAGCTGTAAACAAATTAGGAAAATTCAATGCTGCTTATCTGAATTCAAAACAAGAAATTAAATTGAATGTGGGCAATTTTCAATTTGGCCATACTGTAGATAAACAAGGGTAAGTAAATATGTACAACATTTGCAAATATATGCAATATTTTAAAACATTTTATTTTTAAAAACTAAATATTTACTGTATTTAATAGCTATCTGTTTATTTTTGCACATGCAATAATTGCTGAACTCTCTGTCTTTATTAAACACGGGGCTTAGAAAAGATGAATTTATACAAATAAAGCCTCAGCTTTGCCTATACCATATTGAATTGTTTAAAAACTAATAAAAATGCCCTATTCATAATCTGGTGTTTTGTATTTCAGTTTTTAGTACATAGCCAGAGAGATCTGCACGGTTTAGAAATATTTAGTACCGTTACAGTGTATTCCATAAACTTTAAAAATATTTTGGCACAAGCCCTTATCCTAATTTTTATTCAATATTTCACAAGAATCATATTCCTCCCCATCTCCCTCTCTCTCTTTCTTTCCAAAGCAAAGCCATTGAGAATCTGTGGATTACTGAAGAGATTTTATACAATAGAGTTGTCACACTTTGAAGCTATCTAGAGAAATAACTGGTACTTTAAAAGGTCACATTCAACTAAAAAATCAAAAACCATTCCATCTTAGTTCCTTCAGATCTTTAAACAGTATGTCCTGAGCTTCCACATCAAGGAGGAGCAAGTATATCTTTCTTTTCCTTTACATGCATCTCTAAGGTAAGTACTGATTCATTTCTGTGGGAAATGTATCTGCTGCCATAAGGACAACAAGGCAGCTGAAGGTACTTAGAGAGAGATGTGTTCACTTGAACAATAGAGCAAAATACTGAAATAGAAACAGCATCTTTTGGACAAATAGTTCTTATGAAAAACAAATACATTAGCCTGTGAAGTCAGATTCATACACTTGCAGTTTCCTGGAACTGCCAAGGCACGTCAAGCTGTTAATCTTGTTCTGAAGTTCATCTGTTGACTTCAACACTTCATTTTAGTAGGAAGTGTCATCAGCAAGGGCTGGGTTTTGCATTCTTTTCTCCAGCAAAACTCCCAGAAGAGTTTTTTTGCTAAGCAAAGTTAACAGGATATTAAAAAATAGTATATATTCACATGGTTAATCTTGTTCTTCCTCTTCACTCTCAGCAAAAAAGAATTTTAGATGTAGTGGGAAAGGAGGGAGTACTGCAAAAGAGAAGGGCATGGCAGTGATGGTACAATATACTTACTTAATGGACAAGAGTTAACTTCTGTTTTGATAGCTTGATGGCATAACTGAAGGAAGTATATACCTTTTGTGTCCACTCTACGCAGGCTCGGAGAGACAGAAAATACATTAAACTGTGCCTGTGATATAAGGCAGACCTTTTTTTTTGTGGGTTATTCTGGTCAGTGAGAAACTAGTCTAGTTGGAAAGGCAAATTCTTTTCCCCATATTTTTGTGACTACTGAAATAAATGCTGTAAACACATTATATCTGACACGCCTCAGTATCCACTCCAAAAAAAAACCCTAAAAAAAAAGGCACTTTGACTCTGTGGATGTTGTCTAGAAGATACCAGATATGGATCCGTCTGCTGGCTGGTCTGGTTACCAATAGCAAATTTACTAAGATTCCTTGTTAGGCACAGTACTGGTGTTCAACCTACAAGTGGAAGCTTCATCACCTGTTAATCTGAGAAGCTTCAAAGAGTTCTGAAGGTGGAAGGGAAAAAAAACAAAAAGGAAAAGCAACAACAAAAACAATATTGAAGGAACATTGCACCCTTCTTACCTTACTCATGAAAATGATGACCCAACTGGGAAAAATCCCTCGAACAGGACAAATTGAGGACCATGCACTCTGCCAGCCTTTGAGTGAGCCTGGCAATCTTGCAGGTTCAACGCTAATTAGAGCTGAAAGCAATCAGCAGGCAGCTGATTTTCACAGCTGGTTGTGAATTCCCTTATCCACCTACCAGGAATAGGAAGACCAGTAATTCAAAGCTGGTGAGTCATGGTGCTTCACCTTTCTCCTCAAACGATGGCTGCCAGATACCCCTCAAAAAGACAGAATGGTTTCTATGTACTTTGTTAAGCTATCAAGGGAGAGAGCAGTAGCGAAACCAGAGACAAGATGCCTTTGTTTACCACCATCTAGGCTCCAAGAACTTTGGGCCAAAGTGTGTTTTTAAAATATTAAGATATGATTAGTAGGCAGAATTTATACACATGTAACAGAAACGGCATGCCTGGCTTATGTTTCATGTCTCTAGGGAGTGCAAACATACTGAATGATATATATGTTTATTTTGGAACCATTTTCTTCTTTGATGTTCATAGTATGTTATAGAAAAACAAAGTATTATTTTGTAGAAGAATATTGCTTCGTGGCATAGCTATGTGAATCTCTGTACATTTAATAAGGCTTGCTGTGAGAGAGAATCACTTTGGCTCTTGGGGGAAGCAAAATAAATAATTAACAGAGGCTGATTATATAGCTAATACTACATTATGCAAATATGCAACCCAGGGAGGTTTGGCACACAATGCATCGATTTATATGCTGTTTAAAGGCACCTTACATTTCTAGCCTGTTATTTATAGGCTGGACTGTGTATTTATGCAGTTGCACATCCAGAGAGAACAGAGATGCTGCTACTGAACTTGGCATTTCAGCCTACACTTTGGAACTGCTGGGAATGGGGATCTGATCATAAAGCAAGGCTTAGCATGCACTCACAGACACCGTGAACTTCAGCCTAAGCTGAGAGCCCTTGGGCATCTTCAAGAAGTGAGAATGAATACTTCCCTCTTGGAAGTTTTATTTGTTCTTCGGGTGATGGGTCAAGTGAAAGAATGTTTAACAAGGCCAATTTTACAATAGATTCCTGTTAAAGTATGGTGGTGAGTCACCACATCTATTTACAGCAAAATGATAAATAGAGGTACTTTTCAATGCAGAATCTCTCTCTCTTAACAAAGAGGGTTGAATTTAAAAGAGAAGGAAGTCCTCATTTAGAATGATGTCAGAAAAGACTGTAAAATGAACTAATACAAATTCCTAAGCTATGAATTTGCTTCAGTGGTTCGTTAACAAGACAGGATTTAAGCTGCATCATTGGTTTGGGTCATTTGGCACCTCTGTTTATGCCAGGTATGAACAAGGAAGCCCCATTCTGGAAGAATACAGAATTAATGAGCACTTCCCGTGGTAGCCCTGGAGGTTGGCAGTGTAGTTTCAATCCTCCTTTTTGATTCCTTATATTTTAAAATGTGGTTTTCATCCTAGTTCCTGCTAGTGTCAGTGCACGTGAGAACTAAATCAGTGTTTGTTCATCCAATACTGCATGCACCAGATGGAACTGGTGACGTTCAGCCTGTCCTGGGCATAAAGCTGTCATAGAAACAGTAAAGAGCCATCAGTCAGTGATGGCTTTTGGATATAACTGACATGGATCAGATTTGATCTGTGATTTTAAGTCTTATATTTTGTGTCATTGATTTATAACACATTACTGGTTTGTTTGGTTTTTTTTTTTTAAACCACCTCTATTAATGTTTTATTTATGAAAGCTTTTCTATGCATGTATTACCCTTCTGTATGTGTTCAGCAGAAAAAAAAAAAAAAAACATATTGGAATACTAAAGTGAATTAATCACAGATCCAGCTCCATAGCTTTAGGAAAGCCAGAAGCTCACTGTATCTTCCCATTAGCAGAAGAGAACAATTGAGATTTTTCATATTGTCTTTCCCAAGGGTAGATGTTGCAGCACAGTGGACTAAGATGCTAGCAAAAGGTGGCTGGAGACTGTACTAGTATCCTAGCATGTTTCTGAACTGCTTTCTGTTACCAAATAATGGCTCATGATCTGTTGTGAAGCCACTGATGGATTATCTATCAACCCGCCGTACCATGATGAGTAAAGGCTCTGGAAAACAGTGATAAATTACAAGACAGTTTCCTTAAAATCCAGCACCAGCAGATTATCTTTGAAGCGAACTTTCCTTAGTATTTTTCTGATTTTATGTGACTGGGGAGAATTTTCTCTTTATCAAAGGTCTTTTACCCCAGAGCCAAGATGTTGATGGCTGATGAAAGCGCTACAGAGCCTTGTTACATTCTGCAGCTTAAAAGTCAATGAAAACTCATTTTTGTCTTGTTGCACTCTTTTTTTTCTTTTCCTCCAGAGGTCTTTGCTATTGGCAGGGTAAGCTATTAAATGCTGCTTTAATCTGAATCAGAAGACTTTTCACACAAGGTTTAATATTTTCTTTTTAAGTAGCCTGTTATCAATTGAAGGAAGGCTGAAGACTAGAGAGGCTTCATTTATCTTACCAATGACAAGAACTGAAAAAAAATAGTAATTTTAATGTAGTATTGATGACTGTTGCAACTTCCTGTGATTAAAAGCTTCGCTACATATGGATAGCAGTGCTGAACAATATTCTTTGAAAACTATGGCCATATACAGTACTTTAATTGAACCGTAAACACATGGGTGATCAATGCAAAGTAAGTTATGTTAGAATTAAGATTTCAAGCAACACAACAGCCAGGCTGGAAACAAGGGAACCCTTGTGTCTTCTTATTTGGGAAGAAACTAACAATTCTTGGGCTTAGGTCATTTCAGTATTGTCCTGGGAGATCCAGGATCATCCGGTCTAAGCAGTGGGCCTGGGAAGTTTTTGGGTTCTATTTGCTGAGCAGCAATTTTGGAAAATACCTCATTGTACTTCTCTCTTTTGTGAAAAGCAATAGAGTGAAGCAGGACACTGCAAGTTGAGGATTATTTCCTCTCTTTGTCAGGCAGTAAACCACTGCACAAGAGCCTGATGCACGCTAGGAGCCACGATGGTGGTTACACATCAATGTCAGCTTTCTAATTTTCCAATTTGAACTCATTTCCCACACTTCTTTACCTCCACTCCTACCTTAAAGAAGACAGATGCATCTCTGTGACCCGCTTTGACAGACATTTACCTGTTCTTTGTTGCTTTTTCACGTGTCTCACTGTTCTTACCAAGTGGACATCTGAATATCCCAGCAGAGCAGCTGAAGACTGATAAGCTGCTACAATAAACTAACGCTGTCGCAAAATGAAACTATACTGCTGAGGTTTGTGACGAGGAATCTGCTTCTATTACTCAATAAGATACACTTTTTTTCCTATGCAGACTGTATGAACACTGTTTTCTCCTTGAAAAATACCCCTTTTCTGTCTCTGTTACTTGTATCCTGATGTACATAACCACAAATCTTAACGTTATCCCAAGGCTATCAACTTTCAGGTGTGGCCAAGAAGCTTTTATGCTATCAAGTGTCTTTAAAAAAACAAAAAAGGAAAGAAAAAGGGAAAGTGCTTTTTTAAAACTTACATGGTAAAGCTGCCCTGCAATTACTTAGCAGCTTCTTAATTTTCCCTAATATTTAGACAATCTGTCACAACACAAGATTCTTCTTTCTACTTCTCACTAACACTCTACCTCTCTCAAGGTGTAAATTAGTCCTCCTTGCCTAATTTAGCCTTATGTATGTTCGTGTCAATGCACCTCTTTATCTTGTATACTCTTGTAATAAAATGTGCCATTTATACTCTACTGATGTTCCTCTCAAAATTCAACCACCCAGCTTTTAGCTTCACAGCCCACTTTCTACCCTTTACAGACCCACAGTCCTGATTATTTCCAAATCACAAAGGAAGAACTCATGGAGATTATTTGATTTGGGGCACAGTGTGAAGATGGCTGCAAACTGGATTTCTAATTTGAAGGTGATTGCAAGATTAGCTGTCAAGTGACCATAGTAATTGTTAATATGAGAGTCAAATTCACTGGCTACCTCTAACTGTATTATTACTCAAAGCAAAAAAACCCACATAAAATCTACTCATCAATTTGGAGACACATTTAAATAGTGGCGAGGACCTCACTGTCTTGTGCAGGGGCCCTTTAAATCATTCTGTGTTCATTAACATAGCTTTTATGTGCTAATTTTAGGCATTAGCCACATGGTTGAGATTAGAGGAATTTTGGTTCAGCTCCTATGGCAGTGTGTACTTTTGTGCCAAGTACTTCTTATGGTACCAGCAGAGGTGAATCATTTGGAGCAAGAGGGAGAGCTTGTTGTGTTTTATTTCAGGCTATTTCAGGCTAATATAAACCAGCTGTTACAGCAGTAAGTTATTTAAATGATACATGTTGGTTTATGTGCCAGTGCCTGTATCACTGAAAAAACATGATCAAGTAAAAGAATGCCTATCGTTCCTACTTCTGGTGATACAAAATGTTTCTAGAACTGCAGCGTTGATATCATTTAATCTGAAATGAAATGGGGTTGCTACAGGAAGGGAAATTGAATTTCTGGACATCACTTATTCAGTTGCTCTAACTGTGCATGAGCTGTGACATACTTCACTGGTGAAGAACCCTCATGTACAAACGTAGGTGCAGAAAAAAACCAGCAGAACACACCCATGAGCTGGCTTGTCTCACTTATTCAAGTACACGGATGACCAACACACTGGGGTCCCATGTGGGTTTGTGCAAATCCAAACACCTAAACATTCCTGAAAAAAAATGACTCAATTCAACTTCTTTTGGTTTGTTCTGTAGGATAGTCATATTCTTTAGTTAATAAGTCACTGAATTTGATTAATGTTAGGAATAGACTTATTTCTATTTAACAGAAGGTAATGAAGGCTTAAGTAACCTTGGAAATTGCTTAGAAAAATACTGAAGGCTGCATGAATTTTCTTTGCATGTTGATTAAAAGCTTGCCATGAAGAGGTAAGCTATAACTGAAAAGCCAGTGCATGGCAAGCTCCCCCTCACACTTAAAAACATGCTAAAAAGTAAGAAAGCCAAACCAAACCCTGTCCCCCTTCCCCCCATCACGTCATAAGGGTGTACAACGTTGCTGTGGTATGTGATACTTAGGATTGCACCAGTTCCATTAGGATTTGGAGACAAGGGTGAATACCATTGTCTATGTGATGGCCTCAGATGTGACCCTGCAGCTCTGTTTCAGCTGTTGGAGGACACTGCTTTGCTGTTCCACACAAGCACATGGGAAATATCAACAGCAAAAGAACTCTAAATACCCCTCCCGTCAGCCTAGTGTGGGTTTTATATTGGGAAGTATCTTGAAGGTATTGGATTTGAACATAAAAAGCAATAAAAGTTTGCTATATTTGTTATATTACAGTGTCCTAAAAACCCAGGTGTCCAGCAGCCCAGGGAATGACATGAGCACAGTAATGACCCAGTTAAATTCATTTTTCTAGGAAGATAATGGAAATGATAAGAAATGGACTCTGAATAGGCTAGAAATAATGAAATGGCACATACAGATTTGAAAAAGTATAGTGAAAAATGTATGGACACATTTCAGACAAAGATACTGTCACAAGCTTCCCATTCATGGTTAAATTTATGCACCAACACTTGACAAAATGCACAGTTGAGTAATGTGGTGTGTGCTAGAGCTTATCTTTCTCTTTTAGGGCATGTAAGGACATAGGTGTTTTCTCCATCTTCCAACAATACTGATGTTTGGTAGTAAACCAGACAATTTCTGACTTGGATGTAGGAAGAAGGGAGGAAAAACAGTGTGAATGGAAATGTTAACTTTTTAAAAAACAAATCAAAAAAGCTCAGTAGAAATTCATACGTGCTCTTATTTTAGCTAATCTGATCAACCTGTTTATAACAATAATAATAATGACTTATGTGTCTCCTTCTGAAGTTCCTTGACGGATGTCCGATCCTAAAAAAAATACCAAGTTCTGTGTACTTTAGCCTGTCTGCTCTGGGCTTTTATGCTCAGTATAATCAGTCCCCTGGAGCTATTCAGTGCTCTGGAGCCCCCACACCTCCCCCAGGAGCTTCCCTCTGTCTGCAAGGACTCCCTTATGGTATAGCTTCCTTCCTGAGGAACAGAGCTCTTAAGAAGACTAAGGTTTGACTTCCAAAACTGGTGGGAGGTTTAGAAGAAGAACAACGTAATCTTCAAGAAGACCCTTCCTTGGTGCCTGGGCTTCTGAACAGAGTTGATCCCAGAGGTGTAAGACTGCAGGTACTTAAGGATAAGCTGGAGTCAGGCTTGATGAGTCTTGCATTTCATTTTATGCTAAGTAAGGAATGGAGAAGGAACTTTTTTTTTTAATTATTATTGTTGCTCTGACATTGTAAACCACTCTAAATAACTACTTGTTTCTACTAGAGCAGCTGAGACCTCAGAAATGGTCATTTTTCATTTTTTCTGCCAGTGGTGAAATCTCGCATTCGGGTGAAAGGTGAGTTCAGTGCAGGAAAGGCACCTATCAGAAGAAGTGGAAGGTTTTTGTCCTCCATTTTCTCTTTTACCTCTACACCATGGATGTGGGAGTCCCTCTGCATGGACTGGGGGCACTTCCCAAGCCCAGGGTGCCTCTGCCTTCTCCCTCCACTCATCCTTCACCTACCTCCTGGCTACCACAGAAATGCAAGAAAGAGGTATCCGGAAATCATGCCGAACACGTACCTGCTTGAGATGATTTCTGGATCCTGAGATAAGCAAACAACTTTCCTGAGTTTGGTGCCTAATTGTTTTCATAGCAAAGATTATACCAATATATCCTCCAGGAATAATTTTACAAACACAATCACAATTTGGGCCACCTCTGAGATTTTTACTGCACCATTTGGTAAGAGAGTAGGATGCAGTCTGTAGCCAAAAGAAGCATTGCTTTTTGTTTCAAGTAGGACAGATAAAACAAGACAATATTGTGGATGACCACCAGGTATTTTTACAGAGTTTTGACATTAAAATAAAATTCTCTACTTCTACCTATAAAAAGGCACAGACTAGATTCAGTAGTGCCATTTAAGACCTCGTAGAAGGTATTTTTAGTTTAAAAGAGAAAAAAGAAAAAAAACCTCAAACCTTTAAGTAGAAAGTCTGAAAGAAATGTCCGCAAAAGATTGAGAAAGTCTTTATTTCACACTTGACTAGACTCAGACTTTCATATATATATATATATATAAATATATATATATAAAAAAATGTACCTATAAATGTTCTGAGAATAAACCAGTAAAAAGCTTGTACATCTGTAAGGAAAGATGTATCAGCAAAGACACAGTTCTGCCACACTCTTTGTGTTAAGTCCTGGCAAGCATAAGATGTGTTAGGAATTTGAGATAAGGCCTCAGGTTTCTACAGGACACCAAATACTGTGTATGAGTTATGAAGCACTTTTATAGTTTCCTTCTGAAATATTTTTTTGAATAAGTTTAATACACACGAAAGATGCAAGAGTGACAGCTCTGGAGAGTGAAGGGTTTTGTTTATCTGTGTAACAGGCAAAAAAGTAACTGAGAAGTGAGTATCCTCCATTCAGTTGTGGAAGGAAACTTCTGCAAGTGGGAGCAGAGCAATATATTTTGACCTTTGTTGAATAATCTGAAAAACCATAAGGACACGATGAGTCTGAATAATCCCATTCTCCCAACATATCCTGCATGCAAACCTAGTTATATCTATTCATTGTTGCTTTGCCTAATTTAAAAAAAAAAAAAAAAGAAAAAAATAGGGAGCTCTCACAGAATATTCACAAATAGCTACAAAGGGTGTTATCTTCTTTTTCTCTATACTACAGCCCTTCAATTTTCATGCTCAATCAGCCCTTGACCTCTCTGTTTACACTGCTATGGAGATATCCATTAGTGCCAGAAGAGTTGTTGTTTGCGATGTGTTTGCAGACGCAGCAACCTCCACGCTGTCTCCAAAAGCACTGCAGCTGAACTACAACCGCTGGACTGGAACAATGAGACAACAAGGCAACAGGAACTGGGCAATAGTTGTATTGTCACTAAAAGCACCATTACTTTAGTCTTTCTAGCTGTTTTGGTAACACAGTGGTAGGAGACTGGGTCATTAAGCAAGGCTGGAGTTTTGGTGGGTTTTTTTTTCCTTTCTTGTGACCAGATCATGCTCTGGTCTCAGTTCCACGGTGCTTGGGCCCATGTCTAACTGAGTAAATGGTCAGTTATTTACATGTAGGTATCACCTCAGTGAAATCCAGTCTTTCAGACACAGCAATCACCCTTCTTTATACATAATTCAGAATTTAATAGAGTGTGCCAGGAGCTAGAATGCAAGCTGCTGCCCCCTAGGAACCCTCAGGTACATTATAAGACATGAACACCACTCTTGGTGCGATTTTGGAAACAAGACTAAGCCAAAATGAATGGCCATTCCTGGCATGGCTGTGTGTTTTCAGCAAAATATGCTCCAGGGCATATTGACATTTGCCAATTAACAATTAATCACCCTAAAAGACCCCAGTGTGGACGAGGAGAGGAGAGGAGAGGAGAGGAGAGGAGAGGAGAGGAGAGGAGA